>JAKLTH010000279.1:0-1200000 GCA_025175895.1 Wurfbainia villosa
GACCCTAATCATCAGAATTGCAGCTTTATAGCAGGTTTGGAAGCTCGTACCTTTTTTTTTTTTCTACTCGATCGGTGACAGAGATGGAAGGAAGAGAACCGCCGCAGCGGTCTCGATCCGGCGCCGGACTTTTCATTTCAACGAGTAAATAGAATTTGTGACATTCGGATTTGTACTTAATGGGTTTCGGAGTTCGGGTTTAGAATTGCCATAATCCAATATTAAAAAATTCAAGATTTTCTCTCTCTCTTTTTTTTCCCTTTGAATCAACATTTTTGCAATGGGGTGTTCCAATATTTTATAATTTTTTCAATATTTTATAACCCAAAAAAACAAAGGCATTTGACAAAAATCCAGAGAAATAAAAAATTTGAAATTCTCAGTCATTTCATTAGTTAGATCTTAACAGCTTAGGAGCAACACTATTTTATATAATTTCATTGCTCAGATATTTTATAATAAGATGTTGATATCCTAAGCGTTTATTTCGTACGCACCTGTACCGCCGTGCGTAAGCGAACACAGTAATAAAAATTACACAATAATTTCATCTGACATCTCGCTCCCGCACCAGCTCAATATTGTCGTCGACAGTCGAATTGCAACCGCGATGCCACAGTCACAATCGGGTCGAAAGACATTGGCGATCGCAATTTGATCAGATTCCGACTACGATCCGGTCGGAATTCGATCGAATTCCGATTCCGATTGGATCGCGGTTGGAATTCGGCCCGATTGCAGCCATGATGTCGCGGTCACAATTAGGTTAAATTCCGGCCCGATCGCATGCGGGCACGGTCTGGTTGCTGTCGTAGATCTGCTACTGGCGACGAGACGGCGTCGACGACCCCTACAAATTCAAGAATTGACTATAGTGGCTCGGCGAAAATACTGTGCATTTCTTATTAATGTACAATCACGTAGATTGGACAACTGAGGACGTATCGCTCACACATCGTAAAGGAATAGACACGCAGAATATCAAAACTCTTTATAATATGACATGAAAATTTGTTCAACAATGGTTCTTGTTGCAAAAGATAAATCTGTCACCCTAGCAGCTCCTATCGATCGGTCTCACAATTATCGTAAAAAAGATAAATTACGATATTGGATATTTTGCTCAACCAAAAATTAGGAGGATAGCAGGAGTACAGACACTTTAAAATTTTTTGCAACATTTGCGTATTATTATAATTTTACTACCCGATCCCTCGGCGGGCACAGCAGCCGTTCTTAAACCTGCTTAGGAGTAGTATTCATCCTTAAACCTGTCAAAATGAGAATTTGTGTCGGTGAAAAATGATAATATTTATGGCTGTAGAGTTGAAGGCTTAATACTGGAACATTTCATTGCAAACCAAATATTACTAATGATATCAAATTCTACAAAAGGATATATGCCAATGCACAGAACATAGATAAAACTCTTTATCAATGTACATTCCTTCAATCAAATTCTATACATTGCAGCACAAGCACAAGGAATGTATCTTAGTGGAAGTCTGTTTTCTCCTGGGCAAATATAGAAGAAACATTACAGGATCTATTTTTTTCTAGTGTTTGCGTGTTGGACGAACTGATCCACTGGTTCATTACAGTATCAGGCGACATTGGTGCGATATTCTGCAGCAGTCCTGCATCGTCTTCATTGTCGCCGGATTCCTTTCCTCCATTTGATACTTTGTACCCCTCGCTGTGTGTTGCCATCAATGCCTCAAGGACCTCCTTCATGGGTGGCCTCATGTCCCCGTCAAATTGTAGACACCTGAATGCCACTTCAGCTACCATCGTGACCGTCTTCCTTGCAGCTTGATTCGATTGATATCCCAAGTATTCGTCCACCAATTGGTCGAGTTCACCATTTTGGATTCTATTTAGTGCCATGTTAGCCAGGTTGATCTCTCTTCGATGGCGAGTAAAATCCACAGCAGGTTTGGAGGATAAGAGTTCTGTTAGTACAACTCCAAAGCTGTACACATCGCTCTTGTGAGTGAGTTGATAACACTGGTGGTACTCAGGGTCCAAGTATCCTGGTGTTCCCTGTGGCATGGTCGAGACATGTGTGGCGTCGGAGGAACGAACGTGAAAGTCCAAAATCTGCAACTTTACATGGAAGCTACTGTCGAGCAAAATGTTGCTAGTTTTGACATCTCGATGAATGATTGGGGGATCAATTGCATGAAGGTAGGCAAGGGCTTCTGCTGCCTCAATGGCGATCCTTAGGCGCATTGGCCATGTCAGTATCCCCTCTCTAGCCCTGGATCCATGGAGATGGTCAGCTACTGTGCCATTTGGCACAAACTCGTAAACCAGCAGGAGCTCCTTACTATCGCGCGAGGTCCAGCCATATAGGTCAACAAGGTTCTGATGACGAACGCGAGATAGGATTTCAATCTCATTCACGTACTGCTCGAGCCGTCTGTCGTTGTTCTCATATAGACGTTTGACTGCAATGACACGGCCATCTCGAAGCTTTCCTGGAGAGAAATATTTGAGCTGATCTTAGGTCAAGGAGAAATTAACAAAAGATAAGCTTTATGTATCAGATTTGTGTGAAACGAGTTTTGAAATATTTATTTTCTTCAATACCTTTATAAACTGTGCCAAAGCCTCCATCTCCCAGTTCTTTATCAAAGCCATTGGTAGCCTCCTGTAGCTCATTATATGAGAAAACTTTGGTCTGGAAATGGAGACTATGCGTTTCAGGGTCCCTGGATGATGGTCCCGAAGAGGCACTTCTAGTGAAGGTTTTGGAGGCTGTTAAATAGTTTCGTTTCTTCTTGTACCTGCAGAAGAAAATGCTAGCACAGAGCAGCGCAACTGCAACCAAAGCACCTGCAATGGATCACGAGCATGAGATGCAACGCTAAGCAACATAGAATTAGAAGAGATTATGTTATGACAATCAAATCTTATTCCGCTAAGTGAGGTCATTATAAGGCTCCTCTTCTGTCGTTAGATTTTATTCCCTACTATATCATTGTGAATATTTAAATAAATTTTATTTTATTGTATTATTTCAAACAAACATAAATAATCAAATTTGATAGCAAGAGTTTGTGATGTGATAGTCTCTATGGTTATAGGCGTGGCGATATAAATGACAATTATTGATATGCCAAATTTTCATGCAGAAGCACTGGTTTTCAATTAGAATTAACCCCAAAAATAGGTTTGGGTCTAAAGAACCAATCAGGCAATTCGAGTAAAATAAATCTGGTGTTTTCCATGCTACCCAAGCTCATCAATAGTAAAGTGAAGAATGGAAAAAGTATTAATTGAATAAAAGGTTTTTTCACAGCTACCAGAAACTTAAATAAGAATATTGATTAATTTTGAGCCAACTTGTTACTTGCCTATTACAATTCCAATTATCAATGCTGTAGGCTTCTTCCTTCCCTGCGCACCTGCAAGAGATAACCAGAAAAATTCTTTGAGAACATCACAAACAATAAGGTCGATCAAGAAGATTTCCAAATCATTCTAAACCTGCAAATAGATAACCAAACAACAAGAAGAACAAGAAGAAATCATGGGATCCCAAGTATTCAGCCCAAATATGTGAATTGAAATCTATATACAACTATATCAATGGTGATGTTCTTATCCTTTAAATCAGTTATTACGTTCTTTGATCTCTCTCTACCCATCACAATTTGTTTTATAGAAATAATTGTTGCTCCAATCTTTAGCATGTCAACATATTCGAGATACAACTAAAAGTTCCAGCATGGTAGTATTTTTTGGTGTGATATCCATAGCCTACATTTCCATACACCCATTTGACATGCAACTACTTGTCCATCATATCTTTGTCATTTGTGATAATTTGGTTCTTGAATATGGCTATGAATTTGATGGATCCTAAGCATCAATAAAGAATATTCATTAATCAAAGTATTTTATATCTCATAATCTAGAAAATCCTCCATGCCAATCATTTTGTCTAATGTGGAATCTTGTAATACATCTGAGTTTTCTTCACATTGTTTTTCCTAGAGCTCTCTCTGCCTGTAACTTGACAATGATTCATGCAACCCTTTTAATTGGATGCAGAAACTTAAAACTGAGGCAACTGTTAGATATAGTCTGGCTAAATGTTTTGGTTGAAGTCTGATTAGATGTCCTTTCATCCATTATATCTCCTTCGAGACTGATGTAAATACCAACACACTGTTTATGGAAACATAATAAAATCTACAAAGTGATATTTGTAGACAATAAGACATCTGTAGATGCTCTAATAGAGTTCAAAGGACAAATCCTCCTCAAGTAACTTACCGTGGTAAGCGAGACCAAGTATTTAACACTAGAATACTCCAAGACAACTCTTTGGATAGTCTAAGATCATACACTATTTTAAGAGTCCAAGACTGCAGACTTTTGTATTTACTAATGAAATAATGAACGATTTGGAAGTATAATAATTGGATCTCTTTTTCTTTTTCCTTCCATATAGTACTTGAAAGCTAATAAATCAACTTGCAATCCAACCCTTTCATGGTGAAGTAATTTCTTGCATACAACCCTTCATCTCAGTCCGGTGGAATTACATCAACTAGAACGAGTATAACAATCAACTTGTGATCCATATTCAAAAGGAGGCCATAAGAGTAGATTTGCTAAGTTTTCTACTTGTTCTTTTTTGTTTCAAGGCATCAAATTAAATTTTAAATCCACAAAGCAACGGAAGATGGTTGTATTCCTGACTATATCTTGTTTTGTGATGTAACCTTAAATCCCAACCTTCAACTTTCACCTTCTCCACAAGAACAACTAAAGTGAATATTGTACACCAACTTGGAGTTGAGAGTGGCACGGTTAGTGAGAAGGATAAAAATTGAAATATTATTTGTGCTTCCACAATAAAGTACCTATGAAAAGTATCCTCGACAAGATAAATGAACCAGTGCATCAACTAGAACAACTGAAGACCATCCTTGTCGAAATAGTATACATGTGTATATTGTATAGAAATAGAACCTAGTTTCAAACAACAACTAATTTCCATAATTACAAGCATAACCTCGACCTGATGACCAGTATTCTAAATCTGACCAGATCAAAAGCTACCTCTGGAAGAGTGGTTGGGCAATGAGACCATTTTTCTATGTACATGTCGCATCACCTTTCTCAGTCTATGGAAGAATAATGAAGTCTTACCCTTAGTTGGACGTTAAATTCAGCAACGATAGAGGACGGGCAACCTACTTCTTTTACATATCACACAGAAACAGAAGGTATCCTCATCATCAATTGAACCCAACATTTATGGCCATAGGTTCTCGGGGAGTATTCGGATGACCAGATGAGAAAGTAGTTTTATGAATAAATTTCATTAATTGAACAATAACAACGGAAATTCTAATAGGGTCAGGCAGAATAAGTAAAATTACCAAGAGTAAGATATGCAGACGTACATCGGACGACGTCAATCTCTCCGTCCGAACAGAAACAGGCGGGAACAAGAGTACCATTGTCGGTTTTATTGTAGCCGCAGCGACCACCTGAGTTCTCGCAGTCAGAACAATTTCCGTCGGTGTCCCTCGTCCAATGAAGCTGGAACCCCTCCTGCAATATTTGTGCATATCTTTCCACATAATCATTCCCCACCACATGGAATTTTAGGATCGGCCAAACCACCACTTCACTGCAGTCTATAGGGAAGGGCTCGTATCCGTCCGGACTTTCTAGGAAGACATAACTATGCTTGAATTCCCGTCCGTATGAAGTGAAATTAAGGCAGAGCATCTCGTTATTTGGCCATCTACTTTCGGAATCACTGCAGTTGAAGAAGAAGGTGACCTCGGTGTCAGCGTAGGATAAAAATACGTTGGAAGGCAAGGTGACATTTTGGTGGAGTCTGGGACAAAGAGGGTCCTGCCCGGGACCGAAGATATCGTCGTCGGCGAGGGTAACGACTGTCTCAGTGTAGTCGATGCTTAAGACCCTGTAGTTGTGGTCACCGAGGAGCAGGATTGGGATCTCGTTATTTTGACAGGTCAACATGAAGCCTTGGTAGCCGCAGTAGGGAGAGATCTGGTTCGGCTCGTTAGAGAGCCAGAAGGGGTAGGAGATGTCGATTCTGCCGCAGCGTACCGCCGGCTTCGAGTTTGGGCAGGAGTAATCGGCGCGGGAGGTGACGGGAAAGAGCATGAGAAAGCAACTAAAGACGAGGACGAGGAGAGTAAGAAGCGGCGGCGTAGGCGCCGATGGAAATCGGAATCCGGCAGCCATTCCCAGGCGGTGGTGATTCGCAAGGAAGGATTGGTGGAAACCTTGGATGGGGTTTAAAATTTTCCCTCCCCTGCTCTCATTTACTCTCAAACAGACCGCAAGGGCACGCGCCAGCGTCTCCATTTTACTTCCGTGCCTTCATATTAATTATTCTTATTACTCTCCCTTTTTTTTTTCTCTTTTCCTTCTCACTTTGCAAGATCTATCCTTTTAAATGGTAATTTGCTGGTTGCCTTGAATGATAAACGAGAGTGAGAGGAATAAAGACTTTGTCCGGTCTTCGTGGTGGCGTTTACAGGTTTGGGGGTGTTAATTGCTTGCGTGGCGTCCGACCAATTAAATGTCGGTCCGCAAAGACTTTTGGGTCCGGGTCTTTTCATGAACTGTTTCTCTGGAGCGGGGCCCACAGGATTCAGGATCGAAGACTTTTGGGTCCTGGTCTTTTCGTGGACTGTTTTGCTGGAGCGGGGCCCACAGGATTCAGGATCACGTTAGGCGGAGAGGGAAACTAAAGTCTTTGTCTTCCTTATCAAAAGATAATTCATCGTCAATTTTTCAACGATAATAAAAAAAAATAAATTATAGAAATTTATACCTCTTAATTCATTGTTAAAAAATAATAATTTTTTTTTTAAATTTGAATAAAAAATATAACTTTTATCTATTTATAATAATATCTATACTGTTAAAGTCTTCACTCGCTTATTGCTGAGGCAACCTTTCTCCATCACAAACACGGTTGACGACTCCAAATGCTTTGTTGAGATAACTATTAGATCAGTCTGGCAATTAATCATAGAAACAAATATACAACGTTATTTACTCAATTACTATTTCGCCCAATTCTTTGCTAAAATAGTATTATTATTATTATTATTATTATTATTATTTTGAGTGTCGTCGCATATTTATTTTGTATGCTCAAAACGGTTTAAAGATCATTAATTAATCGACATCTTCGCACAAACGAAAATCAGATTTGGACCCGTCGCATTCTTCAGTAATATAGAAGTAGACTTAATTTGTAATCAAGTGGAAGTCGATTCGATTTATCATATTGTTTAAAGCACATATATTGAATTATCAGTGTCCGTCCAAGTCGCATTGACTTTGCAATGCGGAGACGGAAAAGTCACGAGCAAGTCTTCTTGCCCGAGTCAACCTGGCAATATGCGTCTTTAATTTCCAGGACATTCACGCTCATATTTTTATGCGTCTCCATCGATCCACAACATCGTAATCTGCTTGATAATCTAAAACCCGCCTTCACAATCCGTAGGCGAGTAGAAAACGATGAAATTTTCTCCGTAAACTACAATTGACAGGGATCAAACCATGACTTACCGTAAAGACCGAGTAAGTTCTTACATTCACGCTCATATCGGTTCACCCTCACGCCCACCACTACTTCGTCATCCTGTCCTACTGCTCGGCCAACTCAGAGTTAAAGACGTCCGAATTTTTTTTTTTTATTATGAAAAAAATAAATTAAATTTTTTTTTATAAATTTTGATATGATAATCAAGACGTATAAAAATTTATCTAAATCTGAAAATAATTTAAATTTTTCTACAAATCACTTTTTATTTTATTCATAAACTCCACCCTATCATTTTTCACATGGACATAACCGTACGTCGACATCTCTTACTGCATATCTCTATATTTCCATATCTTACTGCATGACTCGAACCAAATCTCTGACACCTATGTCGACTGCGACGCCCACGGACGTCAATCTCCTCATCTTCGAGCAAAAGGTAATTTTACTGTGCTAGTAAAAAAAATAAATTATAAAAAATATTTTTATTCAATTAAAAATTAATATGACGAAAAAAAAAAAATACTCGAAGAGTTTTACAATTTCCAATTTAACATTTTTTCTTTGGGATAATTTTATTATCATCAGTCCTAACCATGAATAACTAGCCTTCTCGGAAAATCCGAACGAATATCATTTCCCTCTTATTTGTCTTTAATTGAAGTCTAGCTCCCAAGGTTCGCGTGTTCTAGTGCTTGTTAATTCGTTCAATTGCACTCATATAAATATATAATCTGGACACTACAAGAAAGCGCAAATCTAGTGATGAAAACTTTGATACCTAAATGCTAAATCCATTTAGCGACCGTGATCAATATCATATGTCTCTATTTATTTTGTCATGCCACGGAAAACAAATTTTGTCATTAAATTTTAGAAAATAAATTCCATCGTTAAATTTAATAATGAAAAATAACTTCAATTGTTAAATTAACGATTGAAAAATTTCTATCATTAAATTAACGACCGAATAAAAATTTCAATCCCTAAATTTAATTACCTTTTCACTTTATTATACTAGGATTATATTAAATTAACAAAGAAGCTTAATTTTGATCACTAAATTTAACGATCGAATATCTATTCCATTGTTAATTAGCTATCAAAATTAATTTCCATCATTAAAATTTAACGACCGAATTTAAAATTTATCGCTAATTAATAACCGAATTTAATTTTGTCACTAAATTTTAACAATCAAAATTAAATTAGATCACTAATTAACAATGGAATTTAAATTTTATCATTAAATTTAGCGACGGAATTTAAGATTTGTCATTAAATTTAGCAATCAAAATTATTTTCCAATTTAATTAACGACATAATTTAATTTCCCCCCCCCTATTTTAATATAATTTTAATCAAATAATCCTTAATATATATATAAATTTGTCTAAATAATAATAATAATATATTTTAATGATATATATTAATACCCATCATTTTAGTTCAAATGTTCAAATTATCATAAACAATTAAAATATTGACAACAATCTATGTTAAAATTTTATTCAATAATAATATCTATATTAATAATTTTAAAATACAAATATTCATAGTTCGATGTCATGCGATTGCACTTTGTAAATCACGACTCAATAACAATAAATAAATCTTATCCTACTAGATGAGATCGGATTATATAGATCCTTCTATGTTATTGGACTGTATCATCTACTATATCATCATTTATACTTAAATAAATTTTATTTTATTTTATTTTATTATTGTTAATTAATTTTTTTTTCTCTTCCTAATTTGACATGTATATTTATCATTATTTAACATCGCCTAACTAGAATATTTATTGATCGTCTAAGTATATGTTTGTATCATCTTAAACGTGTCTCTCAGAGTTTTCCTTCAATATATGCAACTCCGATTTTCTTTCTAATGCTCTCGTTTCTTATTTTGTCCATTCTCGTATGTCCGCACATCCACTTTAACATCCTCATATATGTAATTCTCATCTTTTGTTCACGCGCTCAAGTCATAACCCAACATTCAACGTTATATAACATAGCAAGTTTAACCGTCATTTTGTAGAACTTCTCTTCTAGTTTTAAAGGTATTTTACGATCACATAAAACACTTGACGCTTTCTTTCATTTCAATCATCATATTTGTATTCTATATAAGACATCTCTTTCATCCTCTATAGTCTTGTAAAAATAATCCTAAATACTTAAATTTCAATTCCATACAACGATCATCCTCTATTTTAATACTTGTCTTATTATATCAAATATTGCTAAACTTAAATTTCATATATTCTGCTTTTACTTTACTAAGTCTAAACCTTTCACTTCTAATATTTTCCACAAAATTCTAGTTTAGCATTTACTCTTTACGTGTCTCATCTACCAAAATAATATTATCTGCAACAATATGCACCACGAGACTGTCTTAAATGTGTCTAGTAGTTTATCCATAATTAGTGTAAAAAGATAAGAACTTATAGCTAATCCTTAATGTAACCCTATCTTTATTGAAAATGTTTCAGTTAATCCGTTTGAAATATTCACTTTAGTCATTACTTCTAAATACATATCGTTAATTAGCTCAATATATATTATACTAACACCTCTTTTTTCTAGAATTCTATATATAATTTCTTTGGGACTCTATTATAAACTTTTTTTAAGTCAATGAATACAATGTGTAGATCCTATTTTTGCTCTTAATACTTTTTAATTAGTTGTTTGAGAAGATGTATAGCTTATATTGTCGGCCTTCATGACATTAATCCAAATTGATTTTTAAGAACCGTGATCTCCTTCCTTAATCTTTTTTCTATTACTCTTTCTCAAAATTTCATAGGATGGCTTATTAGTTTAATACTTCTATAATTTGCACAAGTTTGTATATCCCCCTTATTCGTATATAAAAAAATTAGAGTATTTACCCTCCATTGATCAAACATCTTTTTTGTTTTAAATATAATGTTAAATAATTTTATAAGTCATTTAATACTTTATTTCCCTAGACATTTCCATACATCTATCAGAATATCATTTGGTCTAACGACTTTTTCATTTTGTTATACTTCTAGAATTTGAATTTTACGATAAAAAATTAAATTTCTATACTCATTTGACCTACTTAAATTACCTAAATTAAATTGGTTATCTAGATCTTCATTAAAAGTTTATGAAAATATATCTTCCATTGCTTTTTTATTTCTTCATAATTTACTAGTACCCTATTGCATTCATCTTTAATACATCTTATTTGATAAGATCTTTTGACTTCCTCTCTCTCATTTTAGCTATTATATAAATGTCTCTTTCATATTTTTTTAATCTAATTTTCGATATAACCATTCAAAAAATTCATTCTTAACTTCATTCATTATTTTCTTAGTCTCTTTCTTGCCTATTATATATTTTTCAATTTTTTTTTCGTTTTACAAATATATAATTTCTTATAAGTTATTCATTTTTTCTTTCACTTTCTCTTATACTTTCTCATTCCACCATCAAGATTCCTCAATTACATTTGATGGAATATTTTATAATACTTCATCCACGCCGTCCCAAAATATTAATTTGGTATCTTCATCTAATCTTATTTGAGATACATATATACTAATTATATTCATAGTTTCTTTCTCTACTAATATTTTGAAAGCTATAATTTCATCCCCTTTCTAACTATTCTTACAAATTCATCCTTTAACGAACTATATACAATAATACCCACTCCATTTCTTATTTTACTCTTTTCTATGTAACATAACTTAAAATTCGAGTTCTCAATTATCGTTACATTCTCGCCAACCCATTTTGTCTTTTGTACGCACAAAATAATAATTATTCTCTTAATCGAATCTACTACGTACCTTCATTGTTTACCAGTGAGAGTTCCTATATTTCATATATCAAATATTAGACTATTAATTTTCTTATAATATTTGTTCTTAACTAACTTATGGTGTGAAAACTCTTGTTTATTTAACACTACACTTAAATTCTCATGGAGATGTAACGATCATTGTCGATATATTACAGTTGAACTCTGCAACGTAAACTCTTATATATTTATCACTACACTCGAGTTTTAGAGATGTAACGATCATTGCCGAGACATTACAGTTGGACCATATAACACGTTCCTTCCGGAGAACAACCTAATATTAGTATAATAATTTGATGGATCAATTCATTAAATATTTATCTTAGTTTAATACTGACTGACAATCTAATACAATTCTCTTCCTTTATTCGAATTTGAGACCGACCACGATAAAATTAACTCATCGTGAACGAAATTAAATCCCGATACAACCTTAATAAAAATAAAAAATAATCAGATTAAATATCATCTTCAACTGTCACAGTTCCAATCTTAGTTGTTTTCTCTTTGGAATCTAAACTTGCCTTTGGTTATCCACCACTTGTCTTAATGTCTAAGATGTTCTAATCTCACAGGCAAACATTAATGCTCTTCTTTCTTTGAGCAAAATTATCTCCATGTCCCCATATCATATATCATATATATATATATATATAAAACACCCAAAAATATAATATAATATAGTATACCTAACAAACAAGTAAAAGAAAAAACAATAAACCTATTTAGTATATCACTGACCTCCTTTCATTATCTCATCTATGTAAAAAATTAGAATCGTCAATCTAACGACTTCTATCGATATATTTCATAACCATTATGAATGAGATAAATCATAGAAAATTTTATGAGTTTTGAAATAATGATAAAGACATGTAAAAATCATCTGAATTTAGAAAAAAAACTTTAAATATTTTTTAAAATTGATCCATATCAATTCTACAAGCATCACCGTACTTTAACCACAACGGCATCCTAATGGGAACCACCTCTTTTCATTATCAAAAACAAACCAATTGACATTTGTAAAGAGGAACCTGCGTGTGATAATTTTTTTATCAACTTATTTGGATCATTTTTAAAAAGTAGAAATAAATAGGCATAGAAAATGCACATCGGTGTCCCATTATCTGTCGTGATCATCCTAAACGCAATCATAAAATAACTATTATTTTCAGATTGAATCATAAAAAAATTATAAACGCTCTTTTGATTTATCTTTGATGACCGATGGAGATCACTTGGACTCTGATCTTACCTGACTTAATTGTTGACGATACGTTCCGAAGATCTATAAGACATGATCGATCACTCTCAATCTCAGAGATTAATCGAACCAAAATACGAATACCCCGATGCCAATAAAAAAAAATACTATTGCTCCGTTTCATCAAAACAAACATCCTGCAAGTCATTTCTCATATCAACTAAAATAGAAGAAAAAAGAAACACAAATATCATGAATTAAGGACATTGCCAAATTTTATTGTACTTTGCAGATTTAGTTAGTTGAACAATAATTGAAATAGTAACAAATCAAGTGGAAAGTTCTAAATCACATGATGATTATTTACCTTCGCAGCAATATCATAGCTGAAGATACTACCTTCTAAATGGACGTTCCTTGTTTAGGTGTTGGTTCAGTGAATTCCTTCAAAAGTAGCAACTTGTTCAAAAGAAGCAACTTGTTGTGCATCTTACGTTAGACATGGAAGAAAAGAATCATGATAAAAACAACCTTATAAACCAATAAGTTGATGCGTGTACATATATTGTGCTAATTCATTGTATAATTGGTCCAAGATTTCAAATCTCAAACAGAGACGAAGTTTCGATCCTCAACCATCTTGAGACGTGGAAACTAGGAAGAGTTGTGAAGAAGTTGCATCTTTAAAAGGGTCTCAAAGCCTCAGATGCACCTATGTTGCATTGCGTCATTGAAAGTGTCACAGAAGCCACCGTGAAGAATGTTGCACCTCCTATTGCATTCGTATTCGTGTCTTTAAACTAGATGAGATGGGACAATAAACGAACGAACACAAATGTCCTAAGAAGAGCAAAGAAAACTTGTCTTTCTTTTGTGTGTGTGATGAATTTAAAACCTTTTGATAATTCAACACTAAACAAATTACAATAACTTTGAACCGATCATGTACTAATTGTATAATCAAAAAGCAAAGAAAATTGCATAGAATAACTGAAGGGCAATCCGGTGTACGAAACTTCCGCCATGCGGGGTTCCGAAAAAGGATCTATTATACACAGTCTTACCTTGCTTTGCAAGAGACTGTTTTCAGGATTCGAATATGTAACCTCTAAGTTATAAGACAACAATTTTACTGATGCGCTAAGGCTCCCCTTATTCATAGAATAGCCATTGATGATAAATAAGAAAGATAAGGAGTATGTGTGATGAATCTAGAACGAAAAAATTACAGGCTTTATATTACTTAACAACAACAACAACAACAACAACAAAGCCTTATCCCACTAGGTGGGGTCGGCTATATGGATCCTTCTACGCCATTGGACTCTATCCCCTACTATATCATCATCTATATTTAAATAAATTTTATCTTGTTTTATTGTTGCTAACCAAGTCTTTTTTGGTCTTCCTCTTCCTCGTTTGATGTGTATATTTGGTATCGTTTCACATCGCCTAACTGGAGCATTTATTGGCCGTCTAAGTACATGTCCGTACCACCTTAAACGTGTCTCTCGGAGCTTTCCTTCAATAGATGCAACACCAACTTTTTCTCTAATGCTCTCATTTCTTATTCTGTCCATCCTCGTATGTCCGCACATCCACCTTAACATCCTCATCTCTGCAACTCTCATCTTTTGCTCATATGCTCGAGTCGTAGCCCAACATTCAGCTCCATATAACATGCATGTCTAATCGCGTTTTGTAGAACTTCCTTTAAGTTTTAGAGGCACTTTACGATCACATAAAATACCCGATGCTTTCCTCCATTTCAACCATCCGCTTGTATTCATGTAAGACATCTCTCTCAATCCCTCCATCATCTTGCAAAAATGATCCTAAATATTTAAAGCTCAATTCCGCATAACTCATCATCTCCTATCTTAACACTTGTCTCATTACGCCTAATATTGCTAAATTTAAATTCCATATATTCTGCTTTCCTCTACTAAGCTTAAAACCTTTCACTTCTAGTGTTTTCCGCCAAGATTCTAGTTTAACATTTACTCCTTCACATGTCTCATCTACTAAAAGCAAACAACATGCACTACTAGAATGTTTGAATGTGTCAGTGAGTTCGTCATGATTAGTGTAAAAAGATAGGACTTAAAGTGATCCTTGATGTAACCCTATCTTTATTTGGAAATGCTTGATTAATCCACCAAGTCTTCACTCGTCGCATTTCCTTATACATATCCTTAATTAGTTCAATATATGTTACACTAACACCTCTTTTTCTAAAATTCTCCATATTATTTCTCTTGGAACTCTATCATAGCTTTTTCTAAGTCAATGAATACCATATAGATCTATCTTGCTATTGCTCTCTATACTTTTCAATTAGTTGTCTGAGAAGATGTATAGCTTCTATTGTCGACCTTCTGGCATGAATCCAAATTGATTTTCGAGAACCGTGGTCTCCTTCCTTAATCTTTTTTCTATTATTTTTCCCAAAGTTTCACGGTATGACTCATTAGTTTAATACCTATAGTTTACAAGTTTGTATGTCCCTTATTCTTATATAAGGGAATTAGGATCTTACCCTCCATTGATCGTGCATCCTTTTTGTTTTCAATATCATGTTAAATAATTTTGTAAGCCATTCAATACCTTGTTTCTAGACATTTCCATAACTCTATCGGAATATCATCCGTCCAACGGCTTTTCCATTTCAGATTCCATTTAAAGCATTGTTCTACTCAAATTTGAATTCTACGATAAAAATTTAAATTTCTATACTCATTCGACCTACTTAAATTACCTAAATTAAGTTGGTCTCCTAAACCTTCATTAAAAAGTTGATAAAAATATCTCTTCCACCGCTCTTTTATTTCTTCATCATTTACTAAGACCTATCAGATTCATCTTTAATACATCTTATTTGATTAAGATCTTTTGTCTTCTCTCTCTCACTTTAGCTATTCTATAAATGTCTCTTTCCCTTCTTTCAGATCTAATTTTCGATATAACCGCTCAAAAGTTTATCTTAGCTTCATTCGCTTTCTTAGCTTCTTTCTTGCTATTGTATATTTTTTCAAATTTTCCTCATTTTTACAAATATTTAATTTCTTATACGCTTATTCTGCTTTTCCTCGACTTTTCTCAGACTTTTTCATTCCACCACCAAGATTCTTTACTTGGTGGTGCGTATCGACTCACCGAGTACACTCTTAGCTACTATTTTCAATTTTGATATCATTTTATCCCACATCAGACAGGTCACGTATATGTCATCTAATACTCACTCTACCTTCTCTTTGAATATATTTAGTTTCTCATCCTTTAACTTCCACCACTTAATTCAGAGTCGTGTATATTTTCCTTCTATTAATACTATATTTGAGGCGTATATCCAATACTACTAACCTATGTTGAGTAGTTAAACTTTCTCCAGGACTAACCTTACAATCTTTACAAATCTTTCTATCTCTCTTCCTAACCATAAGAAAATCAATTTGTGATTTATTATTTCCACTTTTGAACGTGACTAAGTGTTCTTCTCTTTTCTTAAAAATGTATTAAAGATATAAGATCATATCTATTAAAAATCCAATATAGTTTTACCTTCTTCATTTCTTGTTCCAAACCCATAACCCCTACGCACTCTCTCATATTCGCCATTTTTCACTCCGACATACCCATTTAAATCACCTCCTATTAAAATCATCTCATTGATGGAATATATTTGTAATACTTCATCCAAGTCCTCCCAAAACCTTAATTTGGTATTTCATCTAATCCTATTTGAGGTGCATATACACTACTAATTACGTTTATAGTTTCTTTCTCCACTGCTATTTTGAGAGCTATAATTCTATCCCCCTTTCTAATTACTCCTATAACTTCATCCTTTAACGAACTATCTACAATAATACCCACTCCATTTCTTGTTTACTCTTCCTCAGATACCATAACTTAAAACCCGAGTTCTCTATCATCTTTGCCTTCTCACCAACCCATTTTGTCTCTTGTACACATACAATATTAATTTTTCTTCTAATCATCGTATCTACTATCTCCATTGTTTTACCAGTGAGGGTTCCTATGTTCCATGTACCAAATCTTAGACTACTAGTTTTTCTATAATATTTATTCTTACCTAACCTATGGTGTGAGAACTCTTGCTTATTTAACACTACACCCAAGTTCTCATGGAGATGTAGCGGTCCTTGCCGATACGTTGCAGTCGGACCCTGCAACGTGAACTCTAGCATATTTTTCACTACACCCGAGTTCTGAAAATGTAGCGGTCCTTGCCGAGACATTACAGTCGGACCCTGTAACGCGTTCCTTCCGGGGAACAACCTAGCATTAGCACAATAGTTTGATTGATCCATACATTGAACATTTGCCTTAGTTTAACGCTGGCTGGCAACCTAACGCAACCCTCCTCCTTTATCCGGGCTTGGGACCGGCCACGACAAGGTTAACTTATCATGGGCGGAGTTGCTTTATATTACTTAACATAGAAAATAATCTATGAGAACACAAAAACTACCTAACATTGAAATCCTACTAAATCAAACTGTTCTCATCAAGTACCTGTGTAGTTCTTTGTATTGATTCAATTGTCTTGCTTGGATTCTTTACTGAGTCCTCAATTAATGAATCAATTATCTCTGTTCCCCATTAAAACATAGAAGCATGTTAATATTAAGCATAACAGAAACATTTTAAGTAAATAAGAATTGATAAAATAATGAGCACTAATTGTGAACAAGCTTGTGCAGGATTTGTGTAACTGTGTCATTCACACATTCATAGAAGTGTCCTGATTAGGTTTTGCATTCATGTTCGATGTTCATGCCCTATTTCCAAATAAACCAGAAATTTTCTCTAATACTGTAACTGACATAGATCTCTTACCAAATTGCAAAAAAATATAGGCGAAGATGAAAAACATAAAAAAGTATTTAAGATGTGAGAATAACAAAGAAGAAACAATTACATTTAAAAGGAGTATACCTAATGTCAATTTTTAACTTGCACTAACATTGAGAAAATCGGAAAATAAGGGAGAAGAATTCACTGAGTTTATGCTTTGATGCAGCAAAATAGGAGTTGTTTTCTGTCTGTAATCATGAAGAAGGTTGCAAAGTAAGCATTATTATTGTCAACTCTTAGGACCTTCAAACTTTTCAATTCGCCAAGCTCAGGTGGCAAAAGTAATATCTTGTTATTCAGAAACAATTTCTGAAGAAGGGGAAGTTTTGTTAGCTCCACTGGAAATACCTGATAAATTTTAAACTTGTATCAATGGATATAACGTCTGATGTCCTCTTAGTATACTACAAAAAAAAAAAAAAATTGTACTAAGGTGCATAGGAAACTTGGGGGAAAAAAGGAACATACATCAAATAACAATTTCAAAGTATCACGCTGGAATGTCATAGTAGTAGAAAGAGTTTAACATGAAAGTACCATAAAATGGCTATTCACTGCCACGAAGTAAAGCTCAACATATGTAAAAGTGTCAAAGCTATACCCTCTTTCAAAAATCATGCTTTGAGAGGCATTGGAGCAGAAATAACAAACGTTGAAACTATCAGAAAAAATCTTCGACATGTTCTAACAGATATGTTAATACCATGGAGTAAATTATTGAGCAGAAGGAAATTGCAAGTATATAGTTTTCACCAACTACTCATATATTCTTGTATAATCGTATTTTGATTTTTGTCAAGATCAAGGATGAGGATGATTAAGTTTATGGTATAGTATAGACTGCACAATATCGAAATTAAGTGACAAGAAAAAAATCTGCAAAAGCAAATGAACAGAAGCTTTAGCAGGAAAAGGAAAGAGGAAAGTAACCTACCGACAAGCCACACCCGCGGAGGTTCACCATGGTCACGCTTTTCCAGTGGTCGCCCAACCCCTGAACCCCATCCGCCAGCCCGGACGGCACCAAATTGGACCGAATCAACCGCGTGAAGATGCCGCCTCCATCACTCTGCTGCCCCGACCCTGCCGCCTTGGACATCCTAACCGATCTCAGCTGATCCCTTCGCCTGAGCACCTTCATCTCCACCTCAACGGATCCGCGCTCCTCTTCCCCGCGCAGATCCAGCACCACGGCGTCCTGCGACGGGGGGAGCGCGACCATCAAATGGGACTGGAGGCGGAGGGCGATCTGCTCCTCGTCATCCCTTGCGGTCCAGTCGAGGTCGATCCGCAAGCCGAGATCCCAGGATGTTTGTCGGCGGAGGGATAGCAGCAGCGGAGGCGGAGGAGGCTGAGCAGGAGGAGGAAGAGGGGAGGTTGAAGGTAGGTGATACCGGGTAAAATTAAACTACGATTAAGAAAATAAATCGGACATACCACGTCATCTAGTCCATGTCAGGTGACACCCAAACTTCTATCTTTAGGCCGGATGTCTCGCATTCCAATTCAAATTTTTATCATCATACAGGACGCCCCACATCTTGGTCCGGACTTCTATCATTATGTCGGACACCCCGCGTCTCAAGCCAAATTGCTATCATACTAGACGCGTCGCGTCTTGGCTCGGACTTCTCGTTATGTTGAAGGCTTTTCGTTTCATCCGTTTTATCTCTCGGTAAGGATACGTCATCTCTAATGCATCATTTCTCCATATGATCTATTTTATTACAAGTTGTCTCATTTAAAAGAGGAGACGGTTATTTCATATCCATAAACTGACTTGGCAATCTCCGTCATCATCTCTCCCCGACAAAAAGGCAAACCCCTCTGACAGGGCTCAAATGAGTATCTGTTGCATTAATTAGGATTTGCCTCATATCAACCATGCGATGTGTATTAATTGCAGCCCATGCGCAAAAGCAGATTTTCCCGCTGGGCTTCAGAGGATTGACTGCGTCATTAATTAGTATTTGCCTCCTATCAACCGCGTGATATGCATTAATTGCAACCCACACGCTGGATGCAATTTAGAAAGTAATGATCGCGATGTACGACCCCTGAGGTCATATCACTTCTGCTGGCAGAGCCTATCGACGAGGGAACTCCCCCTCTATATATATGACCATTCTTGAGAAGGAGAGGTAAGCTCTCATAATCTAAATCTCGCCTTCTCCAATTTTCTCTCACCTCTCCATACTAATTTCTTGCCTTGAGCGTTGGAGGGGTGTTGCTGAGATCCCTCTCGACACCCCTTTACCGTTTGCTATTGTGCAGGATCACATCTCGGCTCGACCTTCCCCATTCGGCTCGGCCACTCGGACGACATTTCGCTATTCCTCCCTTTCGACACTCCACACCTGAGTTGTCCATCTTTGCTATCTTCACTACCGGGACACCTCACTATCACCGTCTCGACAAGCAACATAATTGGCGCCATCTGTGGGAAACGATATTTCCTAATCAACGCCTGAGGCAAAGATGGAAGACCAAGGAGCGAATTCTGGCAACCACAACTCCATAGAAGGGAGTATGACAAGGGAAAGCATCATAGCCCTCGTCAAAACTACTATGAAAGACGTTCTGCGCGATCTTCGGCCTCGAGGAAATCCCTCATTGCAGACTTCCCCTAGCCCAATCCAAGGCCCTATGCCCACCTCCATCCCATCTACTCCCGTTGCACCAGGGCCAACTCCCGCTGTCTTGATACCGGCCGAATCATCTTCTACTGCCTCGTTACCACATTCTTCCGATGAGGCACCCTCCTATACGCCACCAGAGAGGGACCCCAAAAAGGGCAAGGCCCCAACAGTCAACACTGAATCTCTTCTCGCTTCCAGCGTTATAGCTGATAAGATGCCCAAGTCCTTCAAACAAGTTTCCATAGGAGAATATAGCGGCTCGACTGACCCTGAAGAGTACTTGGAAAGATTAAAGAAAGTCGCATTAATACACGACTATTTGGACGGAGCTAAATGTAAGGTCTTCTCTCTTAACTTAATCAGCTCCGTCCAAAGATGGTTCGACTGACTTCCGGCCGGGTCCATCCACTCTTTTCAGGAGCTATCTGTATTGTTCTTGCAATGCTTCGCCAGTAGTAAAAAATATCGTCGGACGACCAGTACCTCATGACCATGAAGCAAGAAAAAGGGGAGTTCTTAAGAGATTATTTTCATCGTTTCAACCGGGTAGCTGTCGACATCCCGGATGCTTCGCCGAAAACCGTGGTAGATGCCTTCTCTCACGGTCTTATACGAGGAGATTTCTCCAAGTCACTAATGAAGAGGCATCCTCCCCACTTTGAGGCTTTGTTCGCCCGGGCCGAGGCGTATATCAACTTAGAGGAAGCTGAGAAGGCGGTCGATGGGCAACAACGAGCTGATCAGCCTAAACCTCAAAGGAGTAGTCAAAAGACCCGACCACATCTTCGACCTCCTGGAGCTCCTCCTGTTTACCCTCCTCGGCTCATAAAGGACAGGACCATTCATGCCGTACAAGAGCTGCCTGCCGCGGCGGTGCAGTCCGAGCAGCGTGACCCTTTCTGCGCTTTTCATCAGATATATGGTCATTCGACTCGAGAGTGCCACACTTTAGCCGAGGAAATCAGACAAGTAATGAGGGAACAACAACATACTCTCGCTATCCCACCTCGCGATATAAGACCAGAACCACGAGATTACGTCCGACGCAATCCAGCTAGAAGGGCTCCTAGGGCGGCTCCCGAACAGCGGAGGCCGGCTCAATCCCCGCGAGAATCTCGGGAGGCTACTCCGGGCAAGGCTACCTCTCCACCTCGTTCATCACAAGAACTCAATACCCCGCATAGGGGAACAATCAACATGATCACCGGAGGGGCTACCAATGGGGACTCAAACCGAGCCAGAAAGGCTCACGGAAGGCGGCTGGAAAACATGCAAGTGAGCGCTATCCAGAAGCCTGTGGACAGACCCACAATAAATTTCAGCCCAGAAGACTTGCGAGGGGTTGCTACCACTCATGATGATGCTTTGGTGATAAAAGCTACCATTGCCAATTATGATGTGACCCGGATCTTCGTGGACACAGGTAGTTCAGTTAACATAAAGATGCCTTTGATCGCATGCAGCTCGAAACAACTCGGCTCCAACCAATGAACACTGCATTATTCGGTTTCTCGGGACATGAAGTTACGCCACTAGGCCGGGTTGACCTCCCACTATCTTTGGGAGATGATCCCCTTCGCCGGACGCGGATGATCACTTTCACCGTCGTAGATGCCACTTCAGCCTACAACATTATTTTGGGGAGACCAACCCTGCACCTTTTTGAAGCCGTTGTCTCCACTTATCATCAGAAGATCAAGTTCCCCGTGGGTAATCAGGTAGGGGAAGTAGCCGGGGATCAAAAGACAGCTCGAAGATGCTATGTAGAAGAAGTCCGAACCGGTCCTAGAAAAAGACGGAAGACAGAAGAAGCTGGTGTGTATACGTTGTACGAGGCCCCCGTGGAAGAAACCGTAGGTGAAGAGAAAAAATGCAAATATGGCCAAATCAGCCCGAGCAAGTCTTCCGAATGGCAACAAACTTACCGGATGATTTGAAACAAAAGATTAAGGATTGCCTGACCAGCAACCTAGACGCCTTCTCTTGGCCGAATAAGCAACACCAGAGCATCTCCTGGACAGTCATAGAGCACAAGCTAAGTATATTTTCGGGATCTCGGCCCGTTCGGCAAAAAAGAAGGCATTTCGGACCGGAAAAAGACCAAATCATCCGAGCCGAGGTGCAGAAGCTCTTACAAGCCGGATGTTGGGGATCGATCGGCGGACTAGAGGGGGGTGAATAGCCCTCGTTCGTTGGATGGTGGAATTTGCTCGTCTACACAATTGTTAGTGCAAGCGGAATACTAATAAAGACAAGCAAATAAACAATGAAGTGTTGGTTTTGCCCGGAAGCTCTGATACCAATTGAAGGGATTTCCCTTGTCGAGTCCGTGAGAGGAAACTTCGCTTCCCCTTCGCCTCGGTTGCTTGACCATGGTGATCCCTTCGATGTCCCCAGATTAAAAATTTAATCCTAGACAAAAGGGATTCCCAAAGCAACCAAGTCATCGTCGTGCTATTTGTTTAGAGAGGTCACTTGAACAAACTAGTTGTTCAAGCGACCATCCTCTATTCTACGAGTAGCCGCGGAATAGACGATGTCCAGATCGCCGGTTTTTGTGTTTATACTCGGGATCCAAGTATTATTTAGCCTATTTACAGAAATATAACATGCTTATATTTTGAAAAACAAACACAAGCAATGAATAAAAGAGATAGAAGAATAGTTATACCTCTTGGTCTTCTAATGTATGACCCTCCTCCTTTTGGACGTCGTGTGGGTGACGATCCACCAAAAGTCGAAGCTCCTAGATCGCAAAACTTCCTTCCTTGCTTTTCCCAAGCAAGAGGAAGAAGAGAAACAATGTTTTTCTCCTTCAAAAACTCAACTAACAAAGAACTATAGAAGTTCTTGCCGCCGGCCAACTAGAAGGAGAAGAAGATGATGGAAAACTACCAAGACACCAAGGGAAACCCTATATCTTATTTCCACCACCTAAGGAGAAGAGAGGGGAGTGTTTTGGGCGCCGACCAAGGGCTGGGAAGGGCTAGAATAGCTGCTGGACGTTGGCCACAAGGCAAGGAAGAAGAAGGAAAACTTGCCTTATTTGGTGCCACCCTTGCTTCCAAACCCTAACCCTAATTCCAATCCTATCTCAACTAGGATTGTCCTATTCTTGCCGCCCAAGCCTTGCTCCCTCTCAATCATCATCTTCACGCCAACCCCATGCCACCTTTTATAGAGTTTGGGGATAAGCCATGAATTAATCTCCTCCATTGGTTCTAGGGATTTAATCTCAACCGTCGGATCTAGAGATTTAATCTCAACCGTCGGATCTTAGAGATTTTATCTCTACCAATGGATCTTAGTGTTTTGTTTCTATCCATTGGATCTAAGCATCTTGAGGTGTTAATGGGCTACATTAGGGACCATGAGGAGGAGTTGGGTCTTGGCCACCCATGGATCAAGCCCATATAAAGTCTGATCCACTAATAATGGTCCAATCCACTAAAGGTCCATCATTGATCTACCTCACCAACCCCCATATGATAATATGGGCTCCATATATTATTTGTACATTTTCTCCCCGTGTTTAAGATCTCGAATGTCCGTCGATTAATTAATTTACTAACCATTAATTAATCAACATCTAACTCCTTGAGTAGTACCACTCAACATTTTCATCATGCCGGACCTAGTCCACCTGCAGGGTTTACATGATGAACCTTATGAGCTCCTTAAGGGGACATCATCATCCTAATATATAGGACACGGTTTCCTCCTATAATCAACGGCACACCATATAAATAATATCATCTCCCAACTTACCGAGTCTATCGATTTAACCAGAAATCTACCATTCGTAAATCAAAGAGATGAGTACCAAGTATATGTGCAGTGCTATTATATCGGGATTAAGAGCATGTACTAAATAATATCCGAGGTCCGATTCGATTATGTAGTCAGCAATAAATCGAATCACCTCTATGTCGGTCCTGCTCAATACACACAAAGTGCACTAGTGTGATTCTATGGTCAAGACAAACCAATACCAAATCACACTACAACCATTCCGATGGTTTGTCCAAAGTCATCTCGGTTGTGAGCCTTTACTTATACTTTACAAGGAGCCGATAACAAGATCTCCCGTGTGACACCACACACCATGTTATCTACAATGTAACGTATTAGACAATATTGCATAACCATAAAAATATGCAAACAATGATCATGTGATTCTTATTTCAAAATAAAGATGTTCATACAAACGATAAACTTTTCAATATACATCCCTACAATCTCCCACTTATACTAAAAGACTATGCTGTCCTTATACTGCCATACATCTGATTCCCCTTCCTTCCACATGCCTATCAAAGCTCTCGCCAGAAAGGCCTTAGTGAAAGGGTCTACCAGGTCATCCTCTGATGCAATCTAGGCGACAACAACTTCTACCTCCTTTACGATTTCTCGTATCAGGTGGTACTTGCACTCTATGTGTTTACTAGCCTTATGGGCTCGTGGTTCCTTCGAGTTTGCAACTGCACCATTATTATCACAATAAATTGTGATAGTTCTGGGCAAACCAGGAATCACATCTAAGTCCATCAAGAAGTTCCTAAGCCATACAGCTTCTTTGGCCGCCACAGGGGCTGCCAGATACTCAGCTTCCATGGTGGAGTCCGCCACGCATTTCTGCTAGGCACTCCTCCATACAATGGCTCCACCTCCTAAAGTAAACACAAAACCTGAGGTAGACTTACTGTTATCCCTATCTGATTGAAAATCGCAATCCATGCAACCCACAGGGAGTAATTGGTATGCACGGTAAACTAGCATATAATCCCTAGTCCTTCTCAGGCACTACAATATATGCTTTTACCGCAGTCCAATGTCCTGTCTGGATTACTCGATATCCGCTAACCATGCCCACAGCAGGATATCTTGTCTCGTACATAGCATACATGAGGCTTCCTACTGCTGAAGCATAAGGAACCGCCTCCAGCTCCTTTATCACCTCAGATGATCTAGGACACATCTCCTTAGATAAAGTAACTCCATACCTGAAAGGTAGAAAACCCTTCTTGGAGTTCTGCATACTAAAACGATCCAAAATCATGTCTATGTATGAAGCTTGGGATAAGCACAACAACCTTGATCCCAAGGTTGTGACCCACTTCTCTCAAGTCCTTCAAAACTGTTTGGACAACCATACCCCTACGTCTGGTAACACTCTGATATTGTTGCCAACTACCAAAATATCATCTACCTATAGTACAAGAAATACCACTACGTTTCCGTCACATCTATTGTATACACAAGACTCATCCGGACTTTGAATAAATCCATAAGTCTGGATTTACCTCATCAAAGCGGATGTTCCAAGACCTCAAGCTTGCTCACCCATCAATGGACCGATTAAGCTTACATACAATACGCTCTTTGCCTTTAGCAATGAATCCTCTCGCTTCATGTAGATGGATTCCTCAAGACTTCCACTAAGGAATGCCGTCTTGATATCCATCCGTCACACCTCATAATCCATATGAGTTGCTATGCATAAGAGCTCTGACACTGCTTGAATCCATAGATTCAATCTCAGATTCATTGCACTTTGCAAAGATGTTTGTATTTATATCTTGGATTGCCTTGTCGTTTGTGCAGGGATCAGTTCATGTTTGCTAGGGACCAAATCAAGATTTGTCCAAAAACATGAATATAAGAGGTTGTCTAACAACCCTCCCACTCTGACAAGTATCTTCTGTATCCTCTGTGACACGCGGTGCGATGACATGTGGTATGTCCTCTTGACGGTGGTACTAAAGAAGTGACTTCCCTTTTTAACTCCTCCAGAACAATTGTACCTTTGAGCTTGTGGCTTATCACATAGTCTTCCTCTAGAAATCTGGCATTCGTGTTAACGATCACCCACTGATCTCTAGGACTATAAAACAAGTCAGAATAACTCATCATCTATCTAACCCATTCCTTCGCCGCTACACTGCTGCAGTTCACTGGGTGTGCCAGGTGCAGTCAATTGGGATTGAATCCCAACCTCTGATAAGTAGTTCCTAAACTCTCCCAAGAGGTTGTCACCACCACGATCAGATCGTAGTGTCATCCACATCTTGAATAATCATCTACAAAAGAGATGAAATATTCAAGATTACCTCTTGCCTAGATAGCCATAGGACCACACAAATCAGAATGAACCATTTCTAACACATCTTTGGCTCTATACCCCTTGGCCTTAAAAAGGCCTCTTGGTCATCTTACCCTCCAAGCAAGATTCGTAGGTTGGGAGATCCTCCACCACTAATGAACCTAAAGGTTCATCAGCTATCAACCTTTAAATTCTGCTTAGGTTAATGTGACCAAGCCTAAGAAGCCAAAGATATATTTGGTTCATCTTCGAAGGTTCTTTTCTCTTATTGGAATTAGAAGATGAGTTATTAACTTCAATTTGCATCGTGGGAGATTTTGGTTCAAATTTCCTTTCAATGTACCTGAATAGATATTCTCCCTATTCCTTTTTATAACAACTCTGTCATTAAAAGAAATAGAATATCCATCCATAATAATTTAGAAACTGAAACTAAATTCTTTCTAAATAAAGGTACACAAAGGGAATTTTCCAGAACCAAAGTTTTATTATTTTCAAGAGATAAATAAAACTTCTCCCACTGCAATAGCCGCCACCATCATGGCATTGCCCAAGTAAATGGTAATCTCCCCTTCAACTAGTCATCGAGTTTCCTGGAACCCCTGCAAATTGTTGCAGACATGATTAGTGGCTCCGTATCTACTCACAGTGCCGGGTAGATATCACCGCTAATCATGTTTCAAATGACTAGTCCAAAAGATATACCTATGTTACATTTTGGATTGGGACAGTCCTTCTTCCAATGTCCATCCTGCTTGCAAGTGAAGTACTTGCCTTTCGGCTTCTTCACTCTTCCCTGAGATCCTCCCACCATCTTTGCTTCACCTTGTTTCTTCTTCTTCTTGCCTTTCGACTTAGAAGTAGAAACTCTTTTGAGCAATGATGGCTTGAGGACACTCTTCGAAGAGTGCATACTAGCAGATAAGACAATATTTGGATTCATTTCCAATCAATATAATTTGGGTACAATAAGTTTATTTCCTTTAGTATCAAAATAAGTGGACTGAAAGTCAATTTTGAAAATCCTAAGAATCACATAGATCATTACTTTAGATTTCAAAAAATTATTGATTCCTCAAACAATAAAATTTCGAAATCAACCAACACCTCAAATCACCGAGAATATCGCATGCCACGATAGTGTGGACGTATACAAATTCTACATTTGTAAGAGGAGGTTTTACCCATTAATTTTATTATCTTGTCAACCTTACTTTTTGACAAATAAAATTAATAGTTGGTTCCTCTTTGACCCTACAAATAAAAGCAGTGACTCCGATGGGGAGGATACTTTTTATTTGCATCTAAGTGTGCACCATTACACGGTACTAAGGGAATTATTTCGGATTATGTGCCTTACCGATGGGGAAGTACACATGCTCCTAAATAATTTCCTATAACCATTATTTGACCTAGTGATCCGCAAACAAACTCATCCGATGGGGAGGAAGGCACTCAGAGCCGACGCGCAAGTTTGTTGCATCACATGTCAAATTGTAATGGAGGCCGCGGGAATTAATTAAAATATCCCTCTCCCACTTAGTAAATTGAAAATGAGGAATTTTCAAGCACACACAACATGCTTATTATTACTGTAGATTTCAATAAAAATTATTGATTCCTCAAACAATAAAATTTTGAAATCAACCAACACCTCAAACACCGAGAATATCGCATGCTACGATAGTGTGGACGTATACGAATTCTACATTTGTAAGAGGAGGTTTAACCCATTAATTTTATTATCTTGTCAACCTTACTTTTTGACAAATAAAATTAATAGTTGGTTCCTCTTTGGCCCTACAATTAAAACTACTTTTTATTTGCATCTAAGTGTGCACCATTACACGGTACTAAGGGAATTATTTCGGATTATGTGTCTTACCGCTGTGGAAGTACACACGCTCCTAGATAATTTCCTATAACCATTATTTGACCTAGTGATCCGCAAACAAACTCATCCGATGGGGAGGAAGGCACTCAAAGCCGACGCGCAAGTTTGTTGCATCACATGTCAAATTGTAATGGAGGCCGCGGGAATTAATTAAAATGTCCCTCTCCCACTTAGTAAATTGACAATGAGGAATTTTCCTAGCATACGACATGCATATCAAACAAAAAGCAATAAATATGAAAAATAAATTATTTTCCAACTATTATGGCTTTTGTCTTCAATATGACTCTGTCGATCGCCATCTCGTCCGCTCCTCCTACGCCATGTACGAGCCATCCGAGATCCGAGCCGAGACTAAATCCTATTTTAATTTACATCCATCGATCCTATACTCCACGAGGAGTGTACATGAAATCTAGATCGAAAGTAAAATAAAATAAAGAGCTAAACAATGCCGTATTTAATTTACAAAACTAAATACTAGCCTCACAACCCCGAGATTCAACAAAATAAACATTTACACACATACAATCACATACACACACATGCCATAATAGTGGAATCTTATGCAACTAAAAGAGTTAAGCTACGCATATCCTACTATTATCCGACACATTTAATATATGAAAAAGTGCATAAAAATTAACCGAATCCTAAACACACAAAACCGGAAACCTTGGCTCTGATACCAATTGTTGGTTTTGCCCGGAAGCTCTGATACCAATTGAAGGGATTTCCCTTGTCGAGTCCGTGAGAGGAAACTTCGCTTCCCCTTCGCCTCGATTGCTTGACCATGGTGATCCCTTCGATGTCCCCGGATTAAAAATTTAATCCTAGACAAAAGGGATTCCCAAAGCAACCAAGTCATCGTTGTGCTATTCGTTTAGAGAGGTCACTTGAACAAACTAGTTGTTCAAGCGACCATCCTCTATTCTACGAGTAGCCGCGGAATAGACGATGTCTGGATCGCCGGTTTTTATGTTTATACTCGGGATCCAAGTATTATTTAGCCTATTTACAGAAATATAACATGCTTATATTTTGAAAAACAAACACAAGCAATGAATAAAAGAGATAGAAGAATAGTTATACCTCTTGGTCTTCTAATGTATGACTCTCCTCCTTTTGGACGTCGTGTGGGTGACGATCCACCAAAAGTCGAAGCTCCTAGATCGCAAAACTTCCTTCCTTGCTTTTCCCAAGCAAGAGGAAGAAGAGAAACAATGTTTTTCTCCTTCAAAAACTCAACCAACAAAGAACTATAGAAGTTCTTGCCGCCGGCCAACTAGAAGGAGAAGAAGATGATGGAAAACTATCAAGACACCAAGGGAAACCCTATATCTTGTTTCCACCACCTAAGGAGAAGAGAGGGGAGTGTTTTGGGCGCCGGCCAAGGGCTGGGAAGGGCTGGAATAGCTGCTGGACGTTGGCCACAAGGCAAGGAAGAAGAAGGAAAACTTGCCTTATTTGGTGCCACCCTTGCTTCCAAACCCTAACCCTAATTCCAATCCTATCTCAACTAGGATTGCCCTATTCTTGCCGCCCAAGCCTTGCTCCCTCTCAATCATCATCTTCACGCCAACCCCATGCCACCTTTTATAGAGTTTGGGGATAAGCCATGAATTAATCTCCTCCATTGGTTCTAGGGATTTAATCTCAACCGTCGGATCTAGAGATTTAATCTCAACCGTCGGATCTTAGAGATTTAATCTCTACCAATGGATCTTAGTGTTTTGTTTCTATCCATTGGATCTAAGCATCTTGAGGTGTTAATGGGCTACATTAGGGACCATGAGGAGGAGTTGGGTCTTGGCCACCCATGGATCAAGCCCACATAAAGTCCGATCCACTAATGATGATCCAATCCACTAAAGGTCCATCATTGATCTACCTCACCAACCCCCATATGACAATATGAGCTCCATATATTATTTGTACATTTTCTCCCCGTGTTTAAGATCTCGAATGTCCGTCGATTAATTAATCAACATCTAACTCCTTGAGTAGTACCACTCAACATTTTCATCATGTCGGACCTAGTCCACCTGCAGGGTTTACATGATGAACCTTATGAGCTCCTCAAGGGGACATCATCATCCTAATATATAGGACACGGTTTCCTCCTATAATCAACGGCACACCATATAAATAATATCATCTCCCAACTTACCGAGTCTATCGATTTAATCTATAAATCTCGCCCATTGGTAAATCAAAGAGATGAGTACCAAGTATATGTGTCCGTTATTATATCGGGATTAAGAGCATGTACTAAATAATATCTGAGGTCCGATTCGATTATGTAGTCAGCAATAAATCGAATCACCTCTGTGTCGGTCCTGCTCAATACACACAAAATGCACTAGTGTGATTCTATGGTCAAGACAAACCAATACCAAATCACACTACAACCATTCCGATGGTTTGTCCAAAGTCATCTCGGTTGTGAGCCTTTACTTATACTTTACAAGGAGCCGATAACAAGATCTCCCGTGTGACACCACACACCATGTTATCTACAATGTAACGTATTAGACAATATTGCATAATCATAAAAATATGCAAACAATGATCATGTGATTCTTATTTCAAAATAAAGATATTCATACAAAAGATAGACTTTTCAGTATACATCCATACATGAAGAATACAAACAATGCTAACACGGAATGTAACGTGGTTCACGGCTACGCCGCTAATCCACGGTCCGATTCGTCCAAGGTGAATCACTCCTCCAAAGTCAATCCAATATTGATCTCTCCTTTGCACCAAGCTAGGTGGAGGTAACATTTACAACCAAGATCACTCTTCTTACAATAAGAATGAAGTAAAAGCAAGTAAGAAGAGTAGGAAACCGTTTATGACACTTTGGGAGAAGATTAGAATTCAAGCATTAACCCCCCAAAGCCTCATACCCTTCCTTTTTATAGAGAAAGAGGGTTTCTTCCCGTTGACACAGGATCAGTCGACTGATGCCTCGATCAGTCGACTGGTCCCATAGCCGTTGCCCAATAACGGCTGCTTTCCACGTTGGATTTCATCCAACGGCAACATCATCAGTCGACTGATCTTACCATCAGTCGACTGATGGACCATCAGTCGAGTGCTCCGCGAGCTCGACTCCATTCTGTGCCCGTGCACAGTGCTATCAGTCGACTGATGTCGACAGCAGTCGACTGCCAGTCCATGGCAATCGACTGCTTGGGCCAAATGCCCATGAGTCAGACACTAGTCGAACCCAATCGACTCAGAGCAGTCGACTGCCAGTCCATGGCAGTCGACTGGTGCCGTGTGAAACTCAAACTTAACATTCGTTTGAGCTTCCGGCGGTCGGGTAAACCTCAACCCTTGCGGTCGAGCCTCCGACACTCAGCCAAATGGCCAAGTTCACCTTAAGAGCTACTACCCCTTCCCGGGTTACATTCGCTCACTCTCATCCCTCGGAGTCCCTCGCCTTCGAAGTTATCTTCGTCCGACCACGTCCCTCGGATGCGCCAAGCGCACGGCTCTGCAGCGCCATCCTTCGCGTCTCGCCCTGAAGTCTACTTCCTCCGGCTTCACTCCAAGCTCCTCGTCCGGCGATCCCTCGGATGCTCCAAGTGCACGATTTCCGCAAAGCTATCCTTCACCGAATCAAGGACCGAGTCATGAGAGGTGAACCTGCCAAGGCTCCATGTGCGAATTACTAAGCCCTGCAAGACTGCAACGCACATATCAAACCATAATCACAACCTAACTTAAAGTCTTTGCCACACACATCAAAACCTTATCATGGCTAGAGATTGCCCTAACAATCTCCCCCTTTTTGATGTGTGACAATCCGTTTAAGTTAGGTAAAAATATTTGATAGAAATTTATAAGGTAAGAAAGCATATAAACATAAACATGATATAGCAACATGCAACTCCCCCTTAATCCATGAAACTCCCCATACATATTTCTCCCCCTATTATAATTTACTTAAACATAATCATTTCTCCCCCTTTGACACCATCAAAAAGATCAATACTAAGTTATAAACTCATGACATCAAGTCTAATAGAAGGAAAATACCAAAAGTTGGTCTAAAACCTGAATTCGGCCTTTACTGTTCTGAATTTTAGGTCATCAGTCGACTGGTTCAGACTACCAGTCGACTGGCACGTGCATTTTAGAATTTTTGATTTTCTGGGGTGAATTTCAGAAATGCATTAAAAATTCTAAAAAATTCAAAAAATCATGAAATTTGGAGAACACATTTCTTTTAAGTATATCTATCAATGAAAAATAGTTTTTCATGAAAAATCATTATATTTTATGAGATTTACCAAAAGTCCAAAAGCTTTAAAAACCACTAGGTTTTTTATCATTCTAGTATCAAGTTTACCACCTTGTTTTGCATCCATTTGTTTCAAAACATGAACACATAGATTTTAAAGTAAGAAATTGTTTTGAAAACATATGAAATATCCAACCATGATCTTTGGGCAATATGTCCATGAATTAAACATAAGTCTTCCCCATGATTGATCTATTATTGCTAATTTGACACATTAAATGACCATCTAAATGCCATAGGCATTAGTGGACATTTGTATCATCCTAACATCTCACTCATGCTAAGTTTTCAATCATGGTAGCCTATGGTGAGTATGAGATGCATCCTAAAGGTATTTATATATACTTAACCATTATTTTCATGCAATTCTATCAAGGTTAAGTATCATCCTAACAATCCTCATGATCATAAAGACACATATGAATTAATTTTACATTATGATCATGAAACAAATATATTCATCAAATAATAATCATGCATTAGGTATTATATATGATAATAAGGAAAGTATCACCTAGAGCATGATTTTAACCCTAAAACCCATGACTATGTGCCAAATATCAAGATCATAAATCATGATTGCAAACATACATAGCAATTTCATTAATTATCATGATTTAAGCATTATTATCAATTTATAGGCACATTGTCATCACCTAACACTATTTCAAAAATTATGTCCCGCCATCCTAAGTCAACCAAAATATGATATAGATAAATTCCATATTGTTGACTATCCTAGGGTTTTCCTAACCCTTAAGGATGGATTTTGGAACCCAAAATAAATTCTTGCCTATGGGGTTCACTAGATACTCCTTAGGAATCCATTTTCTAGCTATTTCCTTCCTTTTGTCTTGACCCCTAGCAATTAGGCATTTATAGGCATTTTCATTTTTCTTTTCCTTATATCCTAGGCCTTTTTTGTTAAAACTTGCTCTTTGACTCCCTATGATCATGTTCAAAGTGTTTGAGTCAATAGTAAATTTTTCTAGGGCTTTTGTTAAATAGTCTACCTTTTCCCTTAAGGCCCTATTTTCTTCTATGCATGCATCATTAACATCAAATGACATATATTGATCATGTGAGCATGCATCATCATTATTATCATTAAAACATGCTTTTTCTAATTTTTGCTCTAAATCTTTAATTTGATCAAGCATGGTTTTATTTTTCTTCTTTGCTCTAAATAAATCCTTAGTGAGGCTAGAAATCATAGAAACTATTTTACTAGGTGAAAGGTTAGTTACCATAGTTTCCATGTCCTCTTCTTCTTCGAATGAGGAGGATGTAGAGGAGGCTCCCCCTTCACTTGAGCTCTCTCCACTTGAGCTTGATTCTTCATTTTCGGTGGAGGAGCAATCCAAGTCGTCAAAGACCATCAATGCAAGGTTGGAGACAAATGTGTTTTCTTCCTCGGATGATGATGAGGAGGAGGAGGAAAGGTCATCCCAAGTCTTTGCTTTGAATGCCTTAGCCTTCCCTTTTTCTTTGGTCTTCTTCTCTTCTTCCTTTTTCTTTTTACTCCCCTTCTTCTTCTTCTTTTCTTCCTTCTTTCTCTTCTCCTCTTTACTCTTGTTTAGGAGGGGACAATTGTCCCTTATGTGCCCCTCTCCTTGGCAATTGTAGCAAATGATCTTCCCTCTTGGTCTTCTCCTCCTATCATTAGATTTATTAAATTGAAAACCTTTTAATGCACGCCTTACCCTCCTTACCATATAGGCTTCTTCCGTGCTATCCATGGAGGAGGATGAGTAAGCTTCATCATCGGAGGAGGAGGGGATCTCCATCTTCTTCTTCCCCTTGTTTGCCAAAAGTGCTACTCCTCTTGAAGGTTGGATTCTAGACTCTTCAACTATTCCTTCAAGTCTTGTTTCATGAAGCTCCAATGTTGAGAAGAACTCCTCCAAGGTGTTCACTTCTAAGTTCTTGGAGATGTAAAATGAGTCCACCATGGAGCTCCATCTTGAGGATCGGGGAAAGGCATCTATGACCTTCATTACCATATCCCGATTGGAGAGCTTTTCACCTACACTTGTCAAACCGGTTAGAATTTTCTTAAATCTAGAGTGTAGGGATTTTACCTTCTCTCCCTTTTCAAGTTTGATATTGGACAATTGGGAGCGAAGGACATCTCTCCTTGCTAGCTTCGCCTCGGATGTGCCTTCATGAATCTCTATTAGTTTCTCTCACATTTCCTTGGTGCTAGCACATTCTCCTATCCGGTTGACTTCTTGTTGAAGGAGTACATTGTAGAGATGGTGCTTGACTTTTGAATTCGCCAAATACTCTTCTCTTTGCCTCTTGCTCCATCTCGATTTCTCCAATAGCTCCTCTTCTTCATTCCTAGGCATCTCGAAACTGTTTTCCATTATTAATAAAATTTCAAAGTCGGTTTCAAAGAATACCTCCATTCTCTTTTTCCACCAAGAGAATTCGCCCTTGAATTTCGGTGGGTGAATATTGGAGCCGACCATTCTTGAATTTACTTGTTGTGACGGTTAGTCCTCGACAAGCTTTCATTGGCTCTGATACCACTTGTTGGGGATCGATCGGTCGGCTAGAGGGGGGTGAATAGCCCTCGTTCGTTGGATGGTGGAATTTGCTCGTCTACACAATTGTTAGTGCAAGCGGAATACTAATAAAGACAAGCAAATAAACAATAAAGAATACAAACAATGCTAACACGGAATGTAACGTGGTTCACGGCTACGCCGCTAATCTACGGTCCGATTCGTCCAAGGTGAATCACTCCTCCAAAGCCAATCCAATATTGGTCTCTCCTTTGCACCAAGCTAGGTGGAGGTAACCTTTACAACCAAGTTCACTCTTCTTACAATAAGAATGAAGTAAAAGCAAGTAAGAAGAGTAGGAAACCGTTTATGACACTTTGGGAGAAGATTAGAATTCAAGCATTAACCCCCCAAAGCCTCATACCCTTCCTTTTTATAGAGGAAGAGAGTTTCTTCCCATTGACACAGGATCAGTCGACTGATGCCTCGATCAGTCGACTGGTCCCGTAGCCGTTGCCCAATAACGGCTGCTTTCCACGTTGGATTTCATCCAACGGCAACATCATTAGTCGACTGATCTTACCATCAGTCGAGTGCTCCGCGAGCTCGACTCCATTCGCGCTGCATGCCAGTATCAATGATCGCATTCCATTAGCAATGATCGATGTCGACGGTAGCTTGATTGCTACCATGACAATGACCGATCCTGGGCCAAATGCCCATGAGCTTGGACATACACTAGTCACTAACCCAATCGACTAGGAAGCGATCGTCATTCCATGACAGTCGATTGGTGCCATGTGAAACTCAAACTTAACATTTGTTTGAGCTTCCGGCGGTCGGGTAAACCTCAACCCTTGCGGTCGAGCCTCCGACACTCAGCCAAATGACCAAGTTCACTTTAAGAGCTACTACCCCTTCCCGGATTACATTCGCTCACTCTCATCCCTCGGAGTCCCTCGCCTTCGAAGTTATCTTTGTCCGGCCACGTCCCTCGGATGCGCCAAGCGCACGGCTCTGCGGCGCCATCCTTCGCGTCTCACCCTGAAAGTCTACTTCCTCCGGCTTCACTCCAAGCTCCTCGTCCGGCGGTCCCTCGGATGCTCCAAGCGCACGACTTCCGCAAAGCTATCCTTCACCGACTCAAGGACCGAGTCATGAGAGGTGAACCCGCCAAGGCTCCATGTGCGAATTACTAAGCCCTGCAAGACTCCAACGCACATATCAAACCATAATCACAACCTAACTTAAAGTCTTTTCCACACACATCAAAACCTTATCATGACAAGAGATTGCCCTAACACCGGATATATCCGAGAGGTGCAGTTCCCCGAGTGGTTAGCTAATGTTGTCCTAGTGCTAAAACCAGGGGGAAAGTGGAGGGTATGTATAGATTTCAAGGATCTCAATAAAGCATGCCCTGAAGATTGCTACCCTTTGCCTCGAATAGATCAGGTAGTAGATTCCACTATTGGATATGAGTTAATTTGTATATTGGACGCCCACCAGGGGTATCATCAGATTCCACTTGCCATGGAGGATCAAGAAAAAGTCAGTTTCGTTACCGCGAATGACACCTTTTGTTACAAGGTCATGCCGTTCGGATTGAAAAATGCAAGGGCCACCTATCAAAGGTTGATGGATAAAGTGTTCTGGTCGTAAATAGGTCGAAACATAGAAGTGTACGTCGATGACATCCTCATCAAGTCCGCCAAGCCTGAAGATATAGTCTTAGACATGACCGAAACATTTAGCACCCTACGACAATACGGAATTCGGCTCAACCCGGATAAATGCATATTTAGAGTTCGTGGGGGCAAGTTCCTAGGATACATTGTCACCGAGCGTGGTATTGAAGTCAATCCCGAAAAAGCTCAGGCCTTACAGAACATGGCTTCTCCCTGGAATATCAAGGAAGTGCAAAAGTTGTTAGGCCGAATAACGACACTCTCCAGATTCATCCCTAAGTCGCCCGAGCGGACTCTCCCTTTCTTCAAGGTACTCCGCAAGTCGACTTGGTTTTCATGGGATGACAGATGTGAACAAGCCTTTATAGAGCTAAAGCAATACATAGCTGACTTACCCACACTAGCCAAACTGATCCCGGGGGAAGGTCTGCAGTTATACCTAGCCTCTTCTGAAGAAGTTGTGGCATCAGTATTACTCCGACAGGAGGCAGGTAAATAATTACCCATTTACTTTATCAGTCATTTATTAAAAGATGCTGAGAGCAGATACACTACCCTGGAGAAGCTTGCCCTTGCTTTACTCATAACAGCTCGGAAGCTCCGACCCTATTTTTTATCCCACCCAATCGTAGTCTTGACTAACAGCGACCTCGGAAGGATATTAAACAATCTGGAAGTATCTGCCCGCTTAATCAAATGGATCACCGAGTTAGCCGAGTATGATATCCAATATCGCCCCCGTGCGGCCCTCAAGGCACAAGTGTTAGCGGATTTCTTAACCGAGACACCCGGAATGGAAAAGAATGAGTGGAAAATATACGTAGACGACTCGGCAACTAAGCAAGGCAGTGGGGTAGGAATACTATTGATATCCCCTCAAGGGGATGCTATCCGAATAGTCATACAGCTCAGCTTCCGAGCTTCTAACAATGAGGCCGAGTAGAACTGAGGCTATCTCTTGGTAAGTAGTGGACTTTCGGAAAGACCGAATGGAAGGAGAAGGTGGCAACTCGAGTTGCCATCCAGTTGGCCAAAGAAAGGGCGATTCAGGATGGACATATACAAACTTGGATTTCCAATGTTTGTGGGAGGTAATCAGGTTGGACAAGAACTTTACTTCTTGCCGAGCCGAGAAGAAGAAGACACCGACTTCTTTTTTTTTAGGGAAAAAACAAGAGTGGAAAGCTTCGGCAGAGAGGGGGAGGTGGTAAAATAAAAAGATAATGATGAAGCCGTTGACGATACTAAAGGCGTTGGGGGCTAGTTGATTAAGGGGTATCCTAAAATAAGTAGATATCTCGGTAAAAAAGGGATGAAGGGGGAACCGGAGACCAGCCAACAACTGGTCAAGGAAGAAGGTGGTGAATTTAGCGGGAGGTTCATGAGGCCGCTGGTCCCTCTGAGGGGATCGCAACCTATCGGAATTGGGAATATGAAAAGCAGCCCAAGCTTCGGAGCGAACCCCCGAGTCGACGGTGCTGTGGGTCCTCAGATACCAAAGATCGGTACGTGGGGCCATGGAACAGGGAAGGGAAGCACAAGAAGAAGGGCAGGGTAAGAGACTTACTAGCTAGACTGCACCGGGGAAGAAGAAGGTTGGAAGTCGACGAAGTGAGAAACAGGAGAGGCGACGCGCGAGAAAATAACAGAGAAAGGGGGGCAGGGGGCTACTTGTAGCGGCGTCGCGACGTTTCCCTTTTCCAAAGTTTCTCTCTCGAGACACGTGGCATAACCGGGAAAACCCTAGGAAAACAAAACAATCATAAATCTAATCGTCGCATTAATGAGCATTAATGAACGCGTCTAAAAGCAAGATTTCCCGCATTCCCGAGGAGCCCATACCAGCGACACCTCCCATGCCACATTAAGGGAAGAAAGGGGGGGGAGTTACGGTCTGAACCAAACCAGTCTAGTCAGTCAAGCTACGCCTATCCTTCGACGACTAGACTCGGAGGGGGATGCTTGTGATACCAGGTAAAATTAAACTATGATCAAGAAAACAAATCGGACCTACCACGTCATCCAGCGCATGACAGGTGGCACCCAAACTTCTATCCTCAGGTCGGATGTCCCGCATCCCAGCCCAAATTTCTATCATCATGTCGGACGCCCCGCGTTTCGACCCGAACTTCTGTCATCATGCCAGATGCCCCGTGTCTCGGGCCGAACTGCTATTATACTGGACGCGTCGCGTCTCGGCTCGGACTTCTCATTATGCTAAACGCTTTTCATTTCATCCGCTTTATCTTTTGACAAGGATATGTCATCTCTGATGCACCATTTCTCTGTATGATCTATTTTATTACAAGTTGTCTCATTTAAAAGAGGAGGCGGTTATTTCATATCCATAAGATGATTTGACAATCCTTGTCATCATCTCTCCCCGACAAAAAGGCAAACCCCTCTAACAGGGCTCAAATGAGTATCTGTTGCATTAATTAGATTTGCCTCCTATCAACCGCGCGACGTGTATTAATTGCAGCCCATGCACAAAAGCAGATTTCCCCACTGGGCTTCAGAGGATTGACTGCAACATTAATTAGGATTTGCCTCCTATCAACCGCGTGATGTGCATTAATTGCAACCCACGCGCTGGATGCAGTTTAGAAAGTAATGATCACGATGTATGACCCCCTGAGGTCATATCACTTCTGCTGGCAGAGCTTATTGACGGGGGAACTCCCCCTCTATATATATGACCCTCTTTGAGAAGGAGAGGTAAGCTCTTATAATCTAAATCTCGTCTTTTTCAATTTTCTCTCACCTCTCCATACTAATTTCTTGCCTTGAGCGTTGTAGAGGTGTTGTCGAGATCCCTCTCGGCACCCCTTTACCGTTTGCTACTGTGCATGATCACATCTCGGCTCGGCCTTCTCCATTTGGCTCGGCCATTCGGACGATATTCCGCTATTCCTCCCTTTCGACCCTCCACACCTGAGTTGCCCATCTTTGCTGTCTTCGCTACCGGGACACTTCACCATCACCGTCTCGACAGGTAACAGTAGGTTATAGACCTGGACGCGCCAACGTCATTCATCTCATGGAGGGGAAGAGGCGGAGTGGAAGAAAATCAGCGGGAGGAGAAAGGGAAAGAGAACAAAGGAAACGGGAAAGTACAGCTTGAAAATAAGTAATGGAATTCAATTTGGGTCGTAATTATCGACGGAATTAAAAATTCCATTCTTAATTAACGGACCGATAATTTAATTATGTTATTAAATTAATGATAAATTTTTTTTATCTCTAATTTAATTTGATCGTTAATTAATCATCGAAATTTAAATTCTATTTTTAATTAACGATCGAATTTATTTTATTATTGATTAATGATAGAAATTTAATTCTATTATTATTTATTATATTTTTTTAAAAAAATTAATAAAATTTAAGATCGAAATAAAATTCGATTGCTAATTTATTATAATTTTATAAGAAATTTAATAAAATTTAACAAAAATTTATTTTTCGTCATTAATTAATAATCAAATTTAATTCCTAAATAAGCAAAAATAAATTCAGTTACTATTTTATTATGATCTTTATAAAAATCTTAATAAAATTTAATGACGAAATTTTAATTTCCCTAATTTAATAACGAAAATAAATTTTGTTGCTAATTTATTATAATTTTAATATAACTTTATGATGGAATTAAATTTGATTGATAATTGGCTATCGAATTTTAATTTAGATTATCAATTTAGTGATGAAATTAAATTTAACGGCAAAATTTTAATTTAATTTAACGACACAATTAAATTCCATTGCTATGTTAGCAATTAAATTTAATTTTATCATTAATTAGTAAATGATTATTTGATCTATCATTAATTAATAATCAATAATTTTTAAATTGTTAATTAGTGACGTTTAATTCCGTGGATTAAATCATAAATTTTGTAGTGGGAGAACATCCATTTTCCATGACACGATAAGATAAGTACGGGGTTATTTTCACGGAAGGACTTTGTGATTAGTCCATATAAATAGAGTTGTATCAATGAATAAGAATTATATTAGGATCTATGTGTCCGTTAGAGGGGGTGAATAATATTGTCGTCGATTCAAAAGAATTCGTTCGTGTTTAATCGTCTACAATCTTGTTAGTACAGCGGAATAATAATAACAAAGATAAATAACAAGATACACAACCACAACGTAGAGATGTAACGTGGTTCAGAACCTCAAGGTTCCTACTCCAAGGATTGGGCTCGAATGAGCCCTAGCGATACAAATACACATCGCTACTCAATCACTCCTTTTCGACAACACGTCGGAGCCTCGAAGGTGAAAAAACCTCGTACAATAATTACAACAGTAATACAAAACAAATACAAAATGAAATGTAAAGAATACCTTATAAATTAGGGTTTTGAGTGCTTGCTTGTTAGTTGCTTGGATGAGCTTGAAGGATCCTGAAATGCATCTGCACTTCGCCTTCAAATTGCCTTAAGAAAGCTCCCAAAGAACCAATAGTGAAATCCCCCATGAGCTGCTCATTTTAACTTGCAACGGGTTGATTTTGCGCTTGACAGTCGACTGTCATAAGACCCCAGTCGACTACCAATAGTATCGTTGTGAGACAATGACTCGATCCACGCTGGAAAATTTCAACGGGTCACTGGGCGCGATCGCTAACGGTGCGCTGATCCCGAGTAGTCGATCGCCTATCGACTACGGCGTTATGTGCTCATGAATGGAACTAATAGTCGATCGACTGCCACTTATGGCAGTCGACTGCCATCTGTCAACTACTCCAATTAGCAGTCGATTGCTAAAGTTTTTTCGGTCCTAAATCATAGTCGAGCACTAGTCCACTTCACAGCAATCGAACTGGTCATATATAATCCTAGTCGATTGCTGAGTGTCGACTCGGTTGCTAGGTGTCAAACACTTGACTATTCGACCAGTATAAAATCTCGGTCAATCGATAACCTCAAACATGAGGTTTAACCCCAAGTAAGTGCCTCCATATTTGTTAGACCACCCTTAGTCTAGACCTAAGCCTTCTAGCCATCTCCGTCAGCTTCGCGTCTATTGGATCCTTCCAAGTCATCCATGACTTGTTCATCCATATGCTAGCCTTCAGGTACTTCCATCGGATATTGTCATGCTAACGGTATATACACCGCCAAGACACATTAGACTTTCACTGCCAAGACCACGCTTGGACTTTACGCTATCAACCATTGGACTTATGCTGCCAAAACTCCACCATTGGACTTTACGTTGCCAATATTCCCCTTGGACTTCTCAATTGTCAAGTACTCATGACTTTAACTTTCACCGTCAAAACTACACCCTCAGACTTACGTGACCAAGACTATATCTTTAGGCTTTTCATGCTAACTCCATGTTAGACTTTTAAATTTTCAAGACTCAAGCTTGAACTTTCCCTTGCCAATACCATACTTGGACTTTTCATGTCAAGTACACAAGACTTGGATTTTTCCAAATGTCAAGTGTCCTACTTGGACTTTCCATGTCAAGTACCCATGACTTGGACTTTTTTCATCACATGGTCAACATGTTAGTATGAGCCCTTAGTGTCAATTATGAGATGATTGGTGAGGGAGACTTTTGTATTATATTCTTATATTAATAAAGGCAAAGATTGATTATTATATTTCTTTATGCGTGTGCCAGCTAAATAAATATAATAATGCCCTTGAATAGTAGGTTCTTATCTACAGTATATCAATTGGTAGAATTGATTATGAGAAGCTGTAGAAAACACTATTCTTAAATATTCCTAGTCGAGTATTATATTAATAGACAAGGGCTATATTGATACATTGAGACTAGCATGTAGGTCAATGGATGACTTGATCTTACAAGTCATGAATATGTGATATCACATTGACACATTAGTATATATATTGGAGACTATATATACTAAATTGACCCGCCATGAGAAAGTATCATGGATCGTTATATGAGTGTTGTATACTTTCTCATGTGACTATTAGTATGAATAGTCCTTAGACCTGAAGTCACTACGGTTCCCTACATAAGGAGTTATGTATTTTGGTATGGTCAAACGTCACTCGTAACAGGGTGGACTATAAAGGCGGTCACTGGATATGTAACAAATTATGCGGAGGGATGTGAGTGATGTAGATGAGATCTATCCCTCCCATATGACGGGAGTGATATCTTTGACCTCTTGATAAAGTAGGACCACAAAATGCATGACCATGCTCAAATGAGTCAATATGAGATATTGAGCTCATTTTTTTGAGTGAGTCTACTTGGGGATCAAGAAACATAAAGATCGGTAAGAGGGTGACACGGTCTATGCCTCATTGATCGATCTGAGATATTAAGGATAGAGGGACACCGTCATATGATAATAGTCACGGAAGAGGTTGTCGGATCTCGACATTCTCATCACTTGGGTAGCAATGATGTATTGCTAGATGTCGCTCATTGCTTATGTATCTAAAATGGTTTTTAGATACATTGCCAACGTTATTAGAGCATATAGGGTCACACACAAAGAACATATTATTTTGGAGATGAAATTATTTTAGTTTGACTAAATGAATTATTAGTTAATTGAATTAACTAGAATGAGTAAGACTCATTACTTAGCTAAATTTGAGTTGGACTCAAATTGGTTTATGTTGAGTTAGACTCAAGTCAAACCAAGGGAAGAAGGCTTAAATGATTAATTATGATTAATCATGGTTTACATGGATTAATGATTAATTGTGATTAATCATGGTTTACACGAATTAATAAAATGGGGTTTTTAAATGGGATTTGAAAGCTCATTAATATGCATTTAATGAGCATTAATTGACTTCCTTTCTTTCAACGTGGAGAATAAGGAAGAGTGAAGTGTATTTAATGTCTCATTAATGTGCATTATTTGTGTTTTTTTTAATTTCAAGGTGATGAATGAGAATAATTTGATTAATCTCATATTGCTTTTCTTTTGAAGCCGAGAATAGAGTGAACGAAGAGAGACCTTGGTGTGGTTGCTAGCACAACCAAAAGGTTCACCTCTTCTCTCCAAGATCGTGTGTGTGTAGATACCTTAGAGATACGGTTATCCTAACCGTATTGTGATTCGACCAAGTCTTGGACGAGCGGGATAAGCGAAGGGCGTCGCATTGAAGGTATACTTCTTCCTCTAGATGAGATCTAGCAAAAGTAAGATACGAAATATTTATGATTTTTCGCTTGGATCTCTGGAGGGATCCTAATTTTTTCGCTGCGATTTTTTTTTGTTTATCGCTCGGGATTCCTACAGTGGTATCGGAGCCACTTGTGAAAAATCATACACGTTTTATTAGATGTTTTATGTGATATAAACATGAGAATAGTTTTATTATGTTTCTACCGAGTAAAAATCCCGAGAGGATTTTTTGAATGCCGACTCGGTCTGTGTCCGAGTTGATTTAGCCAAGCAGATAATCTGTCGAGTGGGCTGAATCAAGTCGGATGGTGTCGACTCCGCCTGTGTCCGAGTTGATTCAGCCAAGCAAATGGTCTGTCAAGTGGGCTGATTCAAGTCGGACGGTGCCGAACACACCTGGCCATCTGGAGGTCTCGGGTTCATAGAGATGGACAAAATGGGCAGCAACTCATAAGATGAGTTAGCAGAAAAAAATTTCGCCGGGGGCGCTGTCCCCCTCACCCCCCACAAGGGGTGCTGCCCCTTGACCCGCCCGCTAACATAAAATTGATCGTCGTGGTGTTGCGATTTATCGGCATAGCGGCTTAAAAATCGCTCATAATAAAATTGATAAATAAAATAATTTATTAAATCATTGTGAATGATTTGTGTATGGTGCATGGTTATGGCCTAGGACCCAATGTGATTGTGGTTATGTGTTGTAATTCATAATACGACCTGTGTGTCGTCATATGTATGTGGGTGTTGTAATTCATTACACGGTCTACGTGTCGTGCCTTCACTTCTATTTTCTAGTTATAAAATAGATTTAGACTCGAATGTAACTCGAGTGTTCCCATTTTGTAATGTACAAAATAAAGAAGCAATGGAAAGTCCATTGAAGGTTGATTTTACAAGGACAATGCTGCCGACATATGCTGACCAAAGGAAGCGCTTGGAGAAGATGTTATCCCTAGGGTAACAAATCTATCTTCTCATTGGCTTGAGAAATCGTAGAATAAGGGTCATAACCATGTCATATTTAGCGTATATGTGATATATGTTGTGTGTATGTGATGCATAATAGATAATTTGTTATCTTAAAATTAAGTCAAATGAATATGCCTACCAAAGTTTGGTACTCATAAACTACCTCGATCATTTGTTGTTGGGTTTGCCAAAGCAAAGCAACGCATTTTATCTTGGTAGAGTGCAAGAGGACAATCGTGATGTCCCGCTATCAAACTTTGGATGAGACTTCACTAAGTGTCTCAATTAGATTGAGAAATACTTAGAGGCATTTCCTAATAGTTAGGAGACACGGATAAGAGAACATTTATACTAAGTCTTGGGCGATTAGCCAAAGCTAACTCAAGATGATGTATAATGTGGATCTTGATCCTTTATTCCAAGAGTTGCATACGATGCAATTGGTAAAATTTTACCTACCTAATCATACTAAATCTTGGGTGATTAGACAAAGCTAACTCAAGCTGAGGTATGATGTGGATCTTGTCCCACATGAACTTGAAGCTCAATAGAACTGGTATGACTAGCCCCTATTGAAGCTAAATGATTCAGTGGGAGTCTCATTTAATTAAAGGCCTAATTAAATAATTTCAGCTATAATACTCATTTCTGCATATTATTTCTATTGTAGATTACTATATCTTCAAATACATCAAATACCCTCTCTCTGCGATCAGTCCTTGAGAAGGACAAGCTCAATGGAGCAAACTTTATAGACTGGTACAGGAATTTAAGAATAGTTCTCAAACAGGAGCAGAAACTCTATGTCTTAGAGCAACCCATTCCTGAACCACCCACCAATAATGCTACTCGTGCAAATAAGGAGCTTACAAGAAGCATCAAGATGATGCATTAGATGCATCATGCCTTATGCTTGCAACTATGAACTCTGAGCTTCAGAAGCAACATGAGAACATGGATGTCTTTGATATGGTTGCACACTTGAACCAACTATATCAAGAGCAAGCGAGGCATGAGAGATCTGAGATATCTAAGGCATTATTTTCGTGCAAAATGCAAGAAGGAACACCCGTAGGAACTCACATACTCAAGATGATTGGGTATGTTGAGAACCTTGAGAGATTGGGGTTTCCTTTAGGCCAAGAGTTGACCACTGACCTTATTCTGCATTCGTTGCCTAGAGGCTTTAGTCAATTTGTCATGAATTATTACATGAGTGAAATTGACAAACCATTGTCTGAGCTCTTAAGCATGTTGAGAACTGCTGAGAGCAATCTTAAGAAGACGCAACCTGGTGATGTACTTATGGTTAAAAAGGGCAAGGGTAAGAAAAAGTCTAAAGGCAAGGGTAAGACCCAGAATAAAGATAAGGACAAAGCATTGAAGCCTAAAGGTGGGGTGGCCAAGGAAGGGACTTGCTTCCACTGTAAGGAAGCTGGACATTGGAAGAGAAACTGCAAAAAGTACCTCGAGGAAGTTCAAAAGAAGAAGGGAAGTGAGACTTCCACTTCAGGTATACATGTTATAGAAGTCAATCTATCTATTTCTTCCTCATGGGTATTGGATACCGGTTGTGCTTCTCACATTTGTACTATTGTGCAGGGCTTGGGAAGAAGTAGATCTTTGACAAAAGGAGAAGTGGACCTACGTGTTGGCAATGACGCAAGAGTTGCTGCTATAGCTGTAGGAACATATTCCTTATCATTACCAGTGGTTTAATTCTAGAACTTGAAGAGTGTTATTTGGTACCTGCAATAACTAAGAGCATTATGTCTGTGTCTTGTTTGGACAAGAAAGGTTTTTCATTTATAATTAATGACAAATGTTGTTCTGTATATTTAAATGAAATGTTCTATTGCAGTGCACACTTGATGAATGGACTCTATGTTCTAAACCTTGAAAATCCAGTCTATAACATAAATACCAAACGATTCAAATCTAATGATTTGAATCAAACATATCTTTGGCATTGTCACTTAGGTCACATAAATAAGAGTCGCATAGCCCAACTCCATAAGGATAGATTATTGGACTCATTTGATTTTGAATCATATGAAGTATGTGAATCTTGTCTTCTAAGCAAGATAACCAAAACTCCATTTAGTGGACAAGGCCAATGTGTGGTGGATTTGTTAGGCCTCATACATACTGATGTTTGTGGTCCTTTCAAAGTCGCAGTTAGAGAAGGTTATCAGTATTTCATTATATTTACTGATGATTTCAGTAGATATAGATATGTGTATCTTATGAGATACAAATCTGAATCCTTTGAAAAGTTCAAAGAATTCAAGAATGAAGTACAAAACCAACTTGGAAAGAGTATTAAGATGCTTCGATCAGATCGAAGTGGTGAAAACCTTAGCTAAGAGTTTTGTGACTATCTAGTTGAGTGTGGGATAAGATCTCAACTCACCCCACCTGGAACACCACAATGGAATGGTGTATCCGAGAGAAGAAATCGTACTCTATTAGATATGGTACGATCAATGATGAGTCATACAAAACTTCCTCCTTCCTTCTGGGGATATGCTCTAGAGACCGTCGCTCTCACACTTAATCGTGTTCTTTCTAAGGTAGTCGTAAAGACACCATATGAGATATGGACTGGGAAGAGTCTCAAGATGTCTTTTATGAAGATTTAGGATTGTGAGGCTTACGTACGACGTCAAGTTTCAGATAAACTAGGCCCCAAATCAGATAGATGCTATTTTGTTGGATATCCCAAGGAAACTAAGGGATATTACTTTTACAACCCCACACAAGGCAAAATATTTGTTGCCAGAAATGGTATTTTTCTAGAAAGAAAATTTATTTATAGAAAATCTAGTGGGAGTAAAATTGATCTTGAAGAAGTTCATGATACACAAAATAACACTGATACCTTAATGGAACAAGAACGGTCATCATAAGGAGTGGTGGTACAACCTGTTTAGGTAGACCAAGCTCTGCGCAGGTCTGGTAGGATACGTCATCAACCTGAGAGATATTCTTTTCTCTTGGATGACAACAATGGTATCATGTTTGATGGTTGTAATGAGCCCAGATTCTGAGAAATGACTCGAGGCCATGAGATCCAAAATGGAATCCATGTACACTAACCAAGTATGGACTTTGGTTGATCCACCTGAAGGGGTCAAACCCATTGGGTGTAAGTGGATCTTTAGGAGAAAGGCTGACATGGAGGGTAATGTGCATACCTATAAAGGGCGATTGGTAGCAAAAGGATTCAAGCAGATTCATGGTATTGACTATGATGAAACCTTTTCTTTAGTTGCGATGCTGAAATCCATTCGAATCATGCTTACTATTGCAGCTTACTATGACTACGAGATCTGGCAGATGGATGTCAAAACAACATTTCTTAATGGAAATCTACTCGAGGATGTGTATATGACACAACCTGAGGAATTTGTTGATTCAAAGGAAGCTGGAAAGGTCTGTAAGTTGCATAGGTCCATTTATGGTTTAAAGCAAGCTTCTAGAAGCTGGAATCTTCGTTTCGATAATGCGATCAAAACGTTTGGTTTCATTAAGAACGAAGATGAACCTTGTATCTACAAGAAGGTTAGTGGGAGCTCAATTGTTTTCCTCATATTGTATGTAGATGACATACTGCTCATTGGAAATGATATCCCTATGCTGCAATCTGTGAAGACTTGGCTTGAGAATTATTTTTCAATGAAAGACTTAGGTGAAGCAGCCTATATTCTAGGTATCAAGATCTATAGAGATAGATCTAAGAGATTGCTTGGCCTGAGTCAGAGTATATATGTTGACAAGGTGCTTAAGCGTTTTGCCATGCAGAATTTCAAGAAAGGATTTTTGCCAATGTCACATGGTGTGAGTCTTTCGAAGACTCAATCTCCCTCTTCTAAGGAGGAGAGAGATCGCATGGATCAGATTCCTTATGCATCTGCTATAGGATCTATCATGTACGCCATGATTTGTACTCGCCCCGATGTCTCGTATGCTTTGAGCATGATGAGCAGGTACCAGTTAGATCCAGGTGAAAGTCACTGGACAGTTGTCAAGAATATTCTTAAGTACTTACGAAGGAAGAAAGAATATTTCTTGATATTTAGAGGCGATGAGGAGCTAGCTGTAAAGGGTTACAGTGATGCAAGCTTCTAAACTGACAAGGATGACTCCAGATCGCAGTCAGGGTATGTATTTTGCTTGAATGGTGGCGCTGTGAGCTGGAAGAGTTCGAAGCAGGACACAATTGTAGATTCTACAACAGAAGCTGAGTATATTGCTGCGTCTTCTATAGCAAAGGAGGCTGTTTGGATTCGGAAGTTCATCACTGAACTTGAGATGGTTCCTAGCATAGCAGACCCTATAGACCTCTATTGTGACAACAATGTGGCTATTGCTCAGGCTAAGGAACCTCGCTCTCATCAGAGGACCAAACACATACTGCGGCGGTATCACCTCATTTGAGAGATCATCGATAGAGGAGATGTTCAGATATACAGATTTGACACTGATGCTAATATTGCAGATCCCTTGACTAAGGCTTTGACACAGATGAAGCATGATGGTCACACTAGGTCACTGGGTCTTAGAGATTACAGTGATTGACACTAGTGCTAGTGGGAGATTGTTAGTATGAGCCCTTAGTGTCAATTATGAGATGATTGGTGAGGGAGACTTTTGTATTATATTCTTATATTAATAAAGACAAAGATTGATTATTATATTTCTTTATGCATGTGCCAGCTAAATAAATATAATAATGTCCTTGAATAGTATGTTCTTATCTACAGTATATCAATTGGAAGAATTGATTATGAGAAGCTGTAGAGAACGCTATTCTTAAATATTCCTAGTCGAGTATTGTATTAATAGACAATGACTATATTGATACATTGAGACTAGCATGTAGGTCAATGGATGACTTGATCTCACAAGTCATGGATATGTGATATCACATTGACACATGAGTATATATATTGGAGACTATATATACTAAATTGACCCGCCATGAGAAAGTATCATGGATTGTTATATGAGTGTCATATACTTTCTCATGTGACTATTGATATGAATAGTCCTTAGACCTGAAGTCACTACGGTTCTCTACATAAGGAGTTATGTATTTTGGTATCGTCAAATGTCACTCGTAACAGGGTGGACTATAAAGGCGGTCACTAGATATGTAACAAATTATGCGGAGGGATGTGAGTGATGTAAATGAGATCTATCCCTCCCATATGACGGGAGTGATATCTTTGACCTCTTGATAAAGTAGGACCACGAAATGCATGGTCATGCTCAAATGAGTCAATATGAGATATTGAGCTCATTTGTTTGAGTGAGTCTACTTGGGGATCAAGAAACATAAAGATCGGTAAGAGGGTGACACGGTTTATGCCTCATTGATCGATCTGAGATATCAAGGATAGAGGGATACCGTCATATGATAATAGTCACAGAAGAGGTTGTCGGATCTCGACATTCTCATCACTTGGATAGCAATGATGTATTGTTAGATGCCGCTCATTGCTTATGTATCTAAAATGATTTTTGGATACATTGTCAACATTATGAGAGCCTATAGGGTCACACACAAAAAACATATTATTTTGGAGATGAAATCATTTTAGTTTGACTAAATGAATTATTAGTTAATTGGATTAACTAGAATGAGTAAGACTCATTACTTGGCTAAATTTGAGTTGGACTCAAATTGGTTTATGTTGAGTTAGACTCAAGTCAAACCAAGTGAAGAAGGCTAAAATGATTAATTATGATTAATCATGGTTTACACGGATTAATGATTAATTGTGATTAATCATGGTTTACACGAATTAATAAAATAGGGTTTTTAAATGGGATTTAAAAGCTCATTAATATGCATTTAATGAGCATTAATTGGCTTCCTTTCTTTCAACGTGGAGAATAAGGAAGAGTGAAGTGCATTTAATGTCTCATTAATGTGTATTATTTGTGTTTTTTTTTATTTCAACGTGATGAATGAGAATAATTTGATTAATCTCATATTGCTTTTCTTTTGAAGCCGAGAATAGAGTGAACGAAGAGAGACCTTGGTGTGGTTGCTAGCACAACCAAAAGGTTCCCCTCTTCTCTCCAAGATCGTGTGTGTGTGAATATCTTAGAGATATGGTTACCCTAACCGTATTGTGATCCGACCAAGTCTTGGACGAGCGGGATAAGCGAAGGGCGTCGCATCGAAGGTATACTTCTTCCTCTAGATGAGATCTAGCAAAAGTAGGATACGAAACGTTTATGATTTTTCGCTTGGATCTCTGGAGGGATCCTAATTTTTCCGCTACGAATTTTTTTTGTTTATCGCTCGGGATCCCTACAGTGGTATCAGAGCTACTTGTGAAAAATCACACACATTTTTTTTAGATGTTTTATGTGATATAAACATGAGAATAGTTTTATTATATTTCTGCCGAGTAAAAATCTCGAGAGGATTTTCCGAATGCCGACTCAGTCTATGTCCGAGTTGATTTAGCCAAGCAGATAATCTGCCGAGTGGGCTGAATCAAGTCGGATGGTGCCGACTCCGCCTGTGTCCGAGTTGATTTAGCCAAGCAGGTGGTCTGCCAAGTGGGCTGATTCAAGTCGGACGGTGCCGAACACACCTGGCCATCTGGAGGTCTCGGGTTCATAGAGATGGACAAAATGGGCAGCAACTCATAAGATGAGTTAGCAGAAAAAAATTTCGCCGGGGGCGCTGCCCCCCTCACCCCTCGCAAGGGGTGCTGCCCCTTGACCCACCCGCTAACATAAAACTGATCGTCTTGGTGTTGCGACTTATCGGCATAGCGGCTTAAAAATCGCTCATAATAAAATTGATAAATAAAATAATTTATTAAATTATTGTGAATGATTTGTGTATGGTGCATGGTTATGGCCTAGGACCCAATGTGATTGTGGTTATGTGTTGTAATTCATAATACGGCATGTGTGTCGTCATATGTATGTGGGTGTTGTAATTCATTACACGGTCTGCGTGTCGTGCCTTCACTTCTATTTTCTAGTTATAAAATAGATTTAGACTCGAATGTAACTCGAGTGTTCCCATTTTGTAATGTACAAAATAAAGAAGCAATGGAAAGTCCATTGAAGGTTGATTTTACAAGGACAATGCTGCCGACACATGTTGACCAAAGGAAGCGCTTGGAGAAGATGCTATCCCTAGGGTAACAAATCGATCTTCTCATTGGCTTGAGAAATCGTAGAATAAGGGTCATAACCATGTCATATTTAGCGTATATGTGATATATGTTGTGTGTATGTGATGCATAATAGATAATTTGTTATCTTAAAATTAAGTCAAATGAATATGCCTACCAAAGTTTGGTACTCATAAACTACCTCGATCATTTGTTGTTGGGTTTGCCAAAGCAAAGCAACGCATTTTATCTTGATAGAGTGCGAGAGGACAATCGTGATGTCTCGCTATCAAACTTTGGATGAGACTTCACTAAGTGTCTCAATTAGATTGAGAAATACTTAGAGGCATTTCCTAATAGTTAAGAGACACGGATAAGAGAACATTTATACTAAGTCTTGGGCGATTAGCCAAAGCTAACTCAAGATGATGTATAATGTGGATCTTGATCCTTTATTCCAAGAGTTGCATACGATGCAATTGGTAAAATTTTACCTACCTAATCATACTAAATCTTGGGCGATTAGCCAAAGCTAACTCAAGCTAAGGTATGATGTGGATCTTGTCCCACATGAACTTAAAGCTCAATAGAACTGGTATGACTAGCCCCTATTGAAGCTAAATGATTTAGTGGGAGTCTCATTTAATTAAAGGTCTAATTAAATGATTTCAGATATAATACTCATTTCTGCACATTATTTCTGCTGTAGATTACTATGTCTTCAAATACGTCAAATACCCTCTCTCTGCGATCAATCCTTGAGAATGACAAGCTCAATGGAGCAAACTTTATAGACTGGTACAAGAATTTGAGAATAGTTCTCAAACAGGAGCGGAAACTCTATGTCCTAGAGCAATCCATTCCTGAACCACCCACCAATAATGCTACTCGTGCAGATAAGGAGCTTACAAGAAGCAACAAGATGATGCATTAGATGCATCATGTCTTATGCTTGCAACTATGAACTTTGAGCTTCAGAAGCAACATGAGAACATGGATGCCTTTGATATGGTTGCACACTTGAAGCAACTATATCAAGGGTAAGCGAGACATGAGAGATCTGAGATATCTAAGGCATTATTTTCGTGAAAAATGTAAGAAGGAACACCCGTAGGAACTCACGTACTCAAGATGATTGGGTATGTTGAGAACCTTGAGAGATTGAGGTTTCCTTTAGGCCAAGAGTTGGCCACTGACCTTATTCTGCATTCGTTGGCTAGAGGCTTTAGTCAATTTGTCATGAATTATTACATGAGTGAAATTGACAAATCATTACCTGAGCTCTTAAGCATGTTGAGAACTGCTGAGAGCAATCTTAAGAAGATGCAACCTGGTGATGTACTTATGGTTAAAAAGGGCAAGGGTAAGAAAAGAGGAATAATTTTATTCCTTTCGTTCAATCTATATCATATATTCTTTTACAAAGATATATACATGTATATATATATATATATATATATATATATATATATAACGTTTTTATTTACTATGGTAACCTTAAAAGGTTACTCATAGACATCTAATCAATAACTTAAATTATTCATAATACTCCCCCTTATATGTCTATTTTATAAAGAATATGCCTCATTAAAACCTTACTAGAGGAAAACCCAGCGGGATAAAAACTCTAGTGAAGGAAAAAGAGTACATCCTTCTTTATACATGTATTTCGTTATAATACTCCCTCTGTTAAGGGCATTACTTAATATCTCTATAACGTCGCATTCCAATCTTATGAATCAACTTCTCAAATGCTATTGTGGGTAATGATTTTGTGAATAAATCTACAGGATTCTCACTTGATTGAATTTTGTGTACATCAATGTCTCCACTCTGTATTAAATCATGTGTGAAAAATAATTTTGAGGAGATATGTTTCATCCTATCACCTTTGATATATCCACCTTTTAATTGGGTTATAGAAGCAGCATTATCTTCATGAAGTATCGTTGGAGTCTTCTTGTTTATTAACAAACCACATGACTCCTGAATATGATTAGTCATTGCTCTAAGTCATACACATTCACGACTTGCCTCATGAATTGCAATTATTTCAGCATGATTTGATGAGGTAGCTGTTATAGTTTGTTTCATAGATCTCCAAGATATTGCTGTGCCACCATATGTAAATACATATCTCGTTTGTGACCTAGCTTTGTGTGGATTTGATAAATATCCTGCATCTGCATACCCAATTAATTGTGCATTTGGTTCATACGGGTAGAATAGACCTATATTAATTGTTCCACGGAGATATCGAAAAATATGTTTAATTCCATTTCAATGTCTTCTGGTTGGAATAGAACTATATCTTGCTAATAAATTTACAGCAAAAGCAATATCAGGTCGGGTATTATTAGCAAGGTACATTAAAGCACCAATTGCACTTAAGTATGACACTTTAGGACCAAGAATTTTCTCATTTTCATCTTGAGGACGGAAAGGATCCTTATGTATATCAAGTGACCGAACAACCATTGGATTGGTTAATGGATATGAATTGTTCATATTAAATCGTTTTAAAACTTTCTTAGTATAAGTTGATTGATAAACAAAAATTCTATTTTTTAAGTACTCGAACTGTAGGCCGAGACAAAATTTAGTTTTACCAAGATCTTTCATTTCAAACTCTTTCTTTAAATAGTTTATTGTATTAGAGATCTCTTCAGGAGAGTCAATAATATTTAAGTCATCAACATAAACAGCGATTATTACAAAACCATGTCCAAATTTCTTTATAAAAACACATGGGCAAATATGGTTATTTGTATAACCATCTTTTAGCAAATATTCACTAAGACGATTGTACCACATTCGTCCAGATTACTTTAAACCATACAAAGATCTTTGTAATCTAATAGAAAATAATTCTCGAGAATTGCATGTTTTTGAAATCTTTAGTCCTTCTGGGACTTTCATATATATGTCATTATCTAGTACACCATATAAATATATTGTAACGACATCCATCATCTGCATATGAAGTCTTTTCTGTGCTATTAAACCAATAAGATAACGAAAAGTAATAACATCTATTACAGGAGAGTATGTTTTTTCATAATTAATTCCAGATTGTTGCGAAAAACCTTGTGCAACTAGTCGGGCTTTATATCGCACAATCTCATTTTTCTCATTTCTTTTTCGTACGAATATCCATTTGTATCCTATTGGTTTAACACCTTTAGGTGTTTTGACAATAGGCCCAAAAACCTCATGTTTAGAGAGAGATGTTAATTCTATTTGAATTGCTTCTTTCCATTTTGTCCAATCTTCACTTGATTGACATTCTTTTAAAGTCATGGGTTCAAAATTCTTATTTTCACTCAAAATATCATTTGCCACATTATATACAAATATATCATCAATATTTGTATTTGTTCGATCCCATGTTTTCATTGTAGAAATGTAATTTATCGATATTTCTTGATTATCTATTTCAACTTCTTCTGGAAGTTTTTCTTCTTGGATTGACTTATTTTCTTTTTCTAGACGATCAATTTGTTCATGCGTTCCCTTTTTCTATCGAGGGTTTTTATCTTTAGAACCTGTTGGTCTTCCACGCTTCAGGCATGATTTGGGTTCATTTGTTGAGAGAGGTCTTTCAAAGACATCAATTCTAATAGGAGCATTTTCTGTTGGAATATGTGATTTTGTTACTCATTTTGGATCAGAGAAATTATCTGGCAATTGATTTGCAATCTGTTGCAAATGAATGATCCGTTGAACTTCTAGTTCACATTGTTTTGTGCGAGGATCAAAATGGCATAAGGATGGATTACTCCATATAATCTTTGTTTCTATATTTTCTTTACTAGTATTATTACCCCCTAAAGTTGGAAAAAATGTGTCATCAAATCGACAATCAAGAAATCTAGCAGTAAAAACATCTCCTGTCATAGGTTCAAGATATTTGATAATGGACTGAGAATCAAAACCAATATAAATGCCTAATTTCCTTTGAGATCCCATTTTTGTTCTATGAGGAGGAGCAATGGGGACATAAACTGCACATCCAAAAGTTCGTAAATGAGAGATATTAGGTTCTCTTCCAGAGACCAATTGGAAAGGAGAAGCTTGAGAATTAGTGGGTCGGATGCGAACTAGTGTTGTTGCATGTCCCCAAACATGAACAGGAAGCTTGGATTTCAATAGTAATAATCTTGCTATTAATTGAAGGCGTTTAATAAATGATTCTGCTATACCATTTTGAGTATGAACACAAGCTATAGGATGTTCAATCTTTATACCAATAGACATGCAATAGTCATTAAATGTTTGAGAAGTAAACTCTCCAGCATTATTAAGGCGAATTGTTTTAATGGGATAATCAGAAAAATGTGCGCGTAATCAAATTATTTGAGCAAGTAATCTCGAAAACGTCAAGTTTCGAGTTGATAATAAGCACACATGTGACCATCTTGTAGATGCATCTATTAAAACCATAAAATATCTAAATGGTCCACATGGTGGGTGAATTGGTCCACATATATCACCTTGAATTCAATTTAAAAATGTAGGACATTTAAATTCAATCTTACTTGGTGAGGCCTTTACTATTAATTTGCCTTGATAACATGCAACACATGAAAATTCATTTGATTGAAAAATCTTCTGGTTCTTCAATGGATGTCCAGAAGAATGTTCTACAATTTGTCGCATCATTACATATCCAGGATGACCTAATCTATCATGCCATAAAAGGAATTCATTTTGACTTGTAAACTTCTGGTTTACTACAATATTTATTTCAATTGGTTTAATGTATGTATAATAAAGGCCTGAAGAGAAAACAGATAGTCTTTCCAAAACTTATTTATGCCCCATTTTAACATTAGTAATGCACAAATACTCATTATTTCCCATATTAGTTGTTTCTATATGATGGTCATTAAGGCGAATATCTTTAAAACTTAATAAATTTCGATGGGACTTGGGTGAATACAATACATTACTAATCAAGAAATTTGTTTCTCCTGGTAGTAAAATGTTTGCTCTTCCGGAGCCTTCGATTAAGGTTACACTACCAGATATAGTATTCACATTTTATTTTTGCATGATAAGATGAGAGAAATAACTTTTACTTTTGAGAATTGTATGTGTAGTTGCACTGTCTACAAGACAGAGATTCTCATCTTCAATCTTTGACCCAATAATATCCATAGGTCTTCAAAAAAAAACAAATAAATCAATAAATTAGCAATAAGTTTGAATTTATTATAAATATTGAGAAATAAAAATAATTATATTAATTAAAATCACCATATTCAGTATTCTCAAGAAAGTCACCAACTTCTAATTGGGGCAAATTTTCAAGACCCTTAAAAATATTATTAGGGTCATTATTTTGATATAAGACATTTACCTCCACATTTTTATCCTTTTCCTTCAACAAGGCTTGATAAAGCTCGACAAGATACTTGGGCGTACGACATGTACGTGACCAATGTCCAATCACCCCATATCGGTAGCATTTATTCTCAACATTCTGAGTAGATCCAATTTTTTCTTATTTTTTATCATTATATTTCCACTTCTGGTTGTTTATATGTCCACCATGATTATTACGGTAAACATTCCAGCCACGACCACGACCACGACCACGACTACGACCACGACCACGACCGTGTCCTCGTCCATGATTATTTTCATATCCTCGTCCATGTCTAGAATTATTATGAGTTGTCGCATTCACTTCAGGGAATGGACTAGAGCCAGTTGAACGAGATTCATGATTTTTCATTAATAACTCGTTATTTTGTTCAGCCATAAGCAAACAAGAAATTAGTTCAGAATATTTCTTGAACCCTTTCTCTCGATATTGTTGCTGCAGGAGCATATTCGAGGCATGAAAAGTGGAGAGTATTTTCTCTAACATATCATAATCAGTAATATTCTCTCCACGTAACTTTAATTTAGAACTGATTTTAAAAACGGCTGAATTGTATTCACTCATAGATTTAAAATCTTGGAATCGCAAATGAATCCAATCATAATGAGCTTTAGGAAGTATTATCATTTTTTGGTGATTAAACCTTTCCTCTAAACTTTTCCATAGCTCAAGTGGATCTTTCACTGTTAAATACTCGATTTTTAAATCTTCATGGAGGTGATGACGGAGAAAAATCATTGCCTTGGCTCAATTTTGCAAAGTCTCTTTATTATTTTCTTTAATTATTTCTCCGAATCCATTTGCATTCAAATGGATTTCAGCATCAAGGATCCATGATAAGTAATTTTTTCTCGAAATTTCGAGAGCCACAAACTCAAGTTTGGTGAGGTTTGCCATAAAATATTAACACATAAGCATAAAATTAGAATAAGATTTATATAGGCGTAAAAATAAAACAATATAGAATAAGAATTATAAAAAAAAAATTCAACAAGTGTATCGTAATATTTTATGATTCAATGAAAAGATTATGATCTATTTCACCTTATGATTTATAAAGGTTAATAATAAAACAAGTTGATAATTTTGAAATAATTTTGTTATTCAATAAATTATTCAAATTCCTAAGTTATTAATGTGTGATCATTAGGTAAAAATTCTTAATTTACCCAAATAAGAAAATAAAAAGAAAATATTTAATATTTAATATTTAATATCATATCACTAGTTCTAATATTAGCTATGCATAATTATATGGAATTTATCACAAATTATTAATAATAATTTTAGACAATAATAATTAATTATATGAACTATCAATTCTTACATATAATATTGTCAGAAATAAAAACTAATATGTCACATAATTATTTTATAATATTTTTAAAACTATAAAAGCTTAAAATTATGATTACCGAAGATAAACTTTGACGTTGAGTGTGTATAAAATTGGAGCAAAGGTCGTATTGATAACGTATTATGAAATATCAAGAAAAAAGAATATCTTTTAGAGAAGAAAAGAGGAATAATTGAAAGAGGAATAATTTTATTCCTTTCGTTCAATCTATATCATATATTATTTTACAAAGATACATGTATATATATATATATATATATATATAGATAGATATAAAAAACGTTTTTATTTACTATGGTAACCTTAAAAGATTACTTATAGACATTCAATCAATAACTTAAATTATTCATAATAATTGCTAATTTATTATAATTTTATAAGAAATTTAACGAAAATTTATTTTTCGTCATTAATTAATAATCAAATTTAATTCCTAAATTAGCAAAAATAAATTCAGTTACTATTTTATTATGATCTTTATAAAAATCTTAATAAAATTTAATGACAAAATTTTAATTTCCCTAATTTAATAACGAAAATAAATTTTGTTGCTAATTTATTATAATTTTAATATAATTTAATGATGGAATTAAATTTGATTGATAATTGGCTATCGAATTTTAATTTAGATTATCAATTTAGTGATGAAATTAAATCTAACGGCAAAATTTTAATTTAATTTAACGACACAATTAAATTCCATTGCTATATTAGCAATTAAATTTAATTTTATCATTAATTAGTAAATGATTATTTGATTTATCATTAATTAATAATCAATAATTTTTTAATTATTAATTAGTGACGTTCAATTCCGTGGATTAAATCATAAATTTTGTAGTGGGAGAACATCAGACGATAAGATAAGTACGTGGTTACTGACTAGTCCATATAAGCAGAGTTGAGTTGTATGAATGAATAAGAACTATGTTAGGATCTATGCGTTCGTTAGAGTGGATGAATAGCATTATCGTCGATTCGATAGAATTCATTTGTGTTTGATCGTCTATAATTTTATTAGTACAGTGGAATAATAATAATAAAAATAAATAACAAGATACACAACCACAACGCAAAAATATAATATGGTTCGAAACCTCAAGGTTCCTACTCCATGAATTGGGCTCGAATGAGCCTTAGCGATACAAACACACACTGCTACTCAATTATTCCTTCTCGACAATACATCGGAGGTGGAGAAACTTTGTACAATAATTACAACAGTAATATAAAATAAATATAAGCAAATACAAAGTGAAATGTAAAAAATACTTTATAAATTAGGATTTTGAGCGCTTACTTGTTGGTTGCTTGGATAAGTTTGAAGGATCCTGAAATGCATCTGCACTTCGCCTTCAAATTGCCTTAAGAAAGCTTCCAAAGAACCAATAGTGAAATCCCCCACGAGCTGCTCCTTTTAACCTGCAACGGGTTGATTTCGCACCTGACAGTCTACTGTCATAAGGCCCCAGTCGACTGCCAACAGTATCGTTGTGAGATAACGATTCGATCCATGCTGAAAAATTCCAACGAGTCACTGGGCAGTTGACTACCAACGGTGTCAGTTCAACTGCCAACCCCGTAGTCGACTGCTCAGTCGACTATGGAGCGTTCTGTGCTCGCGACAGAACCAACAGTCGATCGACTTCCACTTATAGTAGTCGACTGCCATCAGTCGACTACTCCAATTAACAGTCGATTGCCAAGGTTTTTTCGGCCCTAAACCGTAGTCGAGCACTAGTCCACTTCACAGCAGTCGAACTGGTCATTTATAATCCTAGTCGACTGCTGAGTGTCGACTCGGTTGTCAGGTGTCAAACACTTGACCATTCGAACAGTATAAAATCTCGATCAACCGATAATCTCAAACATGAGGTTTAACCCCAAGTAAGGTGCATCCATACTTGTTGGACCACCCTTAGCTTAGATCTAAGCCTTCTAGCTACCTCCATCAGCCTCACGTCTATTGGATCCCTCATAAGCTAGCCTTCAGGTACTTCCATCGGATATTGTCATGCTAACGGTATCTACATCGTCAAGACACATTAGACTTACACTGTTAAGACCACGCTTGGACTTTACGTCGTCAACCATTGGATTTATGCTGCAAAGACTCCACCATTGGACTTTAAGTTGCCAATATTCTCCTTGGACTTCTTAATTGTCAAGTACCCATGACTTGGACTTTCACCGTCATGACTACACCTTCAGACTTACGTAACTAAGACTATACCCTTGGATTTTTCATGCTAACTCCATGTTAGACTTTTCAATTGCCAAGACTCAAACTTGAACTTTCCTTTGTCAATACTCATACTTGGACTTTTCATGTCAAGTACACAAAACTTGGACTTTCCCAAATGTCAAGTGTTCTACTTGGACTTTCTATGTTAAGTACCTATGACTTGGACTTTCTTCATCACATGGTCAACCATAGTCAACCATCTTCTTTTGTCAAACATCAAAACACCACTCGAGTCTGGTCAATCATGACCTTGGCCGATTACACCAACAGATTAATCTTTGAATATTATAAATCTTTCGAGGGTATCTGTCCTCCTATTGTATTAGTCTTGAATTGAATAATATACTTTTCGTAATTTACCTCATTCGTATTAGTTGTGCGATTGATTCTTAAAGGCGTTGAGGACAAGCGAATCGTCCTGTGCACCAATAAGGACGTGGTTGATTATTTTAATTTTTTTTATTGACACTAGAATATCTAAATTTTCAATCTGATTAATCCTTAAGAGTGATCGGTATTGTCCTACGGATCTTCGAGACATTTCGTCAATAATTGAGCCGGATAAAGTTGGAGCCCAAATGGTCTTATCATAAGGATAAATCATAGAAGCGCTCATAATTTTTTTATGGTTGATCTCGGACTTCACAATCGTATCATCTCTAAATAATAGTTCAATGTCAAAATAGTACTTTGTCCACCGAATAAATTTTGAATCCCAAAATAACCCAAATAATTTTTTTCTAAATTTATCATCAAAATAATATATTTTTATGTTTACCATTGCACCGTGTCTTGAGCAAGTGATTGATTGTTTTAAGATCAAATTATCCTGTTTATTGAATCCGTGGAATAAAATTTGATCAAATTATCGAGGGGCAAAAAAAAAAATCTCAACCATGCATTAATGTCATGGATAGCAAATTCAAACTTGACTTGGTGTTTTTTCACGACTGTACGACACTATTATATATACACACGTCAATTCTTATTTTGTCCGGTAAATAATAAATTTTACTATGGTATAAAATATGAAATTCGTCTTATACTTTCTACCGATTGGTCCGATACGTATTCTAAAAAAAGTACCGTCTTCTAACAAATATTATAAAATAAATAAATTATAAAAAATATTTTTTATCTAATCAAAAATTAATACGTATTCTAACAAATTTTACCGTCTTTAAAAATTATCCTGTGCTCTTTAAAATAATTTCGCTATTTATATTAGTTACTTGATCGATCTAGAGATGACCACGGTTCGATTTGAACTGTGAACTGAATCAAAATCGATGATTTAAAAATTAAATTGAAATCGCTATTTCGATTCAGATTCGAAAATCGAAATCGGAGATATATGATTCAATTCTAATTTCTAAATTGTTTGAATCGAAACTAAACTGAAATCGAAATCGAACCAGAACCAAAATCGGAATTGAGTATTTTTTTTAAATCAAAATTGAATTTTTAAAAATAGATTTTATAGACAATAAGAAATAATGAAGAAAAATATTAAAGATTTATATGATCTTACCGTCGAAGACGCATCAATCGCTACATCTAATAATATTTCAAATTAAATTAAGATAAAAAAAATCATTTTTAAATGGTAAATAAATCTGAAAAAATACTTAATTTTTTATTATTAAATTAAAAATAGAGAGACAATCTATTGTAATTATAAAAATAATAATAAATATTTTTTATTTTTTATTTATTAATTTGAATTTATTAATTAAATATATTTCGATTGTAATTTTTTATAATAAATATTTAATTTAAAATTTTATATAAAATAAATTAGTCCTTAAATTTTCATATATAAAATTTAAATTTAAATATAATTTAAATTAAAAATAAATTAATTAAAAAATAATATATTTAAATTGAAAAAGATTTAAAATTAAATAATTTAAATTTTGATTTTAAATGGTTTGTAAGGATCCGAAATCGTCGATTAATGATTCGGATTCGGTTCTAATAAATGATGAATTGGAATCGATGATTTCGAAATCAAAATTGAATTGTAAAAATCAGAATCGATAATTTCGAAATCAAAATCAAAATCGTCGATGAACCGTTCGATTTCAATTCTATTGAATAATAAATTAAAATTGATTGTTTTAAAATTAAAATCGACAATTTCAAAATAAATAATAATAAATTTTACCGTATGGTAATTCGGTGGTAAAATCAATTTCATCGATTAAAAATGACTTAGTAATTTTATTTGCCAAATGGTCGGTGTTTTTTTTAAACTAATATATATTTGGCTAATAATTTTTTTTAAAAAAAATAGTAAATATATGTTTAAGCGATATTTTTTTTTAAAAAATATCGTAAATAGGATCTCCCTCACTTGTGTCTCCAGAGAGTTTTGCCTCCCAAGGTTTTGCCTCGTAAAATTTCATTGTTAAAATTTTATAAAAACTATTCTGCCATAATATTAATTTTTATAGGTAAAAATATCAAAATAATAATTATAAAATTTATTTTAATCTGAGAAATTTTTATATATATTTTTTGGTTCTGGTATGAAACCACGCTATCCATGGCCGCCACTATTTACTTTCTGCTTTTGTGCTTTGGTCAGCTCTCCATCGGAATTCTCCACTGAGTATTCTAATCGACAACGTTTTGCACCTGGTAATCAAAAGATAGTTTCTTCCCCAGCAAAGTGATCGCCGGACTGGACATGCCGGGAGAGGCAGTATCTTTTCCCCTTCTGGCCTTCCTCGTCCTTAATTGCCTTCTCGTGCTCTTCCCCATCCCATCGTGCGGCGATTACTCCTGCCCAAGCTCTCTGTCTTCGTCCTGCAGCAACGTCAACGTATCCTACCCCTTCTGGCTCTCATACGATGCCAACCAGATGAATTATTCCTACTGCGGCTACCAAAGCTTCATGTTAATCTGCCAAAGTCAAATCCCAATCCTCCGCCTCGGCGACGACAGCTACAGAGTCTTAAACATCGACTACGCAGCCCAAATCATCTCCCTCGCCGACAACGATACCTTCTCTCAGGCGCCGGAGCACTCTTGTTTCAGAGTTTTGCATAACGTCTCCCTGGGTTCTAATACACCTTTGTCCTACGTTTACACCGACGCCAATCTCACCTTCTTCTTCAACTGCGCCGACAACGACACCGACAGTGAATGGTTAGATCACAGGATGCGCTGCCGTCAATACAATGAACCCGGGGAAAAACTGCAGATATACAGTTATATCTTCTCGGAAATCTCGAACGAAACCTCTCTCCCTCGGAACTGCGCTGAAGTGGTGGTTTCGCCGGTCCTGCGATCCTATGTGTTCTCCTTACGTCCGCGTCAGTTGGTCGATAGGTACGCAGGATTTTTGCAGAATGGGTTCGAGCTTTCTTGGACGGGGGACAACGCGGGCGCCGGCTGTGCCTACTGCGAGAGGTCAGGTGGGCGCTGCGGGTATAACAAAACCGGCGATGCGACTCTGGCTTCCGCCTGTTTCTGTCCTGACGGGACGATCGGTGTCACCCCATGTACGTATGTTCACTGTTCTTAATTTTTTTTTTTTTTTTTTTTGCTATTTCTTCACTCATTCTGCTTCAAGAAACTATACAAATTAATTTACAATTAACGATCATCTTGCTCCATCGGCGTAGCCGAATTAATATTCAAAGGGTAGAATTGCAATATCGCAAGAGTGGATTCGCTCAGAGTACATGTCATTTGGGATAAATGACTCTTCCACGAGATCGTTAAAGAGTATCACTTTTCATAACAAATAACAATCATCTTATATACTTCGTAGCTGAGTTGGTATTCAATTAATAGATTTACGTACAACATAGAATAAGGATCGATTCTCCTAGGAAGGATTCATTTATTTAGAGACAATTGATCCTCCTCCGGTCGGTATTATAATTTATTTCTTTCCTATGAATCTTAGGGGGGCGATGAAAGGATGCTCAGGAGGAGCATTATCATCTTTATGCAACTTAAGTAACAATAATCTCTTAAAATATCAAAACTTAATTGTTCTTATACTTTGCTATAGTAAAATGACGAGAGGCTCATATAGTATATCTTTGAAGTATTTATAATTTACATTATATTAAACGGTTAGAACACTTTCAAATTTAATTTAATGGTCATCGATAGAGAATTTACATGTCAGAATTATTCTGTTCGAAAAACTAAACAGTCAATTAAAAAAAAAAAACTGGGTTGTTCTTGCGCACTGTACACGGTGCTCGGATAAGGTGAGACGACTGATGGTCAACGAACTAAATTATCGGGGGGGAAAACGTGATTGTTCTCACCTTTTGACCTTTCTATACAAAATGGTCCCGGCGCCCAATTACTCTTACAATTCAAAAGCGAGCGTTTGACTTGGTCCTATTATTAAATTTAGTTTAAAAGCAATATATCTTCGTCCAAATTAAACACGCATGAAAACTTTAAAATGAAAAAAATAAAAAGATCGCCTTTGGGACAGACGCTTACACTTGGTCCATGCTTGAGCCAGCAGACATGGCCATGTAGTGGTTGATGTATCTACATATATTTAATTTGGCTGAGACTGAGCTAGATTAGTTTCGGCAACCTCTTAAAGTCGATCGATTCCTTTATTCTAAATTAAGTTCTTCGGATTGATTTTCTTCCTCATGGTTACTGCTTTAAATAATCGATTCGCACATCGTAAAGGAAATTATTTGTACATGGTGCAGGTGGTCGAAGGAAGCAATATAAAGGATGGCTGATCGGAGATGTCATTTGTGAGTGTTCTATTAAATTGTTAAGTAATTTTCAATTACAAAAACATGTTTTAATTTAAAGAATAGGATGATCTTAGTTTTGCTTATTTCTTTTTCAATGACTATGATAACCATCGCAGGGGTAGTTGTTGGCCTTATAATTATATGTCTCTTTGGTATCTACCTCGTACATTTTAGAAAGCAATGCGAGAAAAAAGACCAAGCGATCGAAACCTTCATGCTTCAGCTTCAATACGAGTCTGCAACTCCAAAGAGATACACTCACACCGAAATAAAGAGAATGACCAAGTGCTTCAGTGACGAGCTCGGGAAAGGAGGTTGTGGCTCTGTGTTCAAGGGTTCACTCCAAGATGGCCGCTCGGTCGCTGTCAAAATTCTAAGCGAAACTAAAGGCAACGGAGAACAGTTCGTGAATGAGGTAGCCAGCATCAGTAGAACATCCCATGTCAACATTGTTTCTCTTCTTGGATTTTGCTTGGAGGGACCAAAGAGAGCTCTGGTCTACGAGTTCATGTCGAATGGATCCTTGGATAAGTTCATTTTTAACAACAATTTGAACGCGGAGGACAACCAACTCAGTTGGGAGAAGTTATATGATATTGCACTAGGCATCGCGCGAGGCCTTGAGTACTTGCATCGAGGATGCAAGACTCGAATTGTTCACTTTGATATCAAGCCGCATAATATTTTACTAGACCAAAAATTTCGTCCCAAAATTTCAGATTTCGGATTGGCCAAGATGTGCCGGAGAAAAGGCAGCATTATCTCGACCATAGCAATGAGAGGAACTCCAGGGTATATCGCCCCAGAACTCTTCTCCAGGAGCTTTGGAACGATATCGAGTAAGTCTGATGTTTATAGCTATGGAATGATGGTATTAGAAATGGTGGGAGGAAGAAATAACTTCAATGGAAGAGTACTAGTAGAAAATACTGGTGAAAATTATTTTCCACATTGGGTTTATGACAACCTCGATAAGTATTGTTTGAAAGCCTCCGGAATGAGTTGTGAGACTGAAGAGATTGCAAGAAAAATGACAGTGGTTGGTTTATGGTGCATACAAACGAAGCCAGAAAATAGACCTTCAATTGGCATGGTCGTCGGCATGTTGGAAGGAGACATTGGGGCATTACAAATGCCACCAAAACCAGAACTTTATTGAGTTGCCTTTGAAGAATATAGTGAGGCAGCTTCCATTTTATGCATGTTGAATCATCATTGTGTTATTTATCGTTTCTGATGGAGCTGCAATTTTTTTGTTCTCGTTCCTGCCTGTTTCCATTCGGGCTGAAACATGGAAGTCTCCCAAATATTTCTACGTTTACATATCTTATACTCCGTCATGCATTTTACTTCTTCTTCTTTACCTTTTTGGAATTTCCGCTGCGATTGTTCAATCAATGTAATTTATTCACTGAACTCATTTCTCATCTGGCCATCTGAAATTTGATGGATATCTTAGAACATCTCCAAGCACGAAAAGCCTTTCATGATCTCCTCCTCTTTTAGCTAGGATATCCTTTGAGCCAAGCTAGATTATAAGTTCATCGCGTATATATATATATATATATATTTTTAATAAGATATAAAATGCCCATGTTACAATATAGTCATTTCCAAAATGAGGTGCCTAAGTCAAATCATTCAAGCAAGTCTTCTCCGTGTTGAACGGGGAACGTGATTTTGAAGAATTTGTCAGTGGATTAGCATATGAACATTTCATCTCAATGCACGCTCCGCGTTGGTTACTCCTCTTTGTCCTCTCGTCTCACCCCTCCCCAGTGGACTTCAAGTTCAAGTCGTTGATCCCAAACGAAAAATCTTACAGCTCAGTCGCGATTGCATCGCACCTCATATCCACAATTCCATCATCCGCGTGCAGAACAATCCCGACATGCTTGGAGCAGCAATATCTTTAATTTCCTCTGATCTATCCTTCCGTCTTCATCTTTAGCCTTTTCGTGCTCGTCCTAAGCCAAGTAACCCAAACATGATTAGAGAAGCAATATCGTTGCCTCTTCTCGCCTTCCTCGTACTTAATTGCCTTCTCATGCTCTTTCCCGTCGCTTCTCGCGGTGACTACTCTTGCCCAAACTCGAAGCCGGTGGTACGCTGCGGCAGAATCGACATCTCCTACCCCTTCTGGCTCTCTGACGAGCCGAACCAGATCTCTCCCTACTGCGGCTACCAAGGCTTCATGTTGACCTGTCAAAATAACGAGATCCCAATCCTGCTCCTCGGTGACCACAACTACAGGGTCTTAAGCATCAACTACACTGAGACAGTCGTTACCCTCGCCGACGACGATATCTTCGGTCCCCAGCAGGACCCTCTTTGTCCCAGACTCCACCAAAATGTCACCTTGCCTTCCAACGTATTTTTATCCTACGCTGACACCGAGGTCACCTTCTTCTTCAACTGCAGTGATTCCGAAAGTAGATGGCCAAATAACGAGATGCTCTGCCTTAATTTCACTTCATACGGACGGGAATTCAAGCATAGTTATGTCTTCCTAGAAAGTCCGGACGGATACGAGCCCTTCCCTATAGACTGCAGTGAAGTGGTGGTTTGGCCGATCCTAAAATTCCATGTGGTGGGGAATGATTATGTGGAAAGATATGCACAAATATTGCAGGAGGGGTTCCAGCTTCATTGGACGAGGGACACCGACGGAAATTGTTCTGACTGCGAGAACTCAGGTGGTCGCTGCGGCTACAATAAAACCGACAATGGTACTCTTGTTCCCGCCTGTTTCTGTTCGGACGGAGAGATTGACGTCGTCCGATGTACGTCTGCATATCTTACTCTTGGTAATTTTACTTATTCTGCCTGACCCTATTAGAATTTCCGTTGTTATTGTTCAATTAATGAAATTTATTCATAAAACTACTTTCTCATCTGGTCATCCGAATACTCCCCGAGAACCTATGGCCATAAATGTTGGGTTCAATTGATGATGAGGATACCTTCTGTTTCTGTGTGATATGTAAAAGAAGTAGGTTGCCCGTCCTCTATCGTTGCTGAATTTAACGTCCAACTAAGGGTAAGACTTCATTATTCTTCCATAGACTGAGAAAGGTGATGCGACATGTACATAGAAAAATGGTCTCATTGCCCAACCACTCTTCCAGAGGTAGCTTTTGATCTGGTCAGATTTAGAATACTGGTCATCAGGTCGAGGTTATGCTTGTAATTATGGAAATTAGTTGTTGTTTGAAACTAGGTTCTATTTCTATACAATATACACATGTATACTATTTCGACAAGGATGGTCTTCAGTTGTTCTAGTTGATGCACTGGTTCATTTATCTTGTCGAGGATACTTTTCATAGGTACTTTATTGTGGAAGCACAAATAATATTTCAATTTTTATCCTTCTCACTAACCGTGCCACTCTCAACTCCAAGTTGGTGTACAATATTCACTTTAGTTGTTCTTGTGGAGAAGGTGAAAGTTGAAGGTTGGGATTTAAGGTTACATCACAAAACAAGATATAGTCAGGAATACAACCATCTTCCGTTGCTTTGTGGATTTAAAATTTAATTTGATGCCGTGAAACAAAAAAGAACAAGTAGAAAACTTAGCAAATCTACTCTTATGGCCTCTTTTGAATATGGATCATAAGTTGATTGTTATGAAGGGTTGTATGCAAGAAATTACTTCACCATGAAAGGGTTGGATTGCAAGTTGATTTATTAGCTTTCAAGGACTCTACTTCGTTTTTTTTCACTCTGCATTTAATTTTAATAACTATAATCCATGTAATTTTGTCAATTTCTTCTTTTATTCGTTGCATTCAAATTTTAATGACTATAATTTAGGTAGTTTTGTCAATTTTCTCTCTTATCGTTGTACTCTGCATTCAAATTTCAATCATTATGATTTGTCGAGTTTTGTCGATCCTAAGAAGGAATGACGTTAGTCAATTATCTCACAAAGAATACGATAAAACTATACAGATTCTAGTCATTAAAATTTGAATGCATAATGCAACGATAAAAGAGGAAATTGACAAAACTATATGGATTATAGTCAATAAAATTTGAATGTAGAGTGCTATGATAAAAGAAAAACGAAGCCGAATTTTTTTTTTGCCACGAATAGAATCTCCTTCGTCAAAGATTTATCATTGAAAAGAACCTAATTTATATTATATGGTGATAAAAGTGTCTCTTTTTTTTTTGACTTAAAGTTCTTTAACTATCATTGGATTGATCGAAAACGTTTTTAAAATTATGAGTTACCAATGTTGCATTGTATGTGTATGTTTTTAAAATAATTTTCTTGTACGGATTGCATACGAATAATTTCCAGAATATTAGGAAATTAATGTTTGTTTATACTTAATGGTCAGCATCAAATATTATCCAACCCAACCATTCTAAAATTTTTCTAATTCTTCTAATTAACGTTTGCAAAAATGATTAGTGTTTGTTAGGTGAGTCAATAATTCTCATGCTCACGCAAACAACAATTATTATAAAATAGTTTCAGTAAAATCGATGTTTTTTTTAAATTTAAAACTAATTCTTATATTATTGAAATATAAATATGGAAAATATTGAAATCAACTATAATTGTTGCATAAGTAAAAGATATTGAATTTCTTACCAAAAGATGATATAGTTAAATTCAGATAAATATAAATAAAATTAGTTTATATTTAAAAAATATATTGATAAATTGATGACATTTGTTTTGCGGTCTGGCTGTTAATTTAGATAATTTAGCTTTCTACGTACTATTATGATTAAACAGGAAAAAAAGATTCAGTTATTAGAGCATCCACATGTTCATTAATAGGGGTATTATAACACTCCATTTGGTATTAATACCATTGTGAAGAGGTGTTATAACACCCCTTCAGTTTGAACGTGTTCAAACAAACGTGCAATTAGCCAGGGGCTGGCTCACCCTATGTTTTTTTTTAAATTATATTTATTAAAAAATTTTAAATATAATTTTTTAAAAATAATAAAATTATTTTTAAAAGTAAGATTATTATTATTAAAAATAATAGTTTTAATATTTTAAAATATTTTTATTTGATATGATATAATTTTAAAATAATTGAGTGGACTGTGGGACCCATAACCAATGAGTGTTAATGTTAAAAAGAATGTGAGTAAAAGAAATATGTTGTTATAATGAGTATGTGACAATAGACCCTATATTTTTTAATGAAGTGAAAAATGTTATAATAAAAATGGACTGTGGATGCCCGACTTCCACTACAGTGTACGGTCCTAGACTGTCTTGGAGCATTCTAGTGCAAAATATTTGGGTCCTTTTACCACTGTTAGTCACTTGAGAAGAATGATTTATCCTTCAAAACTCCATTAGTACATATTTTATTATAAGCAATATGTTGGTATTTATATCAATCTGAAAACAGATAGAGACGAGTCTTAGTAGAATACATGAAAAGATATCTAATCAGACTTCAACCAAAAAAATATAACCACGCTATATCCAATAGATGCCTCAGTTTTAAGTTTGATCTGCATCCAATTAAAATGGTTGAATGAATCATTGTGAGAGAGCTCCAGTAAAATAGATGTGAAGAACTCACATATAATACGAGAATCTACATTAGTCAAACTGTTCTGATGGTGGATTTTCTGGCATGACCTAAAAAGGATATTCTTTATGGGTGCTAAGAATTCATCAAATTCATAGCCATATTTAAAAACCAAATGACCACAAATGACAGAGATATGGAAGGACAAGTAGTTTCATATCAAATGGATGTATGAAAATAAACACAAGCTATATATGGATATCACAACAATTTTGCTACCATGTGGGAACAATTAGTTGTATCTCCAATCTGTTGACATGCTAAAGATTCAGCAACAGTTATTTCTATAGTTAAACAACTTTTGTGATGGGTCAAAGAACTTCTTCTCCATATACATTCTTGTTTCTGATGTTCTCAAAGAATTTTTCTGGTTCTCTTGTAGGTGCTCGAAGGAAGATGCATACAACATTCAGAATCGGCATTGTAATAGGCAAGTAACAAATTGGCTCAAAACTGATTAGAATTCTTATTTAAGTTTCTAGTAACTGTGATATACCTTTTATTCAATCAATATTAATGGACAAAATGCAACTTGTGAATTTTCAAAATAGCTCGACCATATCCAGAATTTCTTATATTGGGTTCAATCTCACACACACACATACGCAGACATATATAGTTTTTCCATTTTTAATAATCATGATAAACATGGTAAACTGCAGGAGCAATGGTTGGCTTTATACTTGCATGTTTCATCTCAAGCTACCTTCTATGTTTTAGAAAGCCAAACGAGAAAAAAAACCAAGCTATTCAAGACTTCATACTTCAGTACGAGTCCACAACTCCAAAGAGATACACTTACACTGAAATAAAAAGAATGACAAAGTCTTTCAGCCATAAGCTCGGGAATGGAGGTTATGGTTCTGTATTCAAGGGTTCACTCCAAGATGGCCTCTTGGTCGCTGTTAAAATCCTCAGTGAAACTAAAGGCAATGGAGAAGATTTCATCAATGAGGTAGCCAGCATCAGTAGAACATCCCACGTCAACATTGTTGCTCTTCTTGGATTTTGTTTGGAGGGATCAAAGAGGGCTCTGGTTTACGAGTTCATGTCGAATGGATCACTGGACAAGTTCATTTTTGATAGTAATTTGAAGACGGAAAATAGCCAACTAAGTCGGGAGAAGCTGTATGACATTGCAGTAGGCATAGCGCGAGGTCTTGAGTACTTGCATCGAGGATGCAACACTCGCATCGTTCACTTCGACATCAAACCTCATAATATCTTATTGGACCAAGATTTCTGCCCCAAAATTTCAGATTTTGGATTGGCCAAGATGTGCATAAAAAAAGACAGTATTATCTCTAGCATGGCTATGAGAGGAACTCCAGGTTATATTGCCCCAGAACTCTTCTCCAGGAGTTTTGGGATGATATCGAGTAAGTCTGATGTTTACAGCTATGGAATGATGGTGTTAGAAATGGTTGGAGGGAGGAAGAATTTCAATGCAAGGGCAGACCATACAAGTGAAACTTATTTCCCTCATTGGGTTTATGATCATCTAGATACTTATTGTAATTTGACAGCCTCTGCCTCTGCCTCTGAGGTAAGTTCTCAGACTAAAGAGATCGAAAGGAAGATGATAATAGTTGGCTTATGGTGCATACAGATAAAGCCAGAGAATAGACCTTCAATCAGCGTGGTAGTCGACATGTTAGAAGGAAGCATTAGTGTCCTGCAGATACCACCAAAACCAGAATTATCTTGAGTCTTCAATGAAAGAAATTAGAATATTGATGTGAGAACGCCAAGTTTCTATGTAAAGTTGTGGTCAAAACATTTTCCTTCCTTACACTTTGCCTACCAGAGTAAACATTTGACTTGCATCCTAACTCGTGCAGTGAGACTATAATAGAATACGAAGATAAATGACAATATATAATTGATACACCGTTGAAAATTGCAAAATTACAGCACAAGGAATTCTTGAAAATTAATCCACCGTCGAAACTTGATAACTGATCTTTAGCCATGGCCAATTGACATTTAACAGCTCAATGCACGCCAACCGTTAGTTCCTAATCCATAGTCCTGAGTCAATTCCAAGTTCAAGTCGTCGATCCCACCTGAAATGCCTTGCTATTTGTCCTGTAGAATCATCAACGTAAGTTCTGCACTGGCACAACAATTCCTTCCTAACCAAATAGCTACTAGCTAGATTCAAACATGTCAGGAGCAGCAGTATCTTTTCCTCTTCTCGGTCTCGTCCTTTGCCTTCTCGCGTTCTTCCTCGTTCCCTCTCGCGGGAATTACTCCTGCACAAACTCGGACTCGGTACCCTGCGGCAACGTCGGCATCTCTTACCCCTTCTGGCTGTCTAATGATACGAACGGGAACTCTCCCTACTGCGGCTACCAAAGCTTCAGGTTGATCTGTCAAAGTAACGTCCCGATCCTGCGCCTCGGTGACCACAACTACAGGGTCTTAGACATCGACTACCAGGATAGGGTCGTTTCCCTCGCCGACGACGATATCTTCTCTCCCGAGTCGGAGAATTGTCTCAGAGCCCGTCACAATGTCACCTGGCCTTCCGACGTACCTTTATCCTCCACTGGCGCCGACGTCAACCTCACCTTCTTCTTCAACTGCACCACTTACGACAGTAGATGGTCAAACAACTCGATCCCCTGCTTTCAATTTAATCAATCCGGAACGGACATCCTGCGCAGTTATGTCTTCCTGGACATTCCAAACGAATTCAATTCCCTTACAGACTGCAGTGAAGTGGTGCTTTCGCAGGTCATGAGATCCCGTGTGGGAAATCAGCTTGTGGAAGGATATGCAGCAGTATTGCATGATGGGTTCGAGCTTCGCTTGGCTAGGGACGTCACCGGAAATTGTGCTGACTGCGAGAGCTCAGATGGCCGTTGTGGGTATAATAAAACCGACGATGCTACTCCGCTTCCCGTCTGTTTCTGTTCGGACGGAAAGATTGAAGTTTCCCGATGTACGTATAAAAATCTTACCCCCTGTTTTTTTTTTTTAACTTCTTCTGCTCGACCTTTTTAGAATTTTTCCTGCTGTTCTTGAATTAATCAAATTTATTCATTAGAACTAATTCCTCATCTGTTCTTCCGAATCCTCACCTAGAACTTATGGCTAGAAATGGTGGGTTCAGGGCACCTTCAGTTTCTGTGTGACATGTAAAAAAAGTAGGCTGTTCTTAATTTCTTTCTTTACTGAATTTGGTCCAATGAAGGGTGAGATTGTTCTTCAGTGGATTGAGAAAGGAGATGCGACATGTACATGGAAAAATGGTCTCAGTGTCCAATCACTCTTCCAGAAGCAGCTTTTGACCTGGTCAGATTCAAGAAAATTATTCGGCTCTATTTCTATACACTATACACAATATGCTATATGTTACTTTCACAAGGATGGTCTTTAGTGGTTCTAGGTTACAATGATTTGGCAATCTTCTTAATCCACATCATTGTTTAATTTCTTATGCTCTCAAAGAACTTTTCTGGCTGTCTGTTGCAGGTGCTCGAAGGAAGAAGCATACAACAACATTGAGAATTGGAGTTGCAATAGGCAAGTAATAAATCGGTTCAAAATTTCTCAACATTCTTATTTAAGTTGCTGGTAGCTGTGAATAAATACCTTTTTATTCAATGAATTTCCGTTCTCCAATTAGGATTCAGTCACTTGGAAAACACCAGATTGATTTCACTTGAATTTCCTGATCGGTTCTTTAGGAGTGAAAAACAAGATCAACCTGAAGAAAAATGCCTCGATGTTATTTCTAAAATTTCTCGATCGTATTGGATTCAGTCAGTTTTTCCATTTTCAATAATCACGATAAACATGACAAACTGCAGGGACAATGGTCGCCGTCACACTTGCATGCCTCATCTCGAGCTACTTTCTGTGTCTTAGAGAGCAACGCGAGAAAAATGCACAAGATATCGAAGACTTCATTCTTCAGTACGAATCCACAGTTCCAAAGAGATACACCCACTCTGAAATAAAGAGAATGACCAAGTCATTCCGTGACAAGCTTGGGAGCGGAGGTTATGGTTCTGTATTCATTGGGTCACTCGAAGATGGCCGGTCGGTCGCTGTGAAAATCCCAAGAGAATCCCAAGGCAACGGAGAAGAGTTCATGAACGAGGTAGCCAGCATGAGCAGGACTTCCCACGTCAACATTGTCAGTCTTCTTGGATTTTGCTTGGAGGGATCAAAGAGGGCTCTAGTTTTTGACTTCATGCCCAATGGATCCTTGGAGAAGTATATTTTTGATGATCAAGCAGACACTACACAAAATAACAAACTGAGTTGGCCACAGTTATATGATATTGTGCTAGGCATCGCGCGAGGTCTCGAGTACTTACATCGAGGATGCAACACTCGGATCGTTCACTTCGATATCAAACCTCATAACATCTTATTGGATCATGATTTCCTTCCCAAGATTTCCGATTTTGGATTGGCTAAGATGTGCGTACAAAAAGATAGTTTTATCTCGACGATGACTATGAGAGGAACTCCAGGGTACATCGCCCCAGAACTCTTCTGCAGGAGCATCGGGACGATATCCAGCAAGTCTGATGTTTATAGCTACGGAATGTTGGTGCTAGAGATGGTCGGAGGGAGGAAGAACTTCAATGCGAAGTTCGACCATACGAGCGAAGTCTATTTTCCTCACTGGATTTATGATAATCTCGATACGTATTGTAACTCGACAGTCCCTGAGATGAATTCTGAGACCGAAGAGATTGTGAGAAAGATGCTGGTGGTTGGCTTATGGTGCATACAGATAAAACCAGAACACAGGCCTTCAATGAGTTTGGTGGTCGACATGTTGGAAGGAGGCATCAGTGTCTTGCAAATGCCACCGAAACCAGAATTCTGGTGAGCATCCACTCTCCATTGACAAGGGAAAATGATCCCATGCTGTATATCATTAGAGTATTGATGAACACCACCTCGCATGTGTTTATAGTGTCAATGAGCTAGCGTTTAGTGTTTTGATGTACATATTTCTTTGAAAAAAAAGAATGAAATTTACATTTACAGATCAAAAAGTTGTTCCTCGAAACATTTTGCTTGCGCCACTTAATTAATTTACTCGAGTACGCATTGGACTTGCAATTGCTAATTGATTTTCCCAAAATGAGAAGAAATAATAAGTCTAACGTTGTCTGTCGAGACGGGGATTGCGAGGTTTCCCGGTGGTGAGAACGGTAAGAATTGACAATTCGGACGGAAGGACATGACGCGGAGGAAAAGTGGTGACAGTCGAAACGTCATCTCGACTGTGGGTCAAGTCGAATGGAGTGAGACGGGCCGAATGACGGGTCCTGCAAGACAAAAAGCGGTTAAGGGCGCCTAGAGAGATCTCGACAAAGTCCCTCCGACGCTCAAGGTAGAAAATTAGTAGGAAGATGGAGAAAGGAACAAAGAGAGAGTGAGTTAGAAATGTGTGAATATCTTTTCTCCTCCTCTGGGAGGGCTATATATAGAAGGGGAATCTCCTGCTATATAATACAGTCGGTATGAACGGTATAACTTTATGATGTATTTACGTCTGCTCTAAGAAGTAGGGGTCATTACCCTCATAAATGTCACAGGCGCGTGGACGATAATTAATACTCGTCGTGTGGTTGATGAGAGACAACTCCTTATTAATGGAGTAGACAGGTTTATGAAAATCGATATGGGTCTCTGCTCCCTGGTAGGAGGAAAATGTTGTTAAGGACTGCTTCGCTGACCATCTAAACAGAAAGTATTCATCACGTCCGCTGACTAAATAAGATAAATTATGTATTAAGAAGTCATACATCTAAGATAAAATGTCTTGATTGAGATATAAGATGATGACCGAGATGCGGGACGTCTGAAAATGATATGGCCGAGTCAAGATGCGGGACGTTTGAAATAAGATATGATCGAGCTGAAATATGAGACGTCTGGAATAAGATACAGTCGAGTTGAGACGAGGGACTAGAGTCATACCTAAAATTTAAAGGGCCCGAATCGAATTTTAAAAAATATATTGATGAATTAATTATTGAGTCATTTATATTATTTTTTGGGTCATAGAGAGGGATTTTAGCTATTTTAAAAGTGGGCCCAAGGCGATCGCCTCTCTGGCCTTACATTATATATGACTCTACGAATAATATCTGGAATAAGATATTGTCAAGCCGAAACGTGGAACGTTTGGAATAAAATGTGATGTAGTATTGATTATTACATGACTAGCCATATGCTAATCCGAAGTTAGTTTTTTTCAATATAATCTGATTTAGCTGTAGTTTTCGTCCATAAACCTACGTCGATGCTGTCTAAAAATTTAGTAACCATCTCCAAGCACTGTAGAAGCAGAAAGGAGGATTCTTAAATCCTTCAATTCGCTTCTCCTTTAATCGAGAAAATTTAAAAAGGGGAAGATGAAAAAATGTACATCTTAATTTTGGACAATAATATAATATAAAAGTTTAATAGTTTTCCTGTATGCTAGTGCTCGACTCACTCAGATGTCTCTTTCGCCATGTAACTAATTACAGGTTTTCATTTTCTCTAACTCAATGGAAGGAGAGGAGGGACAAATCAAATCATGCAAAAAAAATCAATAGTTAGACTACGACTACTTACTACTTGAAGAGTTGAAGATATTATAAAATTCTGATAAATTATGAGATTATTCAAATGAAAAGATTCTTTTTTTCTACGTGTACTTATCGAAAATTAATACTTACTTTATTAATATAAATTTGTACCGTCGCGGCATGCAACTATATAAATACTCATGAATAGTATCCATTAATTGTGTACTATTTTCGTCGATAATTTTTTTATAAAATTTATAAAAAAACAAGAAAAAAAGGATCAAAACAAATAAACAACGGCAACTTTTAATATCAAATTCCCTCCCCACTCAAATAAATTTAAAAATATAAAGATTTTAAATAATCAAATAAATTGATAAATTAAGTTCAAATTCACCACGAGATGCACGCCCCAGTTCCTAATCCAAGTAAACATCCGAGGGCCGAGTCAACTCCAAGTTCAAGTTGTCATTCCGCATAAATTCTTTTCAAGATAAATCAAAATTTCAAATAATAAATAAATAAAAAGAAATCGATCGATAATCAAGAACAAAATTTTTTAAAAAATTGATCCTAATCCATTTAAAAATTATCCTTCTACGAAATTAAATGCCTTGCGTTTTCTTTCCTACGCACTCATCGACGTAGGTTGTGCATTGGCACGATATTTTCATTCCTTTCTAACCAAAAAACTAGTAGCTCCTACATTCAAGCATGTCGGGAGCAGCAGCGTCTCTTCCCCTTCGCGTCCTTTTCCTTTGCCTTCTCGTGCTCTTCCTCGATCCCTCTCTCGGCGTCAGGGTCGTGCACAAACTCAAAGTCAGTATCGTCCTGCGGCACCGTCAGGATCCAATACCCCTTCTGGCTCTTATATGACCCCGCCGACCAGATGGATCCTAATTACTGCGGCTGCCAAAGCTTCATGGTGACCTGCCGCCTCGGCGACGGCAGCTACCAGGGTCTTAGACATCGACTACGCGACCCGTGTCGTCTCCCTCGCCGACGACGATGTCTTCTCTCAGGCGCTGGGGTATTGTCCCAGAGTTCGCCGGAACGTCACTTTGGGTTCCGATGTTCCTTTGTCCTACGCTTACACCGACGTCAACCTCACCTTCTTCTTCAACTGCACCGTCGACGGTGACCGATCGAATAACAAGATCCCCTGCCTCGAATACGATGGGCCCGGGAAAAAACTGTTTAGCTACGTCTCCTCGAGAATCTCGGACGAAAATGATCCCCCTCGATCGGGGCTGCGCTGAAACCGTGGTTTCGCCGGTCCTGGAATCCCATACGGGGAATAACATCGAGGAGGAATATGCACGAGTATTGCAGCAGGGGTTCGAGCTTCAGTGGATGGTGGACACCGCCGGAAATTGTTCCGACTGCGAGAGCTCAGGCGGCCGCTGTGGCGATGAGAAAACCGGCAACGGTTCTCTCGCTCCCGCGTGTTTCTGTTCGGACGGAGCAGCAGCGGCCTCCAACTGTACGTGCGCCTTCTCTGATCTTTTGAATTCTTGTTATATTCTTTCAACTATACTGCCATAAAAAACTGAATCTTGGCCGATTATTAACATGCATCCATCTCATATAACATTATGATGATTTCACAAAGATTGAAACCGCTAATCTCTTTATTGATATGTTTCAAAGTCATTATAAGGAAGATAAATCATGGAAATCTTTGATCTTAATATCATTGGTCAAAATAGAAAAGGGACATTAAAATTTAATGTCAGAAGAGAAATTTTAAATTCTCCGTGTTCATTATTTTTTAAGTGTCATCCTGCCCCATTAATATATCATCCCGTGGAGACACCATTCATGACAAGATGATGATCATAAGAGAAGTGGTGAGTGGCGCTGTGATATCCTGAATTTGTTGGGTACAAATTATATATTATTATTGATATTCTTCCATAATTAACTACAGTTCTTACTAAAAAACTAAATCATGGATTATTGTCGATATTCTTCCGTAGACTACGAGTTAAGTCAAAAGTCACTACAGTTGTTACTTTCTCTCGATAACGAAATACGTTATAAAGAAAATCATGGTACTGTTGTTGTATGTGGTGCAGGCGGCCGGTGATGATTGGAACAACTAGCATTTGGTTCCCCCTTTTCACTATTTCAGTATTTAAAAAAAAAATCTGCCCTTTTTCGACCAGGAAACAAACAGAAAATAAAAAGGGAAAAAAACAATCAAGAGCCGCCCTTTGATGTTTAAATGCAGTGTTAATTTTGTTGTGATAGATGTATTGATTATGTATTATGGTTAATCCACCATCTTATTTATGTTCATGTTGGCGATCAATCAAGTTGGTAAATCCAAAAAGATTAATATAGCTCAATCAATCATTTTCAAATTCCCTACATCTATTCGACAGTTTTATTGATAAATATAAAAACAATAGCTCAATCAAGATTGTATGTATGTATATATTTTTGTTTCCATTTCAATGATCATGATATGAATGGCTACTGCAGTTGCAGGGATAATTGCTGGTCCTGTGCTTGCATCCTTCCTCACTCTGCATTCTACACTTGAGAGAGCAAGGTGAGAAAAAAGACCAAGCCATTGAAGAATTCATGCTGCGGTATGAGTCCAAAACTCCAAAGAGATACACATATATATATTTAGAAATAAAAAGAATGGCAAAGTCTTTCAGTGTCGAGCTCGGAAGAGGAGGTTATGGTTCTGTATTCAAGGGTTCACTCCGAGACGGCCGCTCGGTTGCTGTCGAAATCCTGAATGAATCCAAAGGAAATGGAGAAGAGTTCATCAACGAGGTAGCGAGCATCAGTGGAACTTCGCATGTCAACATTGTTGCTCTTCTTGGATTTTGCTTGGAGGGATCGAAGAGGGCTCTAGTTTATGAATTCATGCACAATGGATCATTGGAGAAGTTCATTTTTGGTAATAAATCAAACACACAAAATAACCAACTCAGTTGGGAGAAGTTATATGATATTGCACTAGGCATCGCGCACGAGGTCTCGAGTACTCGCATCGTTCACTTCGATATCAAACCTCATAATATCTTATTGGACCAACATTTCCTTCCCAAAATTTCAGATTTTGGATTGGCCAAGATATGCCTACAAAACAATAGTATCATCTCAACGATGAACATGAGAGGAACTCCAGGGTATATTGCCCCAGAAGTCTTCTGCAGGAGTTTCAGGACGGTGTCGAGTAAATCTGATGTTTATAGCTACAGAATGATGGTGTTAGAAATGGCCGGAGGAAGGAAGAACTTCGATACGAGTGTAGCCCATTCGAGTGAAATCTATTTTCCTCATTGGATATACGACGATCTCAATGAGTACTGTAATTTTACTACCTCTGCTGAGGTGAGTCTTAGGATTGAAGAAATTGCAAGAAAGATGATAATAGTCAGCTTATGGTGGATACAGATAAAGCCTGAAAATAGACCTTCAATCCACATGGTTGTTAACATGTTGGAAGGAAGCATTAGTGTCTTGCAAATGCCACCAAAATCAGAATTCTTTTGATTCTCCCATCAAAACTTCTGAATGATCCCACTGTACATGTCCAATAGTATTACAAAAAATAAAAATGAGTTCCTACAAGGCTGCTCTGGATAGAATGGCAAAAGAACTCTCTGAACTCAATGTTCACCAAGTAAGCTTCCATGCAATTTGTTTGCCTGAGTAAACATTTGACATGGACTTAATTTCTAACTGATTTTACTAACCCTAACTTGTGCAGTGGGGGGTTACAGTGGAATTTATATGAGAATAAATGACAAAACATGATCATTTCGAATATGACAAAAAACAAGCCTAACATATCAGCAGAATTGATCAGAAGCATCTCCGAGGACAACAGAGAGTTTTAGAAATATTGAAGATTTGTATTTCCTCTGATCTATGCCCTGTTTTCTACAGTGGAAGAAACTGGAGATGAAAAAAAAAAGTATGTTTTTCCTGTTTATTTGAGAGGGAAAATTATAGATGGAATGATTTTAAAAGTTGAGAGATAATTGGCCTCCAATGGAGGGCAATTAGACGGGACAATTTGACTTTTAGGAGAATAAGTTCAACTTTGTCTATACTTCTTGACCAACTAATGATACCGGCGAGGCTTTAAGCCAGTCGGAGAGAGTGTGCAGGAGGAGCATTGCTGCAGGGGTGGGAGCTTAACCTCATTCACTGGTGCCAGCGGCTGTCATGGCCTAGCTCTGTTTATCGACATGCTTGGGCAAGGAGGTTATGACTCTGCGTTCAAGGTTCACTCCCAGGTGGCCATTTGGTTGCTGGCAAAATCCCACGTTGATCTAAAGGCAATGGAAATGGGGAAGTTATATGATATTGCTATAGAAATAGGCAGGGTCGTGAGCACTTGCATCGAGGATACAACACTCGCATCATTCACTTTAATATCAAACATTGTAATATCTTGGTGACTAAAAGAAACTTATGGATAAAATAATGATCAATTCTGAAAGAGATTTATATATTTTTTTTTAGATTCAGATGATCTCTACGTGTCTTGATCATCACGTCAAAATACATAAGATCCTCCGTAATTTATCTACCTTATAATAACCATGAAATAGATCGATGAAAGTCGTTAAATTGACAGATTCCAATCTTTTTGCGAACTGTAATATCTTATTAGAGCTAAGTTTTTGGCCCAAAATTCAGAATTTTGGATTGGTCAAGATATGGCCGCAAAAAGTTTGTATCAACTCAACTATGGCTATAAGAGAGATTCGAAGGTACAGTGCCATGAACTAATCGTCAGAACTTTAGAGTGATCTCTAATAAGTCTGGGTTTTAGAAATGATTGAAAGGAGGAAAAACTTCAATGCAAGGGCAGATTATGCGAGTTCAATCTCGATGAGTATTGAGGTGAATTCTTAGACAGACGATAATAATTAGTTCACGGTGCATACAAATAAACCCAAAGAAATAATAATAATAATAATAAAGGAAGCATTAAGGCTTGCAAATGCCACCAAAAACAAAACTCACTTGAGCCTCCTTCGAAGATTATCACATGATCCACTGGTTATTTCGTACTCGTTTTCTTTTGTAGACCTTTGCTAATCATATAACAAGATAGTGGATCCAACCCGTCGATATCATCAGGTATTAAAGTAGCAATGAGTTTTTTGAGACAACGTTAACATCATCACCACGATAAACAACAATGGAAAAGAAAAAAAAATCAATCTCATTTCTGAGTATACTGTAATTTAACCAAAAATAAATGCAGCTGTCTTAACCATTAATCAAATACTCGCAAGTCAATTTTCTCTAACAAAAAAAGGGTGACATTTGATATGGTCTCCGAGAGGACCGGTATATCAAAGAATTTGGTGGGAAATGACATGGATCGAAAGGTTGACAGAACAAAATATATCCTAGTGATCCAAATCATCTCCAAGGAGCATGAAAGTAGAGGAAAACGATAGATAGCTACACAGGGAGAGAGGTCCTAGCCTGATTCCTCGGGGCCCTTGGTTTTACCTCGCAGTATCTCGCTGAAACCGCCTCTCATCATTCTCTGAAATCTTGTATCTTGCTGCACTGGGGGCGGACTAGGTTTAGGAGAAGCAGGAGTTTCAGCCGACTCGCCGCTTTCTTTCTTTCCTAGAAGGCCACTTTCGCCAAAGAAATTGCTTACGGTGGATGCAATGCCCAGATTGGCACCCATTACTTTATTACTGATGCTTTCAAATGCTCCACCTGACCTCTCCTTCAGTATAATTTCAAGTGCTTCCTTGTGGGCAGGATCTAGAGCATCTACATCTTTTAAAAGGTTTTGTATTGCTGGTACAAGGAAATCATGGATGCTGGTAGAAGACAGATCTAAACGAAGAACCAAAAACAGTCCAGAATGAGTTCCTTAATTATCAATATATATGTGTGCGAATAAAAGATCATTGAAGGGTCTCATATAATCATATGATGTGATCTCAACCAGTTCACGGATAGTTTATGCAAACGTCAATAGGCAACAAAGCAAGCAAATATTGTCAGATAATTAGCTTAACCAAAATAAATTCAAGTAAAAGGCTATGATTGTCCACTTCCGCATATAATTATCAATACATGATGTTAAATAGCATATGCATCAAATACTTGCAGTATTTTACTACTCTCTCCAAAGGAGAGAAACAAAGCAAAGTCCAGAATAGAACCAACCTGTGGCATCTAGAGCACGGATAGCTTCACAAAATACATTTGCTTTCTCACGGCGGTGTGTGATATCATTTCCATCAGATGACATGGAAGTAAATTGGAAAATCTTTGACAACAAATGTATCAAATGTCAAGGACAAATGCTGACTTGGACAAAAAAAAAAGAAAAGAAGATCATGATATTCAGAAAGTTAAGGATATATTCTCGCAGCCTGTCGGTTGTATGAGGTACAGCAACAAGTAGTGCATGAACCACAGTAACAATAGCTTCATGTGATCCATCTTCAAGAAAAGTATCCATTTGTATTCGTATCTTGTCAACAATCTGAGAAAAGATGCTCGATTAACCAAATATTTTCTAGAACCAAAAGAATATTGCATAGTTATAACAATCCTTTAATACCGTGTCATTCTTGAAATGTTGTGCAACAGCTCCAAATGCTTCTATGCTTGCATACTTGACATTTATATTTGCATCAGAACCAAGAGTAACAAGGGCAGGCAAAACATGGGTCGAGGCAACTTTCACATCAATATATGGTACCTATGATTTGCAGAGATGGAGTTGTAACCAGAAATAGATGCAAAAAGAGTAGTACTAGCATTAACATTGTTAGCAATATACTAGGACTTTCAGAAGAAGTGCTGCATTGGTCTTCATATTCACATTGGCGCTAACTACCATCTCCCATAGGATGTTAAAAATGACTCCATGATGTTCCTCGAATATGCTGGAACAAACTCCTGTTAGTCAAATCATGTGATATATTTTTTAAAGGAGCTGGATCAACTAAATACTGACCAAAGGAAGCGGACTGCCTCGATCAACTCAGCACTTCTATGAACAAACCAAGAACTTTCATTGTTATTGTTCTGCACTAGTAGCTTTCTCAAGTAATCTGGCAATTTTTCACGACTGGCTGGTGCGCCTAATATAGCAGACAACAATAAGGGAAGAATACACAAGAGGGAAAGCTTCTCTGCCACAGGATTCTTAGGCCGAAGTGCTGCAACAAAGAAAACAGGAGATTCAGTCATTCAATGGCCATGCAATTGGCTATACACTAATCTTCCAGGGATGATACCATCAAAATTTCAACTAATCAAGCTTCAGCAAACACATCTTAAGTTCTTAACAAATGGTATTTAAACAAATAGAGGAAGCCCATAAGGTGAGTAGTCGCTGACATTCTTAATTGTCTTAATGCAACCTCATGAAAGCACAAAAATAAGATAGGCAGATGGCAAATAATTAAAGGATAATTCACATAAGTGGGAAGGTTCTAATACCTTTGATTCTGGCCTTCATCGTCGAAGGGAACATTGATAAATCTGCACTTTCAGTATCGCCAACAGCCACCAGGAAAACAGGATACATTATGTGTGTAAGATATTGGTCCCCAAATAATTCTGCTACGTCGAGTAGGTACTAGATGTAGAGACAAATCAAGAAAAAAAAGAGACGAGTCATTCTTGTCCAAATTGCACGAACCAAATACAAATTACAACAAACTCACATTTGCAATTCGAGTTCTTAGATTGTCTTCCTTGTGAGACAAGAGGCATGATAGTTGAATTAAGTCAGGGAAGCAATCTGTGTGCATCCAATCAAACATAGGCCAAATGGTATGTGTAGTGTGGCCCCTATCCAAGTGTAGTTTTGCCATTTAGCAAACATGCATAAATAAGATAATGTTTAATCAAGGTAAGAATTGTATAGCAATATTTTGCCATTAGTCGTAACATGAAGTCGTAGGAGCTAACCCTGCATATAATTGAAGCAAAGAAAGAGAAATGAAGGAATTTTGTTTTTCTGAAGTGATAGAGGATCCCAGCGCTGGACTAAAAGGACATGTTTCAATAATTTTTTGATGGACAAAAGGCAGCAAGCGTTTCAGCATTCTTAGTAGCACATCAATATTCCAGCGTTCTCGTTCTCCAAGAACTCGTAAATGAGAATCTACAGAGCCTTCAACCCCTGATACAGGTGGACACCGCTGACAAATTTTTAACAAGTGTGTTAGAGATCATATCCAATATAGGTTGAAGAAATCGGCCAATGCTCTAACAAGTATACCTGAGCAGAACTTAAGATGTGGGAAAGAACAACTCGTAGGACATGATCCAGTTTACCACCCCAATTTATCACTGCGGGAATGAGTTCTTTGATTGAAGCATCAACAACTGCTCCTGAAGGATCACATACCAACTGGAACATGAGCTCTTCTACCTATGGAAACAAAAGGGCAAATATCAGATAGGAATCTCAGACAAGTGAATTTTCTTTGACCAGGAAGTAAGCCCCTCAGCCATCCTTGGAGCCATTTGTTCCAGCCTATCATATAGCTTACATTTTAGACAAATCTGTGAACTCAATTTTCTGCTCCATGATGTCCTCTGAGCATTAATGAGGCTGACCTTAAAATATTTGTCCAAATTTGGAAAGAGTGGTAGCAACAGCGCCAGATTATGAGCAGCAGCTTCACGGACAATTGTGGCAGAATCTTCAATTAATTGTTGAATGATGGAGAGAATAAGAGAATCACGAATCTCAGGTCGAACAAATTCTGCAAGTTCTCCACAAGATTGAGCAACTAGGATTCTTCGCACCTCATATTTATGGTTGATCTGTGTATGGATTTCAGCACCTCAACAAAACATGAAAGAAAGAGAAAGCATACTAAAACAGTTGCAGTTAATTAAACCTACTACTGATTACCTGCTCCCAACACTGAGGAAGTAACTCTGTTTCAGTTCTCATCTGTCCTATATTTCTAGCTAGGCTTACACATGCCTGAAGGAAAAAGAGTCAACAAGCAACTTCTTAAGCTACATTCTTCAATGATGAGGAAAATCGAAGAAGCAAAATTAAAATCGAAGGAAAACGAGCAACTTAAGCTACATTCTTCAATGGTGAGGAAAATTGAAGAAGCAAAATTAAATTTGAAGGAAAAAGAGTAAACAAGCAACTTTTTAAGCTACATTCTTCAACAATGAGGAAATTGAAGCAGTAAAACTAAATCCATAAACTCACATCCATTATAATACGTCTCTGCTGCTCATCAGGCTTTTTTATAAGATTAAACAATGTATGTGTCAAGGAATCTCTCACTGTGCTATTGGGATGGCGCTCAATTGCACACATAATCAATGGAAGAAGTTCCTGCATCCATATGGAATAACCAATTTAATCAGACATTTCAAGATAGTGACAATCCAAAAAGATTCAATTTGAACCTCACGATAGCTGATCAGAACATAAGGAACAATCTTAGGTAACGCATCTGAAAGAATTTGGATGGTCTCCATTGCCTAGCAAGAAAGAAGTCACCTTTGATGCACAAACCTTGCACAAAATGAAAACTAGTAATGCTAGCACCATACAAACATGTATTTCCTAGTATTACCATCTTTTCAGCAGTTCTTTCCCTCTTGAGGCTCCCTGGATTTTGGTTTGATACTTCATTCTGAGATTGTGAATCGGAAATGAGATTATAAGCATCTTCTTGATATTCGGCAATATTGTTACAAGAAACTATTGTTGAGTCAGTAACATAATGTTTGACATTCTCAGAAGTCTGGTGACCATTCTCATCCAACTCGGTAGAAGTTGATTCAACAGAATTTGATACAACAGCAACTTGATTGATCTCAACTATTTTTTCCTCTGCCTGTGCATCCTCACTGATAAATATAGTAGCTTCTGGACTTCTTGATGTAGAATCGACATTCTTCAATTCTTCTGGTTCACTGCAAGAAGATTTATTTTCTTTAGAGTCGCCACTGTACGAAGTTTTGGTGTTTTCACTTTCTCTGACTGCCCACCCTCTGCTAGCTCGGGCTCCTTCTATGTGCATCTTTAAGGCCGTGATTTCAGCTCTGCAATCATTTAGCTGCTTTCTCTGAAGATCCACAGATTGCTTAAGATCTTGTACCTTTGAATCACACAGGTGTCAGCAATATTCTACGTAGGTAATTACAATAAAAACTATGGACGCAATAATACCAGATTCTCCTTGTCTTTTAAATCCTTATGTGCAATTTCCAAGGATTTAGTTAGAGTTACTATATGATTATCAGTCACTTCCTTGTTTCTGCGCATGGATTCCTTCTCGTCAATAAGTCTTTTGTTATCTTTCTTCAATTGTTCATTTTCTCGAAGAAGGGAAATTTTCTCCTGCAGTGTGATAAGGATTCATTCAATGTACGCCAACTTTTTTTCTATGTTTCGAAAAAAAAACATAAACAGTTTCATTTGCTGAGAACAAGGAATGGAGCTGATCAACATAAACTGCAATTAAAATTATAAAATCCAACAAAATCATGGAATACAACTTGGCAACCAAGAACAAGATTCTCTTTATCACTTGAAAAAAAATAAAGAAAAATTCAACATGAATCTTCTGTTGCAAATTTATTAAATTAATAGATAAATGGCCAAAAGTAAGCTTGAATATGCTTACATCTAAAAGAAGTGATTGAAGATTCTTTCTTATTTTCCAAAATCGCAGTGTCATAGCCATGCCAGTAATTGAACTACAATAGCATGCATCCAACTACCAACATCCAAAGTCATGTAGTGGAAATCTTTTTTAAAACCTTGCTTCGATTTCCAAAGCTTCGCCATAAATACATTGTTTCTAAAAACCTTTCATTTTGCTTTGGAAGTTTCCACATAAACATTGTCAATTTAATCATTATCATGACTTCCATAAATTGGAGACGTTGGAGATTTTCGTCATGCCTGTTAAACTGAAAACAACAAATGAAAACAGGGTCTGAAAAATGAAAATAAGATCTTAACCTTTCACTTGTTCAGACCAACTCTAGATACTGATATTGCTTCCATGTTAGGGCTTACAAGCACAAGCAGGTGAAATAAGCGCCTAAGTTTTTATTCTGTTTATTTTCAGGTCGAGATAATGGCCATAGGAATTAGAGGACCAAACAGAGAATGATTGGTGCAAAAGGTGATTCGCTCGCCCTCAGTGCTCCCGCCAGTTGGTCCCACAGCCAACACGAAGAAGGTGAACCACGGGGAGCGTATTGCCCAATCCAGGACTAGGGCGGCAAGAGGACAGGCACCCCGAAAGGCTTGCAACCCCCGAGGATTGACCTTTGCTCATTGGTGCAACTCTGCTGTCCCGCTAGCCACAATGCCCTCCCGTGGGGACACCAAATAGAGAATGATGCTCAATATATATGAGGCAAATTTCATGCTTAATATATGAAATATTTGTGCTATCCTATCACTCTAGGTACTTCAAGCCTAAATCAAATTGATTTGTGTTACCTAATTTAATTGGCAAACAGAGGTTGTTTGGCTGATAAATATTCATGTAAATTTTACCAAAAGCGTGAATCCTGTAGAATCTGCTGCAGACTTGCTATCCTTGGTGCTTAAAGACAAACACACTGTAACTCATGTTATGAACTTTAATGCTTTGGTTGGTTGATGTAGTGCTATATAGTGGTTATGTAACAGATGCAAAGGGGTGTGCAACAAGTAAGCATGAATCAAACAATTGATCAATATCTCTCAACTATTGGGCTATTGTTATTGTAAAAGAATATCTGGTGATGGAAGCATTAGTGGATGTATCAAAAGTAAATTGGCATACATCCTTGCAGATTATAAACAAATTATGTAAAAGAATGGAAGTGAGAGAAAAGCAAAACCATCTATCGACTACAAGACCAAATACAGTATTTGGCATAAAAGTTTATAAATAAAATATAAAAAAATCTTTTGTCATCCACCTTCTGATTCCATGACCAAAAAGTTTGAATCTTTCAATATTAGTTCAGCCTATATGGGAAAAATTACCTCTGCAGCCTCTGAGGAGGATGAAAGGTACTGATAATAATAACGACGCAAAGCATCAGAAACACATGCTGAACTTTTTGGCCACACATCTAGATTTTGATCAGTGACCTACAAATTGACAAAACAAATAAAGCGGACTTTAGCATTTTATAAGCCATGGAGAATTCAAAATGCATAGATAGAGTTGTTTCATTATGGAAACAACCTGCTATTTCCTGTTTTTATTTCCAAATGTTTGTCATAATATTTTTTTTCTTATATTTAATAAAGATCGAGCATCTAGTGTGTAAAACTTATACACCACTACCAAAAAAATTGAAGGAAAATATTTTTTATTTTCTATTCAATCTTCATTTTTCACAGAAAACAGAAAACTTGAAGAAGATGATAGGCCAATTAATAGGTATATAAGATGCATTTAAGAAACTAACCTACCTCGATAGAAGTGCAGCTAGATAAGGGACAAAGAAAAAAGATAAATATTGTAGAGCAAAATTTCTGGCGACATAAGACTAGTCAAGTGATACCAAAATACTGAAATGTCATAACAATTGAAAATTTTTATTTACAAGAAATCATGTTAAATCTCAAACAGGAGGCATAGCCAATGGGAAAAGTTTCCCCGTTTGAAATTAAAAATACCGAAATTCAATCAAACATGTGCGTTTAGAGGGTAAAGTCTCCATCATTGACATCCAACTAAAGCTTAGATCACTATATTTGCACACAGCTATTTCTTGCAATTTAGCAATCATAATTCGTAATGCAAAACATGATCATTTAGTTCAAATTTCTCAAGCAAACAAGATAAAAAAAAAACAGCTTCATATACTATCACTATATATCTTAGATGAATCTAGTAAAGTTATACAAATTGCTTAGACTAATCATCACTATGTTGGTCATAAACCGTTAGTTTGCAGAAAATAGAGACAACCCAAATGACAATGAAAACATGAAAGTACATGAGTAGACAAGAAAAGAATATGCAAAAAGGGACCACAACAACCTTTATCATGAATCTGTACCATCGAAATTGAGATGAATAAGAAAACTACTCCATTAGGAAAATATTAGTTTACAATACAAACTACATCCTCCTCACCTCCTCAAGAAATGTCATAGCTGTAAGGCGATACCCTGCAAAGAGCAAATATTCCTTCACAGCACAATTTATATCCTTGCGCTCAGTGTCCTTCAAAGGTCCTAAAGAGACATAAGAGATCTGTCTCTTGTTCTGTTGTTTTGTAGGGTCATCAGAGACAGACAAATCAGAAGTGGACCCTGAACTAGAACATAAGACCATCAATATGATGTTTTCGCAAGCAAAATAACTTAAAATTAAAACGCAAAAAGTGTAAAGTCAACATGAAAATGGTTCTGTGGATCTCAAGCACGAAACAAAATAGTTACCAACTTATAATTCATCTGCCACTGTGCCATGTAATACAGAGACAACAAGTATATATAAATCATGCAAAAGAAGCTTAATGTTCATCCGAGGGACAAAATAAACAAATGATATATGTTCAAATATTCATTCAGTTTTCCAGATCATTCATTTATGGCTTGCCATTTGTCACAAATCATACATATATTCCATCAACATATAGTGTAGATTCAAACTGTTTATGATGATTAATGCTTCACAGATTCAATCTCATTCTATTAGGTTGACAGTTTTAAGAATGCAGCCAAAGACATGAGTCTGATGATAGGGAGAAGAAGAAAAAAAGGTTACAAAATCCACGAAACTTCACAATCATGCATGCCAAAACCTCCAGCATTCTTTCATGCATAATCCAGAACAAGGATAAAGAATTTTCTTTAGCATGCAACAAATTGTAATACAATACAAAAACAGAAAACATTCTAATACCATGTTGACTTTATTTATTGAGCTCAGCATAGTTATATGTATTCAACTTCTACATGAGAAAACAAACATGATGACCTGTTGTATTCTCCCACTAGATGTGTAGAAATAGCTCACAGGAAAAATCTAAGCGCTTGCTGAAAGTAGGACACACACACACACACACACACATTTATATATAAATGTTAACATATTCAATATAAAAACGATTTCAGATAATGAATAAATCATAATGGTCTCAACTCCAATGTTAAATACAAACCACTAAATTCATCATGAGAGAATTGTTTTTGCTTTGCAAACTCTTCTTTCAGTCTCGACAAGTCTTCTTGAGCTAAACGAAGCTCGTATTCAGTGACTGCTAACTTTTCTTCCACCATTACTTTCTCTTCTAGCATACTCTGTGGATCTGCATCTGAAAAAAGTGGAAAATATAATCAGTACCCATACTAGTTGCAAAAAAATTCAATCGGAAGAACAAATATCTGGATGCTTTTTAGCGGTAGAAATAAGCATCTAAATCTTTATGGGAGCTAATATATAAAAAAAAAATAACAAAGTGGAGAATTTCCTATCAGGAACGAAATTTGCATGAAAAATATAACTCAAGTGAGACTAAAATTTAGGCGGCTTAAAACTTTTTCCTAGACGAAGAATGTTTAAGATGGCATCAAATTTTAAACTCAAATTAGCTACTATAAGAGAAACGAAGAGGTCTAGCTAATTACTTCAAAGAATCAGAGAAAGCAACAACATTGTAAATCTGGTCACCAGATAAGCATGCTTGAACCCCCAAAACATTCTTTTTATTTTGCTGAAAAGATCCAAACTACTGACTAACTAATTATCAGGTATGATAGAGAAAATTAATATTGCAGCATGAATAGCAATATGATCACCCAAATTGCTGAAACAAATACAAGAGCTACAACATATCAATCACCCATTCTCACACATCACCCTACCAATAACCCTAATGATCAACGAATTTGTCACACAGCCGCACACATTTCAAAAATCAATCCATCCCGCGGTGAAAGGAGGGTCAAACCTCGGAGGGCGTTGAAGCGGGAGATCTGATCCGGGGGGAAAAGGGAAGAGTCGGTGAAGAAGTCGCGGAGGCGGATGGCCTGGTCGTGCCGCCCGTCCTCGAGCAGCTCGTGAAGGAGCTCGAAGGCGGTGAGAAGGTAGTTCTCCTGCAGCAGGAAGTTCACCACGCAGTTGCAAAGCGACGAGCGCTCCACGTCCATCGCCCGCTTAGTCGCTGGATCCCCCATCTCTGCCCTCCGCCGCCTTGTCTCAGCTCTTCAAATGGGAACGGATCTGCTCCTCGGTGATCTTCTCGCATCACATGAAAATTGCGGAGGAGAAGATCGTGCCCCGTCGTGATCGAAGCGAAGACCCATGCGACCGCGAATCCATTATAGATAGATCTGGACCGATAACCGGGAAGAACCGAGGAAGCGAGAGGTATTAGCGTGACAACGTTATTCACAATATGACGGCAGGTTTTACCATTAACGTAACGTCCGTTATATTAATTCAGAATAATGCTGCCTCATTTTTCTCCACGTTTTAAATTGGGCTTCGTGGGCTGTCGGTCGACTCAATTTGGGCTACTTCTATAAATTACGGTCTGGACATTGGCCCAAATATGTTCCTTGGAAGTTTGTTTCATACATCAAAAACCAGAGAACCATGAAACCATCCATCTGTCAAACCTGCTTAAGATTAAGAAACAGTTCGTATTTAATTATATTATACAGTTTTTTTTTTAATTTGTTGTACACTTTCTTCATTACCCCATTACTACCTTCGAGGCTTGCATATTTTATAATTAGTCTTGTGTGAGCAATGATGGGAACTGAAAATGGGCAACAAAAGCTTAGTATTCAATAATAGTCTTGAGCTGATAGTTTCTTGATGTTCCAACCTTTTTTTTTAAGGAATTAATGATACTGCAAAGATAACAATTAATATAAGGATGACTACAACTCCTAACTGGAACTTGCAAGAAGAGGTCAAGAACAATGCAGATGGAAGAAGAGGTCATGGTCATGAGATGAGCACGCTGCCAAGAAAACTTGTTGATAATGCTAAAACTTGAGTGTGAAATATTTGTTCCCATTGCAATATTGAAGTTTTCTTCTTCTTTTTTTTCCTTTGTTTTATATGGCGTTGACGTGTTGGCTTGGGAACTTAGAAGTTACTTTCAAAAAGAATGGATGTAATATTTATCACATGTTACATGTATAAAAGAATGGCTATGAGTTTGGGAAGTATATCTGCCACTCAAATAAGAAAATATAATCACAAAAAGACTATTGCACGAGTCAGAGAGGGTTTTAATTTCAGGTGCCAGAAAAAAAAAGAAGATCTCGTTTGATATGAAACTCACCTTGATTGAAACTCGAAGCAATTCTAACACTGAGCTCCTCATTGTTGTTCCAGGATCAGAATTCTGAGTCACAAAATAAGCAAGGCGAAGGGGTGTGTAGATGAGCTTGAGTTGTTCAGCTAAGCATCTACTTAGTTTTCGTCTGTTGTACTTAGTCTTTGAGTGTGTCAAATAGTGTTTCTACTTTGTTGCCCATTTAATAGAACAAGAACTATAAGCAATTGCCACAAATAAGTCATCTCGCAAGTGTCTTTTCTGAATGATATTCTGGTGGAGCAGAGCGACCATGTGCTCAACTAGTAGAATTGAATACTTGTTTGAGGAGAAAACCTGATGCAGGAGCTTCAAGTCATTGAGTTGATTAAGCACCCAATCTTTCACTGCAATTAAGCCCTATTTCTGGCTTTGATTTTTCTGACGTCGGCCATGAGACTGACAGCTCTCCCTAAAGCTGCCAATGAGGAATCGCTTGTACTGCAATCGACAAATTTCTTAAGCTATATATCATAACTACTACAGGAAATATACACGTACTTGGGAGACCTGGTCTTTTTTTTTTTTTAAATGCTCCACTTTGGATGTTGTGATTCCTCAAGGTCTGTTGTCAATGGTTTCCATGAATGCCAGCAGCTGCTCTTCAGTCCTTAAATTTTATTATAGTTTGTCTTATAGTGCATGTGAACTTGACCATATCATCCAACCACAACCTACTTCTGAAATGAACTCTCAGATCTCAGAATCAGATGCCAGCAAATGGATGATAGCCGACTGCAGTTGTTTCATTCGTTTCTCAAGCAGCAGTAAATTGCCGGCCAAGATTTAATTAAAATAAAACTGTTAGTACAATAATTCCAGCCTAACTTGTTTACTGGCACAACATTCAAGTTAGAGCCTAGCAGAAAGGTCCTTGTTCTTTCTCAAGTATTGGCTAGTTCTTATAATTAAACATCGAGTTATTTTTTAGCATCGTCTGTATCAGATTCATCTACCTGCTCGTTCTTGTAGTGGCGAAGTGGGTGAAGAACAATTAATACAGATGAACTGGATAAGCAATTAAAAGATCACAAAATTTCTGACGCTATCATTTCATTCTTCAAGATTGGAATTTTCCATTTCTGTAGGTTTTGTTATACACAAGATCTTGAAATGAAACATTTGAGGAAGGAGCGAAATTTATCGGTTAATTAAGCAAAATATTGCAACGAGGCTTCTACGCATTGTCTCTTATCCATTGCCGGCGAGGAAATTAACTCCAAATGCCCATTGTTCCTTTTTCCGGTTCCAATGGGAGGCGGCGCCGGAATATTCCTTGCAATATCGACGCCAAAAAGCCTCACAACTTTGACGGCTGCAACCGCTGCGCTACAGCGGCGGTCGGAGGTTGATACGGCGTCGATGAATAGTCGCTTATCGGGGCCTGTGGACTGCTCGAAGGAGACGACGTCGCCGGCCTCGAGGCCCTTCTCCTTTACGAACCGGCTCCAGCCTTTGGTCAGCACGTAGCTCTGGCTGCTGTTCCAGTACGAATAACGGAAGCGCCACACCTTGCCGCCGGCTTCCTCGAAGCTCAAGAGAAGGCCCTTCCCGTCGTCGCCTCGGCCGGTCTTCGGCAGCGGCAGGTACTTCTCAGCGTGATGCTTCGGTATTACCAAGCGGTTCAGTTTCCCCACGTCGCTCGGCGTCACCGCCTTGTCGAAGAGACGCTGCCGCGGCTCAGCCCCCGCCCCGACCGGTGCCGCCGACATCGCGCCGAGAGAGAGTGCCTCCTTCTTGCCACGGCAGCTCATCGAGCGCTTGCTCTGCCGCAGCTCGTCGAGGTAGGTGTGCTTCCGCAGCATGTCGACGACCTCGGCCTTGGAGTGGGAGCAGAGGAAGCACAGCTCCGCCGCGTCGTCGTCGTCGGCGTCGCTGAGAGGCCGGAAGTTGGTGATGGTATCCCGGCCGCGGAAGCGCTGCGCTGCCGCGTCGTAGGCGCGCGCCGCCTCATCCTCGTCGTTGAAGGTGCCGAGCCACACGCGCTGGTGCTTCTCATAGATCTGCGCGCCCCACCGCCCGTTGGGCTGCGGCACCACGCCCTTGTACCGCGACGACGGCAGCTTCCCGCGCGAGGAATGCACCTCCATGCCAGCCTCCGGATCGATCACGTCGCTCCCACCGCTACCGGCTACTTCCATGAGTTCCCACGAGTGAGGAAGAGATCAAAAGGTCAAGAAAGGCTTGGAATTTGAGCACAACATGTAAGAATTAACAGATGAGCCTGTTGTGTAGTAATATATATGCAGCCATGGGCAACTTGTTGCGCAGAAGTAGATTTATTTATTCATTTTCTTGAACGGTGCGATATATACTGGACATCTCAAGGCATGGGTGATGTTGCTGTGGGTCAATTCATGCTCATCTGGTGGCGAGAAGAATCTTCTTCCATTTCATTAACTCGGCGACTGAGTTTTAGATTGATTATATATATATATATATATATATTCATGATTTGAATTGGAACATGAGGAGGCAAGTTGATGAGCAAATGGCGGAGAAGAGTGTGGACCATCATGCTTTCTCCATTTAAAGTTCATCCCCCCTGAGCTCCAGACATGGCTACTGCTGCTGCAGTGGCTGGTGGTTCTCTCTATCTCTCACGTTTTTGCAGTAATCAATCTGAACGGTGACCTGTCTCCTCTCATTATGTTGGCTTCTCCTGTGCTTCTTCAACACACCAGAAAATATATCTATATATATACGAGTGCAAGATCCTTCCAGACATTAATTACTTTGCATGTTTATTATTTTAAATTTCAGAGTATTACATATCTGTCATTAAAGAGTTTTTTTTTAATCACTTATCGTTCTTATATATTATATTTTATTTAATATTTGGAATGACATTTCAATAAAAAGGGAAGAAATGAACTGAAGCCCATAAACTTTAAACAAGTTTATGGATCTTGCAGAAGGGTGTATGTCTACATGAGTTCAGTGATTTTGAGTGCCAAGTTCTATCTGTTTCTCTCAATTTCGTTTTAACGATGCTAGGAACAATATCTGAAGCAAACACATGAAAGGAAGATCTCCATTCCTTTCCCCACATTCCTTCACATGGAAAGGCCATGGCCCATTGTACTTGAACCTCCCACAGATTGCCACAAAATAAACATGGTGTGGCTTGGAAGAGGATAAACTTGGACATCCTCATCCATCACATGAAGAGGACCTCAGCCAGGTACCAACTTGCGTTTCTGCATAATTTCTATGACAACAATAGATTGAGTGGGCCTGCACAATAGATTATTCAGAAAAGAAAAGTATGCCAAATTTACTGACCATCGAGAAAAAGAAAAATCACAGTAATGGAAGAAAAAGAGGCCCTTTCAGGAATAATTAAAGCATGCCTTTGTTAGAGCTCCATACTACTTTTCAATCTTTTCATATAGGAAAGACTGCCCGTAGATACTCTGTTTCCTTTCGTTATATTTTTGAAAACTGTAAAATTGATCTGTGTCCGGTTTGCTCACAGCTACGCTTTTTCTGACACTGTAGCTCGGAGATTAATCGAGGAGGAAGCTTCGTTTCTTTTATGAATAAAAATGCTTTCTTTTCCACTCGCTCGAGTACGCACTGATCATGATGAACCTTATCCTGATGAGTTGTGAATGATATATGTGTCATGCTTTCCAACACTGAAAGAAATCTAAGTTTCTTTGGAATCTTTCTGGGCCCTTTAAACTTGTCGTTGGTTAGATATCCTTCACATCCAGGTGAGCAGGGCAAGGAAGGCACTGATTGACTGATTCCATGTTCTTCGTTAATGGTTAGAAATGTCTACGTGATTCTGAGCCAGTGGCTTCAAATGAAATGAAAACAGCGATCGCAGCTGGTCAAAGGTTGCATTTTCTTTATCAAGAAAGTTTTCTAGATTTGGAGGCATATTAACCAAAGTTATACAACTTTAATTGGCTAATTTTTTTCCTGTAAAATATATAGAGACAAGAAAAAAAATGCTCAAGGTTGCATTTCCTTCACAAATGATGTATATGTAGCTCGATCAGGAAAGTAATTTAGCTCCTCCAACTTTGGAGTTGCATGCGATTAAGGGTCGTCGTTTTCTGAGGCGGTGGCTGCAGGGCATGAGCAGGGAAGAATAATTTAATTTTCCAACCCATTGAACGTTTGACAATTTTGCTGTGGTTGAATCCTAAGCGAGCAGTATCCGATCGAAGTGATCCTATTTTCTGTTTGGAACGTTTCCAAAAATAATAATAATAATAATTTTGCTACAGTGATAAATGATAGACTAAGTAGGATCTTTTATTCGTTAATATTAAGAAAAGTCGTTGGGTAAGTTGGTGCAAAATTAAAGCATGCCGACCACAAAATTGCGCTTATGACAGCGTCACTGGTCTGGGGGCAAACGTACGTAGTTACGAATGCTATGTGCGAGTAAAACGCACGCGGCAAAAGGTTTGAACTCTATTGATCGATAAATTACGAGAAAGATAAATTACGGATCGTATAAATTTTGATGTGGCACTAAAATACGTAAAAATCATCTGAATTCAAAAAAAAATATTTAATTTTTTTTCAAAATCAACTCATATTCATTTTGTAAATATCATCGTATGTTAGTCACCGTCCGTGGGGGACGCCCAAAAATGCACACGATTTACGCACCATGAGCTGCAGCAGGCAGGCGCCCAATTAATTGGTTCAATGTATGTGTGGGCGGTTGCGGTAGCGACAGACAAAGCTCGGGAGGTGGTTTCCCTTTCAATTTTCATCAAAGAGAGACAACTCATAGCGTAATGGAGCTCCCCTTCTCTGCATTTATGTCATTCCTTCCAATCGAGAGTAATTGTCTCTTCTTCTTTTTTTTCAAGCCTTCCTTTCTCTCTTAGCTAAGAGATTAGAAGTTTGTAGGTCCCGTGGAGAAAGAATTCGATTCTTATCTTGATCAACTAAAAACATCAAAAGCTACGCTTATGGGTGCTTACTTTTGACTCGATCAATGGACGCTAACATGGACCATATGATTGGACACGGAAGGATAACCTTCGGACTCCATGTGAATAACATTTATCATTGTTTGTCGGCTTTCATTTTCCAAATAAGAAACGACTCTTTCCGTTTTTTTATTTGTTTTTTTTTTTTTTTTGCTTGATGCTTTTTTGTTTTCTCCACCGCTTAACTAATTGATGCTATCACAACAGTCAGCAATTAAGTTAAATGTGTTTTTCCCAGTGTATCATTCCTCCCTATTACTATCGAGTTTGCCTTTAGTTGTTATTTATCCATGTTTCCATTGCATCAATATTTCTCATCCACAATATAAAAAAGAATTTTCAACCATTTGAATTGATTCAACAACGACCCAAATCACGTGTACCGTCACCATAAATTTTACTGTTTGGTTTCCATCAATTATTGCCTAACAACAACGGACAATTTTTTTTCTCTCAGATTTCCACTGTCACAAGAGTTATATTATGTCTGCGCGCTCGAAGTCAACGTTAAATGGTCCCAATTGCAAGTAGGCTTTATTTTCGTTCCTTTCAGAAAACTAACACTTCTTGGAATAGTTAACTTCTACTTGAGACAACAAATTGATAGATAGAAACAAATTACTGGTCAAAATGCTGGACTTTGCAACTTGTTATGTAGCTTAATTGTTGGCGACGATAAGCTCGAGCTGCGCAAAAGATGGCTTTCCATTAGGGGGTTCTTGGTCAATTGTTCCACCATCGACCAATTTCTTCCATGAGACTTTTCTCATTCTTTGTGATGCCTTTTCCATCCTTTTCCTCACATAAATCTATTCATTAAAAGAGCAATTCAATTTTATAGAAAATAACAATAGATCGAACTAGCACATCTGCCTTAGAAATTGATAATTGTTCTCTACTAGACATGCATGAGGTGATGGTACCTGCCCTTCAAAGTGATCTAGAGTGGAGTTTGGGCTCAGTATTCTAGTTCTGGAATAGCTTGCGGAGATGGGCGTTGGTCAACATGGTTCTCTGTGTAATCTCACGCTTGGTGAGGCCATGAACCTCGGCTATGGCCTGCCACTTGGCGAACGATGCTGCAGGCTTCATGGCCATTCTTGTGAAGCTCCTGTACGATGTCCACCATGTCCGTCAGCAACTCAATTCCCTGGAAAAGTATGCAATGTCTTCCTGAGTGTCCATGTTGGACAACAACCAGACTTCCCAGCTGCCTTGAGAGTCTACACGTGGATAAAATGATATGGATTTGTGCACGGTAAGGAAGGTAGCAAGAAAAAAATATTCTGGAAACTCATTTTCTAAGCAACATTCATAGATACACCAAGTGAGATGTCGAGAAAACAGATTTAAATAGAAAACTACCGGCAAGTCTTATACAATAGACGAATATGCATTTTTTACCTCGACAATTTGCAGCCCTTTGGATATTTCCTTATCAAGGAAAGCAGTTGATCTTTTTTCCTTCAATCATGCTTGGACTGTAATATAAGTGAGACAATAAAATCAGATATCTATTTTCCAACTCAGTATACTAACGAGGGCATATCCAACTACTATATTTCTAGTAAAGAGAAGCATATCTTGTTTAGATCCAGTTGCAAATGGACACATTTTAGCAAACAAAATTTGATAGCAGCACACTAATCCCAGCTTAATGTGATGTTTATAAAGCCTTATCGAAGTTAAATCAATGTCTTCGCATAAAGTACATCTCTGAAGATTTTAGGATAGACTAATCCCCACATCTTGCCTATAAAAGTGAAACAATATTAATATAACCGCAACAAACAAAATCCTTCACAAAGTAAATTTATCAATTTGACTTGTTTTGTTGGCATAAAACTAAAACGAATCATTGGAAGAAGCCTCGTAAAGGGGGAAAAAAGGTACATGAAGCCCATCATGCAACAAAGGTTCATACTTGTTACTCTTCATAAAAACAGATATTAACTTGTAAGAGAAACACCTCCATCATAGTTTACTTTAGTGTTATTCTTTAGACTATCAACAGTGCCTCGTTGGAATATATGTCAATATAACAAGCTTCATTTATCACTCCTAGTGCAAAAGAGTGCCTAGTCTGCAAAAGTAAATGGCAGAACAAATTAGTGCAGACATAAATTAAGTTTTTGTAGTATGCAAAACTAAAAGGAGACACAAGTGAATATGAATACAAATCTAAATAAATCCATTTTAAAAAACTATGAAAGATGGACAGAATGATACAATTGTTAAAGTTGATTAGCACCTCTCCTTTTGTTGCTTAAATCGATTGAGACATTATTGTAGTGACATCTGTCAAATGGCAAACATAATGTATCAAAAGAATAATTTGATTTTGTCAAAGCATATAGGAAAATAAAATCATCAAATCTTGAGTTTCCAAATAAATTTGAACAAGGGGAAATATACAAAATAAAATCAGCAAACAAAATTATCGAATTACCAAATCCTAGTATCTTACATAGGCAAAAACATCTAGAACAAGGGGAAATATACAAAATAAGTTAAGTCCATCATAAAGAGAGTTAAACACATGATTACAATAAAGAGAAACAAGTGTCAGGAAACACTAAAATATCAGCACTTCCTGTCATTCACAATCAAGCAAGGTTGATATTCATTCAATAAGGGGGAAGCATTGAAGAGAAAAAGAAGGATGCAGTAGTTGCCACTAGGTTCAAACTACTAAACAATAGATATGATATACAAACATAAAGCATAAAACAACATTGACAACAACCACTCAACCTGGCATAACCCTATGATTGTAACAACTTACAAGTCGATCAAAACTTAGAAAACTAAATAATACGTGAATGCACCAAACATCTAACTAGGAATAACATTGTACAACTACAAGCAAAACTAACATCAAGATTTACAGAATTAAAAGAAATGTCAACTCTAGCTATCACTTCTCATGGCTCAACAAATTAAGGATGCGAACAACAAAGCTCCTATTAAATCTGGAGGCAACAACAACAGAAATCAAAGGAAAATGTAGAGTAGGGTTAAGGAAAGATTTAACGCATGCATAACATTTTAGCATACGTTATTATCCACAACTAAAAGGTAAGTGAACAAATGTTACTACTCACTACTAGTGATGCACTCTAATCCCAAATCAATTAGAACATCAATAGCGTATTCCGCCCATTTGGGCTTTCCTATGCACTCATATCAACATGCTTACTGGTGCCAAAAACCTACTTCAGAACAAATATGCCATTAGTATGTATTCAACAACCACAACCTAACAACTAGAGTGCATCACTAGTTAAATTCTTGTGCCATGACAAACTATATGTCTAGGTCCATACACATAATAGGAAGTAACAACAATCAGCTTGACGTATCAGTATGGCAACATGAGCAATACCCTACTAGAATAAATTACCACCACATACTATCACAAGAACAACTTTCATAATATAAAGCATGAGAATAATCATAATATCAACAATGAAACTAAGTCCACATATCAGTAATGGTGACCAATTCAAAACAAAATATGATGAAAAACAACAGCCATAAGAGTATGACTGAAAATAACATATTGAAAGGGGAAAGAAAAAACAGCAAGCTTTTCAATGTCTCCCTTCAGGAGGTCCCTGAAATAACCGATCACGCCCACTAAATTAGTCAAGAGTGTCAGACCGCTGCCTTACCATCACAACAATAAATCGCATGCGCAGCATTCACAAGTCAAGACCTAATTGCTCAAAAAATACGGAGTATACCTCGATCTGGACACTTACCAACAGAGTTCTTGACGCCGGAATAAAAAATCGATCACACTGATGGATCAATCATCCTTTAAAAAAATCATCGATAACCAAACTAAACACACATAAATACGAAATATTCCAATCCACCGGGGGAAAAGGCCTAAAAAGACAACAGAGCATCGGCGCAGGACGAAAACTGAAGGAAAGCACCCCGAATCCAAGGACATTAAGACATATATCCTACCAGAAATCACAATTACACTCTTAATTGAACTCTACAAGCGCTTCCTCAGCCCCTCCTCCGATCGCAAGTTCTCAGCGATTCAGGAACTCGAAGCCGACAAGCGAAGGAGGTCAATGCTCACACTCAGTCGTCCGCTCCAACCACCCTAGTCCCCTGCATCACCACTCTGCTCGTTCGATAGCGCCGGAAGCTGCCGTCTATCGGCCTTGGTTTCTCCTTGGCCGCGACGGAAGAGACGGAGAAGGGATCGATTGACTGTGATCCGACATGTTCTCCCCGCTGAAATCGACCCAACTTCGGCCAGTCGCTTTCAATCGAACCGGTTCATCCGAACCGCCCTATTTAACCAATCCAGTCATGTTACCTAGCCCAATCCGCTTAGGCCCAATACAAGCCCTTATCCTGCTTATCCAACCCAACAAATGAATTCATTTTTAAACATAATCTACAGTTTTCTTTAATTTTAATTCTCATAATCATTTATCTTTAAAAAAATATTTTATTAACGTATATTTACCATTTGTATAAACTTGGCATCTAAATTATTCATATGAGGATAAATTAGGCAGATGAAATATAGATTGGTATTAAAGCTAACATATAAATATATTTGAGAAAATGAATAATTAAGAAATCAAGTTTTAAATGAGGGATTAAACATATAAATAATAATAATTCGAGTTACAAACGAATGCAAATAAAACATGTCTGAATCTGAGTTTGATGCCGAAGGAGTTCTCAATTCTCAATTAGCAACTCACAGGCGCGAAGTCAGTTCGGTCAAAGTGAACGATAGCTTAGTCGAGAAGAAGACTGACTCAGCCAAAGTGAATGGCAGTTCAGTCGAGAAGGGACTGGCTCTGTCAAAGGCATTGCAATTCGGCCAAGGGAAGTTCAGCTTAGTCATGGTTCAACTCATCCTAAATCGGTTTACTCCAAATGAAGAAGGTCCCCAAAACTACTCTTGAAGCTAGTAACATGTTCTACTTGAGTAGTTATTGAGTATGAACAAAGCATTAGATCGCCAATCTTTATTGGAAGAAGTTACTATGCTCGTGGAGATCCAAAACTTGTTTGTAAGGTGAAATGATTCATCAAAGAATCCACAGCACACCATGAAAACTTAGGACTTCAAAGGAAATAGGAATACATACCAACAGTATGTTACTAATCTCTTGCGATTGAACCAAGAGTTCAAACAAATACTAGAAATCAAGATAAATTTTAACTGCATACCAACAATGAGAAGCAAGAGTCTTTATGTCAATCAATGTCACTTAACTTTGACGAGCATCTGTCTGTTTTAAGAAGCAACCAAGATCATCGATCAAGCTCGATAGAACTATTGTTAGAAATTCTCACAAATTGAGAGAGCGAAAAAAGAAGATACAAACACAAATATAGCTCAAGAATACTACATAATTCACCTCGAAAGGAGTATGTGCAACTGTATTCAGCCCAAATGATTCAAAGAATGAAAAGATATCCCAGTGATTGAGCCTGAACATTCAGAAATGTGTCGGTCGAAGAAGAAAGGAATCAAATATCTGATTGAGGAAGACATGAAGGAGCCAAAGTTGTTTTCCTACTACAAGAAATATTATGATCCTTTCGAGTTCCAATCTACCAAATTTTGATAAGCAGCAGCAAGTCAATGACAATCTAGAAGGAAAGAGGACTTTGTTGCTGCTTGAAACTTAACACAAACTTCTCAAGAAAATAGCATCGACCAATGCGTTCTCAAGTTCCCATTTAAAGGATTGTTGTGTGCAATTGAGGGAATCTCATAAACAAATCGGAAACTAGAAATGATTTGGATCTTTAATTTTACTTCAATCTTTTCATTTGAATTGTAAAGATATCAAGAGAGGATGATTATCCAGCGATGCTGCTCATATTCATCCGACCTCCACAGCTTTGCATACAGAAAGAAAAAGAAGAAAAAAGGCCAAACAGAAACTTGAGAAACAAAGCGACCAATCAAAAATCCCGTCATTCACCCCGAATCCAATCGTTTACCGGCGCTCAGTCGCCGCCGGGTGCTCCGCTTCCATGGTTGCAACACAGAATCCTTGAACCTAGAAGGCATTGTCGATTCCCTTCTATTCCCTTTCCGCTTCAATCCGCCTGCAAACTCTCCCTCCCTCACCTCGTTTCTCCCATTCTTCGCCGCCGCCTCGCTGTCTCCGCTTCTCCCAATGCGCTCCTTCTCGAAAACTCTGTCCCCAAAGACTTCGATCACAGCGAGCACCAGCAGGTCGAGGCCCTCGCAGCGGCTCGAGGAGTCGTCGGAAGCAGGGGAGTGATTGGAAGAAGAAGAGAGGCATGGCGAGGGATCGGGATTGGAGCTCAAAGGTGGAGACTTTGACGCTCCGCTCGTCATCAGGAGTGGTCTTCTTGTGGGCGCCATAGTCGGCTCAGGGGAAAGCCAAGATTTTGGCGATTCTAATTAGGTCAGAATTGGAAGAACAAATTGAAGAAGGAATCCATGAGAGATGCGAGATTGAGAGGAGCAGCAGAGAATGCTCGATTCAAGCAGTAAAACTTTGGGCCTTTCTCGCGTTCCTTTACATGGACAGGAAATTGCTTCTTCCCACTGTTTTTGTTTCTTAAAACAAGAGACAAAAATCCGTTCCCTAATTTGATTGTGAACTCAAAATTCCTTGATCAATCTATTTATTGTAGTATTATTTATTGAGATTCAGCTCGACCATAATCAAATGTTAATATTTATCATGAATTAGATTATGATTTTTTATTTATTTTAATTTTTTTACGTGCCTACAATTCGATAAGAATTAATAGTGTTTTGATCTTTTATTTTTCAAAAAAAGATTAAGTGTGTGAAAAGATCTAATTATATTTTCTTTAAAAAAAATATTTTATCTGACCTTTTTAGGTTTTAAAGATAGGTTATTTTCAATATATTCATATAATTCAGAATTAATCATAAGTGACTATTATTATTATTAAATTATATATTAAAAATTGAAGTACAAATTTAATGGCGTGAAACAAACAAATTTATTTATTACTACAATCGAGTATGAAAAGTTTAAAATCTCGACTATTGGTTCTAATTATATATTATTACATGAATAGGGATAGTAAGGTGATTATGAATTTACTCTGCCCATTGCCTTCTTATATTATTAAATTTCTTTAGCTCCTTAATTAAACCCCTTAAAAGTAGTTAAATTCGAATTAATATTTAATGGAGTTTGATGTGGTACAATTTTTCTTCCCTGATTTTCTACCATCGAATAGAGATTTTTTTCGACCGTAACAGTAAATAATCTTTGGCCTTTTTTGTCAAAGTTAACACAGATTAAACGACCATCGATGTCCTAGCTAACGGTCCTCCAATGCCTTAGTTAGATTTCTTGAAGAAGATGAATAGTTAACCGAAATAGTAGAAGTAATGTAATAGCATAGAATGTGGAACTGTTACATTAGCGGTCCTCTACCGTGGTCCTTATGTGTGAGAGGGGTAAATCAAGAGGTTAAGTGGCTAGTGCAGAAATACAGAGTCATCGGTAGCACCCTAGGAATCAACTTCGCTCTTTTCAACCTTCGAGCACGTGGATCGCTAAATTATCCGAGATAATACAGGGGCTAATGCAATAGCATAGAAGAATGTATGAATGATCAACCCTTTCTTCTTTCTCTTTCCCTTCCTTTTATAGTAGCTATCCCTTGTTAGCCGCCTCCTTCTCGCTCTCAGATGCCCTTGGGAGGACTATTAGATGACAACCTTTGAGGATGGTCGTCCACGTGGAAAGCCACGTGGATTAAGGTAGTGATGTTGTCGGACTGTTGGGAGACAATCCTTGAAAGGAATTTTCTATTGAGCCTATGAGACATCTTTAAATCATTATTGAAAGGGGACGCATAAGAAGAAACCCTGTAGAAGGAATATTTTTATGTGGTCTCACACTAACTAACTCGTCGTTCTTCCTTCATGAGTCATCCCATTGCAGCTCAACCCCTTTATCTTATATTATCTCTTAAGTCATTCTCCTTTAACTGAACACTTCTCTCTTTTTTTTATTAAACAGTTTTACCTTGACTCAGCACTCTCTCCATTCGAGTCATATCTCCTAGACTCGGCACATCGCATTCTATCCTAGTCGTCTCTCCTCGATCGACTCGGTCTTTTTCTTTTCATCCGAATCATCTCTTCTCAACTCGATCATTTTCTTTTCGTTCGATCGAATCATTTCTCCTCGACTCCTCGACACTCCACTTTCTATTCGACTCGTCTCTCCTCGATTGACCCGATCCTTTTGAGTACGTCATTTTTCTCAAGTTTGACTCTCTCATTACTGCATCATATTATTGCGATATCAGAGTTAAAATAATATTACTTAAGAGAGCGAAGAATCAAAAGAAAAATAAAGATATGAGAGACAACACGAGGATAAAAAATAAAAAATTTAATGAAACAACATGCGGCTAGCTCTCTCTTTGACATGTATGCTATTGCTAACAAATGGGGAAAAAATATAGGTAAATTTTACATTAAACATATATAGCGTGCAATGGAATATGAAATATATATATAAAAAATAAGAATTAAAGGGTGTCTCTCTAATGGAGCAATATTTTGGTCAATTTAGATTCTAAACAGTTTTAAATAGCAATCAAAGAGATTTTTAAAAATGGAAAAAAAATAGCAAAAACAAGGCGCATATTGCTCACAGAAATTAAGACTCTCAATCTATAATAATTTTGAGCCAAAACGAGCTTAAACAAATTGTCAAAATGAGTTGCTCAAATCTAATCGGCTTGCCGCTCAACTAAACGACGATTATACAACTTCTTTAATTCTTAGTAGCAGAAAAGAAAACAACTATTTTATTTGTCTCAATGATATATCAACCATCTCCAAAAATTTCAACTACAAATTAACGCATGCTTACGTATACGTACTATAAATAGTCTATAATATATAATACATGATATATGAATCATGGAGGACAAGCTTTGGGAGAGTTAACGTTGTTGGGGCTGTGGGTGCAGCCGGAACTCCCCGGCAGAGGCACCGTTCCTTGCGGCAAAGACTGCAGCAGTAGCCCGTCGTCGATCGTATGCCTCCATCGCTCCTCCCCGTGCACCGGCCTTGACGCCATTATGAACTGGCCGCGCAGTTGCAAGCTCGCCACCAGTAGCAAAACAAGCAACCTCGCCATTGTCATCGCCCCTGAAGAAGCCTTTGCCATCAATGAGCTACTGTATCTCACGTCGTCAGGAGTGATTATGGAAGGATGAGAGTTTAATTATGTGTCTGTGTGTGTGTGTCTATATATATATATATATATATATATACGAGAGTGGATTAGTGTGCATGCATGAGTTTGAAGTTTGAAGCATGGAGGAGTTTTTAAAGTTTTGAACCCATTCCCTACGCGATCGATAAAAGGTTTGTTTTGATTCAGACACGCACACACAAAAGTTTAGACCAATCAAAAAAAATTTAGGGAATTTTTGAGTGATGCAAGACTAAATCTAGTTTGATTTAGAGTAAGAAGGGTAAGACTCTAGCTTGTTGACTTTGATTTATTTAAGACCAAGATTAGTTTGAATTAGTAAAAAGGTAAGACTCTCTTGTTGACTTTGAAACGTTCCTGAACGTGGTTTATGGTTAGTAGGTGAGGAACAAGTGAACTCTTTTGATGCCTTTTTTTTTTAACTATTAAATAACTTATTAAAGGATGAAAGGTATGTGTGTCTGATTTAGATCGTGAGTTGAAATAAATACAAATGAGAAATTTTATCTAATATTACTGAATAGTAGAACCAATGAAGACGGTACGTAAATGAGAAATATTTTTCATTTTATGGTTCCATTGATGTAAATACAATCAGCTAAAATATTTTATTAATTTTATAAATCGAACCAATTGATTCAATAATATATAAAACCACTTGAAACGGCAAAAGGAGGGATCAGCTAGATGCAAATAGACAGTACGTAATGCCTTATGATCGAATTCCAAACGAGCAAGAAAACAAAAAGAATTTGCTTTTTCCATCAAGCACATCATACAATCTTCTTCAAGGCAAGCAATCTGTTATTTCATTTTGATCAATCAAGAGCTGTTTATGCCAAAGATCGACAGATACAAGAAACAACACCACCCCGTGAGACGCATATATAGTTTGTTTCAGACACATCTTACGCGGCAAGAGAACGCTTATTTCTCTGCTATGGCATTCTTTTCATCAGGTTCGGCAACCTGTGTATTTACAGCACGTCCAACATCACTGAAGAGACACATCCCTAGCTCCCATTACTCCTTTTTTCCATCTTCAGCTGCCTCACGAGCTCCTTGGTCAGCAGAAACAATGCCATTGGAATCGTTTTTCGTTCCATTCCCAGCTGCATCTTGAGCTACTTTGTCAGCATGCACAGTGCCATTGGAGTTGTTAGTCTTTCCATTTTCTGATGTACCTTGAGCAACTTTTTCAGCAGAAATGATATCCTTGGTGCTGTCTTTCGTTCCATTTTCAGCTTTCTCATGAACTATTTTGTTAGGAGCCACTATGTCATTGAAGTTGTCAGTCTTTCCAAGTAAGATCTCAATCTGCATAGCGAAGTAGGGCGACAACAAGTTACAACTTACAAACTAAGAACAAGAGAGAATGGTCTTCAAAGAGCGTACTGCAGATATTTTAATTAAAAAAAAAAACCTTCGCCTTCCGAACAAATCGCCCCTTTACTTCATCTTTTGTGCCAACTGTAGAGGTCTGGATGTCTGTTTTCATCACAACGATATTGTTGGTTAGTTTAGTTCATATAAGATGTCTGTTCAGATATACCGTGTGGGTCATTTCTTACTCTTCGCAGTAGCAAGTCCATTATTTTTCAAGATTTCTGCAACTGTGACTACCGTGCCAATAGCTATCACCCAAAAGAAAACCAAAGAAAAAGAAAAGCTATCAGTTCCTAAAGTTGTCATTGCTTGCAATTAATCTATATTATTAGAAAATTTCTTTCTTTGAAATCATATACATGGAAATATAAATAAAAATCCCTAAGAAGTGAACAGTTACCCATTCCCAAAGCTGAGAGCTCAATCTCATTGTGTTGCTGCATGTACCTCTGTTATCAGGAATGGTTATAGTATAGAAGAAATTGCATACATTGAACATTATGAGAAAACAATACAGATAGTAATAAAGAATGCAAAATCAAGAGAATCAAAACGAACTGGGCCACTTTAAGAAAGGTCCATCCATGAATGAAGGGTAATCAATGATAACTAAACAGTTCTAGTTTCCAATCTAAAGAATAAACAAAGATCAAATTAAGCGATCCCTGCAAACTACCAGAATGAGATCTTGAAAGAAAATTACTGCTACAACTAAGTCCGGTCACAACTACATTGATCACCGAATGCTTATACAAATAGAAAGCAAAAAAATATCGTTTTTAAAACTTAAAAAGGCACAATTATCTCATAAACTACGATAAAGCAAATAACCAACAATCCAGAATCTCGCAATTCTAACTTATTTTCTCGAACTAAAGATATTTCCGCGCGAAAAAAATCCAGATAGCATACGAATACAAGAAGGAATAAATCCAAGGGAATTGCCAAGCGGAAGAGCATTCATCAAAGCATAAAATCAAGATACTATCTCAAATCCTAATTTGGGAAAGGAACGGAGAGGGAATGAGGCGAGCGATACCTTGGCGAGATTAACGTAGAAGAAGAGCGGCTTCTTGTTGGTGGATACCTGGATCCGGTTCTTCTTGCTCTTCCCCACAGCCACCGGTGCACCGTCGTTGCCAACCGCCACTGTCATCGCCATCTCGCTCGCTCTATCGCTTTCGAATCCCCAATCGGCCGCTCGCTGAACGTTGGCGATCAGCGCGCCCGGAAAAGTGCTATATAAACTTTGGTGGCCAAAGATCTACCGCCACGTGGAGGGATGAGCCCAGCGTCGCCCCGACGGTTGGTAGCGGCCGGTTCCGGTTGCTACCGGGGAAAATTTTCACATGACCAAATTGCCCCAATTGGACGTGGTCTGGACCCGGTTCGATAAAACGCAGATGTCAAAAGCCATCAAAACTAATCAAATCGAACCGAACGGTTTTCTGGTCCGATTTGATTTTCAATGATCGTCCATCTTTAACTCTTCTCGTGCAAAAAAATAAATAAATAGCAACATTTTTGTTTCCCAATAATAATAAAATGTCAGATGATTCAAATCCCTAATTAAAAAGTAGTTATTGCAGGAGATTGAAAGGTAGTCCTCTATCTCAACGTGGAAAGAGAAAAATCTTGTCTCCGCGGAAAGAGATTAGTGGCTAACGCATATAGAAAATTATACAAATGGACAACGAATCAATTCCTCACAAATACGAGTTCTGCCCCTCTATGCGCTAGTTACTAGTCTCAAAGGTCAAAGACCCGTCGTGATTTACCTCCCTTACGATGGTCCGGAGGCGGACTAGTAGGGATCACTAGATTGACGATTCCAATCTTTTGTACAAAGAGGAAAATCCCTTCCCTCTCTCGTATCATCATTTATCAACATTTGACACGGTCAAAAATTAAAATTGATTCATGCTTTATTATTGTACAATAGTATTAGTTATTCGATTTTATCTATGGAATGAGAATTGAAGACGTTTAAGTTAATCAAATTTGATAAAATTTTATTTATTTTCCAAATAAAAAAGACATTGAAAATAAAAAATTGTTGACTACACTTTTGCACGGAGTAAATTTGTTCTCTTTAAAAAAAAATGAAGAGGTCTGAGTATTATAATATCTAACAGGACTACAGGAGAATCTGTTAATGTCATTGGAAGCATCTCGACGCAGGTTGCCTTCAACTGTAATAGTATAATCTTTTCGTAGAAAAGGTTGGGAGTCGTCAATCTAGCGGTTTCTATCGGCTCACCTTCGAATCATCATAAGGAAGATAAATTATGATGGACCTTTGACCATTTGAGACTAGTAACTAGCGTATAGAGAAATGAAACTCCGCTTTTACAAGAGATTGATTCGTTTTCCATTTATACAATATTCTACATGCGCTAGCTCCTTCCCGCGGAGGCAGGAATCATATAATCTTCGACAATAGGAAAGCTTCATTCTTCTCTTCATTGATATCTATCCATTTCTGATTAATCTACACCATGATATTTCTGTACGTAGTTGGTAAAATCTTCTTGATTATTCGATGATCAAAATCTCTTTCTTTTTTTTTTATTAACAAGTGGTATCCAAGTTTCGTCCGACTAATCCACTTAGAGAATCGGCCCTGTCCCACGACCTTCGAAGAGTCTTCATCGACCTACAAGAATAAATCAGGATGACGCGCCACTAAGTCGCCGTGAGGGATATGTACGTCAATTGAGTCCGCACCCCCACACCGATCCAGTTGGAAAACGGAGACCCGCCTCCGCAACCCACGAGCGAGTGAAAAACGACGAAATTCCCTCTGCAAACTGTGGTCGGCAGGGATCGAACCATGGCTGTCGCAGTGACCACCCAAGCTCTTAGCGACTCTCGACAATCAAATAAACTTTTTTTTGTATTTTTTTAATTTCTTTTTATAGTTGATTATAATTAAAAAAAATTAACTTCTTAACAAAAATAGTGATTTTCGTAAAAGTGATTTTTTTAATTAATTTTATTTTTTTTATTGCACTGACCGTATCTGTCGTATGTAATCGTCTGTCGTCGCCTATTATAGTTGTTGTCGTCGCTCGCAATCACCCACTATTGCCCATCGACCGTCACCACCGGTCGTAGTCATCGGTCGCTGATAATCGTTGTCGGTCGTCGGTCGTCGTCGTCGATCACTGACAGTCGACCGTCGTCGTCGGCCACCGATCGATCGCCAATCATCGACCATCGACCATCGATCGCCAACCGTCGATCGCAGGCCACTGGCTGTCTACCGTCGATCATCGATCGTCGTTGGCTGTCCAGCACTGACTATTGATCGACACCAATCGTTGTCGATGTCAATCGTCTACCAACCGTCGCCAGCATCGGTCGCATCGATGTCAATTGTCTGTTGATCGTCGTCGTCGCCTATCACCAACCACCGTCTCCGATTGTCGATCACGATCACCGCCATCAATAACCGATGCAGTTATCGTAGTTGTCTGTGGTCGCTCGTTGTCATCTCACTGTGCGACGAAGACGATCGTCTCAATCGATATAACCATAAACAAATATGTTTTAAAGTAAACGGAGTTTTATAATTGAACCAAGGATAATATAGTAAAATATTAAATTATGTTATATTCTAAAACCTTCAAACAATCAAGTTTTTATTGTATTATTATAGATTGAACCAAAAAATATAAATTATGTTTCATTCCCTATAATCTTAGTTATGTGATTATTAGGTAATCACGTAACCAAGATGATGCATGATAACTTGAACCAAATACACCCTAAGTAATTTCTTTAATTGATATAGCTTTGACTTTAGATTAGGACAATCAGCTATGAAACGTCTTTTTTCGTAGCATACACGGTCTGATTTTAAACCACTTTTTATTAATGTCGGGATTTCAATGAACTAGTTTAATTAAAAATTTCAACCGTCTTTAATTTCAATTAATTTTTGACACTAGTGTTAAAAAAAATTAAAATAAATTGACTGAAATTAATTGAAAGTGACACTATTTTTATAAAAAAAAATATTTTTAAAAATTATAATCAATTAAATTTCGATAATAAAATATTTTTTTTATTTCATTATCAGAATTTAAATCTCGATAATAGAAAAATAAAATAAAAATAAAATATGTGTCGGAATTTAAATCGTGGTAATCGAGATGATCGCCTTCGTCGTCCGGTGAGATGGTTGTGAGCAACTACTGACAACTACGACAACTGCGTCGGTAATTGATGACGGTGGTCGCGATAGACAATCGATGACGGTGATTGACGATAAACGATGACGATTGGCAGACGATTCACATCGGTCCGATCGACGCCGACGATGGTCGGCAAACGATTGGCATTGGTGGCAATTAGTGTTAGTTGGTAGTCAGCGACCGACGATCGACGAGGGCGATCGGCAACCTTCGACGACGGGCGTCGTCCGACGGCCTGCGATCGACGACCCACAATTGACAGCTTGCGATTGACGATCGACGGCCTGCAATCGACGATCGACGAACCTGCAACCGACGATCGGTGGCCTAGGGCCGACGATCGACGATCAGCGATTGGAGGTCGACAGTCGACGATCGACGGTCAGTAGTCGACGACGACGATCGGTGACGACGATGGCGATCGACGATGACGATCGACAGTGGGCAACTACGACTGACAACGGGGGTCGACGGCCAACGACGACGATCGATAGACAATGACGGTGACAACGGGCGACGGCGAACGACAACTACGGTCAATGCAATAAAAAAATAGAATTAATTAAAAAACCACGTTTACTAAAATTCACACCCACACTATTTTTTTGTTAAGAAGTTAATTTTTTTAATTATAATCAACCATAAAAATAAATAAAATAAAAAATAAAATAAAATAAAAAAGTGTATTTGATTGCCGGGATTTATCTCTCTTACTTATTTTCATAATATTTTTTTTTTTATCTATATTCGTAATAAATTTACTATTCATATCCCTCTTAAAAAATTCTCAACAAAACTGTGATCTGAAACATGTTACATCGGATGCATTGCAAACAAACAGGAGATCAGGACAAAGTGAGGGGAACCAGCAAAGCGTGTAACAGGTTTTGGTGGTAAGCGTGCCATTATTCTTAATCAGGCAGTGCCATAGCATTTGCCGGAAGGTATATCAGTAAAGTAGCTTCCTTGAGGATCTGTGCGGGTGGAGCGTCGCCGCCCATGCTTAGGAATCCATGGAGGTGAATGGAAAGGCAGAATGATTGAGGAAAGACAGGTGGATTGAATGGAAGAGATAGACAAGTTGGTGCTTGAGAGGGTTAAGAGTAGTTATTCAATAAGGGATTTTTTTTTTCACCTTCTAATTCTCCGCCGTTATTCTTTTCAATGCCCTCTTTCAACTAAAAATCTTTATTCTACTTGTTACAATTGATCTGTTTTAACATAAGAAATAGTTTGCGGGATCATATTTGATAAAATGCCTCCTGACCATGTAGCTTATGTTTCTACTGGATCATTGAGAGTTGATTGTCAGTGATTCTAATGGCGTGGTTTGCCATTGTAGATTCTAAACCATTTTTGATTCAGTAGTACCTTTGGATTGCATAACTGATAATCTATGCTATTAGCTTGATATACTTTGTATCTAATATTATAAAAGAAGATCATTTAATGACGAAACTCCTTGCTCATTATATTTCATGCTGCAAGTCTTTGAGGTGCCATTGAGCCTACTTTACTTTCTCCAGGTTGCAAACTGGTTCGTAAATGCACGAGTCCGCCTTTGGAAGCCTATGATCGAAGATATGTACAAGGAAAAGCTCAGTGACATCGAGATTGACTCAAACTCTTCCTCAAAAAATCCACCAAAAGCGATTAAGCAAATGAAGACGTTAAATCCTTTGCAGACCACGAGGGACCAACAACCACGAATGTTTCGGGAAGCCAAACAAGCCAAGCCAGTTAGGTGACTCAAGGCCCTGTGTCATTCCTGCTATCGATGGGGTTGAGTCAGCTGTTGCTTTTCAAAATGAACCGACTGTTGGTAGGAGTCTACCCAAACAACCAACACAAATGGAGTTTATAGGAAAGAAAATATTGTAGTAAAATAAGTACTTCAAATCGTGTTACAAATATTCTCTTTAAGACTTTATTTGATCTTTATTTTGTACAATTACTCATGACTAAATATCCTTTAGGATTAGATAAAATTATTGTCTAAATGTTTACAATAACAAATGACAATACAAAAACAAAAAAGAGAATATCAAGATTGTTCATTGTTTACCTTCACCTTGGTCTTTTTATCCTTGTTGAAAGTTGTCTCTTGGATAAAAAATTGTGATTTTTTCTTAATCAAAAGATTGCAACTTTTCTATTATCAAAAGTTGTGACTTTTCCTTTTCATTTACAATATTTAAAATATCCAACAATCTCTTGCCATTTTCAATAATTGAAAATGCTTTGTTCATGGATTACAAAACACATCTTGATAATTTATATATTAACAATGATATCTTTTGATTGAACCATCATCTTAGTAATAATTTTTCATAACTTATAAAACTATTTTGGTAGCTAAACTTTGAACCAAAGATTTATGGAACAAGCCACATAAATTATCACACACAAATACACTTCTTTCTATTTGTTATAACCAACATATATTTTGTGATATGTCACAATCCTTTCATGAATGTGTTCAAGTTTAAGTCCAACGCTTTATGAATAATTAAATCATACATTCATATAGGCAGGTTCTTAAATGCTCCCGCCATTTGTGGCACTTTCTGTGACTTGTTAAGAACACCAAATTCATCCTCATTTTACTAACGGAAAAACGAACACTCATCATTTATATAGTGTTCCAACATTTAAACAATGTACTTTTCACTATATTGAATCCAAGACTACGCAATATAGTAGCATTGGATTGAGGTTTCCATTGTTGAAGGTCTATTTTATGGACTTCAACCCCATCTCAATAGAGGTTCTTTCAACTGTATCTCTAGTTAATCCTTTTGTCAAAGGATCAGCTAAATTGTCTTTGGACTTAACATAGTCTATGGTTATGACTCTATTTTTTATTAAGTTTCTAACTATACTATGTCTCACTCCAATATATCATGATTTGTCATTATAAACTTCACTATAAGCTTTAGCAATCATACTTGTACTATCACAATGAATAGAGATATCTCATACAACAAATTTCTTAGTCATTTGGCTTCCTTGCTAGCTGCATTTAAAGTTATAAACTCAGCTACCATAGTGGAGTATGTTATATATGTTTGTTTCTTAGATGCCCAAGAAACAACTCCACCACCTAAAATAAAGATCCTACCACTTGTTGAAGAGTAATCATCTTTATTTGTTATCCAACTCGCATCCGAGTAACCTTCAAGCACTGAAGGATCTCCCTATAGTTTATACTATAATTTATGGTGCTTTTGAGATATCTCAAAATTCTTATAACACCTAACTAATGTTATTTACTAGGGTTACTTGTATACCTACTCAACACCCCTACTGCATAAACAATATCCGAGCGTGTACAAGTCATGACATACATCAAACTACCTATCACTTGTGAATATTTCAATTGTGATACTGCCGAGCCCTCATTTTTGACATGTTCAATTTTAGGGTCCAAGGGAGTTAGGGCTGGTTTACAATCATAATGATTGAACCTTTTGAGAACCTTCTCAATGTAATGAGACTGCGAGAGTATGATTAATCTGATTCTCTTTTAATTTTTATGCCTAAGATGACATCGACCTCTCCCATATCTTTCATATCAAACTTGCTTGATAGCAACTTTTCAGTTTCTAAGACTTATTCTAAGTCTGAACCAAAAATCAACATGTCATCCACGTATAAACATATTATGACACTTTTGTCATTTGAATACTTGTTATATATGCATTTATCTGATTCATTGATCTTGAAATCACTAGCAAGTATTACTTGATCAAATTTTTGATGTCATTGCTTTGGAGCTTGTTTAAGTCCATATAGAGATTTTACAAGTTTGCACACTTTGTGCTCTTGTCCAAGTGCTAGAGACCCTTCGGGTTGTTTCATGTATACCTCTTCATCTAACTCATCATTTAAGAATGCAGTCTTAACATTCATTTGGTGAATCACCCACTTTTGGATTGATGCAATTGCAAGTAGTACTCTTATGGTGGCTATCTTTGCAACCGATGAGTATGTATCAAAATAATCAAAGCTCTGTTTTTTATTATAGTCTTTGGCTACTAATCTGGCTTTATATTTGTTTATGGTTCCATCGACTTTCAATTTCTTTTTGAAAATCCATTTACAAGCCACTGGCTTTGAACCGAGAGGCAAATCCACTAGAACTCAAGTATTATTTGACAATATTGAGTTCATTTCATCGTTGATCGTCTCTTTTCAAAATGATGCATCTTGCGATTTCACAACTTTATCATATATTTTAGGATCATCTTCTGTATTAAAACAGTAAGCTATTTTATTACTTAATACACTTCTTATTCCTTCAACAAGATAAATAATAAAATTTAGACTAAATTATTTGGCCTTCCTTGATCTTTTGCTTCTTCTTAGTTTAATGACCTCATTTTTGTCATTTGAATTAGCAACATCATCATTTCTTAAGTCATTATTTATGTTCTTGGAAATGAAACTAAATCTTTGTTCATCTTCTATAATTGTATTAATTCCTATAGAATCATTGTGTCCAATTACTATGAATCTATATGCTTTGCTATTTTGTGCATAGCCTATAAAGATGCATTTAATGTCTCTTTCTCCCAATTTTCTCTTTTTAGATTCAAGAAGTTTTACAATGGCTCTACAACCCCACACTTTTAAGTGTTTGAGATTTGACATCCTTTTATGCCAAAGTTCATAAGGGGTTATTGAACTTCTTTTATTTGATACTCTATTGAGTATATAATAAGTTGTAAGTAAGCTTCACTCCAAAATCCTTGACTAAGACTTGTATTAATCATCATGGAATTAACCATTTCCATTAGCACTCTATTTTTTCTTTCAGTTACACCATTTTGTTGTGGTGTATAAGGTGCAGTCAACTCGTGTTTGATACTAGTTGACTCAAAGAACTCTTTATCATAGTATTCTCTACCTCTATCAGTCCTTAGACATTTTATAGAGATGTTATTTGCAAGTTCAACTTCTTGTTTATAAGACTTGAACATTTGCAAAGTTTGATCCTTAAAATGCAACAAAAACACTTTACAAAATCTTGTGCAATCATCTATAAAAGTCACAAAATATTTGTTTTCTCCCAAAGTTGAAGTTGCATGCAAATCACATAAGTCACTATGTACTAATTCTAACTTAGTGGTTTTCCTTTCTATTTGTGGAAAAGACATTCTTGTTATTTTATTTAACATGCAAGTGTGACATTTTCCATCGTCATTTTGTGCATATTTTGGCAAAAGGTCTAACTTTATCATGTCATAAATTCTTTTATAATGAACATGACCTAGTCTAGAATGTCACAAAACAGTTGAAGACTCAATCAAGTAAACGAAAGATGCATTCTTATTAATAGGCATAACATTGAGCTTGAACATGCATACCATTACAATAGTAGCCCTTCACAACAAACATCCCTCTCTTGGAAAGCACAAACTTATCAGTCTCAAAAACTAGTTTGAATCCAAACTTGTTCAAAAGACTACCTGACACAAAATTCTTTCTAACTTTGGAAACAAATAACACATTGGTTGAAGTTACAACCTTCCCAGAAGTGAATTTTAGATCTATCTCCCCTCTGCCTTTGATAGGAACCGTTGAAGAGTTTCCCATGTAGACAATAAAGTTTGGATCTTTAATTTCCCTTAAGGACTTGAAGAAGCTCTTATTCTTGCATATGTGTTAGGTGACTCCCGAGTCAATCCACCAGGTGAATTCTTCATCAACCATGTTGATTTCATAAATCATGGTCACAAGTGGCTGTTGGTGCAATCGGCCCAGGTCACGATTGACCAGGACTCGAGTTTGACTCGAGTGATGTTTTGATGTTTGACAAAGTGGTTTGACATTGATGTTGGTTAGTGTGTTGGGGAGATTGTTTATACAATCGATCCAGGTTATAATTGACTTTGATGGTTGACCAAGGTTGACCATGTGATTATGGGAAAGTCCAAGCATGGGTACTTGGCATGGAAAGTCCAAGTCATGGGTACTTGGCATGAAAAGTCCAAGTCATGGGTACTTGGCATGGAAAGTCCAAGTCATGGGCACTTGGCATTTGGGAAAGTCCAAGTCTTGAGTACTTGGCACAAGGAAAGTCCAAGCATGGGTCTTGGCATGGAAAGTCCAACATGGGTTGGCAAGGGAAGTCCAAGCTTGAGTCTTGGCATTTGAGAAGTCCAAGGGGTTTGATATTGGCGGCGTAAAGTTCAAGCGGAGTCTTGGCGGCGTAAGTCCAATGTGCCTTGGCGGTGTAGACACTGTTAGCATGACATAGCCGACGGAAGCACCTAGAGACTAGCGCGATGGATGAACAAGTCATGGATGACTTGGAGGGATCCGAGAGGCGTGAGGCTGATGGAGGTAGCTAGAAGGCTTAGGTCTAGGCTAAGGGTGGTCTAGCAAGTATGGGGGCACCATACTTGGGTTAAAACCTCATTTTTGAGGTTGGCAGTCGACTGACATTATGGCCGGTTCGACTGTCGTGAGTCGACTTGAGTTCGATTTGCCGAGCTTAAGAAAATTAGCCGCCGCTCTCGATCGGACGCTCATTCGACGATCGATGCCGATGTCGGCGCAATGATCGCCGCAATGATCGCCAGCGATCGCACTTGTCGGTGGATCGCCCGAGCGACGTGGCCCGGTGAGCGGTCGACTCTGGCTTTGATCGATTGCCAATGTTGGCGATCACGTGAAGGATTTCATTATCGCCTGGGAGCTGAGGCGATTTGCAGGTGCATTTCAGGGCCCTTCAACTTCATCCAAGCAACCAACAAGCAAAGCGCTCAAACCCTAGTTTTGTAAAGTGTTCTTTACATTTTCTTTGTATTTGTTTGTATTTCTTTCGTTTATTGTTGTAAACGTTTGTACGAGGTTTCTCCGCCTCCGACTTGTTGTCGAGAAGGAGTTTATTGATTAGTGATTGCATTGGCGTCGCTAGAGCTCGATCCGTGGAGTAGGAACCGTGCGGTTCCGAACCACGTTAAATATTTGTATTTGCGTGTTGTATATTTTGTTATCATTATTATCTTTCTATTTCCGCTGCGTTAACGAAATTGTAGAGACAACCGCGAACGAATTCCATCGACGAACGAATTCTACGCTATTCACCCCCTCTAGCGGCGTCAAATATCCTACAAGTGGTATCAGATCCCGGGGCTCTTCTACGGACTAATCGCCGGGAGCTAAGACAAAGAGGCTAGAGGGTGAAGATGGAAGAACCATTGGGATGGGACATCAACACCCCAATTCCCTATTCCTTCTATGGACGAGAAGGTTTCAATTCTTGGAAGGCGAGAATTGAAGATTTTTTGATGATGAGAGACCTTGAGGAGTGGTCCGCGTTGATGGAAGGATTTGAATATCCTAAGGGACCAAAGAGAGGGTTTCTCAAGAAGAAGAAGTGGAGTGAGGAGCAACTCCAACAATTCGATAAAAACAAGAAGGTAATCAAATTCATTTTTGATTTAATTCCTAATGACCTATTGTGTAGTCTAGGTGACTATGTGGATGCCAAGGAGCTATGGAGCGATTTAGCCAAGCTCCATGAAAGTCTATCATCGGTCCAAGAAGAAGGACCATCACCCTCTCAAGCTCAAGCAAGCACATCCCCATCTAAAGAGCTTGAGGATTCGGAGGTTGATAGGGAATTAACATCCGGATCGGAAGAGGTGGAGGAAGTGGAAGAAGCATCCACCTCAAGGAATGAGGGGAAGGAGAGAACCTCCACTTCGGAGCAACAAGAAGAAGCTTCCACATCTGGTCAAGATGAAGAAGCTCAAACTCCGACACCTTCCACCTCAGACCCAGGTAACTCAAACATATGTGTTAATAATAAAATGCATATAATATGTTTTGAGTGTAGGGAAACCGAACACTATAAGAGTAAGTGCCCAAAGAAGGTCAGGAAAGCTCCACCGGCACCAAAAGTCAAGGATGTCGGTGCCCCAAGTCAAAAGAGCAAGGAGCACATCATATGCTTCAAGTGCAATTCAAAGGGGCATTATCGGAGTCAATGCCCTAAGGAGAAGAAGAAGGGGCAAGGAGGAGCATTACAAGTAGGGGGAGCTTCTATAGCTAACCCTAAGGTATATTTAAATAATGCACCTTCTAAATTTAAAAGCCAAAAGCATACTAGAAATTTTAATTCTCTTGCAATTTACCATGAAAAGCATGCTAGAGATAAATATATTTGTTTATGAGCTAAAAGTGTTAACTTCAAAAGTAAAGAAAAATTTGAGACTAATGTCCCTAAAAACAATTTATCTAAAGATAAACCTAGGTCAAATAACTCAAGACCAATCCTACCTAGGGAGACAATTAGGAAGGTACAAGAACACCTAGGTCTAAACCCTAAATGGACTAGGCATATGCCTAGAAAGTCTAATGCCCAAGAATTTAATCAAAAATCAATTGGGCAATTGGAATTAGAAAACCAAGCCTTGAGGTCAAGACTTGAGAAACTAGAAAAGACCCTTAGGAATATACAAAACCAATTTAAAGGGTCTAATGGTCAAAGTCAAAGGTCCAAAAGTCAAAGTCAACACCAAGGACCTAAAAGTCAAAAGTCAACCAAGGGCAAGCAAGGTTTGAGTCACAAACCTAAGCCTAAAGTAGCTTACCATAGTGTTCCATTTGATTATGGGACACAAACTAGGTCTAGGAAGACCAAGGTCAATAGGGAAGTCATCCCTAAGGTTGACCAAAGGTTGTGCCTAATGGCTAGGGTTTCTAGGAAACCTAGGGTGACCACTAAGAAGGTTGCAAGGGGAGTTACCCCTAGAGTCAACATAGGTAAGACCCAAATGACCAAGGCTAACAAGCCTAGGAGGGTCATTAGGAAGGTATCTAGGGAGGTTATCCCTAAGGAATACCTAATTAACCCTAGGAGCTCAAATTTGTTTTGGGTTCCTAAAAGCGTGATTGATTCACGCTAGATGGGTTTAGGGTGTGCCAACCTTGATTGGATGGGTAGTTAACTCAACCATGAAAAAAGTGACATTTTAGGTCATTTTCAAGGTTATGGTTATCTTGGGAATGTGGTTTGATTTGAATCCTAAAGGTTTTTAGGATGTGCTAATATTAATTAAGAAGTTTGATAATTTGATCAAATTGGCATAATTTAGTTTTAGAGGTTTAGATGTTAGTGTGTCATTTTGGGTTTTTGGCACACTAGAGAGATTAGTGATAATATGGCAAAATATATTTAATTATGTCAAATGACAATTAATATTAAAATTTAGGTATACTTATACCTATACCTTTTACTTGCCATGATTTGTTTGCCATATGCCATGACATTGTTGGATCGATGCGGTTCGCTAGAGGGGATAAAAACTTTTTCTCGTTTCTTTCGTTAAAACTCGAGAGAAAATTAATTGCAGCGGAAATGTAAAGTAAATAGAGACAAATAGGTTTTACTTGGTTCGTAGCCTTCGGCTACTACTCCAAGGCCCTAATGGTCCTTGACCACGCACAGAGGGCAAATACTAAACGAACTCCCTCTCGATGGAGATAGGAGTTAAACGAATACAAAAACTCGAGAAAGACTCAAGGTAGAGAGACACTCCCCCTCTCCTTGATATGATTTAAAGCTTGAAATAAAAACAACTTATACAAATTTAAAGATTATACCGACGACTTCAAAGATTGGAGGTTGAAGCTCTAGTCGTCGTCTCGGCAGCGCTTCGTCGTAGGGATGTCGGAGAGTCGGAGCGTATCGGAAGCACTTGGAAGCTTTTGAAATTGATCAAAAACCCTAAGTTTGACCCTCCTTTTATAGCCTTTAAGCCCCTCATCGAATGAGTCTTTAGCCAATCACAAATGGGCACAAATCCCCTTGAAAAATGGTGATAACTCGATCGCTCGAGGTCGATCCTTCGACCAGAATGATCGGTGGCCATCATCACCGATCGGTGATGGCCATCACCGATCGATGATGGCGGCCGATCAGTGCTAGCCGTAGTTACTCGACTAATGGACGGCAGTCGAGTCCTTCAGGTTGGCAGTCGACTGATGCTGGCTGCAAGGCAAAGTTAGCTTAAGGAAAATATTATTTCAACGGTCGTCGACCGTCCGATTTCGACCTAGACCATCTATAAGAAATCTTTGGTCAGATCTACGCTTAAGATCATCCCCGTAAAGAGGATACGACCTTACTTACGCTCGCACACACGAGCTTACCTCAGTACTTACGTGTTGCTTCCGGCCTTCCACTCAATTCCTTCGGCTCCCTCCGAAGTCTCTTGAGTGTCGCCTGACCACCGCGGCTTCCTCCGGGTGTCGCTAGCCTTCGACTCAGCGTTGAGACTTTTCTGCACACTTGATTTAGCTCATGAGATAACAATATATGCTTAACTTTGTATCGTTTGCTATAATCAAAACTTAGGTTCGACTTAGGTGCCTACTGCACCAACAATCTCCCCCTTTTTGATTTATGGCAAACCCACATACAAAGTTAAGTAAATAGCAAGCATGAAGAGTAATAATGTGCATGAGAAACAAAAAAAATATGAAGATTAAGTTGGAGTAGTAAGGATTTTCTTCAAGTACTCCCCCTTGAGGAAACCTCCCCCTTGACCGAGGGTGAGTCTTGAAGAAAGACCTTAATCCTCCCCCTTGAGGGTTGCTTTAAGTAATTAACATTACTTAAAGTTGGCCTTAGTAAAACGTTTTAGTTAAGCCCTTTCTCCCCCTTAAGTAAAACATTAACGACATAAAGTTTTAAAAAATAAATTTAAGTAAAACTTAGACAGCACAAATAAGTTTAAGAATTCTTTGGCCTTTTGGTAAAAGTTAACTAAGTTTTAACTTTTGGTTTAAATATGAAGAGTTAAGTTATCAAAAAATTTTGACCCCTTAACTTTGACTTTTTTTGTAAGAGTTAAGTTATCAAAAAATTTTGACCCCTTAACTTTGGCCTTTTTCTCCCCCTTTTGCCGTATATCGAAAAGAGTAAGGGGTGTGTGGAAAACAAAAAGTGTTAAATTTAAAGTCCAAGCATGTTCCCCATTTTTTATATATAAAAAAAATAATATACTGAAAATAAGCTCATCTATAAAATGTTCGACTCATATTTGGCTTGATTGATATGTAAGATCGACCAGTCCTGGTCAGAGTCGGTTAGTATGTATGATTATACTCCGTGGTTCATGATGCACTAGCTCTACATCTGGAACCAGGAGTAAGGTCCTAACATCTCACGCCCATCTACGTGGCTAAGTACACAAACACATTAGTCCTATGTGTTGTGAGATGTACTGGCTCCTTAAATCTATAGGTGCATGATATCTAAGGTATGTCCTATGCTAGTTCCATAAAAATGAAATTAAAGAAATAGTAGTAAGAACATATAATTTGCATGTACCTATTCTATTACGCACATGCCCAATTTTCGTCTTAATAGACTAAATTCGCCGGGTAGGGGTTTAGTAAATAGATCTGCCAAGTTAGACTTCGATTCGACGTATTCGAGGTGTATGGCTCCGTTGGCCACATGTTCTCGAATGAAATGGTGTTTGACCTCTATATGTTTGGTCCTAGAGTGACATATCGGATTCTTTGTAAGATTAATTGAACTAATGTTATCTACGTGAAGTTTAGTATCGTAAAGTCTAACTTAAAGTCGCGAAGAGTGTGCTTCATCCAAAGAAGTTGCGTGACACACTCACCCATCGCGATGTATTCGGTGGTAGATAAAGCAACACAGGTGTTGTTTCCTCTTGCACCAACTCACTAGACTTGAGCCGAGTAGTTGACAACAACCACTCGTGCTCTTTCTATCGAGTTTACTACCGGCATAATCCGAATCGGAGTAGCCGATTAGTTCGAACTCCGTAGATCTAGGGTACAAAATACCAACGTTAAGTGTACCCTTAAGATATCTAAGGATACGCTTAACTAGGGTTAGGTGAGACTCCTTAGCGGAGTTTGAAACACAGTGCACATACTTCTTGTGAATAGGATGTCGGGTCGACTGTTAAGTATAGGAGACTCCCTATTACGCTCCTATAGTATTTTAAGTCAATGGATTTACTTTCTAGGTCTTCTCCTATGTTAACATTTATCGCCATTGGGGTGTTTATTACCTTAGCGTCTTGCATTCCAAATCTTTTAATTAACTCCTTAGTGTATTTTTGTTGATATAGGTATATACCATCCTTAGTTTGTTTAATTTGTAGACCTAAAAAGAAACTTAACTCGCCTACCAAGTTCATTTCGAACTCACTTTCCATGAGCGAAACGAACTCGTTTAGTAAGGCTGAGTTAGAGGTTCCAAAAATTATATCGTCTACGTAAATTTGAGCTATGAATATTTCTTTACCTAAGGTTTTTACGAAGAGAGTTGGGTCAACTAAGCCTTGGTTAAACCCTTTTGACTTAAGATGGATTGAAAGTCTCTCGTACCAAGCTCGAGGAGCTTGTTTAAGTCCATAGAGAGCTTTCTTAAGTTTTAGAACATGGTCGGGTTTATCTAGATTTTCGAATCCAGGGGGTTGACTAACATAAACTTCTTCTTTAATGTATCCATTTAGGAATGTCGACTTAACATCCATTTGAAACAGCTTAAATCCTCGATGTGCGACATAAGCTAGCAACATTCGAATGGATTCGAATCTAGCTACTGGGGCATAGGTTTCGTCGTAATCTAAGCCTTCGACTTGGCTAAACCCTTTGGCGACTAACCTAACCTTGTTTCTAACTACTTCACCTTTATCATCAAGCTTATTTCGAAACACCCACTTTGTTCCAATTATCGTTTTGTCTTTAGGTGGTGGTACTAACTCCCACACTTCATTCCTAGTAAATTGAGCTAGCTCTTCTTGCATTGCAATAATCCAATTGGGATCAAGAAGAGCTTATTCAATTGATTTGGGTTCTATCTTTGAAATTAAAGAAATTTGACTAAGGTTCCTATAGGATGCTCTAGTTCGAACTCCTAGATTAGGATCTCCTATCACTTGATCGATAGGGTGGTTAGTTTGAATCCTAGATTGGGTTGGGTTTGTGTCACCTAATGCTTGATCAATGGGGTGACTTGGTTGAACACTAGTTTGGTTGGAGTCATCTATCACTTGATTAATAGAGTGACTTGGTTGACTTAGGTTAGAATTAACACTAGACCTGATCTCGGGATCAGAGTTAGGTCTAGTATGAATCGGCTCGCTAATTGGAGTTGCCGGGGATTTTGTAGGTTCGTGTCCTTCATCGAACACTACATTAATGGTTTCCTCGACTCTAAGGGTGTCGTGGTTATATACTCTATAAGCTCTACTTGTAGTCGAGTATCCTAGAAAGATTCCGGTCGTGGTTTTGGATGTAAATTTCCCTAGGTAATCCTTAGTGTTTAGGATATGTACCTTACACCCAAATACCCTAAAGTACTTGATGTTGGGTACTTTATCGTGATAAATCTCGTATGAGGTCTTAAGGTGCCTTTTTACCATAAAGATCCTATTTTGGACATAGCATGCCGTACTCACGGCTTCTGCCCAAAACCTATCGGGTAGGTCGTATTCGTTCAACATTGTCCTAGCGGCTTCTTGTAGAGTTTGGTTTTTCCGTTCCACTAGGCCATTTTGCTGAGGGGTCCTAGGGCAAGAGAATTCATGGTGGTATCCGTTTATGTTACAGAAGTCGGTGAACCTTTGATTTTCGAATTCACCACCATGATCGCTTCTAAGTCTTTTAACCTTAAGGTCTTTTTGATTCTCGATTAATTTGAATAGATTGATTAATTGATCTAAGGTATCATTTTTATGTTTGATGAACCTAGCCCAGGTAAACCTGGAGTAGTCGTCAATTATGACTAAGCAATATTGACTTCTATTGAGTGACTTGGCTCCATGTGAATCGAATAGATCCATATGCAGGAGCTCAAGTACATTTGAGGTTCGTTCTTGGTTAGTTAACTTGTGTTGTGTCCTAGGTTGTTTTCCTTGTTGACAAGCATTACAGATTTTATTAACCAAGTTGTTGAGGTTGGGTAAGCCTCTGACTAAGCCACTCTGACTCATCTTGTGGACGAGTTTTGGGTGCGAGTGACCGAGTCGTCGGTGCCACAACCATGATTCCTCTTCCTGTGTCATAAGACATTTGGCTGAGGAATTGATTAAGTTAATTGTATAAATGTTATTTGTCCTAGTTCATTTGAGTATTGTTTTAGCTGTTTTATTTGTTTTAATTACACATTCATTTTCTAAAAATACGACCTTATAGTTATTGTCACATAATTGGCTTACGCTAAGTAGGTTATATTCAAAATTCTCTACAAGTAATATATTTTTAATAACAAAATTCGAGTTAAGCTCGATATCACCTGATCCGATGATTTTGAGCTTGCCGTTATTCCCAAAGGCTACCGATCCTTGTCGTTTGAATCGAAGCTTTGTGAATTTGAGTTGATCCCCGGTCATGTGTCGGGAGCAACCGCTGTCCAACATCCATTGATCCTACACACAAGGTGGTTGGATTGGATGTTAGATTTTTTAAAATTGGTTGTAAGTTGTTAAACCTAGGTCATGTCACCTGTGTCTATATGATCAATCATGTTATACTTATGTGTTTTGTGTGAGATAACTTCCAATTAAGTTGATTAAGTGTATTTAGGTTCAAGTAATTTTATGTTAGATTTGGATTTAAACCTAGGCTTGTCAAGTTTACCTTTTCAAGATCATGGCTTCCAGGTCGTGGCGAGGCACAGGGGCCTTCTTTTATCGGATCATCGACCACTTCCTTAGACAAAGCCATTTTCAAGAAAATGATGACTTGACTCACCTAAGACTATCTCCTAGTCTAACTGGTTGTTTTTGAAAAGAGGCTCCTGAGGCTCAATCTTTTCGAAGAATTTTAGTTGGTTATGTTTTTGAAAAGAGGCTCCCCGAGGCTCAATCTTTTCGAAGAATTTTAGTTGGTTATGTTTTTGAAAAGAGACTCCCCGAGGCTCAATCTTTTCGAAGTTGATTATGTTCATGTTCTAAGTGAGTTCACAAGTTTTAAAGTACAAACTTTCTAAGTTAAAGCATGCAATTTCTAAGTTAAAGCACAAACATTCTAAGTTAAAACATGCAATTTCTAAGTTAAAGCACAAACATGTTTTGTACTGGCTCCCCTAGACCGTTGAATCGGTTCGGTCTATCCACATAGTGGATTTGGTCCTTGGGAACCCAGTACGGGTTGGATCCTAGAGTTGAAATCAAAAAGTTCTTAGGGACCCATGCTTGGACATGTTTCCTATGTCGACTTACAATCGACATATACGACCTATTAGTCGTGTTTGAGTTAAACCCTAGTCCAACCTTGTTGTACACGGCCCTTTGAGATCCAAGTAGGATGTCAAGTCCTTTGGATCCCGAAGTGAACCTTTCCAACGTGTTCCTAAGATCTTCGACTTGACTTTTCAAGAGAGAGTTCTCAACTTCGAGCTTTTCAACTCGAGTTGAGTCCTTCTCTTGAACTCGACTAGTCGAAGAGGTTAGGGAGACCTCGTGTTTGAGGAGTTTAACCTCCTCAACAAGAGTCTCGACCTTGGACTCAGGCTTAGCTAACTTCCTAGACAAAAACCTAACCGTATTATGTAAAGTATTAAATAAAGTTCGACTTACTTTAAGGGTATCTTTTGAACCGGATGCGTATCCGTGGCTTGACTTGAAGGTAGCTTCGTAGTCCGAGTCATCCTCAGGTTCTGACTCAAGTTCAGGCTCGGTCTCCGTGCCCGACTCAATTGATTTCGCCATGAAGACGTGGTCTTCATCTTCTTCGGATGACGCTTCTTCCCATGTCGCGTTGAGGGCCTTCTTGTGCTTAGGTGCTTGGTGGTTGAGCTTGGGGCACTCGGACTTGATATGTCCAAATCTGTTGCACTCATAACACCTAATATTGGAACTTTTAGGCTTACCTTGGTTGGGTCGAGTCGTGGTTCGCTTTCGTCCCTTGGCTATCCTTCGAGCTAGGTTCATTAGTTCTACGATCAACTCCGGTCAACTTCTTCTTCTGACTCGCCTTCCTCCTCGGTTGGTGGTGGCTTGCTTGCGATTTTCTTCTTCTTTGAACTCTGCAAACAAGGCTATACCCTCTCCTCAGAGTTAGGCGCTCATGAAGTTCAAAATCCGAAAAGAGTTCATCTAACCTAATTTTAGAAAGGTCCTTGGAGACCTTATAGGCATCGACCATGGATGCTCATAAGGTAGTCCTCGGAAAAGAGTTTAGGACATACCTTATAAGGTCGCGGTTTTCGACCTTTTGCCCGATTGCGTGTAGATTGTTGACTATGTCCTGGACTCAGGCGTGAAGTTGTGTCGCGGACTCGTGTTCCTGCATTTTTAGATTATACAATTTATTGAACAAAAGGTCGCGCTTACATACCTTGGCTTCATCGGTCCCTTCGTGTAGCTCCACTAGTTTTGTCCAAAGATCTTTTGCGCTTATGAAGGGGCCGACGCGATTTAGCTCCTCCTTGGATAGGCCGCATTGAAGGATTTGCGTTGCCTTAGCGTCGGCTTCGACTTGTTTTTTTGTCGCAATGGTCCATTGGTCATAATCCAAGGAGTCACCCACTTCATTAGTCGGAAGTGTGAAACCCGTTTGGATTATGATCCACATCTCGATTTGGGTTTTAAGAAAGCATTTCATCCGACCCTTCCAATAACGAAAGTCATCTCCGTTGTAAAACGGAGGTCGGACGGTGCTAAACCCTTCGAGATGGGCCATTAGAACAAAGAACACAAGGAGACGAAGGAAAAAAAACTAGCAACGACAAAAACACACAAAAAGTACCAAGACTCACGTCTTGGATTAGTAGTGCAGGAGTAAATTTAACAAAGCGAAATAAATCTGAAATAAACAGAAATAAAAGAAAAATAAATCTGTGAAAAATGGCTAGATTGGTGGTTTCACCAAATCTTAGCAACCCCCGGCTCTGATACCAATTGTTGGATCGATGCGGTTCGCTAGAGGGGGGGGTGAATAGCGATAAAAACTTTTTCTCGTTTCTTTCGTTAAAACTCGAGAGAAAATTAATTGCAGCGGAAATGTAAAGTAAATAGAGACAAATAGGTTTTACTTGGTTCGTAGCCTTCGGCTACTACTCCAAGACCCTAATGGTCCTTGACCACGCACGAAGGGCAAATACTAAACGAACTCCCTCTCGATGGAGATAGGAGTTAAACGAATACAAAAACTCGAGAAAGACTCAAGGTAGAGGGACACTCCCCCTCTCCTTGATATGATTTAAAGCTTGAAATAAAAACAACTTATACAAATTTAAAGATTATACCGACGACTTCAAAGATTGAAGTTGAAGCTCTAGTCGTCTCAGCTGCTTTGTCGTAGGGATGTCGGAGGGAGCGTGAGAAGCTTTTGAAATTGATCAAAAACCCTAGGTTTGGCCCTCCTTTTATAGCCTTTAAGCCCCTCATCGAATGAGTCTTTAGTCAATCACAAATGGGCACAAATCCCCTAGAAAAATGGTGATAACTCTTGACTGCTCGAGGCTGATCCTTTGACCGAATGATCGATGGCCATCACCCGATCGATGATGGCATCGATCGAGTGCTAGCCGTAGTTACTCGATGGACGCGGTCGAGTCCTTCAGTTAGCGGCGTGATCGGGCGCAAGGCAAAGTTAGCTTAAGGAAAACATTATTTCGACGGTCGTCGACCGTCCGATCTCGACCTAGACCATCTATAAGAAGTCTTTGGTCGGATCTACACTTAAGATCATCCCCGTAAAGAGGATACGACCTTACTTACGCTCGTACACACGAGCTTACCTCAGTACTTACGTGTTGCTTCCGGCCTTCCACTCAATTCCTTCGGCTCCCTCCGAAGTCTCTTGAGTGTCGCCCGACCACCGCGGCTTCCTCCGGGTGTCGCTAGCCTTCAGCTCCAGCGTTGAGACTTTTCTGCACACTTGATTTAGCTCATGAGATAACAATATATGCTTAACTTTGTATCGTTTGCTATAATCAAAACTTAGGTTCGACTTAGGTGCCTACTGCACCAACAGACATGACATCATGTTTATGTTCTATCATTTATATGTCATGAGTATGCTTGGGGATTAAGGACCAATGTCATGTGTTTTTAGATTTTATCATATGTCATGACATCATGATCATTGGTCATACTTAATTATTGCTATCTTTATGCCATGATCATTTCATGCATTTAATTGATTAAAATTAAACTAAGGACAATGACATGACTTGGAGTCCCATTTATAAGGGAATCAAGTAGGGTTGCCTAGAAAAATGCATGAAATCCTAGTATTAGGAAGAACAAAACTCACATCTCACATCCAATTGACATGTATGTGTATTTATACACCTTAGATACATGTGAGATGCTAGGATATGAGTTAAGTTCAAGGTGCATAGTTTTTGCATCTAGTTGAACTCAAACCCATCTTAACTCAACAAATGGATCATTGGGAAAGCTTGTGTACAAGTCATATACATAGAGCCCAAGGAATATGATCCAAAATAAGGTTTTGAAAATATTTTAAAATCAATTTTTGAAAAACCTTGGTGAAGTCTATCTTTTGATAGCAATCACCATTGATAGAGTTGATACAAAATATGGCCAAAACATTGAAAATTTCAATGGTTTTGTGTTTTGTATCAAACTCACTATTTTATGGGTAAAATAATTTTCAAATATTTTTCACCCATTGTAATGACTATAAGTAATATACGTATCAAATTTTATGATTTTTCAAATTACGTAGAATTACTTATGTCTTTCCAAATCTCGATTCGATAAATAAATTGAAATTTATCACCGATCGATTGTGGCAATGATCGATATGGATGGCGGATGGATCGATATCGCGAGTCGATCACTGTGTCTGATTTCGGGATAACAAGGTTTATTTAGCCCGTGTTCAGCTATGGAAAAGGTTCTTAATCACTCCTAACCCTAGGATATGCTTTAGAAAGTATTATAAAGGGTGAAAATCCATTGGATATGGATTAGGAGTTGTGTTAGGTCAAAGTATCAAATTTAGGGCGAGTGAAAGTTCTACGTTGAACTTAGAACCTTAATTTTGATGGTTTAGAGTTCTTATTGGCTTAGGGGCTTCCCAAGGACATTGTTGGTGCAATGGTCAAGGGGAGCAAGCCTTTAGGGGGAGGTATCCATCTTGGGATGATGGATGTGTTTTTCTCCTTGAAGAGGAGAAGTTATTGGGAGAGTATCATCAATTGAGAAAATTGATGGGTTTTTGATACCCAATTTGGAAATTGGGAGAGAGTATAGGATTGCCTCTCTTGAGTGATATGTGAATTATCACTAGGAAGATGGTAGGCATCCTAGGTATTTATTTTTGGATCAAGAGGAGATTGTAAGATCTCATTGGGACATGAGACATTGACCTCCTTGGAGAGAAAACCTTTTTGATGTTAGTCAAAAAGGAGGAGAATGTTTGGGGGAGAACATTTGGAGAGTGTTTACCAATTTGGGATAATTAGTAAGGGATTTGAGTTAGTGGTCTCTCAAATGTTTTGTTTGGTTTTTGTCAAACATCAAAAAGGGGGAGATTGTTGGTGCAATCGGCCCAAGTCACGATTGACCAGGACTCGAGTGATGTTTTGATGTTTGACAAAGTGGTTTGACATTGATGTTTGACATTGATGTCGGTTAGTGTGTTGGGGAGATTGTTTATACAATCGATCTAGGTTATAATTGACTTTGATGGTTGACCAAGGTTGACCATGTGATTATGGGAAAGTCCAAGCATGGGTCTTGGTAAGGTAAAGTCCAAGTCATGGGTACTTGGCATGGAAAGTCTAAGTCATGGGTACTTGACATGGAAAGTCCAAGTCATGGGTACTTGGCATGGAAAGTCCAAGTCATGGGCACTTGACATTTGGGAAAGTCCAAGCATGGGTATTGGCATGGAAAGTCCAACATGGGTTGGCAAGGGAAGTCCAAGCTTGAATCTTGGCATTTGAGAAGTCCAACATGGGTTGGCAAGGGAAGTCCAAGCTTGAATCTTGGCATTTGAGAAGTCCAAGGAGTTTGATATTGGTGGCGTAAAGTCCAAGCGGAGTCTTGACGGCGTAAGTCCAATGTGCCTTGGCAGTGTAGACACCGTTAACATGACATAGCCGACGGAAGCACCTAGAGGCTAGCGCGATGGATGAACAAGTCATGGATGACTTGGAGGGATCCGAGAGGCGTGAGGCTGATGGAGGTGGCTAGAAGGCTTAGGTCTAAGCTAAGGGTGGTCTAGCAAGTATGGGGGCACCATACTTGGGTTAAAACCTCATTTTTGAGGTTGACGACAATGACCGACATTATGGCTCGATCGTCGTGAGTCGACAGTTCGCGCTTAAGAGCCGAATTGCTCGGCAATCATTCGCTCATTGGAGCGGCCGATCGATGTCGACGGCAACGATCGCTAAGGGACGCAACGATCATTGTCGGTGAGTGTCGGACAGAACGCTCCGTAGCCGATCGGGCGATTGACTGGCGATCGATCGCAATGTTGGCGCGATCGGCGCCAAGAGTCCCGTTGAAACTTGTCCGACATGGATTGAGCCGTTGTCTCACGACAACAGTGGCATCAGTCGACTGGTGACTTATGGCAGTCGACTGATAGGCGAAAATCCAGCCCGATGCAGGTCAAAAAGAGGAGCTCGTGGAGGATTTCATTATCAGTTCTTGGGGAGCTTTCTTGAGGCAATTTGAAGGCAATTTGCAGGTGCATTTCAGGGCCCTTCAACCTCATCCAAGCAACCAACAAACAAAGCGCTCAAACCCTAGTTTTGTAAAGTGTTCTTTACATTTTCTTTGTATTTGCTTGTATTTCTTTCGTTTATTGTTGTAAACGTTTGTACGAGGTTTCTCCGCCTCCGACTTGTTGTCGAGAAGGAGTTTATTGATTAGTGATTGCATTGGCGTCGCTAGAGCTCAATCCGTGGAGTAGGAACCATGCGGTTCCGAACCACGTTAAATATTTGTGTTTGCGTGTTGTATATTTTGTTATCATTATTATCTTTCTATTTCCGCTGCGCTAACGAAATTGTAGAGACAACCGCGAACGAATTCCATCGACGAACGAATTCTACGCTATTCACCCCCCTCTAGCGGCGTCAAATATCCTACAGTGGCTTCTCATCATTGTCTTTGTTGTTTGGAGTATTTCCATTTTTTATATGAAGTCGACACTCATATTTATAGTGTCTCTCCTTCTTGCAATGATAACACTTGTCTTTCTTCTTTTTGTTCTTGTCATTGTCCTTGCCATGAAAAGTCCTTTTCTTGGACTTGCTTCCTTGGCTTGGCTCAATGACATTCACTTTGGTGGTTGATTCTTTGCCTTTTCCATCCTCTTTTGATTGAGGGTTGCTTTCCTGCATTCTTAACTCTTCTTCAACATGGAGAGAGTTAGCTAGACTTTCAAGTGAGATATCTTCCTTTTTATGTTTAAGATCTCTCTTGAAGTCCTAAGATAGAGGAAGTTTATCAATGAGAGCACTAACAATTATAGTTTCATCCATAAACATGCTATGTTCAAAAAAGTGATTAAGCTTTCTTTCTAATTCAGAAAATTATTGCATGATGGGCCTATTGTCTATCATTTTGTAATTAAAGAAAGTAAAGACTAAGAATTTCTTACTTGTAGAATCTTCCCTCGTATACCTTGCCTCTAATTTCTCCCATAACTCTTTGACAGTTTGTACCGTATGGTAGATGTCGAAGAGATTGTCACACATCACATTTAAGATGTGCCCCCGACATATCTCATCATCCATTTCCTACTTTTGTTTGACTCGGTATTCATCTAGCATCTCCTCCTCTTCATACACCGGCTTATGTGTGTTGAGTACGTACACCACCTTAAGAGCCACCAAAAGGAAGTGGACTCTTTTCTTCCCACGGGTGAAGTTGTCGCCATCAAACCTATCAAGTTTGACTATACTAGAGGTGAGATCTTTTACTACACTAGTCATTTGGTTGGTGAGGATAAAGCCTTAAGATTGTTGGTAGGAGTCAAACAACCAACACAAATGAAAACTATAGGAAAGGAAATATTGTATTAGAATGAGGACTTCAAGTCGTGTTACAAACACTCTCCTTAAGGCTTTATTTGGTCTTTATTTTGTTCAACTACTCATAACCAAATATCCTTTAGGATTAGACGAAGCTATTATCTAAATGTTTGTACTAACAAATGACAATACAAAAACAAAGAAGAGAAGAGCAAGATTGTTCATTGTTTGCATCCACTTTGGTCTTTTTATCCTTGTTGGAAGTTGTGTCTCTTGGATGAAAAATTATGACTTTTCTTTGATCAAAAGGTTATAATTTTTCCCTTATAAAATATTATGATTTTTCCTTTTCATTTTCAATATTTAAAATATACAACACCGATTACCCAAGTCTCCAGGATTAATACAAAGAACAGTGACCAAAGGCTGATTGGAGAAGACTCCAGTTTTCTACATGATGCTATTGACAACGCCGACCAAAGTGGCAGGTTTTTCGCATACCAGATTGCCGACCTAGGTCAGTTTGGAAACAGTGGGGTGTCACTTGCACTTGTAGGCCTTCCTATTATATAAGACAATCAACAAAGCTTTCTTGCATTGAGAAGGAACGATGTTTATGGCACAACAACTCCAGCTGTGTCAGCCAGACACCAATGCCTATGATTACTAAAATGTCGGGGATCAACAGCAAGGATTTGTTTCAACACATCTACTAGATGATATTGTCTAGTAGATTGATTTACATTGGCTGTGATTGCTATTTGAAACCCCCGCCCAGAATAACTTGTTCTGAGATCCTTTTCAGGCATTGTTTCCAAGTTTATAAGAGAACACGAGTTTAGTATTGGCAAGCAGTGTATCATAAATGGGTAGTTATGAATTATAGTAGTTTGTTGTAAAGATAGAATCATATGTTTTGTAATTCAAAGGTCAAAACAAGTAAACTGTTGTATACTAGTCGAAGTCACGGATGTCATCGAAGTCCATTGACACTGTTCTTGTGTAATGGAATTACTGATTAATAAAACTGCTGGGTTTTGTAATCAAACAGTGGCACTGATCTTGAATGATACGCCAAGTTTAGTATTGCACGCTTGGTCTTTGAATAAAGGAGAAAAATGACCATCAGCAACCAATATCTTTAACAATAAACAAGGGAATCGAAGAAACATGCCCTGCAGAAGTTATATAATAATTCATCTTTTGTTTTTTTTTTTTGAGCCGATCTCTCTATTTTCTATGGAACTATTTGAATATAAGAGAACACATTGGACAAGAACCAGCATCACTGTTATGGAATTTCCAATGTCTAGAAGTAAATTCATGGCAGGACAGAGAACAGCAAGAAAAAGGAATTTGATTCTTGCAACAACTTAAATCAGATGAAAATGACGAGTTCATCACCATACTCAAAGAAACATACCTCTATCAAAGCACAAGGAGAGAGAATTTTTCTCTACTTTCCTCTTGCTTTCTATTCTGGCGCTGTCTTCTGATTAAACTCAGGCAGGCCAAACATCTAGGACTCCAAATAAGCTACTTGGAATGACAAATTCACACTTACTAATTGTCTTTCTCCTCTACACGCAAATAACAGAATACGAATACTTATCTTCAATTAACCTGCACTTTACAACTGCACCGAGATTTTCTGGGTGATCTTTCAAGCTACTAAGAACTTCCTCTATGTGCTTTTGAAGCTCAATGCATTGGCTGAGCAACTGCAGAGCATATGGCTTCAACTGCAACTCTTTTCATGACATTTGGGCATGGATCCCCACCAAAGTTGGTGGTGGAGATTGCAACCATGCACCTCTGCTGTCCGATGCACTTCTGTTCGAATTAGAAAGGAAAAAAAAAAGGATTTCATGTATTCTTGTCAAAAAACAGAAAAGTTAAAATATGAACACATCAAAGTCATAAACGGCGAGCGACCAATAATGACTTTGGTGCTTTGGGATGGACAAACTAGATATGCTTATCCAGCAAGAGAAGGATAAAAGAGACTTGTTGAAACCTTTTCCAAAATGCTGTTGGAATTTGATGAATGGCATGCCCCCTGTTGGAAATTTCCGCATGTTCCAAGGGGTGTTCCATAGCTAGCAAATTTAATGGCTGATATAACTTGTCCCGGAGTGCATCGGAGGTGGACCTTTGGCTTGTGGTGTTCTTCAGGCTGGCCATAACTCTCAATCTGCCAATTTTTTATCATGGGATGCCATTCAGATACATCGGCGCAGACACTGGAGATGGATCTCTTTGCTAGAGTAATTTTTGTCGCATCACCTCCTAGTTCTTCAAACACTACCAGTAGATTTCTCGATGATTGTAACCATGAACGTGGCACATGGTACCTGAATATCCAATAATTAACCACCTTTATTTACTAAAATTTTATTACTGAAATTGACTAACATAATCCTACTTCGATCCAACTAAAGGAGTAATAGTGTAAGTTCCTTCTGCCAGCATTTCAAAGGATAAATAGTTGTTCTAGTTTTCAAGAATCTTTTGGGTTCATCATTTATACAGAATGCATATATTTGTTTCTCATGAAAAAATTACCATCGTTGGGTTGGTTGGTCACAGCCACTTTGACACTTTGTCGATCGATATGTCCCTGTGTAACTGCATAAATTGCAATATTCATTAGGGGCAGAGGCAGTCCAGTATCTTCCGATACTTTGTCCATTTATCCAAATCCCACCCTTTCCCATACTACTCATATCCAAAGCTAATGGCTCATCCCCATCAGGAGCATCAAAATATGCCTGCGAATGGTTGTCGAAGAAACTTAGATGCTAAAAGCTATCATCTTACATAAGTAAGGTTGATGCACCTACCCTGTGCCATGTTAATGGCTGCTGACTTTGAGCTACCAATGAAGATTGCATCCATTCAACAGAGGAAGCACCCTCCAAGGAGTTTAAATTCATAGCTTCTCCTTTAAGACCAACCTATGAAAGAAGATAGAGGATAAGTTATCGCTTTACCATGCTCGAAACTTACCGGTTTGTAAACAAACTAATGGGCAAGGGTAATAACCTGATATGACCATTGCTGCCATGTTAGGTCTTTACTTCCCCCATCAAACCCATGTAACACTACAGGACCTAGAACTCCAGTACTCCATAACTCATAATGCATGCCTGCATTCTTTGCCAAAAAATATTGTGCAAAAATGAAATTTTTGAAAAGTTCAGTGTCTTATTCCTGACTAGAAAAATCTAGTTCATAGAAATGGCAAATAACAACTTACTGGTAGTCCGACAGCCACACTTAACAGTGCAATTTTATTAATTCCAGCACGAAGATTGACATTACTAGAAAATTTGAGCTTCCTATCCTCCTTGGTCCCGTAAGAGGAACCTACATAACAGTGTTCAAAGTTTAAATTGTTTTGATGATCAAAGCCTTTAAAAATAATCAATACATGTAATAGAATAAAGCAACACATTTATATACCTGAGAGTTGTCCATTAATAAAGACATGAAGAGCATGACCAGTCGATCGGATTGTGAGAACAGGAAGCTGACCTCGTTGTAAGAATCCTTCAGTTGGATTGACATCAAGACTAGACAAAATAACACAGTATGGTAATTGATTCAATGAGTGAATCATTATAGTGGAATCAAATACTAATCTCATAATGCAGTGAAGAAAGGCAAACGAAAAAAAATAAGACTGAATGGCTCTGGCTATGCTTAAATTGAAAAAGTTATGTTGGATAAAATCACACCTAGTGATGTACCACAAGTAGTCACTCACATCCCTAGTGACATTTATCTGCTCTAGCAGCCCAGTTGAAGTAATCAATGAGTTTTCTCCCTGTGAAGCCACCTCCTCATCATAGGTTTCCCACATGAGTGACTGAGCATTAACTGGGCGCATTTGCATTTGGGATGTTTGAACTCCAACCTGTGGTAATTTGACAACAATAAAACTTTCTGATTAGTAAGATTTAACTATGATAGTATAGCTTGAACAAAAAGGATGACTCAAATAAAACATCTCTTTTACATCTACCAACAAAGATGTTTATAGAATCCGACATCATCTGGTAAAACAGTTGAACTTGCCTTTGCAGTGTTGAATACTACATTTCTGCAGTCTGGTAAGATGCTGATCGACCATGGTGGGAGGCTGTAGTGCATATTGTTGAACATTACCCTTGCAAAGGAATTTGTATCGTAATTTGCAAGGAAAGCTGCACAGCCACCAGATTGGGAGCTGAAAACATGAGCCTAAAATTGAAGGCAACCAATTAGCATCGGCAATTCAGGTTGATCTCCAATATCATGGAAACCTTATCCTAGTTAGTGCTAACTTAGAATCCAACTAACCTCTTGGAGGCCTCCTAAAGAAGTAACACTAGGATCAGTCGAAATAAGAGCTTGTTCACACAACTTAATGGCCCTATGAAGCTCTTTCAGATGCCCATATTTTGGTTCTCGGATCAATCCTGCCATTTTGTCACAGGAAATCAAAAGAGACTAGTGACATAGACCAGATCTTTCTGTTTTGAAAACACATTATCAGTGATTCAAGTGACGAGACAAATTAATTTACTCCAGTGTTAATAGGATATTGTGCTAATATCAGATTTCTGACAAGAACCTTAGCTTATGGTCAGATGACAAATAAATAACATAAAAAGAAGCAACTACATTAAATGCTTCTAAAAGTCAAATTTTACACAACTAGTAGAAATATAAGTAAAGTATCTTAATAGACGGTTATCTGGTACAGCTATATTGGATGAGTTGCACACAATTTTGTAAGGATTAGTTAAGTTAAAGAGCAAACAAGTTTGATAGGACCCTATAGTCATTCTAATGTAACAGCACGTCTATGGAATATGGCTGCTCATCAAATGCAACTCAGGCAAACAATCAATGACATATTTCAGTCATTTTTTACTCTTCTCGAAAGATGAAAAGAGTTATTTTTCCATCATACCATATTCGTCTATTGGTGCATCATAATCATAACTGGTTGTGATGAAGGGTCCTCCAGCTGTCCGCCCAAAATTAGTTCCTCCGTGGTACTTAACAAACAACCAAAGGAAAATTAGCAATTTGGAATCATTAATATGCAAAGATAATTTAGAGATAGATTAGAGTTCCAACCATGTAATAGTTTATGAATGAGCCGCCCTTTTGTATAAAACGTGCCACAGCGAATGCAAGATCTTGAACTGGTCGTTGACGGATGGTGCCTCCAAATTCTGTAAACCTATAGTGGTAGCACAGAAGAAGTTTGAGAATCCTCAGCATTAATCTATATCCTTATGAACATCACAGACATGATAGTGCATGTACAAATCTCAATTTAAAATGAAAACTAAAACTGCTTAGCGACTTACCAACCACTCCAAGCTTCAGTCCACATGGTAGGCTTATCAGGTTTATTAGGAGTAAAACTATGACAGTAGAAACCATTGCACGTATTTATCTGTTCAGAACATAAGAATTTCTCAGAAACATATTGAAAACATATATCAAGAAGAGGACAAATGCAGCTTCACACAGTAATTAAAGCACAAGCTTATAAGGCGAATGTACTAAATTAAGGGATAAAATTCTTTCTATATACAACTAAACACCAATTTGTGCTCTTAGCTGAATACATATCTGTTCTGTTCTATAGTGGTAAATCATAAATACACTTTAGTAGATGACAATCCACACTACAGCTACACATATTGGATCAACGCATAAGAAAAATAAAAAACGATTTAATTAATTTGAATATAATTAATGATGTAGCTTTGCATATAGCTCAGTGGAGAGATAAGAGTCTTGTTGCTGATCACAAATGCATAGAACAAACACCAGATTGATGATGATGATGTGGCATAATAAAAGAGAGAACCGAGCATAGAATAATAATATTTGACTCCTACCACTGGATCCGGGGCATCATCCTCCTTGCACATAACCCATGGTACACCAGTTCCCAACCCTACAGCCATTTGAGCAGCCCAATTTACATACGCATGACCAGCAGCGCCAAATGCCTTACTTTCAGGGCCATACTCATTTTCAATCTGCATCCATGGCCCATGAAAATAAAACTCAGGAACACAATTTGACATTAAGTTACTACATTGATTAAGTTACTACATTGAGGACACACGAGAAAAAACATGCCTGAGAAAGGATGATTGGACCGCCTTGAGAAGCAAAAAGTGATTCAGTCTTCATCATATCAACAATTTTTTTGGTGAAACCTTGCATAGCCATCTGTATAGAGCATTTAAGTATATACTTGCAAGGCATGTGACAAATCCAACAAGTAACTCCCCATTGAAACTTAAACAGGGAAGACTACATTGTTCTTGCATCAACAATCCAACACAAGGAAAATATACAACAATTGAGTATGAAAGAGTGGTTTAAGGAATTTACCTTGAAAGGTTCATTGTCTGTTCTGAAGCTGATTCCAGGGACATATTTCAACCAAACTGGAAATCCTCTAAACAAATGAAGAAAGCGAAAATGAGAAAAGTAACACTTAGGATGAGTTACCCACATGAAAATTCTGTGAGAAAAGTACCCAAAATTCCACTCAGCGCAGACATAAGGTCCAATTCGAAGATGGACGTACAGTCCCACCTTCTGGACTGTCTTGATAAACCTCACCAAATCATACCTTCCTTCGAAATTATACTACCAAAAAAGTAAGGAAACAAATTGCACTGACTCAAGGCGATCCATCTAAGAAATATACTTCTTCCTCAAATCAAAGCACAAGAAGCAAAAAACAAGAAATTAGCAAGAAAAGTCGGGAGAATACAGTGCCAGGTGAAGGCTCATGGCCATTCCAGAAGACGTAGGTCTGTATAACATCCAAGCCTCCGTCCTTAGCATTTTGGGCAAGTCCTTCCCACATCTAACACACAAGAAAACAACAAACAACAATGCGCATCTAAAATTAGGGCGAAAACCCTCGACAAGAGTCACCTACAGAACCAGAATACGATTAATAAAAGCTAAGGGGGCAAAAGGAAGGTTTTTTTTCATGAGAAAGTACTTCTGGGGTGCTCCTAGGGTAGTGAATGGAGCCTGAGATGAGGATCCTTCTCTGGCCACTGATGACGATGGCCTTCCTGTCATAGGTCACGCCACATTGCGCCGCGGGAAGGAGAAAAAGCAGCAGGAGGAAGAAACGAAGTGGGGAGAGAAAATGCGGAGAGCTCTGGACTACCATTCTCAACTCCACTCCACTCTCTGAGATCTCACACTCCCTCCCTCACTTTCCTCCTTAAAGAAAACCAAGCCAAGCCAAACCACTGAGGCTTGAAAAGGGGAAGAGCTAAAGGCGTGGCCTAGCTACAATGCCAAGGGGAGTATCCCGCCGCAGTGCAAGTGATGCGAGCTCAGAGCACTTAGATTGGTGGTTGGCTAGTATTATTATAATTTATAACAGAAAAAGGGCTAAAGAACAGGTGTGTGTGGTGTGCCAACGCCCTATACGCTATACCTCCTCACTTGAGATGGGCAAGGGTTAGGGACTTAGGGCTTGGGCTACGGCAGTGCCAAAAGTGCAGCTCGGTTCCTCAGAGGCCGCAAGATTCCAACTTTTTTTTTTTTTTTTGCTTTTCTTTTTCGCCTGCAAGCCATTAAATGAGCTCATTTTTTGTCGTCCATTTTCCATGGATGGTAAAACCTGCTTTACCATTCGCAAGATTTGTTCTTGAAGACAAGGCTGGCCGACACTCTTGAATGAGTGCGGTTATGGAAGATGGCAGTAAATCTGCAAGTTAATAATGGATTTGACTCGTCGGTGGGTTTTGGCTTTGCATGTCACTACTGTTTGGCTCTGCATGCCCCGCTGCAGCAGAGCAGAGTTCTTCAGTGGCCTCATGCATGTTTGGTGCGTTCTGTCGCCTGCAGGATAAAACGCCACCAGCTCAAAATTCCCTTCGACTTCCATGAAACAAACGGTGCTACGAGTCGAAGGACGAAGGTGAAATCGGCAATGCTTATGCCACATCGTCGCCTAAATATTGTACGAACCGAATTGCACATGAGAAGGAATGAAGAGACATAATGGATCTGGAAATGGAGACGGAAACAAGCCAGTGCGAGTGCATGTGAGAAGGAACGAGGGCATTCAAGAGGCCGGTTTGGAAGCGATCGCCTTTGAATGAATGCCATCCATGGTGGTCCATGATCACGCATACACATGGCTTCAGATCCAAGCAAGAAGTGTGCTTTCCGAGAGACAACGAACTGTTTCTTCTTCACCAGCGGCCATTGATCCCCAGATATATCCATTTACAATTGGGTTTCCATCCAATTTCTTTGGCCAGAAAGGTAAGCTCGCGCGATCTTAAAATAATTTTCTGCATGCTGTTCTCCATGACTTATTCATATACATCATTGTTTATTTGTTCTATGTTCCACCATTAACAACTTCACGTGAAGTAATAGAGTTGAGAAATCGGGATAAAATCCTGCACGCTATGCATTCTTATATATATATATAACAAGATTTATAGCTCTGATTGAAAATCGGAGACAGATTATTCACGGTCAAAAATTTTAGAGTGGATTTTTTTTTTTCAAAATGACCTGACAAAATAACACCGAATGAAAATGACTGTCAAAATGAATTTTGACGAATCTCCTTCCACGTTCAAGTTAGAATAAGAAATAGAAGAAATAAAGATACGTAATTGAAACTAGAAGTGCATAGTTAGTATTATCCAATCCATTTTTCTTCCATCTAGAGAGTTATATATCTACCGCGAGAGAAGTAGAAATATATAGTTTAAACATGATGGTGCGAAGATATGGTAATTGAGAGACGTGAAGGGTGTGAAGAAATAGAGTCATAGGAGTGTAGAGTAGCGACATAAAATGATACGTACTCATATTTATTTACCAAGTCAACTTCTCTATATAGATCTTATATCTTCACATTGCCAACATGTTAAGAAAATAATAAGGATCTTTGCACTATAATAGAACAATAGAGGAAGGAGGATATACTTTTTTTTCATGAATAATTTATTAATTCCTTCATTTGCTGATTATTAATTTCACGTGGTAAAATATAATAATACTCACATCAAAGATAAATTACATAAAACTTTTTGTTGATAAATACTCCCTTTGCATAGTAGATTCCTAATTTTATCCATGGAATTAGATCCGACAAATCGGATGATGGATCGGATTCGTATCTTGACACGATCTAAAAATGTTAATCCATATTCAATTCGTTTAATTTTTCGTGTCAATGGGTTCAATCCGAATACGAACCACTTAATTTCGTGTAGACACGATACGATCCGTTAGACACGAAAAAATACGTGTAAAACGGATTGCAAGACACGATCCGAACCAATAGACACGAAATGATCCATAATTATACGAAAATAAATAACTTAAACAAAGTATAAAATAAATTACTAGACATGATCCCAACTCAATAGAGGTGAAAAGATTCATAAATACACAATAATGTAATAACTTAAATAAAAGAGCTTATAAAAAATTAACAATCTCCACAATCCACCCTATCCAATTGGTATTATAAGTACATTACATCCTAAAATTATTGTAAAAATACAAAATAAATTTCAAAAATTGTTATCATAATTCAAACTTGTAGAGATTACGTAAATGTCAACATCTCCTTTATTTTTCATGCCTAGATTTTTTTAAGTACAATAAAAAAGTAAACGGATCCAGAAGATAAGACACTAATTCGACATGTAATTTTTACATATCTAACGGATAGACACAAAATAGACACGAATCCAAAAATGCACGATCCAAATACGAAAAAAGCAGATCGTATCGTATTTTCGTGTCATATCCAGGTCTACATGGAATCTACTAAAATCGAACATGGATAATTTCCTAAAATCATTAATTAAAATATGATCTTTTTTTTGTCAACTCATCAGCGTTGACTCGCTGACTAAATCAATATTAATACTTTCATCACATTTTATCAAACAGGAACCGGTCAAATTCTGACCCAACAGTCCAAATCGCATGGCTTGGCAAATCAAACCCTCGTGCTGAATTAATGGAGCACCTGACGATCAAGTGGGCTATGTGCGAGCCACAGCGTGTTGGCGTTGGCCATCTCTCTCAATCAGTGCCAAACTCGGTCCGGTCTCCACTGAAATGTGCTTTCCGCCATGCCAACCATTCCTTGTAATGCTCCGGTGGTCACTCGCCTGCAACATGTTGTTTGAAGGCGTTGATCACAACAAAGACGTGCATTCATGAACCTATCTATGCAGGAAGAAAAGGATTTCTTCCTGCGCTTACTTTTTCGCCTCTCCAAGTTCCATGAATGTGAAAGGTGAACATCATTGGAATTTTGAACTAGTTTCATTGAAGGGATGGTATTGATTTCTGTTTGTACTTGTAAGTTTTGAATCGAATAAACGAATTGAACATTCTTTTTCTTTCGTGGATAAACAAAACGATCCAAAACTATCAGTTTGCAGACCCCGAAGAATCTGTAAACTCACTGGAACTCCTTGGCGATAGATTTACTTCCGCCAGAGCTCGGAATTGTAGCTCCGAGGGATAATCCCGCACGCACCCAATTCGGGGTCCTGCGCCGGTTGTCCACTTGCAAGACAGTTTTTTGCCCAATTGATACGATCTGATGATTCTTTTTGAGTTTATCCTTCTAAAAATCAACTCTGATGGTATGGGGGTTTGTTCGTCCTCTGGTTGTCCCTCCACAAAGTGCTTCTTTTCGGAGAAACAGCAGATTGTGTTTCTGTGATCTTCATCCTCTTTGCTGTCATCGATAATTATAGGCTTGTCGAGATCGCTGAAGCCAAGCGACGCTCCTGGTTTTTCCTCTCCTCCTAACTTTGTTTCAGCTGGAGTGGCCTCTGCAGCTGCATCGCTGCTAGTTTGTTCACGCAAAGCGGCATTTAACTCAGCCAAGTTGAGTTCTGATCGGCTGTGTACTAGCCTAATGCAGTGTTCACCATCCTCTTCGGTGATCGGACTTTTCTGTATAGATGAAGAACAAACACAACCAGAAATTCAGTTCCTGCTCATTTGCCCAATGCTACTGTTTTTTTAAGTGTAAATAATTGAACAGGTAACATCAATGACTCGCTCACCTTGACATCAGTAAGATCAACGTTGTTTTCTTCAAGAAAGCTCATGAACTCTTGGAAGTTCTTCTCCGTTGGACGGTAATGACCGCTATGAGGCCACACAGCCTGGAGTCAATGACAAAATCAGTAATTCATTCTCAAGAAACTCGAATGAAGCTACAAAAGTTCGTCACCTTCAGCACTCCATTCTCTACTACTAATTGGCCGGCAGCCGAAGTAGCTCCGCCGGCGAGAAAACTAGAGTGCTGAAATATCCCTTTCTTCTTCTGCAATATTTAACGCACGAAGTCAGTGAATCCTCAGACAGATACAGAAACTATGCCAGAATTGTGTAAACTTTTCTAGGATAACGGAGATTCACCTGAGCAACATACAATTTCTTCGATGTGCTCAAGACGAAAATCCACTTGGCACCTTTTGGACCATCACTTGTGTCCAAAACTTGCCTGCTCTGCTTGTATACAAATTTTCGATCGTCGATAATAACTTCATAGGCTTCCCTTTCTTTCTGCAGAATCAAATAAACACGTTCAGATATGTACACAGTAACTCTCGACAGTAATACTTTGGTTGTATGCTTGGAAAGAGGGTTCTTACAGGACCAAGATACTTGATGCATTGTTGTTGAAGCTTCGACCGAGTGCATTGCTGCTCGAGGTTGACCTCCTTTCCCTCTCCGACGTCAAGCCTGTTAATCGAATATAGTTTTGTTAGTTGAAATACTCTGGTTACTGCTTTCGGAAGCATTAGAACAAATGAGCCAAACAAACTTACCAGTAGAAGAAGGGCTGCATGCTCTCGCTCTGAAGCCAACAATCATAGTAGAATTGGAGATTGTGACCGTAACGGTGTCGCGGATCAATCTGCAATATTGCGGGAAATAAGTAAGAATTTGAATGGCAAGAACATAAGCAGAAATCTTCGAGACCTACTGCTTCAAGCCAGTGCTGCAAAGCGAGTTTCCGAGCTTTCTCATCCTTTGACAAACCCTTCCCTACCTGGAAATCAATCTTAACATCATATATTTTCTTTGGACACGAAGATGACTGAAATGTAAAATCGTTGAGCGTGAAAAAGATACCTTAGCAGCTCTGGATTTCGCCCTGGACCATCGCGAAACCGCAGATTCTTGTTTCTCGATGTCGAAAAAGGACACCGAACTCCGCCTGAGCAGCACGAAATCGAGTAACTTCCACCTAAAATGTGCATAATCTGAGATTTTAGCGAACCGAAGCAAGTTCGGCAAAGGTGCGACCACAGAAAATCGAAGCCAGCAAAGGTCGTACCATCGCTGTTCCACCAGAACTGCGCAGTCCGCGAGCTGTCTCCTTGTCCTAAAGCTTTTGTAGACCTTCTGTAGCTTCATGGCAGCCTCATGCTTGGGGCTGTCAGGTTGAATCAAGATGGAGTCCAGGGACCTTTTCCTCAAATGGCCAGGCTTCCCAATTTGGAGATCGCAAGGGGGAGGATCCATGTCGCTTCCAGTAAGGCTCACTGATCCTTGGATTGGTAACCTGCCGCAAGCAGAACACTTGGACTCTCGGCCGTCGAAGCCGAAGGATTGCAGAGTTGACCGAACGCTGTCGCCTAAAGTGAGCAGAGCTTCCAAGCCACCGCCCATGGCATCGCAACAAACAATGGGAAACGAGAATGCCATCCCCATGTTCTTGTTCAGGGATCGACAGATCCTCTGCAAAAAGGAGAACCGATGAGTTAAAACCAACAAGTTATAATTGTTCTCTTAAATCAAGAACCTTTTTTTTTTTTTTTTGCGTTCGACAAACAGTAACAAGAACTGTGCATCCCCCTGCAAAGTTCAAATCCATTTCTCATGCAAAAAGAACCAGCCTAGCTTCCAAAAAAAAAAGCACAAAAAAATTAAGGGAAAAAAAAAATCGAAACTTTCTGCCAAAAGCCATCTATCTCAGTCCTCAGAGAAGAAAAATTACAGTAAAAATGGTTAAAGCTCACCTTGGCCGATTCTGTCTCGAAGAACAGCTCCTAATATCTAGGCTCCAGTCTGTGGAAGGGGACGAAGGCGATGATACGTAAAGTAACAAGAAAAAGAAACAGATGACGAAGTGTCTGATTGGGTTGGTGCCAAAAGCCTAAAATAAGGTGCTCATGGAGTTGCAGGGCCTCCTCCTCGAGTCCTCGCTTAAATAGCAGCGGGCAGGAGAGGAGAAGGTGACGGCAGTGAAAAAACATTCAAACATTTTCTAAACACGTGGTCGATCGAGCAATGCGAGTAGCAACTTTTCTATTCATCTTTTAAATTCTATGAACACGATGCCATTCACAAAGTTTCTTTTCCTTTCTCTTTTGAATATGCAGCGCCTCCTCCCTGCCTCGCTGGCTGATGATGTGGTTGCTCCGATCACCCTTATTATTTGTGATTAAACACCTACCGACTGCAGAAGTAGCTAGCCCAACAATCCAATTTTCAGAGACTATTTTTTTTTTTTTTTTTTTTTTTGCTTTTTGGATCTGTTTCAGCTTTAAAAGCACCGACGCAACGAGGCGTCAACATATGCTTCAGAAACAGTGCAGGTTATGGCTTCATTTATGTCATCGTGCACACAATCTACCATTGCGGCAGCAGATAAAATGTACACATCAGACGAGTACTGCCATTGCAGGAACTATGGAAGTGAATGCTCACAGTGATCATCGACTGTTATGACAAGATATCTGTATCCTATCAATCATTGAGATGATCATTATTAGTTGACGAGCCCTACCCATCCGTCTCTAGCTAGCACAGTTCGTAAGACAGTTACAGAGGTCAAAACGGCTGAGATAGAGATGGAGATGTGCCATTTCTAATTGATTAATTTAAAGGAGATGTCGATGACTAGGCGATCCAGTTGGAAACAGTGACAAAACAGCTGTTCGACTACTGTGTTACTTTTTTTTTTTTCCTTTTTTGGTGGGGTATGAACACCGTCCGCTGCGTTGACGCCTCCAACCTGTTCGATCCTCGGCCGGTGAAAAAGTCACCGACTGACCGTTTTTTAAAAAGTCAAGGCCTGTCGCTGGATCGGTTGACGTTTACGATCTCGAGGACGAGGAAGTAGAGATATTGGAAAGAGTTGTTTTACATTGAAAGGGAAAAAAAAAATGTAACCCCGAAGATTTAGTTATGTAAAAAAAAAAAAAAAAAAAATATGGCAATTTACCAAATACAGTTGATAAAATTTCGAAATGTCCAAAACGCGCACTATATTTTCAGAATTACCAAATCGCGCGCATAATTTCCAAAATACCCCTCCCGCCAAACAGATTGCAATTTAATGCAGAGAGAGATTTGCATCTATCCGAGCCACAACTGAAAATCTCGCGCCATCCAAACGTCACTTCCAGCCGCGTGGGAGTGGCAGGCTCATGCTGTTGATGAGCACCACACGCAGGTTTCCTCCGTAAACCAACTGAGGAACACCATTTTTTATGAAACCCTAATAGTTATCAACAACATCACTGCTCCCACGAATATATCAGCACTTAATCCAGAAGTTGGCGTAGCTCACTCACCAGTCTCTTCACATAGTATTATCATGTATGTATATGTTTTTATTCTTGAGACTGCTATGAGGTTAATAAATGCATTGTAGGTGGTTGTATAGCCAAGTTTGTCACACACCCATAAATACGATGTAGGCATATCATACTAAAGTAGACCAATGCACCCATAATTGCGATGCAGTCGATTCATAACCGAGTTTTGTCGCCACCTAAATAAATTCCACCTAACTTAAAAGGTGATGCTTCCAATTAAACCTCACGATTACTTAAGTTCCCTGATTTAAATCTCGTCACCACTGTGGTGCTGAGTTTAATACTCCCAGTACCATGGGGAATGAACTTGTCGAGATAAATGGTGGTGCTGGTAATTTATATTCCAGCACCACGATGGTAATGAGATTCAAACTCCCAAAGAACACCTTGGTCTTTGGGAATCTAATTCACTGTACGGGAGATATAAGTGGTCGTAAAGGGTGGCATCTTGGGATTTGAAATCTCAAAGAACACTACGGTCCTCGCGAATAAGACTCCCGGCACCATTGACATCGATCGGTGGAGATAAATGGTGGTCTTTGAGAATTTATCCCAAAGACCACTGCGGGTAATGGGATTAAACCCCAAGAACACCATGGTGGCCGGGAATGTAATTTCCAAAGACCATGTACATATAAGTTGCTGAATTGTTGGTGGTGCCGAACTAAAACCCCAAAGAACACAAAGTTGGTTCTCAAGCTTAAATATCCCAAAGACCAGGAGATGGAACCAGTCCAGATAAATGGTGGTGCTGAATTTATATCCCAGCACCACCGTGGTAATGGGATTAAAACCCCCAGCAACACCATGGTGCTGGGAATGAAATTTCCAGCACCATGTACATAAAATTTGACTTGAATTGTGGTGCGGGAACTAAAACCCCAAAGAACACAAAGGGTTCTGCTTAAAAATCCCAAAGCACTGTGGAGATGGAACTGATCGAGATAAATGGTGGTGCTGGGAATTTATATCTCAGCACCACCGTGGGCCTAAGATATAAATTTCCATCACCATGGAGAGGGAACCTGGCTGAGAAAAAGAGTGGTGCTGTCAATTTATATTGGAGATAAATAAAGTCGTCTAGGCAGGTCGAGTCCAAGCGTGACCTATACTATCATTCTCCACCTTTCCTTATGCTCCCAAACAAGAGTTATGAAAATTAATGCTCGTGCCAACATTGACGAGTGTGCCAATTGGCATCGCGTGCCACACCGCACGCACCCATAATCACTGTAGGAGTGTGAGAACTAAGTATCCTCTCGCGATAAACCCTGTAAATGTCTTCCTCTTCCATTCCATATAAACCGCTCATAATTCAACATTGAAAGGTCCATCAATGGGTTTCGGTAAAAACCCATTGATGGCCCTATCAACATCAAATGTTCTAATTAGTTAAGTGAATAATTGGGAAACCTAACCATAAACTCTCATCCTCCACTTGTCTTCAGACTTCTAAAGCCTAGTTAAAAAAATTCAGCCTACTTTCGATAAAGCACACTACATATAACAAAGGTTGATTTTAAAACATTTGCAGGACTAATTCTTCCCGATGAAGTGTTAACATTTTTGGAAACAATTGAAACAAATTCAAGGATAAAGAGTTAGATGATCAAGATTCCATAAATCTGCCCAAGTAATATTCCATCTTCATCTCGCCATCGATGTGGGCAATATAATTACCAGTGATCAACACCTTGATATAAATAGAGACGCTTCTTCCATACTCGAAGAAGAGTTTGTCACTGCTACCACAGTAGATCATGAATATTTTGAACAAACTTGGAGTGAAGAGGAGGTAAGTGATTTACATGGGATAGAAGAGTTAGAATATACAAATTCTTCGGAAGAATTCTTCACTGATGATATCCAACATGAAGAAGGTGAGTTAAACCCAGATCAAGACAAAGGACTTAGAGGAAGTGTTCCCAATCTCGATGATCCCTATGTTTTAAATCCACAAATAAGACTATTGGCAAATGTCGGTTCATCGATCCAAAATGAATTTTTCATCGAAGTTTTTTCCTCTCGACAAGAGTTTAAAGATGCACTAGTAAGGCATGCGATGCTAAAAACTTCAGATACAAGCTTGACACCGGACTCAATAGAATTAAAGTTATTTGTTTTAGTCAGACTTGTTCATGGAGTCTAGTTGCAAGTGGAGACGTGTAGTTCATCATCATACAAATATGTAAAGCAAAGATGAATGCGGTGTTAGGGATACAACAGATCACCATGTCAGACATCCACATTTGTAGCAAACCGTATCAGAGCAGTTAGCTACCTCCGATGATTACAAACCTAGTTTAATTCAAGAGAAATGCAAGCTAGGTTTGGTGTTCACATTTCATACAAGAAAGCATACACAAATGCATGTAAAGCATTAAAAAGAGTGGTAGGTGATTTTGATCGCCTATATTGATCTTCCAATGTACTTGCGTGAGTTAAGAGTTAGAGATCCCGATACATATGTTAAAGATTAAGAAATGGTGAAAATCAATTCCAGCGATGTTTTTGGGCATTTGGTGCTTGTCGAAGAGTATTCAGGTTGTATTTGCGAAAACTAATTGGAATTGATGCTACACATATGACTGGCAAGTATCCTGGTGTTTTGCTAATGGCTACTGTCGTTGACGGTAATGCAAAAATTATGCCAGTTGCATTTGGAATTGCCGAAGTTGAATGTGGATCTGCTTGGGAGTGGTTTTTGGATCATGTAAAGACATTCCTTGATGTCCTGCCAGAGTCGTTGAGCATTGTATCAGATAAACATCGGGGGATTATATCAGCAGTTAACAAAGTGTATCCATCTGCCCATCATGCTTTTTGTTGCTATTACTTGTCTTGTAACATTGTAACAGATACCCGGGATAGATCCTCATTAGGTTTATTTTGGGCAGCAGCAAGAGCCAATACAAGAGTTGACTTTGATCGATTAATGCAGAATATGCATGACAAACACAAGGAAGCATATGCGTGGCTACAAAAGATCGATCCAAAAAGATGGGTCAATGCACACTTTCCTGGCAGGAGGTACACAATGTTAACCACTAATTGTTCCGAGAGTTTAAATGCATTATTCAAGAAAACACGTGAACTCCCCATCACCAGTTTAATTGACAACACTAGAAGAAAGCTTGCTCAATGGTTCTATAACTGTAGGGAAGAATCTTCAAAAAGGTCAGGTTTTCTAACACCTTATGTCATTAAAGAGATTGATGAAAGGAGAGAAAGAACTCGATTATATTCGGTATTCCCATATTCACAAACGGAAATGAAAGTACAGACAATAGCTTCTTCGTATATTGTTGATTTGGATAGGCGAAGTTGCATCTGCAGTGAGTTTCAAATTTCAGAAATTCCTTGCTCGCATGTTATCATCATCATATATCTAACATGGATCCATCTTTATCATGCGAGCATTATTTTCTAAGGAAACCCGAGGCCACTTACATGGATCGTATTTACCCATGTCGAAGTAAGAAATTTTGGCCTAATGGTGACAAAATTTTCGGAGTTCTACCTCCTCGTAGCCTTGTGCAGCCCGGGCGAAGAAAAAAGACACGCATAGAGTCCAAACATACTGGGAGGGTGAAAAATAAATGCAACAGATGCAAACAGCTTGGGCATAATAGGAGGTCTTGTAGAATGCCACCGGCTACTAATTCCTAAGTATGTTTATTATGGATGTGTAAATATTTTTAAAGGAAACAATGTCAATGTTAATGTTAATGTTAATGTTAATGGCAATGTTAATGTTAATGTTAATGTTATGCTATTTTGCAGAATTGTAATGGAAAAATTTGTTACGCTATTTTGCAAAATTGTAATCTCAATATCTCTGTGTATCGTGTCTAAAATTTCTGATTTTCAAGGCAGGATTAGGTTTACATGTACCAATTTTCGAATCAATCTCGCGTGCAAGTGGCGGCACGCAAACCGAGGTAGTAGGATCAGAAGGAAGTATCCTCGACGCAACAACATATGAATCCATTAGGTCTCTCAGTCGATGTAAAGAATTCGGAATTTGGACTCCTGTAGGTCCATCAATGGGCTTCGGACAAAACTCATTGATGGCCCTAGTCACCTCAACTTCGGTCCAAACCAACTCCAGTGGCTTTGGGACTTGACCCTTTGTGTATAGGGTCCAAAATTTCTGTTTTTCAAGGCAGGATTAGGTTTACACAGCCAATTTTCAGAAATCAGGCCCCGTGCCAAGTGGCGGCACGCTACAAACTCGAGGTAGGAGGATCGAAGGAAGTTTCCTCGATGCAACATGAAGTCGTTAGGTCTTTCAATCGATGTAAAGATTTGAATTTGGACTCCTATAGTCCATCAACGGGTTTCACCAAAACATTGATGACCCTACACAGACTACTGTTCTGGGATTAAAATTGTCGCACCACCTTATTTCGGGTTGTTTGAAAGTGTACGTGTAATCGGAAATGAAATCCCAGACCACCGTGGTGTTCTCCCAGCTTCTAATTTTACGTGGTCCTCGAATCAAATCCCAAGACCACCGTGGTGTTCCCTACCTACAGAATTATGGTCCTGAGAATGGAAATCTCAGGACCACCTTATTCCTTAGCCATTTCGAAATTGTACGTGGTGCTGGGAAATAAATTCTCAGGACCACTTTGTTTCTGGGATTATAATTACCAGCACCACCGTATTCTAAATCTGTCCGACCGCACCCGACCCGTTAATATAAAACTCCCCGGTGGAAGTTCAAACATCTCAACACCACATTTCATTTCTCTATCGCTCCTTGCGTTCTGTCTCTGTGGAATTCCGCTTCCGTTCCCCGATGACCGTTCAAACTCTCCGGTTCCAGTTCAAACTCCCTGGTGCCAGTCAAAACCCCCCGGTGTCAGTTCAACCTCCCCGGTGCGAGTTAAAACATCTCAACACCAGCTCAACACAATCTCAACGCGATTTTTGACCTAAGTAAGTTTTGTAGATTTCTTAAATTCTGTGTCGCTATCGTTTCTTCCGATATATCTAGGGTTTTTTTCCTTTTTCCGTTCACGATCTCGTTTAAACTCGGGCCTGATAGGGTTTAGGGTTTTAGGGTTTACCATTTAAGCAGAGGTAACGTTTGTTTGTATCACACATGTTTCAATCCATTTCATCTATTAGTTTAAAATCGCTGTATTACAATGCATTTGGTTGTTAAGCTAAGGAATTTGTTTCAGTTAACGATGGCTTCAACTGGTGAATCATCAAGCGATACTTCTGCAAGAACCGTGCGTTGATGCGAGGAAGAACCAAGAGAATGAACTGGAAAAGCAACGTTTCACAGTTTAAAAAATTTATTGCAAGTGTACCGCCGAGTGTGGAAGAAGAAACGCTTATTCGGAGCTTCCCCTTTGCGTGGGTTTTGGACATTCCAGATATTACCCATGTCAGACCCCTTGTCCAGAATATGTTTGATAATTGGGACTGCACGGAGAAATGTTTTATATTCCAAGACAAGAAATTGCATTTCACAAAGACGGATGTCTCCCTCATCCTTGGTCTACCAGATGATGGACTCGAAGTTCCTATGAATAATGTAGCTCCGTCTGGACAGCTATATTTTTAATATTTCGTGGAAGCTGATTGCTCTAACAAGCATCTGGAGGATTTATTGAAGACTTCCAGATCTCTCGATAATTTAGGATCTGCAAAACTTTATTGTTAGTTGTTTATTTTATATTTTTTCTTTTGTGTGTTTTTTACTACCACCAGCAGTAAGCCTAGAATAACTATGCGATCACTTATAGATTGTGTAGAGGATTTTGATAACTTAGGCAAGTACAATTGGTGCGAAGCACTTTATACGTACATGACTCCTCAAATGGAGTCAATTGGTATGGGAGTCACACTGCGACCAAAAGCAGACGTCGTAGGTGGATCCACGAGACCAATGCTTAAGGGTTTCACACACTTATTGGCTGTGAGTGAATATATTTTATGTCTTCTGCAAATAGTATAGATAAATCTGTCTATTAACAACTAATCTTGTCATTTGGATGTGAGCATTTGTGTATCCTACCTCCACACGTCCCTCATGCTTTGCCAAGAATGCTGAGATGGAGGTGGAGTTCCACAAATGTAAGGGTCGTTAAGAAGATGGTAGATGGTCTCGTACCTGACAAAATCATTGTCGATTTAATTCCAGCACAGTCAGAGCTGCACCTGGTACATACCGCTTCCCCACCTAGATTTTCTGCATCAACTCCTCAACCCAAACCTGTGTCGACGAAAGAGGAATGGCGTGTCCAAAGATGCCAGAGAATGCAGAATTGTATCACTCTAAGCACCAAGCTAGTTGAAGCAAGGTGTGATTTTGAAAGCACCTCCTACTTAAGGAAGCGACCATCGAACAACAAGAAAAGACAATACAGAGCTTCTTCAAGAGTTAGAGGAGGTCGAACAGGAAGGACAACGAGATAAGTCAAAGGGATGATATAATTCTTTGAAAAGAAGCATTAATCAGAAAAGGACAGGTTTAATACCGGAGCTTCAACTCAATTTACAATCCCGGATGTAGAGGGGTTACAATCACACTTACAAAGCTGCATAAAACCCAACAGCTTCTTACGCATACACGAGGCGGAAGGTTTGTGTGAGGAAGAAGACTCTTGACGGCCTATCACCCCTAGCCTTAGAAAGCCTCCCTCCCGCATGGTTTTCAAACATCCCTAAAAGAAGGAGAGTTGAAACTAAAATTGTCGGCTATTGAGTATCCTCGAGACCCTAATATCTCTTTGCAGAGCCAAACATCGAGCAGAGTCGCCGATAAAAAGGAAAATCAATTACTGAGGAGGGTGAACCCGAAATATCGAATCTGCACACAAGTCTCCACAGACAAACAACCAACACTGACAAGTCAAGCAGAGAGGATATTGGAGGTGAGCATAAGTTATCCTGTCCAGTCCTATTTTTCAGACAAAATAATTCATGAAAATCAACAGTTTTATTTTGTATACAGCAAACTTATAAAGAATTCACCAGTAAGATGGATCCAAACGTCGGGGAGTCTTTATTGAAACTAAAAAAAATAGAGTAAGACAGTCTTATATTCTTTGTATATACCTTTCATCTTATGTTTTGAGAGTTGCTAATAATCCTTTCCTCGTAGTGTGTGACAAGATCGTGACCGGTGTGAAAGGCCGATGCTATTAACTTATACATGGACTCTTTCCTTACAATATTTAATTGGAATGTTTTTGACACATGGGATCAGATAAGCGATATTTTTCATTTTAGTGAGCAAAGGTAAGGTGACCGATAAGGCGATTTATAACTCAATTTTACGTAATGGATTCTCGAAGTTTTCGCCCTTTGCAAGGAATTGTAGACTTTACTAGGTGTTTTGGCTGATTTTTTTATACACGTGATATGTTTAATATTACGACGCCCAAGCATTCGAGCAAACTTTTAAAACCCTGCATAAATCCAATCGGATACATATTTTGTCCAATAATCCACCGCGCCACCTACTAGTGGTCGACTTGGAAAATTCGAGTTCATCTACTACAACTCCTTGTCCGTCAGAAGGCTTACACTACGAATTCAAGAAACGAAGCATTAGATTAGATTTCAGCTAAATAAACCATTTGTGTATGGAGGATTCATAGCATTTATTTCGGTCCCAGGTTGAATTCTTTAAAAAGATGCACTCTTCGTATTATGATAATTGGCATCCTGGCCTGGCTGAAAAAATTTGTAATGCAAACTTTTCCGCAAGGCCGAGTCCAGGGTCCTAGACAAAGCTCTTCGTAAGACATCTAATAATCTTTGTAAATACCATATTTTATAAGCTAGCATTGGACTAATAATTTTTAATTTTTTACATCTATGATTACGCATTTTTTATAATACGATACATTGAGAGCCTACTATTTGGGTACCCTAAAAGATTCAAACAGCAGGATATGAGGAGCTTCAGATTCGTGGTGGGGAATAGAATAATGCGCAGCTCACAATTTTGTTTGCAATTATGACTGTGCTGTATAGTGGGATATGTTGTAAGACTATACAGAGTTTTAGATATGTAACTACACCAAGGTGCCTGCCTGTAAAAGTCATTAGTCAGCTGCAAAGGTGTTTGCAATCTGTGTAGTATCTGTACAATTATGGAATATATATACTTTGTTAAATATTTCAACAACTTTGACTTTATGATTTTGTGATGAGATTTTTACGTGGTGCTGGGAATTAAATTTCCAGGACCACCGTGTTCCTGGGATTAAGATTCCCAGCACCACCTTATTTCTCGGTCAGTTCGCAAATGGACGTGGTCCTGAGAATTATATTTCCAGGACCACTGTGTTCCTGGGAGTTACATTCCCAGCACCACCGTATTCCTCGGCCAATTCGAAACTGTACGTGGTGCTGGGAATTCACTTTCCAGCACCAACGTGTTCCTGGGATTAAGATTCCCAGCACCACCTTTTTTCTCGGCCAGTTCGCGAATGGACGTGGTGCTGGGAATTAAATTTCCAGGACCACTGTGTTCCTGGGATTTAATTCCCAGCACCACATTTTATCTCGTCCAGTTCGATATCATGCGTGGTCTTTGGGATTTCACTTACGACACTACGGTGTTCTGGGATTGAGATTCCCAAAGACCACCTTATTTCTCGGCTAGGTCGAAATAAACGTGGTCCCGAGATTTAAATTTCGGGACCACTGTGTTCTGGATTTAATTCCCAAGACCACATTTTCAAATCGGCCACATGCTAAGTGACACGAGGCGGCCCGGGAGGCAGGAGGATCACAACGAAGTTTCCTCGACGCAACAACATGTGAGGCCGTTAGGTCTTTCAGTCGATGTAAAGAATTCGGAATTTGGACTCCTGTAGGTTCATCAATGGGTTTCGGTCAAAACCCATTGATGACCCTAGTCACCTCAACTTCGGTCCAAACCAACTCCAGTGGCTTTGGAACTTGCCCCTCTGTGTATCGTGTCCAAAATTTTTGATTTTCAAGGCATGATTAATTCTCAAAGACTACATTTTATCTCGTCGATTCGATCATCGTGGTGCGAATTCACTTACCAAGACTACCTTATTTCGGCCAGTCATGAATGGGCGTGGTCGGGAATTAAATTTCCAGGACCACTATGTTTCTGGGATTTAATTCCCAGCACCACATTTTCAGAAATCAGGCCCCGTGCCAAGTGGCACGCGGCCGAAACTGGGAGGTAGTAGGATCAGAAGGAAGTATCCTCGACGCAACAACATGGGAAGTCGTTAGGTCTTTCAGTCGATGTAAAGAATTCGGAATTTGGACTCCTGTAGGTCCACCAATGAGTTTCGGTCAAAACCCAATGATGGCCCTAGTCACCTCAACTTCGGTCCAAACCAATTCCAGTGGCTTTGGGACTTGCCCCTCTGTGTATCGTGTCCAAAATTTTTGATTTTCAAGGCATGATTAATTCCCAGCACGACATTTTATCTGCCCGCTGATAATCATGCGTGGTGCCGAATTCACTTACAAAGACCACTACTTGTTCCCGGATTGAGATTCCCGTAACCACCTTATTTCGGCAAAGTCGCAAATGGACGTGGTCCTAGGAATTAAATTTCCAGGACCACTGTGTTCCTGGGATTTAATTCTCAGCACCACATTTTCAGAAATCAGGCCCCGTGCCAAGTGGCACGAGGCCGAAACTGGGAGGCAGGAGAATCACAATGAAGTTTGCTCGACGCAACAACATGTGAAGCCGTTAGGTCTTTAAGTCGATGTAAAGAATTCGGAATTTGGACTCCTGTAGGTCCATCACCTCAACTTCGGTCCAAACCAACTCCAGTGACTTTGGGACTTGCCCCTCTGTGTATCGTGTCCAAAATTTTTGATTTTCAAGCCAGGATTAGGTTTACACCCAATTTTCAGAAATCATGCCGCGCTGGCGGCACGTCAGGAGGTAGGAGGATCAGAAGGAAGTTTCCTCGACGCAACACCATGTGAAGCCGTTAGGTCTTTCAGTCGATGCAAAGATTTCGGAATTTAGACTCCTGTAGGTCCATCAATGGGTTTTGGCCAAAATCCATTGATGGCCCTACACAGGACCACTGTGTTCCTGGAATTTAAATGGCCAGCACCACCTTATTTCCGGTCTGTTTGAAAGTGTACGTATCGAATTGAAATCCCAGACCGTGTGTTCCGGCCAGATTCTAAATCAGACGTGGTCCGGAATTGAAATCCCAGACCACCTTATTCCTCACCATTTCGAATGTGCGTGGTCGAAATAAATTCCTGTGACCACCGAGTTCGGATTATAATTACCAAAGACCACCGTATTCGATTCCTGGCCATTCGAACAGACGTGGTCCTGGGAATTAGAATCCCAGGACCATTGTGTTCCTGGGATTTTAATTCTCAGCACCACCTTATTTCTTGGCGATTCGCTAATCATGCGTTTGAGACTTTTTCCAAAGACCCTGGTGTTCCTGGGAGTTAAATTCCCAGCCCCACCGTAGTCCTGGACCAGTTCGAAATTGTACGTGGTCCTGGGAATTAAAATCCCAAGACCATTGAGTTCGTGGGATTTTAATTCCAAGCACCACCTTATTTCGCCTTAATCAATTGTACATGGTCTTTGGGACTTTAATTTCCACCACCACTGTGTTCCTGGGAGTTAAATTCCCAGCATCACCGTATTTGTCGGTGAGTTCGAATCAGACGTGTGCCGTGTGAATTAAAATCCAGAATCAGTGTTCTTGGAAAATTTAATCCTAGGGCTATTGTGTTCCTGGGATTTCATTGTCAGCACCAGCAAAGTATTGAACAATATATTATATAACATTTATTAAAGCTCAAACACAAACAATAAACATATTTACAGTCACTGTTGATCTATGGGAAGCAGTACCATTTACAAATTAGTAAATTTCATTAATTACAACAATGCATTGTCATACTGCCACCTGAACACTTCTAAAATTACATCAGGAAGAACTCATCCCTTAAAATTGAGACAGAGACATCTATTCTGAATTTGGTCATGTCTGCTTGTTTGAAGTCCATCTTCTCACCATAAAGCAGACATCTCATGTATTACAGATCACAAAGAAGGCACAATCATTTCTGTAAAAATGCAAAGAAAAATTTTATATTTCTATTCAAAAGTATAATTTTCACGTTCAGTATTTTTCTTTTAGTATCTTGCCACTTGTTAGAGAATGAATGTAAACCCAAACCGGTATCGATGAGGTAATAGGCTTGTAAACATGGATGAATTGCTGCAAGCTCCTTAGGTGAATATCCTTTAAATTGGGATACCTATAATTACACGATGACTAAGTTAACATAACTATTCATTAACAGATAACAAAGTTAAATTGATGGAATATCTATATTTAAAATATTTAACTACTCACCACTGCTTCAAAATCAGCTTTTGATCTTCCACCATATGAAATGGAGTTGTAATGATTGAAACTCATTGCTTTTGTGTCGATACACAACAGGTGAAAGTGAGTTTGCTTAGTATTTAGAGGTATAAAAATATATCTAACCTCTCCATCATTCATGTCCGTGTTTATGATTTGTGTTGTGGCAGTCTTCCACGACAATCTTAATGCTGACTGAAATTGTGTGTAGAGGAAAATATTTAAACAGTTAGTATAACATCAAATGTCGTGAAAATACAAGATAATTTAACTCCCTTACAATGAACACGGATGAGCAATACACAGACTTGTTATATGACCTACATAAAGAGGCGGCCCCCCTAAAAAGAATTGAGCAAAATGTATCGATAACCTCCCCAACTGTGAAAACAGATCCATTAACTCCAGAGTATAAAGAATTCAGAGTTAATGAAAAAGGACCTTCCTCCCAAACATAACCTGTTATCGGCCTACAAAAATTTTTTATCGTAAATAAATATTTACACTTTATAATATTGTAATAGAATTTTTGAATGTAATGGTAGATGTAACTACCATACTTTATTTTTTCTAAACTTTTTAGCAAGTAGGTCACATCAGCATCTTGTTTCTTGTTCTTTGCCGTCTTACAATTTTTCTTGACATACTATGATACAAAAATATTATTAGTTATTTAAATAAAATAACACAAACTATTTTTGGGAAGTATTCTGACTAACCGCAATGGCTTCCATTCTCATTTGGTTGAGTTTATCAATTATTGCTTCATCCCTGTCAAGATCTTTTTCATCTTCTTCAAAAATACAGATAGTACCCTAAACACAATTCATCCATACTAATTTTTTGTTTGCCTTTCTTGTCAAATACTTTTGCTTCTTTTACAGCTTTATCAGGTTGCCCTTCTAATAACTCAACATCAGAAATTTCTGTCTTTTTTCTTTTGCTTTGAGGTACCAATTTTGCCCACAGTGGACTATCAACGGGAGTATCCCTGTAATCATAGCGGGTTCTATCTCGCCCGTCTTCACTGCAATTGGTTCGGTTGAGGTTGAGTCAATTGACTTGGGCTTATTTGGTTCAAACTTCTCTTCCTATAATTTCCATTAGTTCTTTTACCCTTTCAGTTAGTGTCATGTTTTCCATTCTTAACTCTTTGAGTTATCTCTGATAAACTAAACACTCATGGCATTCACTAGCTGGGTATTTTTCTTGTATAGTTTGTGATGATGATGTCTCTATTGGATGAGGAGTATTTTCAATATAATAGTCAACCTTATCAAGCAATATATTTTCACTACGGGTACATACTAGATCAACAATGACCTATCAAAAAATCAACAATTATTTAGATAACGAAAATGAAAAACTGCTAAGTTGTGGTCTTCTATTTACCTGTTCACGGGAGACTTGCTCCAATAAATTCCTGACCTTGCTAATATGTGAAGGAGTTGCCCTCCACTTATTTATTCGTGGCCCTTCAGTATTGTATGGTCTCTGGATTGGGATATGTTCCAGAAACCAAGCCTGCTCATATCGAAAGTGTTACATACTTACGTAAATATACAAGAAAAAATTATTTAGTAAGAAAGAACTTACAGCCAAAAGACCGGCAAACCCCTTTAGATAAGGAATTCGACTCTTCTGCGCAACTGTATTATTAGATGAACATATATCTCCAATAGTAGGCAATTGTGGAGCCATAAATTGATGGATGGCTTCGACCCAATTGAAACTACCTATGTTGTCAAAATCATCTACAATATCTACAAGACCTATGGGGACCTTATATGTAGTAGTACAGAACAACACACAAGCAAATATATACAATACATACAACTTACAAAATACCAAAACATCTTCATCTACTTCTACTCTAGTAGAAAAGGTTTTAAGCAAAAACTCTAACCTCGATCTAGTTGGTTCTTTTTTGGAGAATTGAGAATTGAAAAGAGCACCTGATGCATTAGTTGAATTCATAGGAACATAAGCCCCTCTATCTGCAATACCGAGCAAAAGGGACGCATCTCTTCTGGTGAAAGCAACTGACACAGTTGAAAACTTAAAGCTTTGACTTGTCAAATCCCAACTTTGAAATATATTGACCAATATTCCACGGATTTGTGGAATGTCTTGTATATTCAAAAAAATAGCAAATGAGGTTTGTTTAATTATCTCTCTGTGCCTTTCATGTAAACAAACTGACGGACGTTGCTTCCCTTTAGCACTTGGACCTCCAAAAAATTCAATAAAGTGGCCTAAAACGCTGGTCCATCATAGCTTTTCTTATGCACACTCATTATTTCCCTAACAATTTGAAAATACATAATTTATTCCTTCATTTTGTAATTGTAAAAAACAAATTTGAGATTCGGCAATTTTTTGCAATAATCCTGTAAAAAAAAATTACAACACCACTTTTTTTCTCGGCCAGGTTCCCTCTTCATGGTACTAAAAATTTATATCCCATGCCCACGGTGGTGCTGGGATATAAATTCCCAGCACCACCATTTATCTCGACCAGTTCCATCTCCCTGGTATTAGGATATTTAAACGCAGAACCACTGTATTGCTGGGGTTTTAGTTCCCAGCACCACCAACAATTCCGGCAACTTTTATGTACATGGTGCTTGAAATTACATTCCCAACACCATGGTATTGCTGGGAGTTTTAATCCCATTACCACGGTGGTGCTGGGGGTATAAATTCCCAGCACCACCATTTTTCTTGACTAGTTCATCTCCCTGGTGCTGGGATTTTTAAACGCAGAACCACTGTTATTGGGTTTTAATTCCCAAAGACCACCAACAACCGACAACTTATATGTACATGGTGTCGAAATTACATTCCCAAAGACCATGGTGTTGCCGAGTTTTAATCCCATTACTACTTGCCGGGAATTTACTACTTCTATTTATCTAATTCATATACAGATCAAGAGATCGCCCATTTGTATTCAATGTTCAAACCATTCCAAAACCATAACGGAGAAATCATTTTAAACATATGACATACTTCATATTGGACTAAAGCAAGGAATGCGACACATACCTTGGCCGGTGAAGGAGAGGTTGAACTGGATGCTTGACTCATTCTGCAATACGAAATGGTAGAAAAAAACCCAATGAGATGTACGCCTTTCAACGGAAACCCTAAAACCGAGTAAGAAATGGGTAAAACTCTAGTTAAATGAGAGGACGACACCATATTACCTTGAAGCGTCTCGACGAAATTCCAAGAACTCGGAAGCTAACGTAATGAAGCAGGAGGAAAAATGGAGTCTAAGCTTTTCCAAGTTTTTGTGCGCTCGAAGATTTCCTGGAAGCTGAAGCCACGAAGACGCTAATGTGGTGACTTGTTTGGACGGGACGTTTCGATGGCTCGAGATTTGGAAATGTGCCTCGGATGCATGCGGGATCTTTGCATTAAAAACGCTGTTTGGCAGGAGGGGTATTTTGGAAATTATGCGCGCGATTTGGTAATTCTGAAAGTATAGTGCACGTTTTGGGCATTTCGAAACTTTATCAGCTGTGTTTGGTAAATTGCCGAAAAAAATATAATCATCACACTAACGATCCTCTCCGGTTGCCCAGTAAAAAAGATGTGACTTTTTTCGATTATCTCTATCGATGAAGAAAATAAATTAAGAATTTAAATGATTAATACAAAAGAGAAGATTGATTAATAATTCAGAATCATTATCTTCTTGAAAATTGATCTATATTATTTAAAAATTATTTTTTTTGGTACTAATTGCCAAGTCAGAATTTAATTATCCAAAAAGAAAGTTGAGGTTGCAAGGGAACGAAGTTAAGTCGAAGGGGCGTACGTGGCATTGACACAGGCGGCTTTGAATTAACCAAGTAATTCAAAAAGAAAGGACACATGTTGCTAGGATGGAAATGTAATTTAAGTAGACATTTGGTGGAAGTTAGAAATTAGCCAATTGATTCTATTGGGCCAGATGATTATGAAGGCCCATCAGATGAGGGCGAGGGCCGCTTGATTTCTGATGCGTTTGTCGAGGGAGAAGAGGGGAAATGGTGGGGGCAGCATCGCCGGCCGTCGCGTCGTCCCTCCCTCGCTCTCTACCTTCTTCTTGCCCGCTTGGAACGCGATGGTCTGGGTCCTCGATCTCCTTGACGAAGGGAACTGGGCCTTCGCCGCTTCTCCGCAGGCGATGCGGCTCCGTCGCGCGGGGCGAAGGCGGCGCTGCCGAAGGGAAGACGGTACTGCGGACGTGTAGGAACTGCAAACGCCAGTTCGATCCCGCTCTCAATAACCCCTCTGCCTGCCGTTTCCACACAGCCCATTTCGGGGGTAAGTCTCTGCCTCCGACTCTACTTTCCCGTCTGGCCAAAGAAAAATTGTTTCTTGGGTTGAGTTGACCGTTAGCTACATGGGATTAATTTGGAAGGATTCTTTAGTGAATCTTCGTTTTCATTGCTGATGAAATATTTCTGTTTGCTGAAACCAAATCCTGTTTACGTTGGTGAAAATTTACGTCAGTTTCAATTTAGTCGATGCAATTTTATGATTTGACGGATCTGGAAGCTCCATGGTAAGCAAAAAAGGACAACTTTATGCGGTCGAACAAACAGGTTGATATGTTGATTTGACTGGAAGATGAATGAGTTTTGAGGTCTCGCATACTATTGCTGATCCATTCATTTATATCCTCACCAATCTAATTGACGACAAAGGCAGTGTTACTAGGAAGATGTGTACTGTATAGTATAAAACAAACTTAAATATGTCATTTTGATTAATGGTTCAACAGTTCAAGGAGTCACGGAGTTATCTAATTGTTGTTTCTCTCTTTGACTCGAGAGGAGCATATGATCTGGTTTTAATACTCTATTTTTTTGCTACTACCCGACTGAGTTACTATGGAATGAGCATATTGATTGATCGAATTGTTTAGGAGTGCATTTCCACCCCTCTACAGAAACTGCAGAGCATATATAGCTACAATCACCTACATGATTTCCTAATGTATATATAGTTCATCCTGCAGAATGTTTATTATCACTCGTGACTTGTTGGTTACATGCTTTATATGTTAGATTGCATTGTTATTTCTAGTTTTGGGTCGGCCTAGTTATACAATGACCTGGATGGATTTTGCATCTTGTGGTTAAAACTTAAGGCAAACATTTGAATGAAGGGTCAGTGCAAATGTTTTGAATAATTGATGCTAACTGAGTATAGCAGCGTGCCACAAACCTAAACCAGAAGTATGTTCACTTCTCATTGATATGGTAAGGAACAATGCATGCTACGTCTGTAGACTGCAATATTATACTTTTGTCTCATTATTTTCTAAGAATATTGCTATGGTTTAAAATCTTACTCAGCAGATGGCATAAATAACAAGGAAATTTAGGTTAATGACCTTGATGGATAGAATAGAATAAATAGCAAGAATATCCGTTTCCACAAACTCTTATAAATGCAATCAATCTCCATTGCACACACAAACCTTCTCATTATGAACGTTCTACGAACTTGTCGTATTGTCTACGCTCGAAGTTAAGCATCAATATGTGGAGGTGCTATGGATCACTTGGAGTTTATCAGCCACTTGGCAGAATTGCCATGCTTTTCTGAAAGAAAACATCCCTAATTAAGACTTACTCTATTTTATTTGGACATAGTATTGAAATTGTTGCTGCAGCTTCAGAAGCCAACTCTATTCAAGAAGATGATTTTGCCAAACATGATTTTAGTGTTTGAATGAAAAAGTAGACTATTTTCTAGCTTTCTATGTTGGTGATCTAAAAATCATGACTGTTGGATTTACTCAGCACTTTTATAATATTTTCCTTGACTGTAGTATGTCTATATGTTATATATTTTGCAAAAAAATTAGAACCATTAATCTAGCTACTTCTATCAATCTGTTCCATGGCTATTGTGAAAGAGATTCTATTATATATTATATATTCGATAGCAGTTTGACAGTAGCTACTCTTTCTCTCACTGCTTGTGGACTAAGAATTGCCATCATGCCCCAGTCGTGTGTCTTTCACCAAGTTATATCCTCAGTTTCACTACATATAACTTGTTCTGAAATGCTAGGAGAAACAAAGAGAAAGTTTGAAAGTGTATACACCGGCGGTACCATGGACACTCCCGACTCCGGCAAAGTATTCCAGTACTGGCATTGTTGTGGCTCTGAAGACCCGTTTGACGCCGGTTGCACCGCTGCACCTCACTGCTCATATGACGATTGATTTCTCGTTTCTTTTCTCTAGGCAAGTAGTAAATGTGCTGCTGCTTTGCAACTTATCTAACATTCTCTAATGCCTGCTTGACTTCATTTGCATACACATGAATTGTAAAATTTCTCAGGCAGGATTTGGATGTTGATATGGCTTCTATATAGTTGCTTGTTTCTTTATATAAATAAGTTGTTGTTTCTCTCATGTCTCAAATTTGATATGTATCTCAAAAATAAAAATTAAAAATAAGATGAAAAAATGAAAAAAGAAAAAGAAAAGAGAGACCATATTACATAACTACATATGCATATTCTATCAATTTATAATCTAGTCTTAAATATGGATAATATTTTCTGAAAACATTTAAATTTACATAAGTGATATATTAATGCTTTGTGTCCTAATAAATTTTATGCAACTTGATTTGCTTTTAGTTTATAAACCTTGAAATTCCCATTTTTTCTTGGTTAAAAACCATTTCTCTATCGTACGTTTTTTTTTTTTGCAAAAGACTATTTACTTAACGTGACCTCTAAATCACAAAATAACTTTACCATCGAATAAAAACTCCCCCTCCTAAATTTCGTTAGCCATAAAATAATTTTGCAATTAAATGTAATTAAAACTTAGTAATATTAAAATAAAATTCCTGCTGTACGAATTTTATAAAGACTAAAAACCCTTGGTCTATTCAAACCTAACAGTGTTAAATGCTGAATATACCATCCATGTTTTAGTACCCAATCAAAATATATTAATACCATTTAACTAAATCAAAAAAAAAAGGCCATTAATGCATATAAAACAATTTTAAAAAACATGCGACGCACGGTTGGTGATCCACCAATTACACAAGGGGGAAAAAAGGCTCACGCCATTTAACAAGCATAAATGATAATAATTGCATCTGTTTACCTTTTATAAAGCCAAAAAATCAAAAAAGGACAAATCTAGACGAAGAATAATTCTTCCGTTTAGTTGTTTAACATTATTGAAGGCATAACCCCAACCAAATCTAACACCCATATCCGTTTCAGATTCAATCCATTTCATGATTCCTCATCTAGAATTCTCAATAGTTCATGAAATATCAAAACCCTAGAACAGTGAGTTTACACAAACGAGAGACCACTAGTTCATGAAAGATCAACCACAACACCACCCTTGCCTTCTTCATTTCATGCAGTACGACATCTGCTCGGACCTGTTAGAATATCAACGAATAAAAGACAATTAGTAGAAACAAAAAAGAATAAGACTTCCTGCAAAAGATTACTATCCTGGTGCTTCTCTATAAAGTTGTTCTGATGCAGCTTCCAGATAGCATGTAGCTGAACAAGCATCCGCAGCAAAAGCAGCTTAATTAAAAGAACATGTTGTGTATATACGAGAAAAACAGTGATAAAATAAATAGATGTAGAGCTCCCTTCAATCCAAACAAGGGTGAGGGAGGGTCGATGCAGCTCCTGAGTTATGCAAACCACGGTCCTATCCCAAACACCACTTCCAAACTCGTGCTTTGATTTGCAGTAACCAAAGAACAGAAATGGAATAGGAGAGTAGAATCCATAAGCCAGCAGCTGAATCAAACCGTCCAAGGCTCTCGTTTGGACTTCGAGGAGTTCCACCTCCAAACTAAACCACAACCGGGAGGGAGATGACAGAGTTGATGAAGAGTAAGGAGACGGTGGAGGAGTTCTTCTTCTTCTTCAGTGAACTGTCGCTTTGCCTTGCGTCCTGGCGCTTTAATAGAAGCAGAGAGAGGCTCAAATCTAGAGAAGATGGAACGTCCGGAAGGGAGTTGAATGGGGTGGGTGCCTTTAATCTGATCTCTGACGCTTCACATGCTCGGCCCTGTCCTCTGTCATGTCATGGCACCCACTCTCTTTCTTTTTTTCTCTCTCGTGCTCCACGGCCCTGTATAAAATAAGAAATCATCAAATATGATAGAACAAGATTGATTTTGGTTAATTTTTGATTTGGTAGACTAAAATGTAGTTTTGTTTTTTGTTTTTACATTTTTTTGAAGATTTGTTATTCATGATAGTTACTCTGAGCAATTATGATAGAGAAAGATGGGAGTAAAAGACAAGTGAGGGGGACAGCCCTATGACAGGCAAAGAACTAGAAGACAAAAACACGACCCATTTAATATACTATTCACCAGTACCTTCTTTTTTTCTTTTCTCTAAGGTCCAATAGATTGGACGGCGACGATGACGCAATTTTGCCATTCGACGGCAGATCCATCACGATCGGCTGTGGGAACTAGCGTCCGAGCGGATCTAGCGCTAGATCCTGGTAGCAGATCACCGGCGGGGCGAATGAAGGCCTGCTCTGGATGGGGGCCAGCGCGGGACCGGTCCGTTCTTTCGGTTCGGTTTTTTCCTAGGGGGACCTCGGTCCCGATTGATATTTAACAGATCTCGTGGATGCGAAGGGACGGCGTTTAGTCAGCGGTAGGCCAGTCCCTATGCAATTAAAAATTGACTCGCTGACTAATTAAAAAAAAAACGAAGAGGGAAATTCTTTACCGTCTATTTGGACCTTCGTGTAGAGATTAGAATCGCTAATTTATTGATTTTTATCAGTCTATTTTACGATCATTATAAAAAAAATAAATTATAAAAGACTTTAAATCTTGATATGGTGATTAAGATACGTAAATATTATCGGAATCAAAAAAAAATTTTAGATCTCCTTCGAAATCAACTCATACAATTTCTATAAATACTGTCGTAACTTAACCACCACGTCATCTCCGTGGAAATCTATTTAGCCCTTCTAGTTCAATGGATGGAGGGGATGTGGACAAAATAAATAAATTTTTGTTTAAAAAGAAATGAAAAATGAAAAAAATAGAAGAGAAGAATAAATTTTAATTTTATTATTTATAAAATAGAAGATTTTTTATACTTCAATTTAAAATATAAAAAAATCTTTCTTTTTTTTTTCTCTCATCTCATCTAAAATATCCATTCGAACTTATAATCATAAGATCAATTACGGGTCATGAGCAAGGATCAATCTTTCAGAGATTATAAATTTTTTTAAATATCTATTTTTCTATCATATTCGTGTTGAATTGAACAATATACTCCATATAATTTATCTTCTCCATATTGATTGTGAGATGATTGACAAAGACATTGAAAAAGAACAAATAGACTTTTGCACCAACTACGATCGATGAAGTAACCCTAATGGCGATGCATCGCACACCGCGAACGTCCAAATTGTATGGGAAAGCAAAGTTGGAAAACAAAAAGATATTTTTCAATACGGGTTGCGGATTGTTATTAGGACTATAAAAGAAGATGGTGTCTCATGAGCGGCAGCTTATCTAGATTTTTTTTTTATCAATTAATTCTGAAAAATCTGATTCACAAATTTTTCAATGACAGACAGTAAATCGAAAAACAATTATAATTTAACTTTATAAAATTTTCTATTAATCATCGAAATAAATCGAAAAATACCCACCCACCAGATATTCAGATGTTTTCTACTTTTTACTCTTTCCGTTAGCGTGCACACCGCAATTTTAGAAATTCTACCGTATGATCATAATCGTAATTTGCCAATGTTATCAAGCGGGAATAAGATAAATTTTTGATTTAAATTCTGAATATACGTAAAGCTATGCCCAATAACAGAGAAAGTCGTCGGTCGAAATCGGAATTGAATTATCAAAAAAAGAGTGGGAAGGAACAAACTAAAATGGACGGGCAGGTATCTTGTTGCGAGAATGAAAGAAATCAGTCTCCGCACTTGCCTGGTTATTGGCATAAACATCCCAGAGAATTCCGGCTCCGCCACAAGAAAAATGAAATCCGATCGACCAGCATCGAAGAGAGGGAAAAGAAGCGATTACCTACTCCGAGAATGCTGCTAATATGCCACCCCTCCGATTATTGATTGAATGGCCAGGAGATATAATTATGCAGCCGACTCTTTGGCAATCTTTTCGGCTTTAGCAATGACTTCCTCGATGCCTCCGACCATGTAAAATGACTTCTCCGGGAGATCGTCGTATTTGCCATCCAAAACACCCTGCAAACAATAAGACGGCCTGAATATTTGATGATATAAAACCTTTACGCAATGCGTACTACAACCAGATGTATCCAAGGCATGGAATAGATCAGAAATTGTAACCAATATCTCGATAATTATACTATTTAACCTCCTGCTCATTCCTTTCAGAAACTAACTTAAACATTGACAAAGACAAAACAAATAGCAGAAGAAAAAAAGCAAGATCCAGTGTCTCTCTACCCTCTTACGCCTACAGACTACCAGACATAAGACATGACTTTCAATTCAAAGTAGTTTCCAGGCACACCGGCGAAAACCTCCGCAACATGGAAGGGCTGGCTCAAGAACCTGGTTCTTGCGAGCTCGAGCAACGTTCAATTTATTTGGGGATTCACTGAACTCATCCATTCCAAGAATAGCAATGATATCTTGGAGATTCTTATTCGGAGAACCTTTTGAACACCTCGAGCCGTGTTGTAGTGTTCTTCTCCCAATACGTGGAGAAAGCATTCTAGATGTGGAGTCAAGAGGATCGACCGCAGGGTAGATACCAAGCTCCGATATCTAATCAGCAATTAAAATTTATTAGCAATGCATTTAATTTCTCCTTAAATTTTGTAAACAGAAAAAGATATATAATAGAAAACTGCAAGGAAGAGACCTGTCAAGATGAGCAAAAGTCGTTGCTGAAGCAGGATCTGTCGAGTCATCAGCGGCATGCACTGAGGTGATGGAACCCTTTTCGTCGTCGTAATACGCTCTTGGAGTCGTATAAAGATCGGTCGGTGGCAAGTGTTGGTTGATAACCGACGGCAGATGGTATACGGCCAAGCAAGACAGACACTTCAGAGTTTTCCTAGGAATATGGAAATAACATAAGAAACTACTATGACAACAAACAGTTCTGGTAGATCACGTATCTCTACAAACTTACTTGAGTGAACCTAAAAATATTGTCAATTGGTGATATTTTAATAGAGAAAGGAAAGTATGATAAACCAATCGATCTTACTTATATCACTCCCTCCCATCAATTGGTTCCCCCATGACTTTCATGATGCGTCCAAGGTGGTTTTACCGACAGGCACCTAACAATTTGACCAAATAGAAAACAAGAATAATAAGTAGGCAAAATGTGAAGTATAAGTTCATCGAAGTGAAATTCATTAAAATTTTGTCAAATTAGGGGAAAATTAATAATCCAATATCACATTCAAGAAAGTGCACAAATTAAATCAGAAACCAACCATTGTTTAAAAAGCAGTTGCAGCGGCTACATATGCAGTTGCATGAGTTTATGCAGTGAGGAATTGCAGGCTGCTTATGGCTTTCCACATAGCATTAAGCCATGGGATACACACAAACTGGCATCGAGGAACTCACAAGGGTTGTGTGAGATAAACCAATATGAGCAGGAGAGTCCTAGTCAAGTCTAACTGATAATTTATGGTCAAATCCTTTAGGCAGATGGCTGAAAAAGAAAATTGTTATGAATTTCATCGATTAATTAACATGATTTAGTGTGTTTTATTTCATGTTATATTGGTTTTCTTAGGATAATCTGTAAACAAAATCTTTATATGAAATTAAGATATCTTTGACTGATTAATTTTAACTTGAGATGTTGAGTGACAGAAGTAGAAATCACTTATTTGGATTGCTTAGGTTGAAATAGATATATTATGTGCTGGACACAAACTGATAAACCTATAGTGTTTTGATACAAGACAACATTGTGCATTGTTGCCATATAATCATTATAAAATAGAAATTTTAGCATGGTTTGCAGATGCTTTTGCTTGATTTCATATCGCCAAAAAGCAATTTCTAAAACCATGTACCCAGCTATGATTGCAGGCTTTTGCAACCAATCTAGTCATGGTTAATTACTTTACTAAAAATTAAAATGTGACATCAGTATAAATAATGAAATTTTTAAAAGCTTACATATTAAATTTAACACCTATATAAGAAACATCCATCGTAAAGTTTTTATGTCGAATTTTCTAGATTTCTTCTGCAGCAGTATTGTGAACCAAGGGCCACTAACAAATTAACAGAAAAAGGATAACATATTTCTCAAACAATGTTTTGTCCGTTTACCTGTCATGTCATCAAGGTTCCACATCAGCAAATATCACAGATAGTTATATTGGGAATTTTATCAATTGTATTTAGCTTTTAGTAGGAGTCGACTCAGCCTACTATCAACCAAGGCATTAGAAAAGGTTAATTCATTTTTAGATGTTCTGCAGACAAGTTATCAGATTAAACTAAGTCCATAAATGTTTATAATTCTGCGAGTAATCGTTACAACACGCAACCTATCAATCTCTCAGTATCAATTTATGTCCTTACGGAGATGGTGTGGTGGCTAAGACACGGCGGTGCTTGCGGATAAGACATGGATCGATTTCGAAGGAGATCTAAAGTCCTTTTCTGAATTTAAATGACCCTCACGTGTCTTGACGACCACATCAAGGCTCATAGAGTCCTCCGTGATTTATCTCTCTCACAATGGTCATGAGATAGACCGGTGGGGGCTACTAGATGGGCGGTTCCAACCTTTGCGGAATCACGTCTAAATGATCATTAAAACTTTTATACAAAACTGGTTTACTGTTGATAAGTCATTAGAAATGGGTAATTCATTTTAGAAGTTCAAATAAATAATTGTGTCCAAGTTATGGGATTAGACTAGGTTCATGAAAAAGTCTAAAAATATTGTCATATTTAGATCAAGGGGAAAAAAATATTATAATAACAACAATAATAATCAAGTCTTATCCCACTAGATGGGTTCAACCATATGGATCATTCTATGCTATTGAACTCTATCCCCTACTGTATCATCATCTATACTTAAATAAATTTTATTTTATTTTATTGTGTTAATCAAGTTTTTTTTTTATCTTCCTCTTCCTCGTTTGATATCGTATTTGTCATCATTTCACATCGTCTAACTGAAACATTTATTGATTGTTTAAGTACATATTCATACCACTTTAAATGTATCTCTCAGGGTACGTTTGGTTCAAATTATCATGTATAATCTTAGTTATGTGATTACCAAGTAATCACATAACCAAAGTTATAGGAAATGAAACATATGTTGTTTGGTTCAATCCTAAGTAATGCAATAAAAACTTATTTGTTTGAAGGTTTTAGTGTATAACCTAGTTTGATATTTTACTATATTATCCTTGGTTCAACTCTAAGATTCCGTTTACTCTGAAAGATAGTGGTATTGGTATCGGTATCGACGGTGGCAACGAAGGCGATGGTGGGCGGCGACGACGATCGACAATAGATGGGCGGCGGCCTGCGACCGATGACGAGTGATGAGCGGTGGGTAGTGATCGACGGTCGGTGATCGGGAGCCGACGGCCGACAGCGACAGCGGCGGCGACAGCGACCGACAGCCCATCACCCGTCGTCGATCGAGCAGCGGCTGACAACCTGTCACCCCTCGTCGATCGGGCGGTGGGTGGCGATCGACGACTGGTGATCAACGGTGGCCGCCGACGACGACAAGCGATGGTGGCGGTCAACGATGGTAGTGGCGAGCGATCGACTAAAATTTTGATTATATTAGGACGAAATTGAGATTTGATAAAATCTGAGGGATAATTTTGAAAAAAAATATTTGTTAATCCCGGAATCAAGAAAAACCTTACTCTCCTCTATGTAATGTGGTTCTAGGTTGCATTCCTATTTGCTGATGTGAGGAACATGTTTCATTACTTGGGAATCACTTATCCCTTGAACCAAACAAGGTTATTATGATAACGTTAGATGGATAACCAAAGTTATCCATGATAATCTTGAAACCAAACGCACCCTTATAGTTTTCCTCAATAGATACAACTTCGACTTTCTCTCTAATTCTCTCATTTTCTTATTATGTTCATACATCCACCTTAACATCTTGCTCTCTGCAATTTTCATCTTTTACTCGTATACTAAAGTCATAGCCCAACATTCAGTATTATATAATATAACAAATCTAACCATCGTTTATTAGAATTTCCTTTCAAGTTTTAAAAATAATTTATGATCATATAAAACACTCAGCATTCTCCTCCATTTCTTACTTGCTGTTTTTTATCATATTTCTATTTTCCTTCTCAATCAAGCTAGCTTTCCTGATCCTAGGCGGTTGTACACAATGGCATCAAACTTGTTCATCATACTAATACTTAGTCTATCTGATCTATCAAGAGGCGATCTTAATCAGATATGACTTGGTAGGAGCAAAAAACACATACCGTGATGGGAGATCCAGTATTGAGAACTCTCTGACCGCGGACGAACCCCTCAGTACTGTCCATGGTGATGGTCCGCACCACGTTCTCCCCAAGATGCTGCGCGACCTCAAGAACCAGCCGGATCTGGTGATCTAGCACCTCCAGCGCCGTCAATATCGGAGAAAGGCCCTCGATAAACCTGACATCGACGACGGCGCCGATCACCTGGTAGACCTGCCCGATCGCGCCGGCACCAGTGGATTCGTAAGTGATCTTGCCACTGGGCCTGGCTGGGCCTTTGGCTGGTGGAGACGTTGGCTTCGGGGATGCCGCGGCGGCGGAGGCGTACTCAGCGACGCGGGAGAGGAGGCAGCCGGTTGGGGAGGGGTGAGCGGCGGTCCTCGAGGCGGATCGCAAAGCAGGGGGCGGTCTGAGGGCAGGATACCGGCTAGTGGAGGAGCGGAGGAGCGGAGGGCAGGCAGCGGTCGGCAATAACTGCCGTAGTCAGATGGCCACTAGGAAACGAGGCGGCGATGGCTACTCTACGACTGTGTTAGCTGGCTACGTTTCAAATCGGGGGGCGAAGCAAAATTGGGCCGGATTTGGGCCTTAAGAAAGTGAGTAATAGACATGTCTTCTTGTCAATTCGATCAATAACTAAATAGCCGAAAAGACACCGATTGATGGCGTACGATTTGTAAAGCAATTCGCGTCGCTGACCTTATTGCTTTCCCACCTCCGTTGTTTATATTTGCTCAATTGCTTGCCCTCTTCAATCTCGACCTTTTCCGTCGTTCCCATCGCCTTCTCCTCCGGATCCCTAATCTGCAACGACGCGAAGAGGAAGAACAAGAAAGAGGAGGATACATATAGAGATGGAGGAGAAGTATCTGGACCTGGTGTTGGTTCCGCTGGGCCTTCTGCTTCAGGCGGCGTTCCACACTTGGCTTTTCTTCACCGTCGAGAACGATCCCGATCGCACCGTCATCGGCCTCAACAAGAAGGTCCGGCAGCACTGGGTTGATACCATGATGAAGGTCGGTCAGTCACTCTTCTCCCTCCAACCCCTCTCCCTTTGTTCCTCTCGTCCGGTAGGCACTTTTTTTTTTATTGGTTTCCCATTTACTTCGATTTTTCTTTTTCTGCGATTGATCGATAAATCTGATGTTGGAGCAGACTAGCAAAACAAACAGTTATTATCCCGTTTAAGAAGATTTCCCTTTTGTTCGATTCACTGTTTGCATGCTGATCTGTGCCCATATCAGAGTTCTGAAATTTCTGAATGATTTCCATCATTCGCTCTTCTTCTTCTTTTTGTTTCAATTTCTAGGAGCGAGAGACGCTTTCTGATCCAATCACATGAAAACATTGTGATTTTGAAACTTAAAGACTTTATATAAAATAATTGAAACTTAATAGTGCCAAATGCACAATTGCAGTGCGAATATATGTATGCATACATTTCGTTTGGGGTGGGAACGACACCAACCAGTCCAGCGATGCGAAAAGTATGGAAATTTTTGACTTTTTTTTTTTATTTTAAAATGTTTTAGGAAGTATGACAGAGGACATTTTAAGACCTGAGGGAATTTGAGTCAGACAATCATGGTCCAAAGTCTTTTTTTAATCTATACAAATTAATTAATCATATTTTAGGATAAATTAAATTACGATTTGAGAGGTTGTATCCTCTTAATTATTCAATTATCATGGATAATTAATAGTAGCTTGCTTAGCAAGTTGACTTGTTATTCGGCCACGTGGCAGGATCCGGTGAAGAACGGCGTTCTGGCGGTGCAGACTGTGCGCAACAACATCATGGCGTCGACGGTCCTGGCAACCACCGCCATCACCCTCGCCTCCGTCATCTCCGTCTTCGTCAGCGCCACCACCTCCTCCTCCTACGCCTCCGGCCTCGTCTACGGCAACACCTCCGGCGTCGCCCACTCCGTCAAGTACTTCTCCATCTCCCTCTGCTTCCTCCTCGCCTTCCTCTGCCACGTCCAGTCGATCCGCCACTACGCCCACGTCAGCTTCCTGCTCACCCACGCAGCCACCGCCGACGAGGTCGACGTGGAGTCGGTCTACGTCGGGTGGAGCTTGAACCGGGGGAGCTTCTTCTGGTCCTTGGGCCTTCGGGCCTTTTACGTCTCTTTTACCCTCTTCCTCTGGATTTTCGGGCCCATCCCCATGTTGGCCAGCAGCGTCGTCATCTGCGCCATCTTGTTCTTCCTGGACTTCACCAGCGCCTTCACCAGGAAGTACCATCAGCCCGTCATCGTCAAGCAGCATGAGATCCATAGCAATTCTGCAAGTCACAGAGTTGATGTTTGATATATGATCATGGTTTGCACTCTATGATTTTTGTATCGACGGTTGATTTTTTTTTTTTTTTGATGGTTTAAATGTATGATAATAGAGGTGGTTAAATAATAGTCTTTTTTAACTACCTGCCTTTCTAAGTTGTACTGTCCTAATTTCTCTGCATGGAGATAGAAAGTGGATCCACCACCAGTCTCCACTCGAGAGGAAACTTAAGCAAGTGAAGTAGTGTGACATCGCAAAGGATATCCATGGACAAGAAGTGCCTTCCAGGTCAGAACACGCACAATCTTTATCTCCTGACTCAGCCTTACATTATTGTTAAATATTAGTGTGATCTTCTAGTTAGATCCACAGACCGACATATTTGTTCTCTGAACCATTCTACTTTGCAAATCTGGCATTTAGTTTTGATAAGCTAAGTTTGTCCTTTAGTAGGTAAACAAAAGGGATAGCGTTGCTTGCATCTGAGCTATGGCCTAATCTTGATTTGATTCAAATTGTCTGTAGGATATCTAGTTATTAGTGTAGAGAGAGAGAAAAAAAAAACTTTTGCGAGCCAATAGTACCTCTAAATTTAAACTTGGTGCAGTAATAGTGATGGCATCATGTCTCACCAGTCAATTTGTTGTGATATTTGTTCCGGTGGGACACAGAGAACCATCCCCAGTATTTTTTTTTTATCATTTGGACAGCCGACTGCTAGATAAGATACACTAGAAAAAGGTCAACTTTTGACCTAACCACCACATGCCATGACATCAAATTTGGCTCAAGTAAAATTTCCTTCTCTCGCCATCTCTCCTCATCTTTCATTTAACCCAACCTGTCATCAGCCACTAGAGAGAGGCCCCTCAATGGAGCACTCCACTTCAAAGTCCATCTCCTTCTTGCTGCTTCTTGCACTGCTCTTCTCAGCTTTGATCAGCTCTCACAGCACAAGATTCCCAAACCCCTATCATCCTAACAAAGGTGTGATCTATTTAAATTTCCTGTTTTGATTTATTTATTATTATTTTTTTTTGGTTTGGTGCAAAACAATATATGTCTCATTCTGTTTTCCTTTCCTTTTTTTTTTTTTTTTTGTTTATCTGAACATTACAAAAATGAAGGCGGACACAGTGAGGTGATCAGTAGATGGTTAGTTAGCAAGAGGTTTGCCAGGGAGTCACAGTTTACGCCACCTTCTCCAGAAGCCAATACGAATCCCCCTCGAGGACCTTGAGACGTGCGTGCATGCCATGAAGGGAGGGATTATCTGAAAACCCAGTTGCTAATTAACATGCATCGTTTCGCTTTGATCCCTTTTTATCATTTCAACTGCTGCTTGTTCATCTGTTTCACTTCTCTTTCCAAAGATATATTTTTAGTAGTTCTTCCGGTGCTGGATAATCTCGCATAAGTTGGTTTTATTATTCTCATTGTTTTACCAAATTTGTTCTTCACTAATAAAGTTTGACGCACCCAATTTAATCCACTTGATTCATCCAACTCAAGAAGTTTAATAAATCCATGAAAACTACTCATTTCTTGAATTTGCGCATGCATCCAAATTATTATTATTCCATTATCATATTTAAACTGATCATTTATTGAACATGGCCTAAACTATAAAATCATTAAATGCAATATATATAGATGCAATTTTGATAGTACACACTGGATTTTGTTGACTGAGAATTTCAGAAGAATCATTTAACAGATAATAATCGAGTAATAAAAAACCAGGGGTTATGTGGTAGAGCAGGAGCATCTAGTCAGGATGACTTTGGGGAGGACTGTTGGACCTTGCTCAAGCTTCAAAAATATTTTACCATTAAAGAGGATTTAATTTTTAAATTTTACAATAGAAATAAAGTCTAATTTTTATTTTTTGCCCGGGAATTCAAATTTTAAAGCAATAGCACGATTATTTATCGTTTTTAAAACAAAGAAAACAAAAAGAAGAAAAATTCTACAAATCCATCTAAAGGAATTAGTTACACTAAAAAAAAAATCAAAATAACAACGAATTTTAACAACGAAAAAAGTTTGTTATAAATTTACAATGAAATTTACGATGAATTATTAAATCGTTGTAAATTAGTAACGATTTTTATAACAAAAAAATTTTTGTCACAAAAATTTCAATATTTATAATAAATTAAATTTTGTCACAAATATATAGTTGCAATTTTACAATAAATATAATTTTCGTTGAAAATTTATGAAAAAAATTCAAAATATTTGTAATTTTTTTTAGATCAATTAGGAATTCATTGCAAATTTTTACAATAAATTTGGAATTCATCGCAAATGTTTACAATGAATTTAGAATTCGTTGCAAATTTTGTGATAAATTTCACGACGAAACAAGTTCGTCGGAGTTTTTAAATTAATTCGGTAAAAAAATACGACAATTGCTCGCGAAGTATGAAACGCAAAGTGTGTGACGAATTTCATCTTTCGTCGCAGAATTTGCGACGAATTTCAAATTCGTCGTCGATTCTGTGATGAATTTTATCTTTCGTTGCAAATTTATGACGAAATTTACAATGAATATATTTCGTCATCAAATTCCGATATAATCCTTTCCCCACATTCTTTCTCCTGATCATCCCGCATTCATGTTCCAAAGGTATGCTCTTCCTCCTCTCTCGCCCAATCCACCATCGCCTCCCTGTGAATCGGCGTCAGCATTGACCCGGGGGGACCGACGCGGGGGCGACGATCAATGATGCCCCCTATTGGGACGAAAAAATTTCGTGATTAATTTCGCGATGACAAAAATTCGTTGGATTTTTAAAATTATTTTGGTAAAAAAATGTTCTCCGATCATCCTGCATTCGTGCTCCAAAGGTACGCTCTTCCTCCTCTCTCGCTCGATCCACCACTAGCTCCCGCGGATCAACGTCGGCATCGCCCGCGGCGGCCCGACCCGAGGCCGACGGCCGACGATGCCTCCTGCTAGGACGAAAAAAATTTGCGACGACAACATTTCGTAGGATTTTTAAAATTATTTCAGTAAAACAATGCGGCAATTGCAGGTGAAGTATGAAACACAACATTTGCGATGAATTTAAGGTTTCGTTGCATAATTTACGATGAATTTCAAATTCGATGCCAAATTTTGCGACAAATATTAAATTTATCGCAAACTTTGCAACGAATTTGAAATTCGATGCCAATTCTCCGACGAATTTTATCTTTTGTTGTAAATTTGCGACGAAATTTGCAACGAATATATTTCGTTGCCAAAATACCCTATAATCTTTCCCCCTTCCTTTCTCCCGATCATTCCGCAGTCACACTCCAAAGGTACGCCTCTCTCGCTCGATCCACCCCCGACTCCCGCGAGATGATGTCGATCATTGCTCGTCGCCATCAACGACGACCATCACGAGGCCGACGCCCCAATAGGAGGGTGTCATCCCCCATCAAGGGAGGATTCAACCCCTGCGCGGGTGATGCACCCCCCCCCCCCCCTTGCGGCATCCCCACACCGTGGGGCATCTGTTGACCCCTTGTCAACCCAACGACGCCCCCTATTGATCAACGATGACCTCTCTGGTCCAATAACATCCTTTTGCGGGGCTAATGCCCCCTTGCAAGGTCGACACCCCCGTGCTACCCGACGAGACCCCCTGCTAGCCTAGCGACGCTCGACGCGTGCTCAGCCCATGCGGGGGAAACATCCAGCGCGTGCTCACGACTTGCGCGGGCTGAGCACGCGTTGACTTTTCAGTGACTCACTTAGAAGTGACTATTTATCGGGTTTGTTTAAGTCATGCTTTGTTGCTGCTAAAATAGTCGAGCACAAATCACTTAGCAATAACTCGGAAGAAACTACAGAATTGACGACTAAAGCATGCAATTCTTTTAGGTTGTATACTTGTTGCTAAAGACCAGGTTGGATTGCCTCGACAAATATTGACTCGAAGCGATCAATGAGCAAGATAAATAATATACAAACCCGAAGAAAGATTAATGAACACGTGAACTACGAATACTAATTCAGGACGATACAAGAAGTTAGATCAAATGATAGATCCTTTTAATATCATGTTACTAGATATGATTCCGAGTTTTGGCCAAGGAAAAGTTGAAGGCGAGAGTTCGGCTATAGAAGTTAAGATATCACAGATAGATAGCGATGCAAATCGAGCGAAAAAAAAGAAGGTATGTTATAAGAAAGTTGTTGGCCATCTTCTTCTTGAGGTTAGTCTTTTGAAGTAGTTGTTAATGTAAAAGGATACTGAACTTGAAGATGCATGTACTTTATAAAGACAAAGGGATCACAGAGTCAAGGATTTTAATGAACAAATGAATGAATTTCGCAGACAGTAGATATTAATCATGTAACATCTTTAATTACCCTCTGCTTCAAATCAACTATCTCCTCCTCGATCTCCTCCTACATATGCGAATGACGATAAAGATGATTTTTTTTTATGATGATGGTTATGTCTGAATTGTTATATGCAAATATTATTTGACTTGTCACATTCGATATTCTTGTATTAAGTTTAATATGTACGATGAATGATTTGTTAGTTGTAATGTTGATTTAATATTATTTCATTTTATATATCTTTTGGTTGTAAAATTTATAAAAACAGTAGAAATAGCTGGCTGGCATGCATGCTTATCGGTTCTGCGGTTCCGGTTCGGTTCTGATCGGTTCCGGATCCGTCGACGTTGGAATCGATTCGAACAGGTTTAAAATCGGTTCCGAACCGATTCCAATTCAGAACCGGTTCCGAAACGGTTCTGGACCACCTTCCTCGAACTTGAGCTTCCAAATTCATCTAAAGTATTGATGATCATATTCTTTTTTTTATCGCAAAATAATCTTGTAGAGATGTTAGCATGTTAAGAATTTTCACCTTTAAATTAACAACCGAAACTAGATCCAAATCGAAACCAGAACCGATTCTGAAACGATTCCGAACCGTTTCCAAACCGGTTGGAACCGAACCGAACCGGAATTGAAACGGTTCTGAAATCGCTTCATCCGAATCGGTTCGATTCCGAATTTAACGGATTAATTCCGATTCGGTTCCGAATTGAACCAATCTATTAAGCATGCCTAGTTATATCGTAGTGGATTTTTTCAATTTTGCTAAAAAATGAATTTTGTCGTAGATTTGGCAACAAAAAACTTTTTCATTGCAGATTTGACAATGAAAAAATATTTTCATCGATAATTCTAGATCATCAATCGATTGCTAAAGACCATCAATCGATTGACGTTAGACCAGTCGATTGGGTAGTTGACTAAAAAATATTCTATGCTCTGCTACATTATCATCAATCAATTGATGTCTTCTATTAATCGACTGATACTAAGACTATTGAAAGTACACGAGCCAACAATCGACTCATTGAAGTTGATTGATTAAAATTTTTCATTGCAAAATTCAAGGATTTCAGTGTTTTTTAAATAGTAATCCCTTGGATCTTCAGTCAAAGATATAAAACCCTTACACTTCACCAAAAAAATTCCTTGCTAAAATTTATTTATCACTTGACTAAATAATTATTAGTGCTTTTTTAATAGTAATCCCTTGGATCCATAGTGGAGGAGTATCCAAGAGTCATATAACTTTATTAATAAAAGAAACGAAACGCCCGTTAATTTTCTGTAAACATGACAAGCCATTGCAGATATTGGAAAATATAATAAATTGAAACATGGGCTCCAATATTGCTTGGTACATAATATGCATAGCACGTTTATTCTGATAAAAAGGATGATGATAAATAAAAAAATAAATAAACTTCCATTTAACAATCCATTCAAAACCTCCCGACCAACCAAATTCAGGCTAATCCAATAAAGCACAAGCGTTCATTACTCTGGAATCCCTTTATATGCATCAGATTTTACAGACGAAGGCATTATTACTGCAAGAGCAACAAAGCCGCCAAGGATAATAATCAAAATACCCATGAAGTTTATTAAGAAGGCCTCGTTTGAGTATCTGGATATCAAATTGCTGCTTTGAAGAAAGGTGGCCTTTTCTAAGAAGCCAGAAACAGTCGTGGCGATTGCAAGAGAATAGATGTATAACCCGAAAAACACGTGCCATGGAAGTAACAAAGCTCTTCCACTTCTTGAGCCTCCAGGATACCAGAAGGTGTAAAACCCAAGTAGCCACTGTGCAAGGTACGACTACTTGAAGAAACAATGAAAGGAAGAGAAGTAATGGTTGAAGTAACCAATGAAGTACCTGAATGGCAAATAAGAGAAGGCATGCCAGACCCAACCAAGAATGCAGACTGTAGAAGTTGTCGATGCCCCTTTCGTTATGGAACTTTAAAGCTGCCCAAATGCCAATAGACCCCAAACACAGGGCAAGAAACTGAACTGTAAGATGCAATGCCTTCCTAAAATTTTTGGTTCCTGACAATGTCTTGTATGCTAGTATGGCTGTCATTACCAGTAAGCAATTGCAGCGAGAATAATTAGAGAAGTTTAGTAAAAATAAATAAATAACACATTATCAGATTTTCCAAAAAAACAAACAAAAGAACGAGATAAAACACTACGAATCCATGACAAATTCAAGAAGAGAGAGCTTTATTTTTACCACTTTTAATCTCCAGACCCATCATTCAGATGCTCATATGAATGTAGCTTTTGAAGGTTAATAAAAGGTGAAGTTGACACTTTTTGGATGTAGCTTATCATCAGAAACTAGATGTTACAAAAAGTAATATTTAACGTATGCAGTTGAAACAATGATAAGAAATTTAGAATCTGCAATGCAATAAGATATTGCATCACAATACATCCTTGAAAATAAACTCTTGTATATTATGCTCAAGTTGTTTGTTTTTACAAGCTAACTTTTAATTATCTTTTGTGTTAAATTATCTTCTAGAATCTATAGTCATGCGACAAGCATGTGAAGGAAAAAAAGAGGCCTGCCTCAACTAGGTGAGTTGAGAATGATGAGACATGTGCTTAGAAGGGAACTTACGTAACCTTATAGCTAAGGTTTAACACAAACTGTTATAGTAACTACTGATTATTATAGAACAAAATAAAGATGAATTCTTTGCTTGTCGCCAGAAGATTGAGACACATTAAAGCAGTACCAAAGCCTGACGATCAGAGTCAACATGTGAACAGCTCAATATTGTACACACACTCAAGGCTTTGCAAAAGACTTGACACTCAAATATAGTTGATATTGCCTATCAATTCATGTCTAAAGACAATGCTTTCACAGGATGAATATCAGAAGAGGTACGAGTGGCTGTGGCAGATGCAAGAAGAATGCCCAAGTCCCAACAAGCAGAGATTGTCAGAATGAGACAGATGATCAAAAGACCTAACAAAGCTTATTCAGAAAAAAACGAGGGGATGCTTGAATGGAGATGTCAACTATGGCCTTTGACATAGCGGAAGGTAGCATTGAGTATGGATAGCTAAAAGATAATCCATTCAAGAAAGACTTGTGTTCATCTTGCAGCGCGTGCGCACACACACACGCCAGGAAAAAAAAAACACTACTGCTGGAGAAACGATTATGGCAGGAGCTGCACTTCAACAGTAGGGGCATCTATGTAGAAATTGCTGATTTACAAGAAAAAAAAACATATGCAGAAAAGGAAGCCAATTTAGACCTACTTTAAATGAAACCTATGGCAGAAGAGAGAAAGGCGCTCTTTTTTCAGGCTTAAACTAACAGGAGCCTCCATGCCCAATAGTAAAGGCATGAGCAGAGATCACAAAAAGGGAAGGCCAAGATTTGAAATTGGAAGAAAATGAAGGCAAAGTTTAAAGCAACATTTTATACTGACTATTTCATGTACCTATATAAAATTTCACTTCTCGAAGAAAAAAAGGATAATGATTGGTGAAGGTTAACAATGTGCTACTATTTTTATGTTTCTTGTAACAATGTGTCTACTAGGGTCAGCTTAAAGGAGACCAATGAACAAATTACATGTTTCTTGGCAGGACTTCATTTGGACATCAGAGATGAGATTAGGATCAATCATGCTTTCCGCCCAGAAGATGTTCAATAAGTGAGAGGCAACTACGAACCTATGGAGAGATGGACACATAAACCACAGTAGCTGAAAAATTTTATGAGGGAAGTGTGTTAGAAACAGTTGACGAAGAGCAGCATCTTACACATTTAGTAGTTAAAATTGAAGTATACTTAGTATATAGAGGAATATATAAAGTAAGAAACGGATGTCCTTGATTTACAAGAATAAAAAAAAATCAGAAACACTTGTTTTTTTTTTTTGAAAAAAAAACATGTAAAATAACGAAGAATCAGTACCTTCGCCATTTAGAACTATGAATCCAATAACCATTAGCACAGGGTGCACCTATAAGTGTCAAGAATCTATTAGTTGATAATTACCAGAATTTTCTGTTTATGCAGTGTAATAAACAAAACAGTATCTATTAGTCACTGAGATTAGTATAACTTCAAAAGGCACTATTGCCATGTCAATTGTCAAGCAAAAGACTTAAAGAGAAATCACAAACAATAGCAATATATAACTTCACCACACAAAGACAATAAAACCCATTAATCCTTACCTTCGAAGACTAGTTAGTGGTCACATAATGGCATGTTGGCAATATATCAGCCTACATCAGTTGTTGAACACATCTAGCTATTTGGTGAATCAAAGAAAGATGAAGCTGAAACAATGCTTCAATCATAGATAACTACACAGAACCACACCAAATCAGGAGGCAATCACTAGATTAAATTGGTTATTTAAGCTTGCATGACATAAGGTCATGATTGCTTACCCTACCAATATTTAAAAGACCCCAATTTTTTAATATTTCTGTTTCTTTTGACCAAAACAATAATAAGTGAGATTATGGTGGATTTAACTAAGCCATACCAGCTAGTTTTGCTATTGCCAGATACTTTGATAAGATTTTTGTACAAATCAAGTTTGACGATGAAAGTACAAAGGAGATTGCAGTCTGATTTTAGATTTCTTTGCTTACTAATGAACCTCACATGGCATTCAATCACAACAGATGTTTATTGTTTAGTTATATCGCTCCCTTATGATACAGGAGCCTTGATCTTAGTTTGTGAATTATAGACCAGCAATCTATTTGTTAAATGTGCTAACTTGGTGTAGTCTTATGGATGGTGTTGGTCAAAATCTCAGAACATGCTTCTTACTATGGGTGATATAAACATGTCTAGCACAAGGTGAATGGAGGACGCTTCTAAAAACACCTGCAATCACAGATTCAGAGTGCATCAATGTAGCGACCAATACGCCATGCTGCCCATGCTGTTTGAGACCATTTCATGGTGGCAATGGCTATGTTCTTATACCAACAGATAGTTAGACATTTCCCCTTCTCCAACTATATTAAATATCCTACTGACTTCCTCTGTTCTCAACTCTCACATCTACTATCTCTAAACTCACTGCTTTCATTATTGGGAGGAGAGGAAGAGATAGAGAAATTTTAGGCTGTGAAAAAGAATAAAAAGGAATTGAAGATTGATTCCTTCATTAGTGTTACTTGAGGGAGAGTGTGAACCAAAAGAAAATACAGAGATTTGGAAACAAAAATAAGAAAAAAAATCCAGTTGCCCTTTGGTGAAAAATGTTGATTGATAATCGTTTTCACATCTTATTTCCATCCGATTTGGATAAGCAAGCTAAGGCTTGTTAACTCCTAATTTCCTCCTTTCTTCTCTTCCTTATTTCCTTCCAAATAAAAGAAGGGAATCTCTTGGTCAATCTTCAATGCCTTTAATTTCCCTTCACTTCCAATAAACAAGACATAATCTTTCTTCTTCAAGACTTCATGTGGTGGAAGTTCTCAAAGTTAAACGTTCATTTGAAAGAATTCTATGGAAGTAGTTAGTTGCATTATATTATTTCATCTCTCCATGTTTACTTTCATTTATGATAACTAGGCTCAATCAGTATAAGAAGTAACTCTGCAAAGCCAACAACTGATACTAAATCAGTCAATTATCTATCCTAATTCACAGCATTCGATAGAGAATTGCTAACTTTACCAGTCAATTATATTGTTAGGTGGAGGAACCACACATATGAAGGAAAGCTTGATCGACAGATATCCTAATGTTGGAAGTCTGCTAAGTTCGTACAGAATCAATATCAGTTTAATACACATAAACCATAAGACTCGCCAAAAAAAGGCAAATCACATAATCAATATCAGTTTAATGTTGGAAGTGTTGCAACTACAGCTCATTTTTGCAAAGACATTTGGCCAAAAAAAAAAAAAAAAGAAGAAGAAGAAGAAAAACACAGAAAAGAAACCAAATCAGAGAAAGAAAACGATTACGTTAAATATCAGGGCTTTTTCATCGGAAATCAGGGCAAGTCCGCCGCGGAAGTAGACGGCCCAGGTGATGACTAGGGCGGCGGAGGCGGCGCCCAATAGGCGGATGATGGACACGATCGGATAGCGGACTACAGGGGCGTTCATCGTAGCGTCCTCAGGAGTCAGCGGCACCACCGGTGGAGTTTCGGAGCCGGCGAGATGGGAATCTTCGGAGATCGCCGAGGTCACAGATTCGATGGCCGTCGACGGTTTTATCATGCCGACTTCGCTTTCTTGGTTCAAAGAGCCGGTATTTGGAGTCAACCGAATCGGGTCGGATTAGGATTGCCTCGGGTTGGAGTCCAAATCTGGTCCGTGACCCGTGATAAGACAGGAGATCGACGAGCACGAGTGTACTGTGCACGATCCATTGCCGCGGGTGTGGATTTTTTCTATTTAAACGCATGGACCCGATCACGATCAACACCGCATCGGGGCGAAGAGGTTTCCTGCGAAAACAAATCATCGTCGAGATCGGGGAGAGAGAGAGGTGGAAGACGAGGAGCACGAGAAGAGGAGGTCAAGCTTAGAACTAGAAGAAAGTTTGGGCGGGATGGGGTTCTGGATGACGACCATGGTTTTCTTCTTGTTGGGAATCGTTGCTTCCGCCTCCGTTCGCCTTTGCTGTAACCGTGGCCCCTCGACCAATCTGTATAGCATCCCTTCTATATCCTCATCCTTTAGTTGTTGTTTGCTGATGGGCGTTTGGAGCTTGAATCTATGTGAAAATAGTGGCCTTTTTCATTCTGATTTGTATTTTATTGATGAGAATCTGATGCTTGTTTTTGGGTTTGTTAGCATGGCTGATTAGGCCAGTAGAAAACTCAGTTTAGTTTCCTTAGTTTTTTCTAGTAACCTGTGGTACTTCTTCTTGTGTGAAAAAAATTATGACTTCCTTGTAGGTTTTGGTTGTATTGACTGATTTATAGGAATTCTTATTGTATATGTTCCTTATTTCAATTACCCAAATTTTCGAAATATATGATAAATCTGAAGAAATAATAAAAGAAAAAATAGAGTTGAATTTGTTTAAGCAAATCCTTGGAAACATCCAGTTAATAGTAACTGTCAAAATTGGAGGATGGAGTTGTAAGGAGCTACTTCGCTTAATCTTTTAAATTTTAGAAAGATTAAGCAAATTGGAATTTAGTCTTCACAGAAAATGAAACGATCATTGATATTTTTGTAAAATAAGTTACCAAGTGACTTCTGCCGTCATTGTGTATCAGTTAGCTCTTAAGCATGAGTTTTTTTCAGACATTGAACTAATCTAATTATATGATTTGTGAGGGAAGGTAAAATGACCTATTGCTCCCAAGTCCCAACTGAATCATTTCCTCTTTCATGTTAAAGTTTCAGTCTCACTTTTATTCCCTAAGTTGCAATTTTGATTTGCATAAATCCTGTCAAGACAAAAGACTTCCATAGCAGGTTGTCAGTTAGATTTATTTAAGGGATTTAATATTATGATATTAATTGCATTTTGCCATTTTATGACTATCTCAAACAATTTATGTTGTTCGTTATCATTTGGGTAGGGAAAATTTTAAAATGTAGGACCAATTTGGTTTTGCAGGTTTCATTTAACGCTGATCATCACTGCAACAATTTGCTGTTGGATGATGTAAGTTCCTTCATCCATACCTACATGTTTGTTTTTGCATGAATTCATTCCACTGTACTAGGGTGTTTTCAATTCACAAACATATAATCACTTGCAATTCTTAAACTTAATTTTACTTCCATGTGCAGAACTACTTCTATTTCTACATACTATTTCACCTTGTCAGGAGTTTTGCAAAGGTTTGTTGTAGTGAGAGAAGTGATTAGGTTGCTTTGGCTGCTAATAAGAGCATAGTACTAAGATGATTGTGACAGAAAGATATCTTCCCTCAGATTAGTTGAATTGTTTGTTTAAAGAAAGCAATGCTTTAAAAAATTCCATATCAGAGCATAGATATTCATCTATATTCAGCTTGTTTCGCAAACTAAAATGATCCTACAAATATAAAAAACAATGTCATAGAACACTTAACAATGATAGCAAAAGAGCAATATTGATTCATTGGCTGAGAGATTTGATGATGCTACACTCTGGACTGAAGTTGATAAATGGATCTGATCTACAAAAGAGAAATCTTTTTCTATTGTCTTCTTCCTTACTCTGTGGATCGAATATATTCCACATTACTGAAGTTTATGAAAAAGATATGACATTTATTGTGAAAGGTTCTGAGGAAAAACATCAGTAGATTGTTGGGTTTCCAATTTATACGTAGTTGCATACACAGAGAAAATATTGGGAGAGATTTACTAAAAGCCAATTTTCCTCCTTCCAGAAACAAGGAAGAGATGTAAGAGGAGATTGAGTGAAGTTTAGATGTCCACACTAGACATTTTGATAGGAGAAATTTAGGAGGCTTATATCTTACTGATTATATATATATATATATATATATATATATATATATATATAAGAGAGAGAAAACTTGAGTCATATTACCTGAACTTTAATAAATGGATGTGTTGCTAGAGGCATTTTATAATTTAAATGCTTTGTTTATTAAATTGATTTACATTCATAAAATTTCCTCCTCAGGTGGGCAATTGTCTATCTTGCTCAGCTGAAGCCTCTAATTGTACCAATCCTGAACGAAGGAGAATGAGATGCTGTCAAGGAATTATCGGAATCATTTGCTATGATTCCACAAGGCACATTCCATTTCAGCTGCAGCACTGTACTACCACGCATCCTATTGCACAATTTGTCTTCTTCGTTTTAACTTCTTTGCGAAATCGATCTCTGAACAAAGTGTCAATTTTGTATAAATGCTGGAAACATATTTTATCTGAATAATCCTTAATTCCTTTTCTCTTTCTCCATATTCAAAGTGACCCTTTTTTTTTATTTTTTTACATAAAGGTCCTTCCCACTGCTGGTTTCTGAAGATTCCCCACTGCGTCATTTGACAATTGAAGGGTATTCGAGGACAAAATCTAGAGAGGGACCAGTCGACCAATCAGACCGTGAGCCACAAGGGATAACGTCTGCATCCTTCAATAATAAGAAATGCAGAATCGCCCACGTCGCTTGTTAAATCTTGTGTCTTTTGTTTCCAAATCTTCCATCCTTTTACATATTTGTCCTCCATAATTATCAATCGCTGGTGAGTTTTTTTTCCCTAAAATTGTTTTTCTTTGGGCACAAAGTTTGACTGGGCAATTACATAGCCGGAGTCTTCACGGGCGTCGTGTTAATAATTTAAAACACAGACAACTTGATCATAATTAATTATTTGAGAGTGATATTGTAATAAATAAGGATTGTAAAATTTAAAATTTGGATTCGAATTTAAAAATTCTCAACAATGTAATTTATCTTCTTCTTAGTTCTTACTAACTAGATCGGATGGAATTACATAATGTTGGAGGGTGAATTAGTAATTTGGGAAACCGCGTTTTTAATTGGGCCGAGCTGGGCCTTTCGCGGTTTGTTTGCTTATTCTATTTCCAGCCACCGTTTGTGAGCGGACCGGCCTATCCGGTCACCGCGCCGTGATCGTTATAGTCACCGTCTCTGCGGCGTTCGTCCACCCACCGCCTCCAGCCTTATCGCGCGCGTGACCGCCGTATGGCCGGAGCGGAAGTGGAGGCGGGGGGTAGCGCGGGGGGATGGAGCTGGGAGGACGACAAGGCCTTCGAGAACGCGCTCGCGACGGTGCTGGCGCCGCCAAAGGATGAGGGGGCGGAGGGCGAAGAACGCGGCGGGAGATGGTGGGATCTGATCGCGGCTAAAGTCCCTGGGAAGACCGAGGCGGAGGTGAGGCAGCACTACGAGGTGCTGGTGGAGGACGTGGAGGCCATCGAGGCCGGAAGGGTCCCCGTCCTGCGCTACGGCGGGGAGGAGTCGCCGCCTTCTTGCACTTTACCGTCTTCCTCCAAGGAGAACCAGCAGCATCAGCACCACCAGCAACCCCAAAAAGATCCTAACAGTCACCTGGGTTCGGCGGACAGAAAGAAAGTGAGGTCTGAGATTGGAGCGCAGGGTAAAAGTTGCTCCAAGGCGGAACAAGAGCGGCGGAAGGGAACGCCATGGACCGAAGAAGAACACAGGTTTTTCTCTCCCCTTTATCCAATTTTGTGGAAAATCTACTACTTTCCTGTTCGTTGAACTATCGATTTTGATCAAATTGATAGCGCTACAGAACAATTCAATGTATGAATTTGTGAATCAAAAGTAATTCTTGCAGGCTTTTCCTGCTCGGTCTTGACAAGTTTGGGAAGGGCGACTGGAGAAGCATATCGAGGAACTTCGTCATCTCAAGGACACCAACACAAGTCGCAAGCCACGCTCAGAAGTACTTCATTCGCCTAAACTCCATGAACAGAGATCGCCGGCGATCGAGTATCCACGACATCACGAGTGTGAATGGCGGCGACGCCTCTTCTCAGCAGGGCCCTATTACTGGTCAGGCCAGCACGAACACCTCAGCCATTGGACCATCTATCAAGCATCCTTCGCAAGCCAATGTGCAAGGGATGCCGATGTACGGCCCGCCGGTCGGTCACCCAGTCGCCGCCGGCCATATGATCTCAGCAGTTGGCACTCCAATTATGCTTCCTCCTGGCCATGGCCCTTATGTCATGCCCGTTGCCTATCCACTGCCTCCTCCATCAATGCACCAGTAGTCGTCCTTGCAACTTCTGACTTCCATCGCCTTGACAAATTCATTGATAGAGAGAGTTCGAGAGGATATTGGAGATTAAAACAAGATTTTGTTTTGGTGCAATAACAGTCCAGTAGCTGATCACTTGTAATGACTTCTCACTGTAATTATGTGACCTTAAATAAAACTTGTAAATCTAGTAGAGGATGTCCTCCAACTTCATAATAGTGTTTCCAGTGTCTTTTGCCCCGATTAGTTTTAGAGGTAAATATTTATTTATTTACAATAAATCTAAAGCATATAACTTGTAAATTAAAAAGAAGATCTTTAAAATATTCGTCCCATTACTTTTTTTTTTTTTTTTATCATTTCACCATATATTGAAATTTGAAATAGTGGTTACAATAGCTTAAGCAAAGAAATTAAATAGACCATATTGGTTTAGCATTTTTTTTTATAATTTGATTTTAATATTTCTTTATTTATTTTTTAATTAAATATGAGATGAATTTATTGGACATATAAAAAAAATAATGAAAGAATGATTATTATATAAAACAAATTTGGCTGGATGTAGGTCGAAAATTTATTTTCTCAAATGGAATATATTTTCGACATCAGACTTATTTTATAGGGACGACATGATCACATCGTCGAGTGCAATTATTAATCCGTGAATACTTTCCTAATTTATTACAGTGATAAATAGAATATATCTCATTTATAGATTATTTAGCACTCGTCAAAGATCTATAGGATTGGATCGATTAGAATTAGTTAAATTGAAAACCTGAATATTGAATGCTAGTAAAAAAATTTTTGTCAAAAATAAAGAATTATTTAGCTAAATATTTTGTGGGAAAAAAAAGTATTGCTTTCATAAACGGGACTATATAAACTAAACTCTTGCCCTATTCCATCTGACGGATAACAAATCTCCATTTCTATTATCCCGCCCATCCCCAGTCCGTTCCGCTCCCTCGTCAGATTCGATCAGTTGCCTCTCGATTCCTCGATCCCTCGCCGTGCCGTCGGGTCCGAGGAAGAGAAGAGCCACCAGGCGGCAGAAGGAAATGGTGGAGCAGATGAAGACCGCCTCGTCTTCCGATCCTTCCCAAGGTATCTTCTGTTTCGGACCCTTTGGTTTTCTCTTCCGTCTTTTTCTTCGGTTCCTGGCGTCCGATGATTTCTTAAGATTCCGGGCAAGGGGACAATCTGGTAACGGAAGGGAGCGGCGAGGTGGATAGCTATTACTCGGCATTTTCATCTGCCCCAACTTCGCCCTCTGTAGAGAGCTATTATTCTTTATCCTCGAAAGAGTGGTCTGGATCGGAAGCTGTCGATGGTGGTGCGAAGAATTCGGAGAATCTTGAAGCCGAGGGCTTGATCGAGGAAGATGTGCTGGAGTTGGCTCCTGCGATAACGGAAGTAGCTTTTCTGACGAGAGATGGATCGGCCGCTAAATCAGATGAATTAGCCAAATCTGAGAAGGGAAACTCGAAAACTGCTGAGGAACCGGCCATTTCCGTCGATAACGCCGTTGGTTTGACTGAGGAGAGGAGCCAAGTCGCGGAGGTTGCTGCTGAGGTTCTTGAAGAGATTCAGCGCGGCGACAGAGAGAAAGCATCGGAAGCACGTGGCCTCGTTGGGATCGTTGAACACGATGGAAATGACCGTCAATTTGCTGGAGGAGACAGTACATTAACGGCGACCAAGGTGCTACAGTTGGACGCCTGTGGTTGTGCTACTTCTCTTGCTTAGTCGAATCAATGTTCTAAATAGCGAATATCTCGTGCTATGCAGGTCCATCGTAGCGCTCCGATGGTGGTGCATCGTTGGAAATGGTCGAATTGTTGTGGTTTGCTGGATTTCGTTACAAATCCTGATGGGTAGTTTCAGGTACTTTAGTCACCTCATGCTAATTTCTCGGTTAATCACTTCAAAGACCCACAAATTTTAACTAAAGGATGTGCATCTATAGATAGTTTAGGAATTGTGAGTTTTTTTCATACTTTTTATGCAATTCGCAGTTGATACTTTTTATGCAATTTTAATCGGGTAGCATGGCTCGATCAAACATGATAGGAGATGAATTGCACGGAAATTTTCTTGGAAATAAATTACAATCCGGTGCGGAGAAGGAATTCATTATATGTAGTCTTACCTTGCTTTTTTTACAAGAGATTGTTTCCAGGATTTGAACCTCTTGGTCACAAGGCAACAACCTTACCATTGTGCTAGGACTTCCTTCTAGAAATTTTCTTGGAAATATAACACGATATTGGAATGGTTTCAGTAAACTTTGAAATTCAGTAGATATGGCTGCAAGAAATTAAGATAGTAAATAGTTTAGAAATTAGTCAAGATGCTACATTTTGGCGGAAAGTATGCAAGTGATTTACTCAATTACTGCATTCGAGAACCATGGAACTGAAAATGGAATGGACTGCCTTTTCTTAAACAAATAGGATTGATGTACTTCTTTAAGCTTGATAACTTTCTTTCACTAGCCAGTTCCATGGCTTCTCTGCCGCAACACGGGCAGTGAACAAGGTGAAAACTCATAAAGCATATCGTTGCAAACAATTTCACAAACAACCACAATACATTAGACAGTTTCTACAAAGGAATTTAAGTGAGAGTTGATATACCAATCTCTTTTTTTTCCTGACTGTCCTATTCGTTGTCAACTTCAAAAACTTAGACAACTTTTAGAGTGAAGAAAATACATGACTTGAAGCGACTTCGTATCGCAAAATAATTTATCAGAAAATAATAGGGCAGAGTTTTACTCGAACTATATTTCAATCGAACCACTCAAAAGTCAGTGAATTCGGTCGGAAGCTAAAACAGGACTGAAAAAGCACAAGCATATTCAGTCACTGTGAAGAACAAGCACAATTATGATTGTGCCACTTGCGGGAGGGTTCCTCCTGAGCTAATAGACTCTCTCAGCTGTTGAGACTGGACGGAGGAAAACAACAATGACAGTGATGTTATCTTTGCTTCCTCGTTCAGCAGCTTCAGTGGCCAACCTCTTCGAACACATCCATGGCTCTTTAACAGTGTCTTTGATGATGGACACAACCTCCTCATTGCTCATCACGTCCCACAGCCCATCACTAGCCATCACCTGAGATCAAAGAAAATTCTACTTAATACACCTAAAAGTGACTAAAACGCCTAGATGATATATCAATAATGATATAATCTTAGCACAGTGCCTCTGGAGCATCTACTGAGCCATTCGAGCAGATGCCAAAGAAAAAGAGTAAAGGACAGTGAATCTTGAAAAGAAATGTTCGCTAGGAGAAAAGGTCACTCCTGCTGTAGCGAGGGGAAAAAGAGGAGCATAATGAATGGCAGGTAAGCCAATTGATGCAAAGTAACATCATAGGAATTTTAGCTTTAAAAGGGACCTATCACCTAGTACTTATGATTTAACTGGTGATCATAAAACAACCCAAGGGTAAAGGGACAAATAGTTTGGTTTCAAATTCAGCAACTTAGTGGTCATAAAAGGAACTACCAGAAACTCATCATTGGAAGAAATACAATTCTCAACTATCTCTGGTTTGGCTGTCACTGCAGGCTTCAGATCATCATCACCAATTGACCGTGTTACCTGACAAGAGGGGATAAGTTATTAAAACGCTTGGTTACTGGAGGCACATAAAACAATTAAAGATTTATCAAATAAAGTTTGCCATTTGGATAAGTAAAGAGAGCATTTAGTCAGTTTGTTTTTTCAACCGTTTTGAGTTGTTTGAGGAAGTAGATTATATTATATATAACTTCGTATGCATGTGTTACAATTTCCAAAACTTCAGCCAAAGTAGTCGTTCTCAAGAGAGGATGAGGAAACCTGGAGAGCAGCTGATCCAACTCTCCATGTATCTACTTGCCATTTCACTTCCGCGCCTTCTTCCATGACCCGGGTTCTTTCCTCGGGACAGCTTGCAACATGGTCCTACAAGGAAGAACATTAACTTTCTGACGTCAATCTTGATCAATAATTATTATATAAATAACCAGAACTATGTGCCAATTCACACTTTGCTCATTGGAATTGGGCAGCCTTTGCGACTTATAATTGCCCGACAATCACCAGCATTTGCAACATAAATCTTGTTCCCAGAGATTAGCGCTGTTATTGCCGTACAACCAGGATGCCAATCTTTCTGAGCAGCTCTTCTCGAGTTAAGGTGGAACATTAGCTCATCTCTGAAAGCTAAGTCTGTCTTTATAAAAGCTTCAGTAAGTGAGTCTGCAGGACTGCAATTTATTCAAATAAGAAGAGTGATGACCTTAAAATAACAGAGAAGAGCATTAAAAAGAAGGAAACCTGCACATATAATCAGAGTTCCTTAGGAACACTGGCAGTGCTCGAGAAGCAAACTCTGCTGCTGCTGCTCCTGCACACATCAAATTTTTAGTTAAGATTCATATCTTGGGAATATTAGCTGATACTGAATCAAATAGACACCTCTATGACCATCAAAAATCCCAAAAGCGTGAACACCCTTGTCTTTGCATAGATTTGGAAGCAAGAAGTGCGTGTCTTCCATTTTCTCCCTTCTTCCACGGGTTGCAAAGGATCCCCAGGACAAAGTTGGGTTAAAGTGTGGAGTGTCACAAGCAGAACTATAGCAAGTTGTCATATTTGACTTTTCCGCAATTGTTTTTTTTGCTAATTCTTCCCCCCGTGCTAACCAATTAAACTCTTCTTGACTGTATTTGAGGTCATTGGTGCTATCTTGAAAATGCATATCGGAAGCAAATAATGGCAGATAAGAGATGCTTCTTTGATTCATAAGCATGGACAACTCTTTGACAATATCATCAAATGAAGGTCTATCCAGTGGATTTTGATGCCAAGACCTTTGAATAAGAGACAACAAACTTGGTGGAGCACCAGATTGATGGTCAGCAAGAGCAGGTCTTAGACCATTGGAAACTTCTGATGTAAGTTGTTGTTCGGTATAGCTCATTTCAAGAACAGTGTGTGCCTAGGAAAAATTTAAAAAACATCAAGATAGTTCATTTTAAAGAATTCTAAAGGTAGATCAAGAAAAAATAGACATAAAGCTAGGCGTGCCAATACAAATGAATGATGATAATCAAACAACACTAGAACAATTAAACATCATGGTGACTATAGAGAACATAGGCTCAGTAGACAAGTATTTATTTGTAAAGCTTAGAAATAATTGCACTACAATATAACTGCTAGTTTGAAGGTTTAATTGTGACATTTATGTTGAGGTTTACAGTATAAAGATTAATAGGTGCCCAACTTTTATTCTAAGGAGAACACAATGAACTTGAAGTGGGGAGAGAATCGACCTCCAAATGTCGAAAGTTATATTATTTCAATAATTTGCTCGATGTAAAAGATTCCCACGGGTTGTTATTTATAGGCATCCAAGAGGGTGCGCTGTCTTCAATAAAAATAAGGAAACTTATAAAAATAGAAATGAAGAGAAATTATTATCAATTAATGGCCATTTGAATTGATATCCATCTCGAATTATATCATTTAACAACCTTGTCTTTGAGGTTGAGCAACAATAAACTATAAATTTTCTTTTCTTTTCAATGACAAAATAATCGACTAGGATTTTTTTTTTAAAAAAAAAACATAGTCGAAAAGGGAACCTGCATCAGTGAGAAACAAACAAGTTAAGAAGGGGAACATATTAGAGAGATCACAGTGCAAAACATTGATCATTTGGCACTGGTGTTGGATGTAAAGGAGAAGATTAGTGATCTTGATACCACAGGTGAGGCTTGACCTCCAAATGTGAAAGACTATATTATTTCATTAATTTTCTTGATATAAGGAGACCAACAGTGTGATTGCTTATAGGCATCAAAGAGAGTGCCTTCTTGATAATAAATAACTAATGCTAGATATAATTATTCTTCAGAAAATAACGTAAAATATTTTTCCACTGATCATCATTTGGGGACATATTATAGATATTTGTATGACTTGGCCAATAACCATTGCAATGGTACCTGAGCTTCTGCTTGTAGATCTGTGTAAGGAACAACACCAGTAAGAAGCTCACTGCACAAGTTATAAAAAAACATTGTGAATAAAGAAAGAAAACCAAATACTAGAAGCATTTACTGCCCAGAAAATATGTCGGTATAAATATTATTCACTCAACTCCAACTTCTGTTAATTGTGTATACCAAAATGAACCAGTGAACTACCCATAGAGTAATACAACAAATAGCAAGCTTGCAAGCACGAGTAAATAATTTCTCAAACATGAACAACAATGAAAGAATGAAACACGAATTATCCATTTCTACTATCTCATTTTCCCAACATTGTTCCTTTCATCCCATTCATTAGTATATTTGCTCAATGAATTATATATATGCACAATTTTTTGTTAGTTTTCTGTCAGATCATTTGCTTTAAAAACAAAATAATTGTATATTTAGTCAGCTCATCTATTGTTTTTGTAACTGAAGCATGACATGCCTATATACAGTAATTCATATAAGTTTGCCTTTTCAGTATCGATTATGAATAGCATGTAATTGTTTGTTAACTATTGCTAATTTTATTTTAACAGTGCTCGTCCACCGTAGATATCATGTATCTAGTATCCTCCATGGCATAAAAGTCACAATGTGCAGTTAACAAAAGTCATATAACCTGAATGATGACAATTTCTAATTCATAAATATAGGCATTGCTATTATTCTTACTTTATAGATATTGCAAAACTGTAGACGTCTGACTTTTCTGTGTGAATATCCTTCCTCAGAATTTCTGGTGCCATATATATGAGAGTTCCCACCATGTTTTTTTTGTGAAAACCACCAGTAGGTTTGCCAGATGACCTCCAGTTGTGAACTGATATATGTTTAAGATCCTTCATATATGTAGCCAAACCAAAGTCGGCTAGATGCGGATGAAAATTCTTGTCGAGCTGCATAATGAACCAGCTTAAGTATTGCATTGTTTAAGGATACACATACCACGCTAGAGGAGGGAAAAAAAAAGAAAGAGCAGAAATGCTTACAAGAATATTTGCAGGTTTAATGTCCCTATGTACAATTCCAAGGTTTTGTAGGTACAGAAGAGCTTTTGCTAAAAAAAAGAGGCAAATATAGAAAATAAGAATCTAACGGGTATAATAAGGAAACTCAGTACTCAGTGTATTATTTCTTCTACATGGAACTGATATAGGGAGGAGGTGAACAAGAAGATGAAATGTCAGTTCAACAAAACAATACAAGATGAAAATTTGGAATCTTTTACATGTAAAAGAGAAATGCTATCCCCACTCACACCGAGAAATAACTTTCAGTAAAAGTTTATTGTGATCAAATAACAACTAAAAGTGAAACAGGATCAGGAACTACTATTTTTGTTTTTATGGTATGTAGATTTATTTTGTAAGTTTATCATCACGGTTAGTTCCTACCAAGGATCAAACTAATAATCGTATATCATAGTCCCCACGGGAGGGATTCATGGCTAGCGCGGCAATAAAATTGTACCAATGAGTAAGAGTCAATCTCCGGAGGTTACAAGTCTTTCGAAGTGTCAGTCCTCTTGCCGTGTTAGTCCTGAATTGAACAATATATTTCCCGTAATTTATCTTCTTTGTGGTGACTGTGGAACTAATTGATGGAGGTGCTGAATGCGAACGAATCGCTTTTTTGCACCAATGATAGTATATTATACTCTCACAACGCAAAAAAAAAAAAAAGTCAGTAGAACTGACATGTTTCCTATTTTACCCTAATGAAATAAAACATAAGCTAACTGATATCGTCAATCAGGACCACGATGCACACCTAGGTCATAAGCGATGGAAATCACTTGATCGACGCTGGGGCTCCATCCATCAGCGTGTAGCCTCTCGGCCAGGCTCCGGCCCTCATACAGCTCAAAGAAGAGCAGGTAGTCAGGCGGCCTCGCGTTCGCCGCCACCAACTTGGCCAGCCCTGGATGATCCAACTTGCTTGACTCGATAAATCAAAAACAAAAAATCAGCATACCGAAAACAAAAATAAATAAATTAACTAATAAAAAACTTGGGATTGCTTGGACCATAGGAGCTGGAGTTGGCGGTGGAAGTGGTCGAGGTCGTCGGAGGTGGAGAGTACGGGCTTCTTGGCGGCGACCCTGGTACCGTCGAGGAGCCTCGCCTCGAATACGGTGCTCTCCGCCCCTAATTCGTGCATTCGAAATCGACCGATCAATTCCAGCCTAGTAAAAGCGGATCGAAGATTGGTTAGCGTATTCAGATGGGGATGTACCTTTGGCGATCGGGGAGAGGAGGGAGAAGGTAGAGGATGGGAGGCGGAGGGGGATGGAGGAGCTGCTGCAGCACCCCCGATAGCAGGTGTTCGCGTCGGCCTCCGCCGCCGTCACCGCCACAACCATTTCGATCTCCCGTTGCGTTTGACTCGAGACCGGAGACAGCAACCACGAGGAAGAGTCTAAAATACTGCAGGAAACGTGGGCCGCCAGTCGATGCCCAATGAGGAGGGTCGCTGGGCCTGAGAATTTCACGCGGCGTAGTTGTCGCCGCCGGTTCTCGTGGCGTCGGACAACGTGCACCCAATTGTGAGGAAGACGCAGGAAAGGGAGACAAAACATATTCACTATTTATTTCGGTCCAAAAAATCATAAATCAATTATTAAAACATATAACAATTAATATTTTCTCTGTAGCATCGTACCACACGACTCACTATATACGTAAAATTAATATAAAAAATTCTTTTTTTTTTATTTTTAAATTGCAAAATAAATTTATTAAAAATATTTTTTAAAAATATATATATAATTGTTTTTCAATTAGCAATATATTATAGGCGTGAACTGATTTGGTGGACTCACCGACGTGTTTATGCGGTCGATTGTTTGGCTGCTACGGGCACCAAATTATTCACTCTGCTGAGAGTGAGTCCAAATTATTGATTGTGTCGGTTGTTTAAAAGAATCATTTCATATTCGACGATAAATTTAAAAAAATTATTTAATTATAAAATTTAAAAATTTACTCAATAAATTGTATATAATTTCGATGTACATCGTAAATATTTTTCTGATTTATTTTTAATAGTCGATAAAGATCATTTAAATTTTGATCTTATTCGATTTAATTATTGATGAGATATTTAAAAAATCTACGAGACATAATCAATTACTCTTAAAAATTAATTGAATCGAAAATTTAATTATTTAATATCAATTAAAAAAAATATTTGCCCGAATCCTGATGCAACGATAAGACAGTAGAAACAACATGTATATACCTGATGATTAATATAAAAGAATTTATATTCGACCTTCATGGATTGAATTTATGACATGACGATTTTACAAAAATAATGCGACTGTAGAATTAAATTTCACAGTCAAATCGTGAATGCTTTTTAAATTTAAAATTTATTTATAAAATCAAACCGATTATTTTCAAAATTAATCAAAATTTATATATAAGATGCTAATTAAAAGAAAAAAAGAAAAGGTATCCTATATAATTCATTAATTGTCCATTCTAATAGATTAGATTTACCATGATTAAATATTACAAAATATACATTAATCAATTAGTAGCAACCCCACAGCACCATAAGATCTCTTGACCTCTACTAATTTTCCAATTAGTAGTTTACTGTTAATTGAAAAAAAATATTCAAAAAAATATAATAATAAAATTTATTTAAATATAAATAAAAACTTAATAGAAAATAGAAATAGAACAAAGTGGAATAAAAGCTTTTTTTTATTGTTATAATTTACTGTTTTATTCTTGACAGTATGTATAGCAAATCTTTATCTCCCTTTGTCATTTCATCATGTTACTTGACCTCTTAATTTGTTTCCATTGTTCTCCTCTTGTTGCTTGAGGACCCATAAGAGAAGGTCTATAGCTTTTCGATGAGCTAAGGTTAAATCTTTAGTGCACCAAGGACACTTAATGTGCTCTCCAAAGATTTCAATCTTTCCACTTTCATCATATAGTTTCCAATCCATATAACAAGAATTCTAAAAATATTCAACTTGAAATTCTTATATGTGATTCTCTTATGACACAATCGATTCTAACCTAGGTCAGGTCAGGGAGATTGTCACGCCGCCATCGTAAGTGCCAAGTCATACCGATGACTACGCAGACCCATTCGAGACGTGGCACCACGTGTGCATAGGTGAATCTTACAATCCACAATGTGTTATTGCTACCTAGTTCTGCTCGAAACTTAGCCACCAAGATTTTGTTCCATTGATCTTTTAGAAAAGGTGAAAGGAGCGCAACACCTTTAGGGCTCCTCAGGACAATAAACAGTGAAAGCATGGCCAATTGCCAAGGTGGGCATTGATCCATAGCTCTTATTTTTTAGGGGCACATGATGGTCATCGTCTCAAGTGGGACAAGGTGTAGATGGTGGTGCATGGCTTCTGAAAAGAGTGAAAGTTAAACAAGTAATTGTGCAACTTTTTGATAAGTGCATGTTCTCAAAAGAAATTTGGCAGGGAGAAATCAAAGTGGGATATGAGGTCAAAAGATATAGCCAAAAGCTAGATTATGCTTTCATGGTGGGGGTGTATCTGCTTTCCAGTCGAAGGAATATGAGAAAGGAAGATCAGAAAAAACATATAGAAATAAATTCCCTTGTGAGGAACAAAGGCTAGAGTTTGCTTAGCTGCAATTATTCAACACGCATGCTTAACCTTATCAAAAAAAAAAAAAAAAAAAAAACAAAATGTTGCATCAAGGTCACTGTGAATTTTGTGCTTGTGAATTCTCTCCTTCAAAACTAAGATGATTGTCTCATGAAATAACTCTACAAAAATCTTTAGTTCTAGGAATGCAGACAAGATAGAAGAGCGTGTTTGATACGATGAAATGAAGTCCAGAAGAATGGTTGTTTCTATTCTTGTTTTTGATTTTGATTGAATTGGAGTGATTTTTATGGGATACAAGGAAATGAAAACAAACATCGATCATATATCTTTATCCTTTCCACATGTTAGACATCGATAAATAGAACAATTATTTGGAAAGATATATGCAAGAACTTGGAATGATTGCCCTTTAGTTGTGGTCTCCTCTCATCGTACTAACTTTTCCTAAATCTGCAAGTCAGACCAGAAAAACACACATTCACAAATATTTTCTTCTATGGGCAAATCTTTGCTTTGGGTGTCTCAGTTTAGCTAAATAGATGTATCCTAATGCAAAATCAAATTGGGTTAGTTGACATCTTGTACGTTCGGAAAGGACTTTTTCCCACGCATTCGGCCATGTCCACACCTCCCTCCTTTCCTTTTAAATTATAAAGAACGACCACATTAACTTGAACCAATGCAACCAGTGACCTAAAAATCTTCCTGTTTAGAATGAAAACGCCATAAGCGAGATCTCATGTAGTAGTATTTCTGAGGCTTGTAGTGGAAGGGTGTCCAAGGGCACTTAAAGATCACATCAAGAGTGGAGGAGGTGCAAGTGGTTGAAATGTCCTAAAGCACTGTTCGTGTGAAGAGAACCAGGAAATTAATCTTTATGCAGTCTTTTTTTCAACTGCTTTTCTTTCCCAGTATATTTGGAATTTGATACCTATTGAAAGAAAAGTTGAAGCTCTGTCCAATGGCTTTGCAAGGAAGACATTCATTCTAACAAGTTATTTGTGCAATACCATCAAAGACATCAAACAAAAGTTTTCTTCTGCTACAATATTGTTAACTTAAGGTCATATTCTGCGCTTAGAACTTGGAACTCCTGCAAGTATCAAGGCGATAATTTTCCAGATATTCCAGGGTCAAAGAAACTTAAATTTAGAGTAGTTCAGGAGGTAAAAAAAAATCATTTAATATTAGCCAATATCCAAGGCAGAGTTTGTTGCAATGGGCACCACATAATTTATGATATCAACAGCATCAAGCAAAAGTGATTTAAAGAAAATGTATCAGGGAATAAGTTAAAGCTGATGTCTGAAATGGAACACAACATAGTCTTGAAACGTGTTATAAACATTTTTTTAGAGGAGAGAATATACCTTCCTGTTGCTGCCATCTGCTTTCCATGTTGCTAAAGTGCCACTGGTAAAGCAATCACGGCCATTTGTTAAATACTTTTCCTCTTTAACCTGCAATATATGACAGCGAGGGTGTTACTGGAAATTAACAAACCCATAGAGACAGGGAAAGCTTTGTCCCTATAGAGACAAGTATTTAGTGCCTTCGTCCAAAAAGTATTTATTTTCTTTGTCCAAGTTGCTTAAGAATTCGCAACTCCTTTAACCTTACATGGATCTAAGGCCTGAGCTTGACCTTATAGATTTAGACTTGAAGAATTCATCCAGAAGTCCAAGATGTATTAATTGCTACAGGGAAACATTAGATAAACAGATGCGTTTAGAGTAGACTAAGTTATGGAAATTTCACATTTCCACTATACAAATCCCTGTCTTATTTGTCATATCGTCTTGTCTTTGATAATTACTGATTGAAAGGAGAACCACAGATCACAAATGGACCTAAAAGAACGGTAAATGCATGCCCAAGGACTCAACTCCTCTAGCAACAATTCCTGGAGTTCTCTAGATGCTTGCTCAGGCAAATCTGCTAAAGTTCCAAAATCAAGGGGAAAATAATCAATTGCAAGGTAGATTAGAAGGAAATTTGTTCTTGGCAGAATCAGTTTTCAGTTACGAAGAGTTCAGTTCATGCTTTTCATAACAACTTCAATAAGATGATGCTTTTTTAAAAATAAAAAATATATATTAGTAATCAAGAGAAGCGGCAAAACTTATTCCAAGTAAAAAGCCAGGGTGAGATTAGAGCTTGGTTAGTGACGTGTATCAGTCAACTGGGGGGTTGTTTGCAATCCCATCTTTGCCCTTGAATCACTCTTCTCAACTACCACAAACAAAAGATTCCAAGGTTCACGCTGCCTTTCCTTTTCTCGCCATCTTTTTCATCAGAATTACCATGTTGGTATCCACTTGCTTGGGTGGAAATTGTTCTATAAATTCCGCCTCTCGCAAAGGCTACAATTCCCTTTCCTCCTCTGTTCTTCTTCCTTGGTTAGCTTACTGAAAGCTCTGCTGTCTTTTCTTCTTCTTTTACTTTTTTGCATCTCTAGAATTCCTCCTGCAATTTTCTTAGGTTTTGATTAAACAATCAAAATCCAACAGCTAAACATTGTGCTTGCTGCTGCTCTTGCTGTGGTGATGAATACTCCTTCAAACGATCTGTTCTAACAAATTTTTTGATTCTATACGGAGTCATTTGCAGGGGAAATTCTGCCAAATTTCGTGTGAGGAAAGTGTTTCAAGGTCAAGAAGCATTATCTAGTTCTTGACTTTGTGAATCTTAGGTGCAAAACTGCCACCTTGCTGAGATATCCTTGAACTTTTAGTTTCAAGATCTGATCTTTGGGAACGGAACCTATTTATTTTCTTTCACATGCAGCGTCTTCTTCTTATCTTTATAATCTATGTTGCATATTATAAGTGAGATCCTACTCTCTGGTTGTATGGTAGATTCCACTATTCGGCGCAGGACTCATCTTGTTCAATCCTTCTCTGTTGTATTCCTCTACTGGTTCTATGTATTTTCATGAAGTTGTTCTGAGATCTGAAATCCCAGGCGTCCTCGTCCTTTTTAAATACACTGTCTGTTAATTTCATCTAAATACTTACCTTGGCTAGATCTATAATTCAGCTACATCACAAACCAGGATCTACTCTTTCCTGATGCACTAGCATTAAACTTCTGTAGACAATTGCTAAATAAATCATTTTACTGCAAGAGTACCAAAGCTTCCATGGATTCTCCCTATGTATCTTCCTCTGGTTCCAGCCTGCTGCAAAACTCAGGCTCTGAAGAAGATCTACAGGCACTGATGGACCAGAAGAAGCGGAAAAGAATGATATCGAACCGTGAGTCCGCAAGACGATCAAGGATGCGCAAGCAGAAACATCTGGATGATCTGAAAGAACAAGTGAACCAACTGAGGAAGGAGAACAGCCAATCCTTGACCTACTTGACCCTCACCACAGAGCAGTACTTTGTCATAGAGTCTGAGAACTCTGTCCTGAGGACCCAGATGATGGAACTCAGCAACAGGTTGCGGTACCTAAACGAGATCCTTAGCTGTTTGAATGAATCCAACACTCACTGCAGTGGCTTCCTATATGATGGCCCTTGGATCAATGATAGCATTACCAACCCATGCAACTTGTGCATGAACCATCCCATCATGGCTTCAGCAGACATGTTGTATTACTGACAGATAAGCAGCCACTGATGTTGTAAAAGGGAGTCTAGCTATTAACTCACTGCTAAATGATTCCGTGGGTCATCTTCTCTGTCTCTTGTAGCTTGTATGTCTCTGTAAAAAATGATGAAAACATTTTAGTTTTTAGAGGTAGCAGCAAAAAAATGGCATGTGTATGAAGATCAGGAGTTGTATTCTGTGAGAGACTCCCATGGAGTATTGGTCGCAGGTGCAGACTTGTCTAAGAAGTATTATTACTTACACATGCATGCATATGTGTGCGTTTGCAAAGCGACAGTATTTGAATTGTTTGAATGCATTAAAAAAACAAGAATAGTTAGGTTGATGATGAAAGTATGAACAAGTCTTCATGTTTGTATGAACTGACATCTGTACAAAAGAGAATAGGCATCTCAATCAATAAGTTATCTTAAATATAGCTAGTTGTATGATTGCTGCTGATGCTTGCCTTTTACTTCTTTTTTTTCCCCCCAATTTGGATTTTGTCGCCCAGCACTGGCAAATGAGCATTATCATCATCAAGATGTGTTAGTAACTATTTAGGGACAAATATAAAATTTTAATCTGTTCATTGAGCATACGTGTTAGTCTCAACTAAAAAGGGACAACTACAAGAATTTTATCTCTTCGTTGAGTAGGCTCAACTATTTAGGGATAACTATAAGAATTATATCTTTTTCTTTTTTTTAATTGACATCAAGTATCCAAATCTTCGTCCGTCCAATTAATCCTGAGGAGCAATTGGTCCGACCCTATAAAATTTTTCCACCGACTAACAGGATAAATCTAAAAGTGCTCACAGTTGACGCCCCAACAGTCCAACATTCTAGGATTTGTCATCCCATTTGACAAAAAATTTCTACAAATGCACTGCAATTAGAGATCGAACCGGAGATGCCTGAAAAACTGTATAGGCGTCCAACCACTACATTATAGCCTCGGAGACACTTTTTATCTTTTTTTTTAGTTGACACTAAATATCTAGGCCTTCGATTTAACTAATCCTGGGGGCGATCAGTTCGACCTCATGAAAATTTCCTATTAGCTACCGAGATAAATTGGAAAGTGCTCGCAACGGGCAATCTAGCAACCTAACTTTTTAAGGTCAAGTACCCCTATTTGAAGAAAATTCCTATAAATTCGTCGCAGCTGAGGTTCGAACCGCAGATATCTAGAAAACTGCATGGACGTTATGCCGCTACACCGTAGTCCCGAGGCCAATTTTATCCCTTTCTTGATCTCTATGAAAGGATATTAAGCTATTAATATTCAGATTAATCACCCAATATTTCCATAGACGGGCACATCCCAATATTATAATATTCTCCTTGTAGTGATACTTTCATTGATATCTCCCTGTTGAAAACTGAGTCCAAAAATATCTGAAATTATTACAAGATTTTCAAATTTATTCATTCTAACTATGACTTGTCATTTCTTTATTGGTATTATTGAAAATATATATATCATACATTTAAATTCAATGACAAGCAAGTAGGTTTCTTTTAATTTTGCTCTTGTTTAGCGCATTTACTATGCTGGAATCAGATAAGCAAGCCAGCATGTGAGAATAGTACACGCCTTAATAGTGTCCCATAGAGTACCAACATCTGCATGCATAGGACCACATTTTTTTGTTCAAGGATCATTAATTGACTCTAATTTAGCTCCCTGTACTGAAACTTATCAGTAGCAAAAAAAAAAAAAGATCAACGTTTTTTAAATGATAAAATATGACAACCTGAATCCAATTTCTTTGGCACCCCTAAACAAAGGAACAAAAAGAATGCTTAGCTTATTGAAATCACACCAAATGCAATCACTCCATTGTCTTGTACCATACACTCATTTTCTCCTGTTTGTTACTGCATGAAGTTAAGGCAAGCTATGCAGTGAAATAGATGTATATAAGACTAACGATTTGAGAATGACTGGTGAAACAAAAGGATTTCTTCTCTTGAATTCAACACATGTACCTAAACTATTGAAAGCGATAAACCTCATGTTAGATCATTCTTTACGTGTATCTCCTATCTGGTCAACTGCAGACATCTATCTCCCTTTTTAACTGCAAATGAAGTAGTCAACCAAACAGAGTAAATAAAGTTTTTACAGTCCCATTTCCCTGTTATACAAGCATTAAAGTGTATCTTACTAGGAGGACCATGACAGAATTACAATTTAGGCATCCCTCAGTTTGTATTCTACTCCAAGTATGAGAATGCAAGTACCTAGGATGCATTATTTCAGTTCAATAAATGTAGTTGGATGATATGTATTCTATTTTGCGTTGTCACTCATGGAAATCTTTTTGATGGTTTTCAACATGTTTTCATCAGTATGCTATGCATCAGACAAACACTTCAAATCCTGCCTGCTTTTTATATGTTATAGTATATTCTAACTGAGAAGCATTATATCTGTCATCATGCACCTATGTTTAACCATCTCTGATGTGTACCTTGTCTAGGACAAGGAATAACAAAGATGAGATAGGCTGATGCATGTCTACAAGGTTAGAAAATATTTGAAAGGGTGTTACCTTCCTATGGACCATTTCAACCAATAGATGAAGTGATTTATGATATCTTTTTTTTTAAAAAAAAATTGTTCTTCTTGATCACTCTTAGCTGAAAAAATAGCTTTAAAATAAAAGAGAAAAAAGTGGGTGAACTGGTATTATGTAAGATAGAGTAAGAATCTACCTCCATCTAAGTGTACTGGGATGATGAAATCTTCTGTCGTGCTTTTTTAATAAGATCAGAAAGCATGGAAGAAATAGTTAAGGACCATCTGACAACATACTAAAGGCAATGAAAATGCATAACCAACAATGTATGAAAATGTTTCCTGGACAGAGGAAAGATAAAAATAAAATAAAACAATCTTACTTACGAGCAGCTTTGGCGCTTCGAAATTTTTTATAAGGAAGAAAAATCGGTAAACATGGTTTTAACAAAGTGATTTATCAGAGTTATTTTCCGTATATAGATAAAGTTTACATGGTTTGTTCTAGATTTGAATTCTGTTTGTATTTAGTTTACTACAAAAAAAATTGGATATAATTAGGGAGAAAAACCACCAACTTATCAAGCGATGCTCTTATCTTGAAATTGCAGGGATCTAACATGCAAGCCGAATTGAATGCGCCATGATCTGGAGTAATTTACCAGTGAGAATTCACTTGTGCGATTCTTCTTCCAAGGCAGATTGTATTCAGGCGTCAAATTTCCTTTTTGAATCGATGGACACTGTGAGAGATAATAATTCTCATTTTTCTTTGAATGAATACGGATGCATAAGTCACCAACGAATGAGAATCATTGAGAAAGTGAACCTGATCATTGATGGTTATTTCCCAATCGCAAACATTAACAAGGAGTTTCAATGTCGTGGAACAATCTCGCAATACCTTGGTGGCTGAATAGAGTAGGTCACAGCTTCGGTACTCGAGGACGATCGAATTCTGCACGTCACGGTCGAAGAACAAGCCACGCCACAACGGCAAGGATCTGCCAACCCTCGGCGACGTGGTGGAGGCAAGCGCAGGGAGTAAGGTGAAGGCGACGTGGTTCAGATAGGGGCTACGCCGATGGACGCGGAGGAAGAAGGAGAGGACATTGCGAGGGCGCTATTGGAGCGTGGCACGAACGAGGGCGGAGGCGGAGTGGCGGACGCGGAGCGGTCAGTGTAGGAGATGGCGGAAGGAGGGGACGTAGGGGCGCAGTCACATCAGAAACAAGATGGGCCGCGCCAAAGCTCAGAGGCCCAACTATAATCATGTTTAAGCCTCAAATGGATGGATAAGTACTTTATTTATCCATCGTCCGATTGGATGAATATTATAGTCCAATTCTTGAATCTTAGGAGATTCGATAATGGATAATAAAGATAGTTACGAATATATATATATATATATATATAAGTTTGATATGTTGCATACTATGCATCCATGCAGTGCACAACTCGTTCGTGTCCGAGTACGCACTAATGGGGAATGCATAGTATTTCACCGTCGGAGGAATACCGTAGCCTTTTGTCGCTCGGCATCGCCATCGAGAGATCTGATTTCAATCGAAATTTGATCGCAGTCCGGTCGACATCAGAGCCTGACTGGATGGAATCCATCGTGTTTGCGACCTTAATTCGGTCGGATTTCGACTAGAATCTGATTGTAGTCCAATCAGACTCTGACTCTAGTATAACTACGGTCGAATTGCGCGAACCGGACAAATTGCATGCGTACCGGTGACCGTAATTCGTCGGATTGTAGTAATCGATGAATCAGTCGCAGCTACCGGGTAATAGAATTGATCGGATTCCGACTGTGATCCAATCAAAATCCGACTTGATCGCGATCGCAATCGAGCATGATCAACCACGATTAGGGTGAATTCCGATTGATCGCACGCGACCACAATTCAGTCACCGCCACGGGTTTGTTGCTGGTGGCAAGACAACCCAGACGACCTCGACGGGTTCACGAATTAGCTATAGTGCGTTCAACGAAAATATTATGCATTTTCCATTACTGTGGATCGGACGACTGAGGATGAGTCGCATATGGACACACACTGATCAATCACAACATATTATATATATAGAAAAAGAAATATTATGTTACACAATTCATCCATAAGCACCCATGATTATCTTTATTATCTACCCTCCAATCAAGTGTATACTATAGTCAATCTTTGAACCCTAGGAATCAAACGGTAGATAATGGAGGTGCCTACGGATGAATTGTGTAACATAACATTTCTATATATATATTCACTGTCCGATCGGATATGCATTATAGTCAAATATTTGAATCTTAAAGGATCGAATAGTAGATAATGGAGATGCTTTCGAACAATAGATAATAGAGATGCTCATGAATACTTACATATGAATTAGATAGGATAACATTCTTTATATATATATAGTGTTTTGATATCCTGAGCATCCATTTTTTCGTGCCCCGTGCACGACGAAAAGAAATGCACAATAATCACACTTGATGCCCACTCACATTCACTGGCAGGAGGTTGGATTCCGGCCATGATTTGGTCGGAATCCGACGGTGATCCGGTCAGAATCCGACCATGATTCAATCGACATCGGAGTCTAGTCGGATTTCGACCGACCGCCGGTGAATTGGAGCTATGCACAGATGAAATCGTGACTGAAAAAATACTGTGTATTTTTTATTCACTATGCAATCATGATTGATCGAATGGTGAAAAAACAGTAGCGCATATAAACTAAGGGGTCAAAAGAGTTACATGACGAGGAGCTTTTGTCCAATCACATCCGGTACAAAATAGTTAGTTGCAATCTGCTCCAGAGTGGTCCATCCCCTTCTTGTCACGCAGCTCTCATCATTCTTCGGCCTCACTGTGTCGTCCAAATATTCAGTCAGCTAGCAATTAATTGTAACACTCTGATAACATATACTATTGACTGGCTGCGTGAATCATCACAGTCATGATGCATTCCACTTGAGAAAAGGTCTACCGCTAGCCTCTGGAGTAGGTGCCCATGCGGAATGTTTGATCAAAGAACCAAACAAATGAACACAAGCGAAAAAAGAAGCAACAAAATACTTGCTGGGGTCAGAGGAGCAGCTCTGCATGTGGCCAATTCTTCGTTGAGCCACAGCAGCAAGGAGCAGGTTTGTGTCCATTACCACCCCCTCAACTACTACTGCGTATCAATCAACACATCCATTTCAGAAAAACAAATAATATGAAAAGGTCCTCTGTGCTGAATGATGATCAATGATGCCAAAGACCATCATCATTTCGACATGTTGAATAATGATGATCAACGATGTTGTTTATGTATACTTTGATCAAGCCTTTTTTGCAACCTTATGTTTACTCTATTCCAACTCATTAAATGATCGAGTTAGTGAATTTGTCACTTCAAAATGAGAAGATAACAATAGAGTCAAACGCATGAGACATCTGGAGCAGCACACCAAGAGGTTTTTTGGTCAATGAGGTTGGTGCAAGTTCATCTGCTCCCACCCCCTGCATGCTCTTCCAAGGAGGCCCGTGTGTCTCTACGCGAACCTATCTGTCTCCCAAGGTCTGAGGTTATCACATAAATGTATATGTTTTTGGAGGTCGGCAAAGTTCCTATCATTTACATTCTTTGGACGGAGGGCCGGCAATGTGCTCGACGACTGTTCCTATCATCTACACTTTAGATTGGGACTCGAATTTTAAACTGCAAAGGGAACTTTCCATTTCATGATTCAGGCTCCGTTTGCCCCCGCGAACAGTGAGTGGTTGAAAGGGAGTCATGCATTTAATTCTGTTGTACTTGTTCCTCCAATGGAAGAAGCTAAGCAATCTTCCAAACCCTGCTTACTGTCATCGTCACTCGTCGCTCTATAAGTACCCCGAGCAAGTCTCTCCTCTCCATCAACGCCTAAGAAACAAAGCGGCTTCCTAGACATGGCTGTTGCAATCAACTTCCTCGTGTTGCTCCTCCCCCTTGCTCTGTCCCCGCTTTGCCTCGCCTTCCCTTACGGTGCTCCGTTTCTGTATCCCCAGTTCTACGAACACTCCTGTCCCAAAGCTCACCAGATCGTCCAATCCGTCGTCGCGAAAGCCGTCGCGAAGGAAGCGCGGATGGCTGCTTCTCTGCTTCGCCTCCACTTCCACGACTGCTTCGTCAAGGTCCATATGTTCATTCCCCAAGCCCCCCTCGTCGTGCATGCACCACATGATTATCAACTGCGCTGTTATATGTAATTTCTCAGGGATGCGACGCGTCCATTCTGCTGGATAGCAGCCGGGGCATCGTGAGCGAGAAGGGCTCGATACCCAACCGGAACTCCATACGGGGGTTCGAGGTGATCGACGAGATCAAGTCGGCGCTGGAGAGGGAATGCCCTCGTACTGTGTCCTGCGCTGACATTTTAGCCCTTGCTGCCCGGGACTCGACTGTCCTGGTACATGCTGTGCTCATGCAAACTGCAACAATGAATGCATTCAGAGATATCGCGACGTTTAATTACTAATTTTCGTGGATTGATATGATTGTGGAGGTTGGCGGACCGTTCTGGGAGGTCCCACTTGGTCGGAGGGACTCACTGGGAGCAAGCATTCAGGGTTCCAACCGCAACATTCCAGCTCCAAACAATACTCTTCCCACCATCATCACCAAGTTCAAGCTCCAGGGGCTCGACCTCGTTGACCTTGTCGCCCTCTTAGGTTTCCAAAATTTGATTTTGCAATAATTTTATCGGATCATCGATCGTTATTGTAATGTTTTTTCAGGTAGTCACACGATTGGGTTCTCGCGGTGCACCAGCTTCAGGCAGAGGCTGTACAACCAGACCGGCAATGGGCTGCCGGACTTCACCCTCGACGGTGGTTACGCTGCCCGGCTTCGAGCCGACTGCCCACGCTCCGGCGGCGATCAGAACCTCTTCCCGACGGACTTCGTGAGCCCCGTCCGGTTCGACAACTACTACTTCAAGAACTTGTTGGAGGGGAAGGGGCTGCTCAGCTCCGACGAGATCCTGTTCACAGGAAGCCCGGAGACGAGGCGGCTGGTGGAGCTGTACGCGACCGACGCCGGAGCATTCTTCGCGCAGTTCGTGAAGTCGATCGTGAAGATGGGGAACATCACACCGCTGACAGGGAGAAAGGGGGAGATCAGGTACAATTGCAGGAAGATTAATTAATCGTCAGCCGTTGAAACGGCTATGTGGTTGCATAAATTGCATCGTTCGTGGTGGTAATTGTTTGTGTTCTTCGTTTACGTCCGTAACTTTTCCATTTTGTTCTCGTCGTCGTCGTTGTTGTTTGATCTTTGTTGAGTGAACTGTAGCTGAATAAATCAATAAGATTGATCTATGATCCTTTGCCACGGTTTAAGCGATTCATCAGTTTGTTCTGATTTATCGTACCAAATGTTTGATTACTTCGGATAGATTAAAAGGTTTTAATAAAGAATATTATTTATATAAAACATGACAACTAAATTTAAATCCTTTGATTAAAAGGTCCGAAAGATCGTTTTTGTAAGACCAAGGCAGGACAGGGTTCAAACTTTCAGTTGGATTCTTGATGACAATGGTGAGATGTTGTTGAGTAACCAAGGCAAAACAGGGTTCAAACTTCAAACCAGAACTGTAATCTTAACTCTTATGCTCCTCATTACCTAGAGGGAGAATCTAGATTAGGTAACAGAATCAAGTTAAATAAAGAAGAATGACTACGTAATTAGGGTGGTCAATTTATTCTTAATCCTTATTAATAACGACGCTGAGTATGAACAAGCACTGCAATCGATCATATTCTCCAATGTACATGACGAAATCACATGAGATATTCAGCTTTACTTAAACACCCATGTCTTCTTCTCAGTCAGTTTCCTTATAATGATTCTTTCTTTTTTTTCAAAAGGAAAAAAGAAAATCCTTATGATGGTTTCACAAAAGACAAGTTTCAGTGAGTTTGAAGAATTGCACTTCGGTTTCACAGCCATGCACGAGGTCCAAATTAAGTTGGATTCATGCATGCAGATCGACGTGCCATTCATAACTACACTACAGCAACAGGCCATTTTTGGAGTGGGAAGTGATGGCTTCAAACCTTTCTACTCTAATATTCCCTGCGAGGAACAATTGAAAATGAATAATTGTTATCTTGTTATGGAATTGATAATGAAAACAATTAACAATCTTATTAGTCCTCAGTTGCATTCATATCGTAGACCAAAAACAGAGCAAAAGAAAATTGTGATTAGACACAAATTAAACCATCCACAAGGACATCCTAAAACCACAGTGTTTTCCTTTTTCCAATCTGAATCAAAACAGGAACCCTAGAACAAATCCAGATTGAATTCAGTACTGGCCACTGATCCCCGAGACACATTGAAGCAAGCTTCTTGCAAAGGGTTGAATTTGTGTCCATGAGCTTCCACCTCATTAACCTTGCTCTCAGATGCCCAATTCAGGGCTTCATCTGCTAGGTGGATGTTGCAGTTCCAGTTATTGCTGCTGTTACTCGAGCTTTCTCCGTATCCGAAATTATCTGAACCATCCAAGATATTCCTGCTATAGCCACATAATCCTGGATTGGCCAAGCACTCACTCTGCCCTATTGGTTCGACCATGTTTTGCTGGAATTGCGTGTAGATATTGACATTAACATCCTCGATGGAGTCAAAACAAGTATGGAATTCCAGCAAAGGGAAGGGATCAAAGGCCGGCATAAATGGCGACTGCTCGACGGCTGCATCGCCTTTGTTGGCATTGGAGTAAAGAGCTCTGGTAGCCTCCCCTTTTGCTTCTACCTCACTCAGGGGCTTGTGAGTACTCGGGTCGATTCCCCTCTGCCGGAGCTTCTTCTTCAGGCTCGAGTTCCAGAAATTCTTGATCTCATTATCAGTTCGCCCTGGCAACTGCAATGCAATTTGTGACCACCTGCATCTGAATTCAGCATGAGAAAGAAAGTTTGGCACTAGAATGATTAAGTTAGTTGCATTGCAGAAACTCCTTAACCTGTTTCCCATAATTTCATGCAGGCTTATGATCAAGTCCTCTTCTTGCTGTGAGAAGTTGCCTCGCTTAAGATCTGGCCGGAGGTAGTTGATCCACCTGAGCCTGCAACTTTTGCCACACCGTTGCAGCCCTGCACAAAAAATCGAATGAGTTTAATGTTCAGATTGAAGAAGAAAAGTAAAGAAAAAAGAGTAAGAGTCGAAGAATGCATACCTGCTAATTTAGGCACAGTGCTCCAGCAGCCAATTCCATATCTGATGATGTGGTTGTAGAGCTTCTCATCCTCCTCAGGAGACCACAATCCTTTCCTCAGCTTCTGCTTGAGACAGCAAGAATGCCGTCCCATTCCTCCACTCGTGTGCTTGAGGATGAAGGGTTGTTGGATGTGGAGAGGATTTATCAAGATTTAGCAGCTGAATTTATTAAGAATTCAATATGCTTAAGGCTCAAGTCACAAGGAGATTGGAGAGCAAAGAACAAACTCAGTTTGGAGTAAGAAGAAGAGGAAGGTGAAGCAATCAAGTGGGTCTTAAGCAAGTCCCTCTTGTCCTTCCATTGTTATAGATTGAGATTTAAGATACCCTCCAAGTGGTAGGAACACAGTCATTTAATTAAAAGAAAAAAGAAAAAAAAATAAATAAAAAAGGCAAACAACTGTCGAGAGGCTTGAGCCTGAAAAATGAAAGCTTCTTTTGGGTAGTTGGGAAATGACACTTTCACTAGGGGTAAAGGCTGTGAATGAAAGAAAAAACATGGCACAACATTGAAATATAGTTAAAATAATGCGATTTCTTGAAGGATTTCAACAGAGAGCATGCCATTTTGTTCTCATGAAAGCTGAGCACGTTGGAGTTGACCTGACACTGAGTTGTTATAGTTAAATTCTAGATGACTAGCTAACAACTAGAATTTAATTATATGACTTTTGCAAAACTATAACTTGCTTCAGCTACAAATTTCTCATCCATGCATCTACTCTGCTTATTTCTGTACACGTATCCATGTATGTTCTAGTTTACTACTTACAAGTACCATATATGTATTTCACTAGTTTAGACTGTCACAAATGGCACAATCTATCAGTAATCACAATGATGAGGGAGTGAGCAGCAGCTTACACTTAATGACAGTCCATTGCAGTCCCTGTCAATTTGCTGCTTATGCAGATGAAAGTTATGTTTGTGTGATTTTCCTTGAACAATTACTGTAGGCATCAGGAAATCTTAGGTTTGTGACAGAGAGATATGAACCATACAATTATTTTCAAGAATTTATTATTATTATTATTATTATTGTTATTATTATTTGGCCACATTATATGAGAAGAAATATGTGAGAATTAACAAAATGATCTAATTCTAACATAGGTGCTAAGTTCTAGTGCTCCATGATCCTAATATTTGCAGGGCACTTGTGAAGTATTCTTAGATGTGGGCTCGAAGACCTTATATGCTACGCGAAGATTGAGAGTTATGTGTGTTCCTCCTTCGAGAAGGAAACATCATGGTGGCTCCTCTTTGAAGTAAAAAAAAGCAAGGGCCATTAAGGGAACTACATAAAAACAATGGCAAACCATTATATTATTAATGTTTAGGGCTTATGGCCTATGGCCTATTAATTAGCTAGAGGGTGGAGCAAGACCTACTTGTTCCATTGCTAAGTTGCTTGATTAGTCTACTATATCTTGAATGTCTTGATGAGATTTATCAAAAGACATTTTAGATAGATGAAGTGCACATGCAAATGTTCTCAAAATTTTGTATCAAAAACATGTTCAGATATGTTATTCTATGCTGAACTTCATACTCTTTCAAACCAACATGATTAATATTGAAAATTTGCCACGAGTTGTAAGGACACATGATTAGCACTGGAATCTTGAACATGAAACGTCCTGGCGTTTCTTGCAATCTAATTGGACCAAGTCATTCCAAGCCATGATTAATTGCATAATTCACCCTGACAAAAGTTTAATTCTCCCTTAATTTTCTTTTTTCCTGCAACACGAGAAGTAGAGGACAGAATATGTTTAGGAAAATACGGATTAGTTGTTGACCTTGATTTACCAACTAATTAATGATTCCTCTCCATATCTTTTTTTCCATCATTGTAACTTATTGCATGAAGGAAAGGTGCCTTGAGACAAAGATCAGGAATCATCCCTAGACAGATGGAGACATGGAGATCATATTTCTTGCTAGTGTTTACTTTTAATTGCTTGCTAGTTGTTTTCCATTAGTTTTTTTACTTTGTTCGACCTTGGTAATTAACAAGCATTAGTAGGACACTGGCTCTCCGCAATATTTTCCTGCTACATACCTTTCCACTTGTTTCTCTCATATCAAATCCATAACTGTAATCCACTTGCATAAACATACTCGATTATGGTGTAGAAACATGGATCACCATCACATCAACTCTTCTTCTACTAATGATCCATAACTATCAACCGATGGACTTTTAATCTTTGGGCAATCTTTTCTACCTTGAGTTGCAAGTTTTCAACTAAAAAGATCACCCATCATTTAATTATTCCTGCATGAAAAACAAGATTAATTCTCATGCTTAGATTTTTTTTTCTCTCTTAATTTGTTGTTGTTGTTATTATTATTATTATTATATCATTTTGAGGTGATATGTAGCTTTTAAAAGGAAAAGGAAAAAACCAAAAGGCTAAAAGCTTTCATAAACAGGTAGGAAGCTTAAAAATCAAGGTAGCAGCTTAAAGCCTGAACTCCTAATGGCTAAAAGAAAGGCATCAGCGAGTGCTGAATTGTCAATTGCACAGTAATTAACACTTGGAATTATTCCAATTGGGTTTACTGTTGCCTTATGAGATCAATGAGTGCATGAACAAATTTAGTATGTCTCGACTGCAGCACCTGATGCCTGGATAAAGAGGATGTCGAACACTAAAGTGCATACTGATCATGAAGTCAATGACAGCAGTTGAAACTTCTTATATATGTCTGCGTTCAAAAGATGAATCATTTCAGTCTCAGTGGCACACTAGCAGTAACAGCACCTCCAAAATACCAGTTTATTCAGATGGCATGGAAATTCAGAAACACTTTCTCAAATCATTCCCTGTTCTTTTCACTCGTGCATATGATTCACCAATCTTTACACGACGCAATTAATAAAGTGCAGTATCTGGACTTGTTTGGTCAAAATGCCGACATGAAAGATGACGAACTGATTTCATTTGGGGTGCTTAAAGGCAGGAGGAATCCGTGCAGCAGTGACCAAGGCACGGCCCCATGCAGCCAACATCAAGAAAGCTTCCCTATCAAGAAGAGATGATGAGCCAGGAATCATAAGGTAAAAGCAAAGGTATCCCGTGCCAACTTGTTTACTTGTATTCTTCTTCTTCTGCTGCTGCTGCTGCTTTTTCTTCCTTCAATTCTGCTTCTTTTTGCTGCATTCTTTGATCCATTCATTCATTCATTCATTCATGCATCAATCGCAGTTCAGGGGTTCCTTTCTGGCTTCTCTTTCCACTGTCTTCTTGTCCCTTGGAAAAGAAAAGCCATGCCTTTTGCCTTGTTGTCTTGGTGGTCCACTCCCATTCCTATAATTTGCATTCACCAATCAGTAAAATTAATAATTTATTTATTTAAAAAAAAACTATTTCCGACTACTTTTAAAGAGAAAAAAAAAATCCAAATGCACTGAGTTTAATTAGCAGAAATAAAATAAAACAAAAATAAATTTGTCTATTCCATCAAGTTGTCTCTCGCATGGGCTTCTTTATTCGGCCCACGCATCCCATACACTGAATCGGTCTTTTATTTTTATTATTATTTTTTTTAATATCAACGCTAAGTTTAAGAAATATTCGTGTACAATTTCAACAACCGTGACATCTTTAATTTATCATTTCATTTATAAAAAAATTCTACAATATACTATGACTAAAAATCGAATCATGAATATCTGAAAATCAAATTGAACATCCTATATGATTGCACCTGAGCCGAATCAACCTTTCTTTATTACCGGCTATTGATATTGACTCCTTATAATCTATTCACTATTCGCGTCTGATCATTAACGTTTAAGTATGTGATAACCAAAATAAAAATACTTAGATTATTATCTTAATTATTTTATAATTACCTCTAGGGCCGTAAACGAGCCAAGTCAAACCAAACTTTATAATGTTCAGACTTGTTTGATAAGATAACCAAGTCGAGCCGAGCCAAGTCTAAAATTAACCAAGTTATTGAAAAATCTATTCAAACTTGGCTTAGTATTTTTTTGTTGAGTTTGAGCTTGACTTGAGCTTGAATTGAGCTTGGTTTGTTTAATGGGTATCAAGCTTCTAATCAAGCTTGAATCAAACTTGATTAAAGCTTGTTTAAATTTAATTTATTTAAATGTTATCAAACTCTCAAGTCAAATTTATTTGTTTATTTAAAATTTTATTAATTTAATTCTATTTATAAATGAGTATAAATAAATTCAAAAAAAATTTTTAAAAGAGTATAATCATAAATCGGCTTGTTAATGTTCATGAACATTATTCACGAACAATGTTCACGAACACTGTTCACGAATATTGTTCACGAACACTGTTCACGAACATTAACAAGCCGAATACATACATGTTCAAGCTTGTTTATTTAATTTATCAAGTTGTTTAAGCTTGTTTATTAATTGACTTTGATGCATATTGAACGAACGTAAACGAGCTCTTACCGAATCGAACGCCAAACTCATTCATGAACGCTTGGTTCGTTTACAACCTTAATTACCTCCATCATTCTTATCCTCATCCAAATGTAAACTTAAGCGTTTATGTAGTTTAAAAAAAAAATGTGAAACTGTCATGTTAATCATAAAAAAAGAAGATAAATTAAAAAATGATTGTGCAGACAAATGGATTTATATAGTTCCGAGCCCTTCATTTAGCTACTAATTAAAATCATTGTTTAGGCCCGATGGATACTGAGGCCCAGATCCAACACGACTCGGGCCTACTCCGATTGGGCTATATGGAGAGAGAGTGGCGCATAATTTACCAAAAAAATTCTCTCTCTCTCTCTTAAATTATAAAAATATAATATAATAATATGTAATGGATACCAAAATAGAAATAAATATGCGTCATTAAATATACTAGCAGCAAAATATTATTGAAATAAAAATCACTTATTATCTCGACCAAAGACATTACTTTTGAACTGTCATTTCAATATTGGCAATTAACAGGCTATTGCTTGCATATAAAAAATATAAATAGGGTGATTTATTAAAAAATGCACGTGAAATTTAAAAATACTGTCTCATATTTTCATATTTATTAAATAATATATTTAATTTTCTTTTTATTCCTCTCACAAAGATCTGCATTAGCGATTAGTCTTGGGATTACAAATTCCAAACCATAGTGTAGTGTTGTCAATACAACCGTAATATTAGATTTAAATTTCCAGTCGTTAAGAATTTCATCGTCTTTGCAGTCTATTTGACTGAAAGGGTAAAAAAGAAATTAAATACGCTATTTGGTAAATATGAAAATATAGAACGTTGTTTGAATAATTCTAAATTTCACGTGTACTGTTTGATAAATTATCGATATAAATACTATGCAAACATAATTATAAACATATTCTTGCTAATATTATTTTCTTTATACGTGTAAAAATGCAAATAAAAAATAAAAAAATGCTAATATTAACTCAACCGCTACATTCCACCTTAGCAATAATAATAATAATAATAATAAGCATTAAAAATTGCTATATAAATCACATGTGATCATTAAAAAAAATAAAATAAGACGGAGCTAAACTCAAATCGAGATAGAACAATTGCTAAAGAAATCGCATGTGAATACGAATGTGATTATAAAAAAAATAGTGAAAACTTTATTTAAACTACGACAATTAATTAATTAATTAAGTTTCATCGGCTTAAATTAAAACCGAACTAATCGGGGAAGTTTCGGTTCGATTCAGTGAACCTGGTTCGTTGGCGGCGGATGGCCACCCAATTTCCATAAATTTTCAAGGAGGAATTATTGACGATGAGGGTATTTACGTCCACTGCGTGCGCCTTTATAAGCGAGGGGTCGGAGCCTTCCGGATGTGCGACAGTCCCCTGTTTGGTTCGGCGATTTAGAGGTGGTCGATGGCGGAGAAGACGGCAAACGGAGCGGCAGCGGTCGCAGCAGGTGGGGATCTGAAGGCGCCCTTCCTCCAGATCTATGGGCGACTTAAGGAGGATCTGCTGCGGGATCCCGCCTTTGACTACACCGACGAGTCCCGCGAATGGATCGAGAAGGTATCTCGTATCTTGCTCCTTTGTAGGAAGATGTTGGAATAAGCATCGTTCCTGTGTGAATCTTTTTCTTTTGGCGTTTGGGGGCTGTGAGATTTGAGGTTTTGTGTTCATTTTAGAGGAGAGGGTATCTTCTGATCGACGTTGGGTTGGGATTCTTTGTGGGCTAAAGCGTAAATGCGATGACTAGGGATGATGTAAGATGCCCTAGTCGATTCCGTAGGCTTTTTGGAGGAATTTCTGCTGTATACGTGTTAGGTTACGGACCTTTATTATGAATTTTTTTTTTTGGACCTTTCTTGAGTGCATGCCTCCGAAGAAAAAAAATTTCTCTGAGTACCCGAATTCGGAAAGAAATTCTTGAAGAGAACTTTGTTTGGTGTGGTCAGTTTCCTGCAATTTTTCCTGGTTATCTGCTGGACATAGACAGAGCACTGTATGCAGGAAGTCTTTTTGATGTCTTGAACCGTGGGTGGTTATTTTTAGGCCAAGACTCCTCCTTTTTGCTTGATCTTGTTCTTTGGTTATTTTTAGTCAAATTTATTGAGGCTTAATATTTGGCATCCTGATTTTACTTGTTTCCTTTGATGATATAGAATATTTTTGGTAATTCTTGGGATGCTTCTCTTTTATGCTACACAAATAGTAATGTATATGCTTCTCTACTATAATTGTGCATTCATATTCTATGTACAGATGCTGGACTACAATGTACCTGGAGGTGAGTGAATGCCCTTTAAAAATGGAGATGGTACAGAAATGCTTAAGCAAGCAATTGACAGTCTTTTTCATAGGCAAGTTGAACCGAGGAATATCTGTGGTAGATAGCTACAAGTTGCTTAAACAAGGAAACCAACTCAGTGACACTGAGTTCTTTCTTTGTTGTGTCCTTGGATGGTGCATCGAATGGGTATAGTTCTCTTGTTGCAATGAAACCTTAATCCTTTATCATCCACACTCTCAAATATTTCCTTTTCTTTTTCTTTTTTCTGACATTGCAGCTTCAAGCATATTTCCTAGTCCTTGATGATATTATGGATAACTCAGTCACCAGGCGTGGTCAACCTTGTTGGTTCAGGGTTCCTAAGGTTGGCCTATTTTATTCATATTTTTTTAATTGTTTATGTTTTCTTTCTGGTAGTGATATTTTGTAATTCATCCAGTTTTTTACTATCTTATCATTCTAGAACACATAGGATTGTCATTCTTGAAAATTTTAGTCAATATGTTAAACATTATCGGGCACACATTCTGTTTGTGGTTTTCTGTTGTTGCAAAATGAGAAGGCAATGGAATTTACACCTAGAAAATACTACTTCTTTGGCACAGATGTAGAAGTGATTTGGGATCATGTACTTTATTTTCTTCTGAATATTGATCTTTTTGGGTATCAACTGAACTTGCACGCCTTCATCTGACATTTGCTCTTGTATTTTGACTGTTTGAAATTTAAGAGGGATGCAATCAATAATATAAATGTTTTAAAATCTCAAACAACAACGACAACAAAAATCAGGCATCATTGTCATCAATTCATCGTTGATCAACCTTTGATCTCAGTATTAGTTTCATATAATGCTAGCTTGCTAGGCACCAACTAGTCATCTAGAAGCTCTTACATAGTATTTGTATATTTATATTTATTATTGGTCCTATTGCTAGGTGAGACCGATTTTGTTCCTTGTTTCATAGTAATTCTGTTAAAATGAACACTATTAGCAAATCCAAGCCCAAGATAAGTGTCTCTTTTGTTTGATGTTACTAGTACATGAGTGACAACTTATTTAATTGCCTTGGTTACAATAATAGGTTGGTCTTATTGCTACAAATGATGGAATCTTACTACGCAATCAGATTCCTCGAATACTTAGAAAGCATTTTAAGGGAAAGCCTTACTATGTTGATCTCCTTGAACTGTTTAACGAGGTAAGAGCAATCTTGTTTGTTTTAACTCAAATAAGCTATCCACTAGATTAATTTGTTTGTCCTTTTGTAGGTTGAGTTTCTGACCGCTTCAGGACAGATGTTGGATCTCATTACAACCCATGAGGGAGAAAAGAACCTATCAAAATACAATAGCACTGTGTATGTTCAATAGGTTATATCATTTTAATAGTAATGTGTAATAAATATCATATGTGTTTGTCTATCATATGGATAGGAATTGGTCATACTATTATGACAACTTCCAATTATAATGACTAGTTTGCTGTGTAACACGATTGCTTTCTGTCTGTCTCTTGCATCAAAAGTCCTAATATGTTGTCACTTTGCCACTAAATGAATTTTGAAATTTTGCTATCTTTGATGCAGTTACAATCGCATTGTGGAGTACAAAACTGCCTATTATTCCTTCTATCTTCCAGTAAGTTAAATGAACTGCAATATTCAGATTTGCAATGAATGTCATTATTCCTTATGATTGTTTTTGCTATTACCCTATACTTAACCAAAGCGTCATTTTTTTTTTTTGTTATTTTCATCTAGTAAAACTAGTCAATCTTCTGCTTTGTTCAATTTTTGTGGATTAATTAGATATTATCAAATTTTCACATATATTGTCTACTCTTCATAAATATGCTTCCATTTCTTTATCACTTTTGTGTCATTTATCAATCTTTATGAGTGTGTCTGCGATTATCACATCTTCCCCATTCAAATGGTGTTTGTTAAAGTATTTTGTTCGACCTTTATTCTAGCGATAGGGCTTTGTGAACTAGTAGCATATAAAAGTATAATAGCTTTTCAGGGTTTGTGAATTAAGAACTAGGATAAAAGTCCTTTAATCTAGTTGGTAAAAGATTTTCAGGGTTTATTGCTTGTAGTTCATGGCTAAAGTTTCTATGACTGTTTATTGCTTAGTAGCTTATGGTAGTATCATTCTCTTGTCTTGAACAATCTCAGTTGTATTATGCACCTTAAAGAATCTGTATGCAACAGCCTTGGTTGATTCTTGGTCAATTTTGCATGTCAAGTTAGCTGTCTGAAAGATGCATTTTGATACTCTTCTCATTCCATTACCTTCCCATATACAGGTAGCATGTGCATTGCTATTGGCAGGCGAAAACTTGAACGACTTTGTCCAAGTGAAAGACATTCTTATTCAAATGGGAACATATTTCCAAATACAGGTAACTCTGGACTTATCAAATAGTTCATAGTTGGCTGCATTGTCTAAGTGGGAGTTTTCTTTCAGGATGATTACCTGGATTGCTTCGGTCATCCAGATGTAATTGGTAAGGTAAGTGCAAATTGTTTCTTATGATTTGCTTACTGCATGCAAAAGGATAGTGCATTAACTTCATTTAATGTTATAAATAACCATTCCTTAATCTTCTCGGGAATTCCTTAGATAGCTGTCCCTTCAAATATTGAGGCTACTTGGAATTTCATATCCTGATTTCTGTTACATTTTGACAGATTGGAACTGATATTCAGGACTTCAAGTGCTCTTGGCTTGTAGTGCAAGCCCTACAACTTGCTAATGAGAGCCAACTGAAGATTTTGTCGGTAAGACCAAAACCTTGCTAAGTATTTGAAGGTAGAGAACCCATTACAAAGTCTTTAAATATTATTCTTCAGGACAACTATGGGAAAACTGATCCAACATGTGTTGAAAAAGTGAAAAGCCTTTACAAAGACCTTGACCTGGAGGTATGACTACTCTCTTCTGGTTATCATGATTAAGATAAAGATGCATCCTTCATGCTCCTTTCTCTGCCATATCTGATGCTACAAGACTTCCCCCACTTTGTTTTTTCCTCCAGAAACTATTTGCTGAGTACGAGCGGACTAGTTACGAAAAACTGATATCTTCTATTGAAGCCCAGCCAAGCAAAGCAGTGCAGGATGTGTTGAAGTCTTTCCTCCAGAAAATCTACAAGCGGCAGAAGTAATCTATCAAGGATTTTTATTTGTACTAGTATTACGAAGGAAACACTTTAGCTTACCTACTTTTTTAAGTTGATCTAGTGAAAAACAATCTACGGACGACCCACCCTGCCTTTCATTCTCAGCTGTCATAAATGTATTAGTGCTTGTCTCAACCTCACTGTTGTATGGCTTTTCTGAAGCCAATCAATTGCGGATCTTGTTTTTTAACACGATCCATGCAATTTTTCTATGAAATTATAAAAATTTCTCTTTCCATATGAGAAAATATTAAAGTTTTTAAAAAGGAACTGAATTTTTTAAATTAGTAAAATCCTGTCCGACCAAAATGATAAAAAAACACAATTCATGACCAGTAACTGCCTTTTGAATATTTCATTTTCATTTCTTTTGGCTTTTTTAGACATGCAGGACTTCAGATTCTAGAACTTGTTCTCATTAAGTAATTATTATAACTTGATGAATTCACAAAAAAAAAAAAAAAAAAAAAAAAGACATGAGAAAGAACATAACATCTGTTCCGATTGAAAAATGTATGCAAAGTTAGGATTACACCAAGTTCAATTACATAAAATATTTGAGCAATAGTTCAGATAAAGGCGTACTGATTGTATATTGAATGATTTTCAGCAATTTCCCCACATTAATCCCAGTGTTTATCCCTTAAAACAAAAGCTGCACCCCCTGCTGAGATTGAGATCCCTCTCCTGGACCGATGAGTAATATGGCAAGGCAGCCAAAACAAATAGATCAATAAAAAAAAAAGTTATTCACCAAAATAATTAAAAAAATCACATACTTACCCAGCATGCTCCCTTTGGACAAGCTTAACATCCAAGAGAGAGCAACCAAAAACAAAGAAAGAAACCTTAGTACCAGCAAATAGATCTTACATTAACAGAGACCCTATAAACAACCTAAAGAAAAGAAGATATAACACATGCTTGTCAATTGAAAAACCAAAGAAAAATAGTCCTCATTCCCGTCATGCGATGCTGTCGGTGACCATCTCATTCCCCACAATGCCTCCCCTTCCTTCAATAGCCAAATCAGTATCTTGACCGTACTGTTGATTCCTCCTTCCTTGATCTTGGTCTGTGGTTTGGCCATGAGATAACAGGCGATTAACCTCGCCTGCAAATTCAATACAATTCACCATATGAACTCTTTGCTGCAGTTGTAAAATTAGGCACAAGATAGCATTCACTTCATTTACCTAAATACTTGATGCCTTTACGAAAAGGATAAATTTCAAACTAAGAAAGCTCGAGTTGGCACTTAATGAATGTTTCCAAAATCTTTTTACCACTCGGAACAATAAATGGCATCAGGGATGAACATTTTGCTTTTTTTTTCTTTTAGCATAGTATTCAATTTTTTTAGCATAACATTCAGTTGGTAAAAGCTATCAGAATGAAAAAAATTATGTTGCTATGTCCAGATTTATGCAGTAAAGTACTCGCAATGTCCATAACCAGAACATTTTTTTGCTATTTCAGAGATAATTCAATTTGTTCTTCACAATGTCTTACCGGCAGAAAGCAAAGGATGCATGATATACAAATAAGATGGAACTTCAATGTATTTACCATTTTCATCATCGGATACTTGAGCTAATTTTGCAATTGCATCGATCAATACTCGCTCATGCTCCTGCATAGAAACAGGCATACTTGAATATCTACTAACAGACAAAATAAATGATCCATTGACAAACGAATCTCTTATAATGCATACTTGCAACATCTTCTTGGCCTTATCAAACTCTTGAGGATCTGGATCACTTGCACTAAGAACCCTCTCTACCTGTGATGCACGAGCACAACAAAGAAGAAAATATGAACATGTTTTCTTGGTAGAATCAATGACATCTACTATGTCAAATTGCATACTTCTGTTACTATAATGTCAGTGCGAATTGCTTCAAAATCACTGACGCTCTTCAGGCCAGTCCCATTTTGGGATGCAGGAAATTCTTTCTTCTGATTTTTCAGGGATCCTCTTCCCGTACCTAGTACATAACCACGGTCCATGGTCTTCTTAACCCCTCGAGGGGGTATGCTGTGAATAGACTGATGAAACATACCTGGGTCATCATCTTCCCATCTTATATCCTCAGGGGAAATCTGCAACAATGCAAATTCTCAGAAGGTGAAAAGAGTCCATAAAATTTAGTCAAAAATTTTGAAAATAAACTTTCTTGCTATTTCCCTCAAAAAAGATTGTTTGCCTTATAGAATAGTCAAAATTAATATGAATACTCCTGAGCCACTAGAAAATGAATTTGAATCTGAATTAATACATACAATTCTTATTCACAAAGACCCCATATTAGAATAGTACCCAAAAAAAAAAAAAAAAGTAAGGTTCAGAGAATCTCTCCAATTCCTGAAGTTATATGAGCAAATTTTTTCAATATGATCACATAGATTGCCATTACAATCAGATATAACTCCAATAGATGATGAAATGATAAAAATTAAGTTGAGTAATACAGACTTTCCAAGCAATATATGGATTCTATAAGATGCACTGAGTGTTCAATTGAGTGGTGAGATCCATGTGATGACCCAAATTTAGGAACTACAAAAAGCTTGATGTAGCTTGATCTGGTTATCTTTTTGTGCAATCATCTTTCCTAGATCACGCTGTTCTTAATTTAGTTATACAATTAAACCTAAATCCATCACCAGCACATGGTATCTATTTTCTAACAAGGCAATTGAACTTTTTCAATGCCAGGAAGTTACTGAGAATTTTGCAGCAGATCTTTTTTCAATAATTTAAAAAAAAACGTGAGATTATCAACAATGAATGTTAACTTGGTGATAAATCATAAACAAGGCCTTCTTATTAGCCTTTCTCTAACCAAAAAACCTTGCCGAATTTATGGGAAGTCAAAGAGTCTAGTGTCGCATAGAAATATAATCAGTACAAATGCTTGAAAAGTTCCATAGAACACTAGTCAAGACTTGAGAATGTTAAAACATTCCATGTTAATAGATCTACTCAATAGAAAAAATTAACTAACCTCTTTAAGATTGACCCATTCCCATGCCTCATTAAGTGTTCCAATATCATAAACTAAAGCATGCAGACCCTAGGAAGAATCCAAAATGAAGATCATTTCTAGTATGTATCGTAGGTAAACCTTCAAACAACCAAAACACACCTTAACTGGATTATAATCAAATATAACAGCTTCATAGAAGTTATTATCTTCTGGCCATCTAGTCCTGATTTTTCGTCCAATTAGTGGATCAAAAGATGCTGGTTCAGTAGGTTGACCTGCAACAAGAGAACCAGAAGTATTCCTATTGGCCACTTGGCCTCTTCCACTAGCAAGGTATTGCATAGCTGCTGAAGATGAACCAGGTGTTGTCCCACCCTAGAAATCAGATATAATAATAGTGGTAAAAATAAAATAAAATTGAACAATGAATTGAGAAAGAATTTTTTGTTGCAACAATGTAACTTACTGATCTTGGCTTTTTTCCTTTAGTCCCTAGAGAAGCATCCCTCTTTACAGCTGATGATGATGGCTGCATGGAAGCAGCAAATTGTGAGTGTAATGCTGGAGACGATGCACCTAACGACAGAGAAGGTAGAGGTTGAGATGTCTTCTGCTTCTTTCGAGATGCTGACACAGTAGGACTAGGTATTGTTGAATCTGGTGGAGCATTAGTAACAATTCCAGTTTGGACTCCACCTGCCTGCCTCCATTCTCTGGTTGTTTGCATAATAATAAGAAAAGAAAAATAAGTTTCACATAGTTGGGATATATATTAAGAAAAGCTACTTGATACAAACCTTATTCTCTGAATCACTTCATCAGCATTAACTCTGTTTAATAGTTCTCTATGTTCCTGATCTGAGACCCTTAGCTCCTTTCTAAGCTCAGTAATAAGACTCTCCTTCTCCTGAAGACACAAGTTTACATGACGTAAAATCACAAGGAATACAAGGGATGAATACAAGACTGAACATGGATACATATCAACAGGGAGAGGCATGTGAACTAGTACCCAAGTAATTGCATCAGATTGAGCCTTAAATGCTCGCAACACTGAACTATATGCTTCCTGCTCAATTCTATGTATTTGTACCTCCATATCATTCTGTAACCTAGAATATGGAAGAGCACTAACTATAGTTCTTCCATTCCTAACAATAGGTCCTCTTGCAACCCTATTATGATGAGATGGTGGAAGATCATCGTCAGTTCCTGCATCCAGTGAAGCACCAACAAAATTGGTAAACCAAGGGATTTCAAAGAAGTATCTACAAAAATAAACTAGTAGTGTAAGCTTAACAGATAAAATGTTTTATCAAATAAAAGGTTATTTGTAAACACATACACTTGTTTAGGTCAGTTTTCTGTTTGAGAAGTTGAAAAAGTTGCATATAGTTGCCCCCATGAAGATGGACGCCGTGTAAACAAAATACAAGGCATAAAAACTATGCTATAAGATGACAAACGCCAAGCAATCTCAGTTTGTAAGATTATCTTCCTTTAATTCGAGAAGCTTTTAGTTTTAAATTTCCCCTCTACTATCTTCTATTCGTGTTCAATGTTATTTTAAAGGTTTGAGAGGGTTTAAGTTTGGTTTTCTTATGAAGGATAAGTTTATCCATGTGAATATAGAAAATGTGTTCACTTAGAAATAGATAATGATATCATGAGTTGAAGAAAAGAAAAAACAAAGTGTAAAATCTTAAACCATAAATGGGTAATGGAAGATCGTGAGTCTGAACTTCTACTCACTCTTAATGCCTTTACAAATAAGCTATGCGTTGTTTATACAAGAAAAGTTATCAAAGTTTAGGCAGGTAAATTTTCTCTTTGCAATAATAAAACACTGAGATTATACTATTTAATTCTCTTGCTTCATTTTCCTGTTTCTAATACATTTACTACCCAAAATCAGTGTTTCTAATCTGATCTAACAGTTGAGTTATAATAGAACAAACTTTTCCTCTTTCCAAAACACAAAAAATAAGCCTATCCATTGTTGTCCAACTTAAAATATTATAGAAACAAACTAACTACAGCAAATTGAAGTTTAGTTAATAGCACATCTCAGCATCCTCTATCGGGTTTGAGGTAAGCAAAGTATTTTTCTCAGATAAAGTCATCAAATACATGTCCGATGCAAAGTGAAAAATGTAGAAAGCATGAAAAATATGAGAGCCAATAAACCAAACATTAGAATCACAATCCAGCATCCTCTAAGGTAAGATAACTGTTTCTTTTCTCTAAGATAAAGGTACCTTATATATGTTTGATGTAAGATTAAAGTGTGCAAAGCACAAAAATCACATCAACCCTGTAATTCCCAACTATTTGGAATCATCTATATGGATCTTAACCCTCCATTTAACTCTTTGTAAGGTCATAACACTCGTGTACACAGACAATTTATTACTTCATTACATCTAGGAACTATGAGAGTTTTCTTTTATCTCCTTGTACCCCTTATTCCTTCAACTCAATAGATTCAATTCAACATGCCCATACGATCTCAACACATTTTCATTCATTTTCTTATCTAGAGCTACATCTAATTGCTACAGAACAGTACCTTTTTATTTAATCTATCCCAACAACCCTATCTATAGATCTTTGCATTCCCATTTGAACTTCATTTATTTTTGTATTGTGTCGTATCCTCACTATTCAATACTCTGACAGCAGATCATAGTACAACTTTTCTTTTTTGTTTAAAAAAGAAACTAAACTATGGGATGCACTATGATCACATAAGCCTCTACAAGCTGCTCCCAATTTCAGCCACACAAATTTTTTGGTACTATTAATGATAATTTCATCAACAAATCCTTGTTGAGTAATACTTACTAGTAATTACTAAATCCCACAATTTTAGCATGTGTTATGGTGTGTTGCATGTCTGAATTAAATGTAGTAGTCTGTAAGAACTGAATATAATCCTAGAAACCATAAGCACAGCAAATTCAGACTGGCATCAAAAGGAATACCCATTAATCCCATAATATCACCACATTACAGCAAAGTGAATTTAAGGTCCTTAAGATGGTCAATTTGTCCACGTACTATTTAGTACCAAAATATCAAAGAGAAATATAAAATTTTTAAAATAGCATCATATCATTCCATCTAATTTCAGGTTAGAAGCCAAAATGAAAACAAATTTAGTTATCATCGCCGCACATCATAGAAGAAGAAGGCAAACAACCTAACCCGTTGACAAAGTATGATCCAGCCTGTCTTAACACTTGAGCATTATAAAGCGAGAAAATCGAAGAACTTTCTTATAAATTGTGTACACTTGAAATAACCCAACACATAAGGAGTACAAAATCAAGATTAAAGAGAAATTTTGACAAGCAATTGCTAGTTTTCAGTAAAACGCGCAAAATCTTCACTACAAGAGCTATTTTAATATGACAGCAGTTTGCACCGCTTACCGCTACTATCATCAGGACCATACTCCATGTCTGTACTCTTACAAAAAGAGCAAACTTCCACGAAATCACCTTCGCAGACGTACCACGGAGACCGCTATCAAAAGAGAGCGCCGATGCAAAAAGCTTGATGAGTCTGATATCAACAACTCTCGGTTGCTTTTCGCGTCAATCTTCACAGAATCAATTCAAAAAGGGCACGAAGCAACCCCGATCGAGAAATTTAGGAAGCAATACAGGAACCGTTCGCGAGATCGATCGTCGAGAAAGAAAGGAAGGGCTTTAGGGTTCAAGGGAGCGGAACAAACCAGAGTTCGGACTCCAAACGCATATTAGGAGACCACGTTTCGCAGTTAAATCCTTTTTTGAGTTCTGACCCGCACCCGGTAACGAGTGATATGGTGTTGGTTTCGGGTCGGGTCAGCGATCACCGACGAAGCAATATGTCATTTGATCGGATCTGGGTCGGATCCGGATCTGTAAAACAATGTTTGCTTACCGGAATAATTCTATGTTATTTTATCTGAAAATATTTTAGAAAAAATATACGTTTGGTTCATAATTTTTTTTCTTTCATTTTTTGATAAAATGAAAAAAATATAAAAAATGATGTTTGATTAGTGTTTTTTATTTTCGCTTTTTTTTAAATAAAGGAGATATTTTTTGAAAAATTAAAAAATATAAAAAAATTGTTTTTTATTTTTATTTTCATTTTTTTAAAAATAAAAAAGTATTTTTTGATATAAAAAAAATCGTTTTCTATTTTTTAAAAAAATGAAAAAAAAATTTACGAATCATTTTCAACAAGAATGGGATTAGTTTGATAGCTGACATATTTAAAGGATTTTAAGGGGAGTCGTGGCCCATGATCTTCTAAATTTTAAATAATTATTATTAAAAAAAAATATTTATTTATTTTTAATTAATATTATTATATTTTAATATGAAGTTTTCTTAATATAAAATTCTAAATTCGTCGTGTGTTTAAGGCTAAATCCATCAACAGGGAGTTGTTTAAAATTAAATAAAAAAGGGGAAAAAAAAGTAAATAAATCCTCTTCGAAATCTGATTAATCCCAACGTACCCGTCTCACAACCCAGAACGTGCGCGTCATTTAGAACAAGATTGACCAGTTGTTAGCCTGGTAAGATTTTGGGTTATTATATGTCGGCGTTTGCAGGAACTATCATGACAGCGGTTTTCACATGCCATCGCGCGCTCCCTCGCTGCTTTCCATCGCTCCCAGCCGCTCCCTTCCTGTCTCGCTCGCGAATCGCGATAGTCTCGGGGGAGGGGAAAGGATCGGTTCAAGGGTCTGTTTGGCGGTCGATGGATTCCCAGATTCTTATTGCCCTCGCGCTCTCGCTCGTGGGAGGATTCAGCACTTCGATCGGTGCGCTTTTCGCCCTAGAGTTTCGATCCCCTATTTTCTCCTGCAGAGTTGTATCGAATTTATCGCCTGTTTTCATCTTTGAAGTTATAGTTCGTTTGTGGGTTTGTGCTGCCTTCCTTTTGATGCTTCTGTGTAGCTTTGAAATTTTGAATGGAACTTGAAGTGTTTAGTCCCGCATGTTATATTTTCTTTGGAAGAGGTAGCTAGAATTCTTAGATCTCGTTAAAGTGCTATTTTTCATAATGGTTAAGCAGTTAAAAAGATGTTTTTTTTTAAATTGTTTTCTGAAAAGATGATGACTATTTTGGGAATCAGACTCGATGCGTAACATTTTTGGTGCATGGGCATCTTGGAACGTGTTGTTTCATATTAGCGATCGTGTTGGTTTTACAAATCCTGATGATCTTTTTGGTACCTGAGCAGGTGGTTTTCTAGTAGTGCTGAACAATGCTCCAGACCTCAAAATGCTTGGAATTTTACAGGTTATATGCCTCTTTGCTGAAGGTTCAATGACTGCTTCTCACGCTATGTCATTCAGCTCTGTAAACATCGTCATTTAGGGTTTTCTCAATCTTTACAGGGTTTTGCTGCTGGACTTATGCTAAGCATATCTTTTTTTGACCTGGCCCATAATGCACTAAACTCTCTTGGTTTCCTTAAAGGCAACATTTGGGTAGGTTATTCTCCATAGTACATCGTAGTATTTGGTAGTGTTAAGTAACTTTTCCATTTGTTTGTCTTAGCTTAGGTGCTCAATTTCATTCATGATTCTATATTTGATTTTGAATCTTCTTTATGCAGTTCTTTGTTGGAGCTTTGTTCTTTGCTTCTGTGGTCAATTTGATTCCAGAGCCATCATTTGTTGAAACAACCAAAAAAGTTGGTTTGTGAACTTAGTTCCATATCATAGAGAACATGTTTCTTACTACTATTGTTTTCTCGCTAATGTTTATACTTGTCCCATTTTGTCTGAGTAGAAAAATGATGATGAATCAGCCAAGCATATGGTCACGAAAGATCAACACCAAATTCTATTTAGTGGAATAATCACTGCAGTTGGTAAATATTTTTAAACTTAATTTTTTTAAACTTTGTTTAGGTTGCTTTCTTCCATTTTTTTCATATTATTGCGCCAATAGCCTGTACATTGTGAGATTATATGAAGGTTATATTTATATGCAAAGATAATTTACCACAGATATTTGGGACTTTGTATGTAACTTGTGATTACGTGTGCATCACATCATAGAAATTCTTTGAAAGACGAAAAACTCGATGAATTTTATGTGCAATCAGATTGCAGAAGATCTAGGTATTTGAGTACCAAAAGCATGTTTTTATGTAACTTAAAGGATACATTTCTTCTACATACTAAAATAATCAATTGATTTTAATGTATCAGATGAAGCTTAATACTTATCTTCTCTCAACAAGGAGAGAGTACCAAAATGCACTGACACAAATTAGGCTTATAGGAAGAAGGTTTTCATGCCATTGTCATTTATGCTTTTCTTTCTATAAATCACTTTTAGTGTATCTTACTATATGCAAAATTTCATCCTTTACCCGATCGGTCTATTGGTTTTCTCAAATGGATATTATGTGATGTCCAGGCATTAGCTTGCACAATTTTCCTGAAGGGATGGCAGTATTTCTTGGATCTATGAAGGTATTCCTTGTTTCTGAATAAATATTGACTCCTTATCTTCATAACATGTTCTGATTCTTTTCAACATGGTATAAATATTCCTGGGAAATTACAGTCATTGGAACAATATTTTCTTAAACTTTGTATCTAGATCTTAACTCATACTGAGGTTTTATGATTTATGAAATTCTAAAACGTTTAACGTTCGCAGTAGCTCTTTATTTGCTTCTATTTCTTCTAGTCTTAGTAATATGTCTGATTGGTGCTGGAACACTTAGGTAAAATGCTGAACGATGGATCTTAGAGATTTAAGGAATTTATTTATTTTCTTCAAACCTTGTATATGTCTAAGTCTTCATAATCTATATATGGATTTGTGACACTGTAGTTGCATGTGTGGGGATGGATAACATAGGGTGATAGGGTGGTGCTTGTTGCTACTTTTATTGGTTTTCTGAAGTTTATCGTAAGTTTATGTTGACAGAAAAGTATTACCCTTCGACAATTAAAATTCTAGCAGTTTTGTCTTTAACAATCTACCATCCCTGTTTCTTATCTTGGCTATTTATTTTGCAGGGACTACGTGTTGGCATCAACTTGGCTTTAGCAATTGCTCTGCACAATATTCCTGAGGTGGTATTCATTTCATAGTTCAAATTCATGCACACTATGATTGGAATTCTTTGTTCAAATATTTGGCTGCAAGAATTGATTTTAAAGATTCATCATTTACTTAATTTATTTCTATGATTTCCCAGTTATATAAGTGTTTTTTCTCTTCCAATGAATGACAACCTTTCTAGAACTTCTGCTATCTCTTAATTTGTAGCGGTCATTCATTTCTTTCAATTTGCCAGTTAGTTTAGCAATGTTTAATATTTTGGTATAAACATGATATCTCCCTGTCACTCATATATGAAAACCAAAATTCTGAAGCAATCTTTTCAGATGTAGGTATATTGTTATGGTGTTTATAGCCATAAATAATCAAGTACTAGTTTTCATGACAACTTGAACCTCTAATACCCAATATGATTATCATCTTCTTCTTCAAGAATTTTATCAAAAACCTATCTCACTAGTAATATTCAAATTAATAAAGTCCTCAATTACATTTTAGTATTCTCATCTCTACTACATTTTTTTTATTTTTATTTTTTTGTGTACATTGCTTTCAAATAGCCCAACATCTAATCCATAAAGTACAAAGTTCGTACAACAATCACATAATTCATATTATTAGCACGAGAACTGTATTGTTGTTCTGACCATTAAAATGCTGACTATAAGTAAAATTCTTCGAGAGGGAGGGGGGAGGGAATGATTATTCAGAGTAGTCAATGGAAAATGGTGATGGAATAGCTATATGATTGTTTAGGCACTCCATCTTTAGCAATACAGATGATGATGCTTTCTTGCAGCTGTGCTCCTATGCCTACTTGTAATAACTATATGCATAACTTACTCTTTGATATTGAAGTTTTCTTAATCAATTATTTTTATTTTGTTAATATGGAAGTTTTTTAGTCAATAGTTTATAGTATTTTTCTTACATTTGTTATTTGAGATATCCTTTGCTTGTAATTAATCCATGTGAGCTATTTTTTGACTGAAACAGGATTTTATAGTCTTGATTGATATCATTATATATATGTAATTACAGATATCACATACTAGCATATGTGATATTATAGTAAGATATAGGATACTATTGTATAAATCATAAAATTTAATAAAGCATATTAATATGTTTACATACTAGCTACAATTTACTTATTTATCCTCGAAGTTACTTGTAGGTCTTGGTCCTAAATCTACATCCATTGACATCCCTTCCTTGTAAGAGTTGATGTAATGCAAAGATAGAATGATGAAGCTAATAAATCATATTAAATAGTAGTGTAATAACTAAAATTAGTTGAGCTCTAATTACATGTTCTCATTTGTATTGAGTTGCAAACTTAGCCAATGGCATGACTTACCATCGATGTGAATAGTTGGATGGCAAATTGAAATATCTCACAGAGTGGACTGAGTTTAATCTTATTATTGGCGGATCTTTGGTTCGATTCATAATCCTTCTTGTTTCTTAGATATTTCTCTTTTGAACAATTTGTAGGGTGTTGCAGTAGCCCTTCCTGTCTATTTTGCCACACGAAGGTACTTACATAATTTTTCTTTAAACTATCACTAAGAAATATGAGATGATGTGGCTAGAATAAACCAGTTGTTTGCTTATGATCTTTCAGATATGAAACTACTCTTACCTATCTCGTTTTATGCAAACATGAGCACGTTATTTCCTACTTCATTCTGGAAAGTGACGATGAAAGTCTAAACTTTATTTCATTTCGTTGATGCAGCAAATGGCAGGCATTCAGGTTGGCAACACTTTCAGGGTTTGCTGAGCCTCTAGGTGTAATATTTGTAGGTGAGCAAAAGTAATCTCCTATTCTGATGGTACAGGCTCAGTTCGATGAAATTGCAATTTTAGCACTCATCTGTGTATATCCAAGATGGTTGTAGCCATGCCTTGGCTTCCTTTCACTATGATTTAATTTAATAATTTCAGTTCATACTGCAAGGTTTTCTTTTTTTTCTTCTATACTTTTTTTTTAATTGCGCTGCTTTTCATTTCACTATGTTTTAATTTGATAATTTCTGTTCATACTGTGAGGTTTTTCCTACTTCAGAGAAGCTAGTTTTTTTTTTTTTTTTGTATAGAAATTCTTCTGTACATTTTTTCCTTTAATTGTGCCACTTTTACATATCTAGTCCGTTTCTGGACTGTTCAAATTAGTCATGTGCTACTGCTTCCAAATTTTGGATGATATTTTCTGTTGATAAATGCAGGTTAGTATCCTTCCTGACTATTTTCTTGATGCAGCTTACCTTTTCCCTAGCAATTTAAGCCCTGAAGTTCTTGAAGGCTTACTTGGATCAGGTTCATCTATCATTCCTGACAAGTTTCATTTAGCATGAGCTTGAATTAACTGATCACTGTACCATCACTTATCCAGTTGGTGGGGTCATGGCTTTCCTCACATTGCATGAAATGCTACCTCTAGCATTTGAATATGCAGGCCACAAAAAAGCTGTCCAAGCTGTGTTTCTCGGCATGGCTTTCATGTCTGCAAGGTTAGTTTTCCTACTTCTGCAAGCTAGTTTTGTTCATACTGTAGATGGAATTAGCCAAGGTCTTCTGGCAATTAAGTATGGAGGGAAAGGGAGGTTGAGGTTCGACCACCTTCTTTCTAAGGGGCATCAAGGAAGAGGGTCAGGTAATGAGGTAGAAACCCAGTTCCAGCAAGTGTTACACTGAATTCGGTGAGAAAAAATATTAGCGATGGAATGATTAAACTATATATGGCTATTCTATAAATATGAATTTACAAAAGTCAATGAACCGATTAAAGGATATGAGATATTCCAAGATGGGCAAAGAATAATTATTTGGGTGGTAGCATTCATCTGCGACCTATAAATTTCTATGTTTTTGCAAACAACTTGTCATATCTTCCAATTTACAGGTCAATTATCATCACACTTCTCCGACTTCAAAAGTTTTAGTTGATCGATTCGAATGTTGATCTGATTTTTCTTGTTGATGTTTAGTCTTCATCAATTTTTCTTGTTGATGTTTCTTGCCTCCTGGTGTAAGTTGACTCACCAGTGACGACCTTCTGTCTTCCCAGCTTGTACTTCTTGGAAATTAGTCTGCCAGAAGAAATGAGTTTGTAGCATGATCGATGACAATTTTTTGTCACTGCCTTGTATACTTGCACGTAAAGGTACGTTTTGCCAATGCTTGCCTCAAATCTATTTTCTCCGCTGTCACCCTGATAACACCATATTCTTTTATTACTTTTGCCCAGACTATACTTTTTCAAGTTCATGTTATCATTCTTTTTCACAGTTCTTCCTTTTATCTTTCCAAGGACTTTGCAGATAACCTGCCACACTTAAGGTAGCCTGGTTGGGGGTTTCTTTCTGCTTAAGCTAAAATGTCTACAATGCAGTTCAGTTGTCAAAGCCTTGCAATCTATGAAGTATTTTCCAACGTCTTTGAGTTGCAAATTTATCTGCTTGCAGACAAAGTAAACATTGAAAAATTAAACAAATGAATAAATGTTTTTGTCATTTTCTCGTGGTACGAGCTATTAAAAATGTACAGTTAAGTAGCTGTAAGAGAAGCGTTTATATGAATTATCCTATTGTAGGTTCGAGATCATTTTGGTTTTTCTTTGATACAATGCAAGTGATGCAGCAATTGATGATGTATAAGTTAGCTTTTAGATTTTTAGCTAATTGTGTGTAGAGGGAAGTTTTGGCACAACGGTAATATTGTTATCTTCTGATTAAGAAGTCAACGAGTTTAAATCTTAAAAACAGTTTTTTACAAAAAAATAAAATAAAACTGCGTATAATGGATCCTCTCCATGATTCTATATAGTGGAAATTTCGTACACCGGATTATTTTTGTTGTTGTTGTTCTTTTTATTTTACCCAAATATCAAAAGCGTGATAAATCAAAATATTTGAACAGTTTTTTTTTTTTTCTAAAATATACAACAATACGTTTACCCAAATATGTAACTTTGAGAAAATTGATCTCGCTCAGAATATACAACCCATACATATGCTCAAATGCCACTGGATATCGTTCTTAAATATGAGTTTGAGGAGCCGTCAGCCTGCAGAAGGCATCCAGTCTTTTCTACTCTTTGTATTGACAAGCTATGATAGAATTCATTGCGATAATTTGTTTTTTTTTTCCCAAACAATTACTTAAATCCATACCCCGGTAGGTAATTTATCACACTAAACTAAACCAAAAGACTAAAACTAGTTATTTAGAACACAAATGGTCGACGAAACTAAATAAAGATTATAAAACCAAAACCATGGATGAACTGGAACGATATACTTGATTATAGTGCTTCAGCTTCGCATCATCTCGAGTCCTCGAGTGACATAAATACTGTCTTTCCTTAAGTGTTCAAGTGTTTGGATATGGACTATTTCTAAGATTTTTTTTTTTTTTTTATAACTTGAGCGTTCGGATCTGGACTATTTCTAAGAAGGACAATTTGATCCTGCAAAAATGTGTCCATCAATTGTCAAAATAACTTCGGAAAGCTTAAACGGAATTAACGGATGCAAACTTGAAAATTTTCAAAAAATAATTCTCCGTTCAACATAAACTCTACTTTTATTCAATTGTTTGTTTGTTTCACCACACCTATAGCAAAAATTAGAAGGGAGACTATGCCCGTTGACATATTGACCCAAATCCAAATGAAAATTTTAAATTTTACCTCAAAAATCAACTTGTAACAACATCTATACTAAATCAACTCTTATCTATCTATAATAATATCTATACTACCATCCCAAGGGACCTGCTTGTTTCATCACACAAATCTTAAATTAAGAGCTTGTGGTGCATCATTTAGGATTGAATTAATTGGATAAAAAATATTGTTTAAAAAATATTATGACTTAAATTATTTATAATATATTAAAAATTTTAAAAATAATATAAATTTCATCTATTAAATATTTTTTATCTAAATTATAAGGATCATAATATTATTATTAAAAAAAACTTTAAAACAGTTCGACTGGGCTCAAGTCCTTTGCATCCCTAATCTAAATCAATCAAAACCCGGCTGAAGGAAGGTGCGGAATGAACAAGCTCGATTGCTTCATAGGTATAATTGAGCTCAAGTTATTTTTAAATTATTTAAAAACAAAAACTAAACTAAACTAAGCTCAGACTGGAACAATTTACGTTTAATCATCATTCTTTCTCAACATAACTCGAGTTTGATTGGGGAAAAAAAAAGTAAATAAAGCCGGGACTAACAATTCCAATAAACATGTTCAAAAAAAAAAAAACTCATTCAAGCTCATTAACCATTTTAAACAAAAAATAAACTTGACTTCAGACACTTCGATACCAACAGAACTCCCAGGCAACTCCAAACAAGAGAAAAATATGAAGTTTTACAGTATGGACGATGAATCACCGAACAGCGTTGCATGAAGTTCACATCTTCAAAGAGCAGTTAAACTTGTAGAAATCTAGGGATTAATGATGTAAAACTTTGTCAGTCCATTAGGTAACCACAAGTTATAACAACTGCATTGAACGGAAAATGATATTTTTATAGTATGAAAAAGAAGTGGACTGTGCAAATGGACCTCAGATTTCTAACTTAACAACAACAACGTTCATCAGAATTTAAGTTGTCATCAATACACACCATTATTTCCATTTACTTGGATAGAAGATATGTGGGAGAAAAAGGAAAGTCGCAAAAAATTATACATGGAGCTCTATCGTTAATGTATTTACAGTTTTCTTTTTCACTTCCTCAGTCAGAATCTCATATCAAAAGCCAAAAGGGTTCCAAAAATATGGACAAAAGGTAAGAGAAACAAAAGACAACGGAGCTCAAGAGCAGACAAAAAGAAAGTCGAGAGAAATTGTAGATTATCATTAAAGCTAAAGTAACAAAAATAAGGCATCAAGAAATGGATGGTCGGAAGCAATATACCAGTATATACTGCAACTCATATTCTGCCTTTTAGTAACGAAGAACATTCGATCAGAGAGAATCATGGAGAACAGAATTTCTGAGAAAACCATCACAGACAAGGGATGTAAAGAGTTATAGTTTGTCACCCAAATTGCAAAACAGAAGGGTGGCACTATCATATCTGGAACAACACTGTTGTCAAATGTAGGCAAGAAGATTTTCTTGCTACTCTCTCAAAACTTCCAAAGCCATTCGACTCCAGGGATTTTCTGGCCTTTCAAGAGGAATAGCATTCAAAAGCTGAACATCATGGTACCGTGCACGTAAGATCTTTCATTGAGCACATCTACATCACCCAAAGAGGTCATCACTATCATCTGCTGCTGAACCACCGTTTTGTTTTTCATCAGCAGAATTAGGAGGCTTTTCCCCCAGATCTTTTGTTGATCCTACCTGTCCAGCTGAATTGAATGCCCATGAAGAACCCCCCTTCCCAGGAAAGTCATTGCTGTATAGATCATCATAAATTCCAGTTTTCAGAGTGCCTTTGACTTTGTTGAATACCTGCTGCAGCTTATCAGTGACACCTCTTGGAGAGGTTCCTTCTTCCTTCTGAGTTATTTGCTCCTTACCTTTCAGTATAACAGTAACTTGCACAAGAGATTCATATTTACCAACAAGACTACCCTCTTTTACCCCAATAGGGCCTGGCTCAGTTTCTACATCTGCACCATCAGATATCCCAACTACCTCAACTAGGTTTCCTCCAACCTGATCTTTAAATGACACACTAATTTTCTTTCTTCTTTTGGAAGAACTGCCACTTGAAACACCCTCTGAATGTCGCTTTAAGTTGGACAGATCTGAGTTACTAATACCATAACGGTTTAATATTGTATTGTATGCCACAACCGCATCCTCATCGGAAGGATCAGGAGGGGATGGCAGATCAACTCCTGCTGGGAGTGCAGGACTAGGAAAGAAAGCAGCTGTGTTCTTTCTCAGTATATAACTTCTTGTTGATGCAGCAAATCGAAGAGATTGACCAACCTCAAGTTCCACAGGGTTGTCCTTAGTTAGTCTCTCATTTGCGACAAATGTACCATGTACTGACCCTAAATCAATAACGTATATGCTGAATGACCAAAGGAATAATCTAGTTAGTCCAGCAAAGAACAAGAATGGAAAGTAGAATTCAGAACTAGCAGATAGTACTAGCTCAGTTCAGCTCGGAGCATGTGTGTCATTAACTATAGATGCCAAAAAAAAAACATATTGCTTTTTTCAATGACAATTTTTTATAAAGTACAGTTCAATAATCGCACAACGCATTAATAAGTGTGAGACAAAACCATCAATTCAAGAATAATATGGAACAAACCTTCCATTTTTGTGAGGTACAACTGCAGCATGCTGACGAGACACTGATTGGTGATCCAGCACAAAATCGCAGGTTTGTATCTGCCGGCCAAAAATATGCTTCCTTTTCTCTAAATCGATCTGATCGATGATCTCACCATCTTTCATGACCTCAAGAAAGAAAACCCTGGAACGGGGCTCTATTGCCCAGTCAGGAGGTTGCCAGGTAGATTGCCCCCCACCAATCTGAGTGGTATGTGGAACTGGATTTTCTGCTTCAGATCCTGCAGGCTTACGAGCAACTTGATGTTGATGCTGAATATGATTTAGACTTGAATTTTGCGTCTGGAATGACTGAATCAGAGAATTGGACGCTTTAGAAGCTGAAACATTTTTTGCTGCTGAGCTTGCACCAGCGGAGAAAGGTTCCAATGACTGGGCCTTCTTAAACCTATCAAGGCCACCTCTATACATTTTCCTGCCTTTTCTATTTACCTTTCCTTCACTTGGTCTACAAGTGATTCCCAAATATGCATCTTTTATAAAAACCAAATAAGAACTGAAAACCAATCCATAGAAATCATACAAACTCTCCCAAACTCAATTGCACACCCCGGAAGAAATAAACAACTATTTTCTTCTGAACAACAAACAAGAAGAGATCGTTTAGATACCAATCCACAATGCTTGCGTCCACGAAAAGCTGCTCCATGAAGCGGAATAAGGACAATTAGACCAAAGGGGAGTAAATCATACAAAAAATAACTACATTCAGTCAGGGAAAACTGAAACCAAATCCAGATTCAAGCAATAAAAAATCAAAAAAGCAACAGAAACTCATAAATCGGAAGGAACAGAGGACCCAAGTGACAGAAAATCGAGATTGAAGGAAAAGGGAGTTCTTCTGTCGGAAATCTTAAATTGCAGTAAACGAAATCAGGCTGCAAGAACAAAATAACCCACAATTTCGGGTCAAAAACAAGTCCAATCATAGAAGAAGGTTACCTCCAAACGATGGCGAGAGATTTGGAGATTAGGGTTTCTCCGGGAAGCAGCCGAGAGACAGAGCAGAGTCGAGATGGCTGAGCAAATAGAATGCGGGCTTAATAAACGACAAAAAAAAAAAAAAAAAAAGAGAGCGAGAGAGAATATAGGACATGTACTCAAATGTTTTCCGACGAACCGGTTACAGGCCTCCCTCGACCATGGGCCCGTTCATTCACGCATTCCCAGCCACAGGTCATTGATGGAGAAAGTTTGGGTATGTTCACTGCAGCCACAATCTAACGACTCGGTATATATAATAAAAAATCTGCGAAAAAAAGGGAAAGTTTTTATTCTGCTTCTATAAAAAATCTCTTCGAAAATTTTTAACCCGTACTTTGTGTAGTAATAATTAATGTTGTACTTTAACTAACTAATGTCATGGATCACTCTAAAAATAGAGATATTTTAACTAAAAATATAGTTCGATTTTTTATTACAATATCGTTTGATAGTGAATTTAAGAAAAATTTATTTAGATGATCTTATAGTCCAGGAGTTTATCTAATGGACAAAGTACGACTTTGACATTAGACCGTCGTTCAGGGATAGCGTGACTGTGGAGTCTGGACTGAATCGTGAAAAAGCTAAAAGTGCTTCTCTGATTTATCCTTGGTGGTCGATGGAGGCCACTTGAACTCCAACCTTATCCGGCTCAGCTATTGACGAGACATCCCGAATGTTCATGGGGCAGGACCGATCACTCTCAAAGATTAATCGAATCGAAGGTTCAGATACTCTGATATCAATCAATAATAATAATAATAATAATAAATGTGTAATATGTTGCATGTTCTCCTACCGCACTAGTTCTAGATTGGACACTATATTTTTCGTAATTTATCTCTTTCGTATTGACTGTGAAATCAACTGGCGAAGATGCTGAGTGAGAACGAATCATCTTTTACACCAATAATGTAATAAGGCCCCCGCAGATAGATTCAATTGGTTAGCAAATACAGACTTTATATCAATGGATAAATAATCAATTCTAATTAAGATTGGGAATCAAAATCACAATGACTATGCATGCAGACGTATTTGTCATTCGAGCTCAATGGATACAAAATATTTTACTAGATTCTTAATTTCTTCCATAAACGTTATCACGTTTTGCCATGAATGTGCCACGCCATTTTTTTAGGGTTGGAAAAGTATTTGGAGGGAAGACGAGTGATCTACCATCTCAGAATTTATTAGCACACCGATTCTGGAAAATTAAAAAAAAAAATCTAAATACAAAATAGATAAAACCCTGAATAGTAATCCAGTAAGTCTTTTTTGAACATTCAAACCGCTTCACTTTTAGCAAGTTGGCTAAAAGTCAGCGTGAGCATGTACAGAGAAAAGTGGGAAATGAAAAGAACAAATAAAAAAACCTGAAACACACAACATTATCTTACACTCAATTCTGAGAAATCCGACACTTCTAAACCTAAGATTTGTTGACTGGGTACAGGAAAGGAATCATTTGAGGTCAGTGGCATCCTTTGGAGTGAAGTTTGGTGGCGTTGAGTTCCTTGTCTCGTCTAGCCATATCCTCCATTATTCGCTTTGCTGTTGCGGCAGCCTTCATCGGTCCATCGACCCGAGTCGCGATATCGTAAACTAGAATCTCTAGCTCCTTTGACACAACTCTCTTTTTCTTGGAATCATCCCGGAGCAGATTTAGAAGATCATGAGCCCTCTCGCGGGCTTTCTTCGTGCCCTCAGCTGTCAACAGCATCAGCCCTGGAATGGGACCTTCTCTGAGGATAAGCTCCCTGCATTTCTCCCGGCAATTGCTGCACAGAGAAAACAACACTCCAGTAGCATACTCTGCACTGAGCAATGAACCCTCTTCGATGGTCTCTACCAGTGTCAAAATGCTTCCACCGAATTCGGATATCAAGTTCCTTCCTTCTTCGGTCCGGGATAAAATTTCCAGGAGACCAGTGGTTTTTTCAGCAAATTTGGAGTATTTCTTGCAGTCCTTTAAGAGGGTGAGGAGTGGTTTAACTGCTTCCGAGGGTAGGGTAAAATTGGTGCTATCTTCGCATGAAGAAAGATTGTACAGGGCAGTGACTGCGTCGACCCTTCCTTGGATACTTCCTGCAGTGAGAATTTGGACAAGAAGAGGAACTGCTCCAGAGGTGGCAATGGTTGGTTTATTAGGGGTAGAAGCTGAGAGCGTCAAGACTGCCGCAGTAGCCAACTCTCTTAAGTTGTTCTTCCCGATTCGCAGGAGCTCCACCAGATGGGGCACAGCACCGCTCTTCACAATCTTATCCTTGTTTCTGGGGGAAAGAATACTCTTAGTAAAGATCAATAATCCAACAAACAAATCCATAATTGAACTTAACTATGGACTAGGATGGACATTACTAGACAACCATAAATATGCAAGTCTACCTCACAACATTAATCAACCAGCAGTGCTTGTTAGTGATAACTATGTGACAGCACAGAGAGACAGAAGAGGACAATACAACGAAATATCTGCCAAAGAAAGAGACCCTTAAGGAGACAAACTTTCATTTTTAAATATGTTGAATAATAAAATATGTTTTTTTAGCTTATATAACAATATTGCTTTTCGGAAATAGGCACACAGAAGACAAATAAGTAAAACTATCCTTGGTGATGAAGATTTTATCTATGACCTAAAGATATTTAACTAGAGATGTATTTGATAATATGGTGCTAATGTTTACAGATAATTTGTTGAAGTTTGACAGCAATTTATTTGTGCTGGTAAAGACTAAATTCATGCAAGAAATACAAATTTTACATCTGTAATTGTGTTACAACTTAGATAGTAAATTGACAAACAAAACCTGAATTTACAAACAAAATAAGCAGTAGAATTTACAGAAATCAAAACACCAAAGCTGACCAATAATAGATAATTATTGTGTGCAGCATATCCTTACGCCAAATCAGTCTGCAACGAGGTTGAAATCGAAAATTCCTACAAGCATAGCAGTAGAATATACACAGGCATTCATGTCTTGCTCTGATGATAACAGTCCCTACGTTTAATACAGAGACAGGTAAAGGAAGTCAACTCCCTTGTATTTTTGACAAGCAACAAGGAGTTCATTCAGTAAGAAATCAACAGAAGATGGGGCATTACTGAACTCCATGGATAATTTAGCCATTAAGGTATTGTGAATGGAATGTGCCAATGCCAAATAGTTGGCACAAACATGTCATGAAGATGAAGTAATAAAATGTTGATGCAATTTGCTAGCAAACTTGTCAAAACCTGATCTCCAAAAATTGTTTTGAGTAGTTAAGCCTAAACCTGCCCCATAAAGACATAGCATGGAAGCTTGGGCAAATAACTTCATGTAAAAAATTCTGAATATTTGTATGATAATTGTTCAACCAATATACTTGAATTTCCAAGCCTTTCAGTATATATTGGAGTATAAACCTTACATTATTGTCAAAAGAATCTTCAATCTTGCCTGAACAATGTAACATTCAAACAAAATTTCAATTTTGCCCACTTTATAGCACCAACAACACTGTTATCTTTAATGGTGCCACTTATCCAATATCCATCATGTCAGAAAGTGACTTGAACCTCTTAACAAAGGCATCAAAATATTGTTGGTTCCTTTTTAACATAATCTATAGTAATCAGGTCAATTAAAAGTCTCGCCCGTAGAAACACAAGAAACACCATCTACAGCTTCAAGATTGAATAACTGAGCTCCCTGTTATGTCTAGTTTTAATAACTATGCTTGCTGATGTACATATTTGAATTGTTAAAATTTCTGTTATGGATTGGAGCAGTTTAGCTTGGTCAGTGTAGTATAAATTGTTTTGTATGATAGTATGTCTTGCAGATCCCACTCATCACGCCTCTAATCCTTTATTTTTGAACTTTTTATGGTGTTTATTGTGGCTACCTCTTCTGAACATGCACCCTATGTGAAAGACAATGGTATAAGTCTATTTTGGTTCAAGGATGCATGTATAACATCAACTTTTAATTGCAGAAAAGGCCCCTCAGGCCTCAGGAGCTATATAAAACGGCTAATTCATTTCTGATGTTCAGTTTATGAATAACAAGAGCCGCAGAGTTTATGTCGACAGTGTTATGTAATCAAAGCACAGGCTTTTTGATCGATAATATACTCGTCAACAAAGTCATACCATTGCGAATGTTAATGACAATATGATAAGACCAAATAGCTCGTGACAGCTCTTATAGAAACAAGGATGTAACACTGTAGCTACTAGAAGTTCATATTTTGCATGTTATATTGACATTATTAATGTAACAAAGACCATCCTTTTCAGAATTACAAACAAAGTTATGATATCTGCAGAACTTGCTACCAGAAATAGATCAAAATGTGAAGAAGGAAAATGGATTGAGGCGAACCATCCTTACTCCAATTTCAGACTAGTTAGCTAGCCGTACTGTCAGCTTTTGATTAACTCCACACAACAAGTCAATATGCGTAAGTAGATAATCCAATCACTAAAAAGCAAAAGAAAAATTTGGTAGCAGGTAGTTAACAAACAAAATCACAAACAATCATCAAAGCATCTGAACTCAAGCAGTCATCACTTCATTCGATAAGCTAGATCCGACGCCAATCAGTTTAGTGAGAACGACAGAACGAGGAACTCACCCCTCGTTGCGAACGGCGAGGTTGAGCAGCGCGAGCAGGGCGGCCTCACGGGCGTCATGGTCCGGGGAAGGCAGCATGGCGATGAGGGGCTGCACCACGGCCTCCACGGCGAAGGTGGAGCGGGACTTAGCCGACGCCCTGGCGAACTTCCGCACCTCCCGCGCGGCCTGAACCCGCGCCGACAGATCGGCGTCGGAGAGCCTCCGGGCGAGGTCCTGCACCAGGGCCTGCTTGGTGAAGTCCCCCCGACGGCGCTGCTCCTCGGAGGCGGGGGCGGGGCTGCAGATCGGCCTACTGGTACTCGGATCTGTGTTGGGGGCGGAGTTAGGGTTAGGGTTCTGGCACATCGCTTCTTCCACCGCGGTTGCCTTCTCCTCCGACGAGTCGTACGCTTGTTGAATTGCGGTTGATTTGTTCCCGGCAGGGAAGAGAGCGCGCGAGCGACGAGGAGAAAGAAAAGTTCGGAACGGAGATGCAGTTTTATTTGGCGGCGGCGGTGCTTCATGTTCGGTAACTTACAGTTTCATGTCCGTGACGAATTAGATAAAATGGGAAATTTCCTTCTAGCCCCCCTTAGTTTCCCTATTATTCAAAATAACCCAAAGAATCGCTGTCGGCTGTCCTCCCCCAAAGTTTTAAACTTTTATAACTATTTCACTTAATTATCATCTGAAAAATAGTATTTTGTTACTTATGTTTGATAATCACAGCTTTATGTGGAGAGTATTCATGTGTTTTTTTTTTAATTCAAAAAACATTTTCTAAAAAATATCACTAAAAAGAAAAAACTCTTTTGAGTTCAAATATCACTCTTTTCCACCAAAACACCTGAACACAGAAAGTCTGCAGTGTTTTTTTTTTTGTAAAAAAAAAAACACTAAAATGTCATATGTTTGAGCTATCAAAGTCATTATTTAAACTCCTCGATGATATTCATGCTTCAGACAAGACTTTTAAATAACACTCAAACACTGAATTCCATCAGAATCCCTTCAAAAACAGATGAAAAGCTATCGATTTGAACGAGGGAGATGAGTACCATTGCAGTTCCTAGTGGCAGTTCATAACAAGAGATTGAAGTTGGAACCTTGCTTCCGCGGCCGCAGCTAAAGACTCTTCGCTGTGGTTTTCTTTTGCAGAAGCAACAGCTGCATTGTAGGTGAGTCTTGCCTCTTCCATCTTCTGGATATCATGTTCATCAATATCATCCTGCTCAAAATAAAGAAAATTTATTTTACCACAGACGGAATTTCTTAGTCAATCAATGGTAATTGATAATGACTAGAAAGAACATAGTTTAAATCTGTTTCAACATTTTCTGGCCATTCGTTTGCCTGGAAATTCAGTTGTCACTTGTAACCGGAGTTAAGTGTATCATAGAAATAGGATATTTAGATACTTTATGTGAGATATTTGATTCCTTTATGCTAATTGATAGTCTTATCCAAGACTTGTATCATATGATGAAATGTCAGCAATGAAAGTTGAGATAGGGTACCAGACCAAGCTACATGAAATAGAAAATTTAAAACTTTCTAAAGAAATTCATGTGATCTATGACAAGCACTTTGTTACAATATAAATAAATATATCTTTCGTATTCTATTCTTTATTAGTCAATTGAAATCTTCATATAAGAACAAAGAAAATTTTCATAATTACTACACTGGACACATCTCTACACCTAGTTAAAATAAATTTAATTATCTGATAGCTGTTTCTGAACTCAATTTTGTTCACATCATCTAATATCACTTGCTTAAAAATATCTCAGATTTTTATGCTTCGTAATACATAAGATTATCTTCATATATACTAATTGTCTATATTTATCATTTGTGATCTTCATAATTTATATTATAAAGGGCTTTTGTTGTAACGTGCAGGCAGCAAATGCAATTTGTGGTAAACCAAACATGAAACCGCCCTAAAAAAAGCAACATTATATGCAGCAAACATCATACTTCAAATGAGATGCAAACGTCTACAAAATGTAATGAATAAACATTTTTTGTAGCTAATCTTCAAATTCACTATGTTTCATTAAGGAATGAATTTTTAGTAAAAGTAACAGAGATAGAGTCATACTATATGTGGAAGATGATCCACACTTCCAAAGATTGCTTTGCCATCAGAAGAAGCAGAATCGGGACGTATCTTTGACAGTTCATTAAAAAATTTAAGAAACGCAGTGATCTCAAAATTAGTGGAATCCAGAACTCCCTGAAGTTCCTCTATTTTACCGTTTGACTCTGTCACTTCCAACTCTAATTTCTCCAGAGCAGCTTGCCTTTCTTCAAGCTTAATCTGTATATTAAAAAGATAAGTGCTTTAGTCAAAGAAAAGAAATTGGGAAGGACATTATGACAGCCATCGTATGGATACACATAGAGACAAACTTAGGGTCGTGGATGGAATCTCAATATACCTTACAGTTAACATCAACGATTAAACTAGTCCGGACAAAGGGAAGGTAGAAACAAAAATTGAGAGATTATTTCAAGGGGCAGCATTGAACAATACAGCATAACAGGACTGCAACTCTTCCTATTAGGTGTGACAGTGATAGAGACTTAAAGTATCAACTAAACAAATGACAACGATGGCTTTTGGACCTGTGATGACTTGATGTAAATTGAATTGGATAGTCACAAAACAAGAAATGTGGAGATTGGCATAATTGATTTTTTTTTTTACAATTTTAAATACATGCTTATCTTAAAAGGAATTTGATCCATAACAACTCCCTTATACTGTTCAACAAATAAAATTTAAACATAGAAAGAATGGGATCATATGTTTACAAAGTTAAGTACCTCCGTATTAGTCAGCTGCAGATTTGCATTTGTCATCAAAGAATCTTTCTCCATAATATGCTGCTTCAATTCCTTAAGTGTTTCATTAACTCCATTCATTTCTGTTATTGTGCCCTTTAAAGCTCTTAAAGCTTCATCTTTTTCCAGAAAATTTTTCTGAAGTTCTTCAATTTGTACCCTCAACATTTTTAACTCTTCACCATTCTTAACGAGTTCTTCAGACAACAATGAGTTTGATGAAAAACTTGATAGACCAGAAATAACATCTAGTTTATCGGGTTCCTTATTTGCAACATTATCTCCACGATCAATTTGCCTTTTAGTTGAATGTGGTTGAGCAGTTACCTTTCCATTTTGATCAATAACCTGTATTTTGACAATGACAATTGCCCTGGTCAAATAATTTTAATATCACTGATATCTTTACAATGGAAACTCAGATGATCAAAAAGAGCATCTTTTGAATTATAAGAAAAAGGGAATTGTTTGGCAAGAACTGAGAAGTTGGCAGATAAAAAAAAAATCTAGTGATGCGGTTCAATTCTCAAGACAATCAGTCCAATTAGAAAATTGAATTCTGAAAAAACGGTTAAGACTGCAAATGGTACGGTAATATTTGCTACACATAACTAATCAGAACTACAATTGGTTAATTTATGTACCTATGGGAGGTCAATAGTTTCAACAAAAACCAAGCTATACCATCCCTATTACATCTTTTATTCCACTTGTTTATTTATCCATTCGATCATGTTAACAATTAGGTAGTGAACAATAGTAACTGGACCTTTGCATATGACATCCTTTTCCCATAGCATAAGCTTCCGTTGGGGAGGAAATTAGTCCCACCAGCCGACATCCTAGTTTTAGAGGTCATGATTAATATTGCAATAAAGCATCAGCAACCAACCGAAAAAAAGAATAATTAAAAAAAATGCCAGATGAGAAGATTGGTTAGAAACATTTTCAGGTAGATAAAAATTAATGAAAAAGAAAACGAAGGTCGAGCACGTTGCAGCAAAATCAGTTTTTCCTTTCATCGGAAGTTGCCATTAGACTAAAATGCTAAGCTATCGGGGTATACGCTCCTGAGCTGAATGTTACGAAATATTGATCTAAGAAGCTTAAGAACAAAAAAGAGCAAAATACGAAAAGGGATAAGATACAAAAAGGCCTCACCTTTCTCGGCTGAGGAGCGGGTGTGTACACCACTGACGCCCGCCGTCTAAACGAAGGATTCGGCTTCCGATCCTACCACAAATCAGAAGAAGTCCATTAACATGGAATAGAAAAGGGAAAAACAAAGAAGAAAAGTAAATCGAGCGATGGAAAAGACAAATAAGTGGAAAGGGCGTCGACCATGAGCGACTCGACCAGAGGGACCATGTCGACGAGGTTCTTAAAGAGGACCCGGTCGACATTTGCGCCGCCTTCTTCGCCATTGGCATTACCGAAGGAGGGCCGAGGAGGCGATGAGGTCGAAGAGGAGCCCGCGTGCTTTGCGGGCCGCTTCCCCGGCGCCCGAGCGCCTCCACCCGTTCGGATCGACGCCATTGCTGCTCTGCTGAACTCGGAGAGAGAGAGAGAGAGAGGTCATGTTCTTTTTACGGCGTTGTGAATATTAAAACTAGAGGGAAGTAATTCAAAAGGAGAAGGAAGGACAGGAGCAACATATTTGCTACCGTTGAATCGGAACCCAAAATAATACCTCTCTCGTTATTGGAGCTAAAGACGAACGCACTCGATATTACGATCTGGTAACGATCAAAACGCGACTGGGTGTTTGAGTGACGAAACGCCACTGCGGATGACCATTGGTGCGCGTCAGGAACCAGGGTTCAAATTTAAGAACAGAGATGATTGGCTGAGCTCGCGGGGCCGTCAACATGGCGTTAAATAAGTAGACGATCTGGAGCCGCACAGAACAGGCACAGGCAGGCGCCGACTTTCCCTTAATATGTTGTTATTAAAATAGTGAGTATTAATTATAATAATTAATTCCACAATATATCTATAATATTAGAGCATACCATTGATAAATTCCCAGGACAAATAGTTTCTTCTCAAAAGTTTATTCAAAGAAATCGCATCTATTAAAAAATGTTCATCAAAAAGAATCAAATCCAAGTGTTTGTTTTTATAAATGTTTGATTGGTAAAATGTTTTCACTTTTTATTTATTTATTTTTCCATAAGAAATAAAAATATATATAAATATATTTGTCATCAGCTATTAATCTGCATTATGTGATGATACATATTGGATATTCCAACTAGAATTAATAGTCACGATTTACTTATAGTTCAATCACTGAATAATAATTAGATACCTTTTATCCCAAAAAAATTTTAAAAATCACGAGCTTAAAGCGAAAACACTAACAAATTCAGCTATTAGAGGTAGGGATGCTTAACGACTTGTTCGATTTGGAATTTAGTCGGAATTAATCCGTTAAATTTAAAATCTGAACAGATAAACTAAATCAGAACCGTTCCGATTTCGATTTGGTTTGGTTCCAATCGATTTCGAAACTGTTTCGGAATCGATTCTGAACCGATTCGAAATCGTTTCGGAACTGTTTTAGAATCGATTCGACTTCCGATTTGGATCTAGTTCCAGTTGTTAATTTAAAAGTGGAAACTCTTAGCATGTTAATATGTCTACAAAATTATTTTGCGATAGAAAAAAAGAATAGGATCACTGACACGATAGATGAATTTGAAAACTCAAAGTTCGAAAAAGATAATTTAGCACCGTTTCAAAACCAGTTCGAAATCGATCCAGATTGAATTGATTTCAAAGTTAAAACTTTGAAATTGAAATTTATTCGGAATCGATTCCAACCGATTCTAATGTCAATGTATCCGGAATCGATTAGAACTGAACCGGAACCAATAAGCATGCCTAATTAGATGATAGAAAAAAAAAAATCGAGCGATGAGATGTTATTCTCACTCGAGCACGCTTAATGGCTTTCGGGGCTAAATGGATTGCTATGGCGAGAAACAAACACTGAGTGGAAGAACAAATGTCACTTATAAACAAACTACAAATGGTATTCCTTCCATATAAATAGATCATAGTACCAAGTACAAGGCATATATAACCAAAAGATAACATAGGTATCATACTAATTTAGATCGAACAAATATCTACAGCTACCTGCAGCTAGTCTGTACATAGCAAACACAATCTTCTTGCTTTAGGTTTGAGTCTCAAGGTCTTCATGGAACTTGGCTATGAAGTCAGAGGCTTTCTTGTCCACATCCGGCGCACCAACCCAGTGGCAACTGTCATCGTCGCAGTCGCTGGGTCTTACCTTCCTCGGAGTGTTGAACTTTGGCTCCCTCTCCTCTTCATCATCTGTGCACCTGAAGCAGAAACAAGAAGAAACACTACAAGTGGTGGATTGGCTTCCTCCCATTTGATTCACTCTCTTCTGGATGCCCCTTGACAGTGTGTTGAATAAGATTGGCTGTTCAAGGACTGTAAGAGGTCAGTGGGATTCATTTATAGAAGGCCAAGGCTTTTGAGCCAGTGGTGGGGGTGGCTCGACGTGATGTGTGGCTAAAGGGTGGTGGAGATACCATGACAAATCCACATTACATGCAGTCCTCTGCTTTCTAGGTTGACCGGCAAGGTCTCATTCTACTGCCAGCTTGTGATTCTTTGACAAATTCTCATGCACAAAAGAGTCCCAAGAGAGGTGGATTCACTGGGGTATCTCTCAGTCACATGTTTTAGTTGAAATCCAGTGACACCTGTTCGGTTGAATCAACAACAGGAGGGGAATTTAAGCATTAGTGGCAAATTATCAGTTTCCTCGGTCAGGCAGAATCTCAAATGCTGTCCAATCATCTGAAAATTAAACTGGTATGAAGATGATATTATTTTACTTGTTACTAAGGATTGATGTTTGTGCTTGATTCCTACTTTATTTTATTCCTCGAGAAGAATTATTTTATGCCATCTCAATTTGAATCGAGTGAAGTAAACCTCAGAGAATTCTAAGAGAAGACTACAGAATAAACCAGAGGTAAAAATTCATTCGGAGGGTTAGATAAACATGGAGCCACTACAATTTCATCAGTGATGATGCCTTTGATCTTTGGCTAAACTCAAAAGAACTGCCTCTGAAATTCTGCTTTAAGCTGTAAATTTTACAGCAATTCTTTTGACCCACCTGGTGAATGAAAATTTCATAGCTGTCGTGCACAAGCAGAAGAGATAAAACCGAAATTACGTGGTTCGGTCTGCACGACCTACATCCACGGGCAAGAAGAAGAAACTGTATTACGAGAGAGATTCTTACAGCAACCTTGGAACCCCTATTTAATAGAAATAAAACGGATTCGGGTTACTAATGGGTCGGCCCACAATCCGGGTCCGCCCAATATTATTCAAGACAAATAACAATTCTCCACCTTGACTTGAATCTTCCTGCCATCCATGCCCCGAAGGGCCTTATGCTATGCGAACATTCACCAAGTCCAAGTTATGCTTGAACTTCTCTGTAGGCAACGGCTTTGTCGACATATCTACTGGATTATCAACTGTGGCTATCTTCTCTATGGAGAATGATTGATCCTCTATGACATCTCGAATGAAATTCAACCTGACATTAATATGTTTTGATCTTTCATGATATACTGGATTTTTCGCCAAGCTTAATGCACTTTGACTATCACAATAAATGATAGGTTTCTGCACATCTAAACCCAAGCTATCAATAAGACCATGCAACCACATACCTTCTTTTACTCCTTCTGTCAATGACATGTATTCCGCTTCTGCAGTAGACAAAGCAACTGTAGACTGAAGCGTTGCTTTCCAACTAATCGCACATCCATAAAGAGTAAAGATATAATATGTCAGGGATCTCCTTCTCATAAGATCTCCACCATAGTCAGAATCTGCATAGCCAATAAGACTTCTGGTATATCTATTAATACCATAAACCAAACAAATATCACTCGTGCCTTTCAAGTATCGCATAATCCATTTAACTGCCTCCCAGTGAGGTTTTCCAGGATTACTCATAAACACCTTACCACTAACTGACATGAGCTAAATCTACAGTCTAGTGCATACCATGGCATACATCAAGCTTCACAAAGACTTGAATACTCTACTCATGTAATTCCTTTCTTCTTCAGTACTAGGTAATGCACTAGCATCAAGTTTAAAGTGTGCTGCCAAGGGAGTACTAACCGGCTTAGATTATTCCATCTGGAAAAACTGTAGTACCTTCTCAATGTATTTCTGCTGAGATACATACAGTAGGCCTGCTTTCCTGTCTCTCCAAATTTCCATGCCTAAAATTTTCTTGGTTGCACCCAAATCTTTCATTTCAAACTCACTGCTTAACAAAATCTTCAGATTGTTAACATCAACCTTATTTTTCGCTGCAATTAACATGTCATCCACATATAGCAACAAATAAATAAAGGAACCATCTGTTGGATCGATGCGGTTCGCTAGAGGGGGGTGAATAGCGAAAAACCTTTTTCTTCGAGTTCGTATCAAAAGAAACGACTTAGGTGCCTACTGCACCAACACCATCAGACAGTTTTCTAGAGTAAGCACAGTTATCAAAGGAATTCCGAACAAATTTCTAGGAGATCATAAATGCATCAAACCTCTTGTACCACTGCCTAGGAGTCTGTTTCAACCCATATAAGGATTTATTCAGCAAACACACATGGTCTTTCTTTTCAGAATCAAGAAATCCCTCTGGTTGTGACATATAAATCTGCTCCTCTAGATTCCCATGTAAGAAAGCAGTTTTCACATCAAGTTGTTCTAACTCAAGGTTAAATGTACTCACCATGGCTAGAAGAACTCGAATGGTCTTATGCTTCACAACTGGCGAGAACACTTCATGATAATCAATTCCCTCCTTTTGTGAAAAACCTTTCGCCACAAGCCTTGCCTTGAACCGAGCTGGTTCAACTCCAGGAATTCCTTCTTTCTGCTTAAATACCCATTTGCATCCTACTGGTTTCACCCCCTTTGGCAATGGTACTAGATCTCATGTTTTGTTCTTTGAAAGTGATTGCATCTCCTCATTCATGGCAATCAACCATGCAGCTGCTTCCTTACTCTGTATTGCCTCCTTGTATGACTTCGGTTCATCAGAATCAATATGTTGTGCAACTGTCAAAGCAAATGCAACAGTATTAGTATCAATACCCTCAACACATTCTGCATATCTCGAAGGCTTTCTGATTTCCCTCCTTGACCTCCTTATTGCTATATTTTGTGACTTTTCGTCTTGCACATCCATGGACTGTTCTATAGGATTTGTAGTCATCCTTTTAAGAGTTTCAATCTCAAACTCCACCTTCTGGTCAGCACCCTTATATCTCTTACCTGCAAGATCACCAAGCTCCTCTCTCTGGCCAAACATAGCAGACTCATCAAATGTGACATCTCTGCTAATAATAAATTTTGGAGTTCTATCATTTTCAATACACCATAATCTATACCCTTTAACTCCAGCAGCATACCCTAGAAATATGCATTTCATTGCCCTAGCCTCAAGTTTACCATCATTAACATGGGCATATGCAGGACAACCAAATATCATGACGAGAATAATCGGAGGAAGTAATCTGGAGAGTCTTCAAATCAATTGCAGTTGATGGAGATCTATTTACCAGATAGCAAGCAGTATTAACTGCTTCAGCCCAAAATTGTTTTGAAAGTCCAGCGTTTAATCGCATGCATCGAGCACGCTGCAACAGTGTTTGGTTCATCCGTTCTGCAACTCCATTCTGTTGTGGTGTATATCGTACAGTGTGGTGCCTCACTATACCTTCTTTCTTACAGAACTCATCAAACGATGCATTGCAGAATTCTAATCCATTATCTGTTCTGAGTGTCTTGACTTGTTTTCCAGTACGGTTTTCCACCATAGTCTTCCACTCCTTGAACCGCCCAAACACTTCATCCTTTGTCTTCAGAAAATACACCCAAACTTTTCTAGAGTAGTCGTCAATAAAGGTAACAAAGTATTTGCATCTGCCATGTGATTCAACCTGAGAAGGACCCCACAAATCTGAATGAATATACTCAAGGATATCTGCAGCAGAAGTGTATGCGCGAACTAAACTTGACCCTGCGCTGCTTGCCCATAACACAAGTCTCGCAGAATTTCAGTTTCCCTGTTTCTGCTCCATCTAACAATCCTTGTTTGCTCAATATTGTAAGTCCTTTCTCACTCATATGACCCAATCTACGATGCCATAACTCTGATAATCATCGTCGCTCTGAAAGAACGAAACCGCCATTATTCCAATCATCGATTTCTACCAAGATGTAAATTTCATGCTGCAATTTACCCTTCATTACTGTCAGAGCACCCTTTGAAACTTTAATTTGCCCATCTCCACCGGAATAATTATACCCTTGCTTATCAAAAGCACCCAAGGAAATCAAATTTTTCCGAAGGTCAGGAACATGACAAGCATCGATTGTTCTAACCATCCCATCATACATCTTAATCTGCACAGAACCACTGCCCTTGACACTAAGCTCCTCATCATCACCCAATTTCACACTGCCATTCCATTCCTTAAAGGAAGTAAACAGATTCTTTGAAAAAGTCATGTGATAAGAAGCACCTGTGTCCATGACCCAAGTATTTCAGAACTCAAGTATAGGCACAAAACATCACTACCCTCACCTTCATCAGAACTATCGTGCACTACACTTGCACTAGCTTTGCCATTTGATTCCTTCTTTTCGTTTCCCTTCTTTCGCTGTGGGCATTCCCTTCTAATGTGCTCCTTTTCTTTACAGTGATAGCACCGAGGTCCATAATTTGACTTCGATTTCGAACGTGACTTGCTCTTGTTGCCTCCATCCCTTTCCTTGTTCACGCCTGCTAACAATCGGACTAGAGTCTGCTCGCCTTCATTAGAACTAGAGACCTTTCTTTTCAATTCTTTGATGCGTAGCATCCTTCACATCAAATGGATGTAAATAGTCTCTCTTCCATAAAGCATTGTGTCAACAAAATTCTCATATGAATTAGGCAAGGATCATAAAAGAATGATTACTTGATCCTCATCATCAATTTTAACCCCAACACCTTGCAAGTCTAGGATGATTCGATTAAAATTATCAACATGATCTTTTACCTGTGTATTTTCTGACATCCGCAAAGTATACAAACGCTGCTTCTGATATAAACGGTTCGTTAAGGATTTCTTCTGATACTTGCTTTCCAGTTTCTTCCATAACGACGCAGCAGTGGTTTCATCAACCACCTTGTTAGTAATATATGAGAGATGTCCTAAGACAATCGCCTTATGTATGAACCATTTATATGATAAATGAAGATTCACTATTTGAGTATACATGTTTTATGTATTTGATTGGATCTTAAACTCATTTACTGAATGTCCACGTCGATTCACAAAGATGAGAGAATTTGTGATTGGATCACAACTAGTGAGTATCTACGTGTAATTGTGATGTATCGAATTATCCTAGTCGATGAATTGATGGATTGGACACCATCAATTTCGCCGAGACTAGCACGAGGTATACTCCTTGGTGTATCCAAGCAGCTGATTCTCACTGGCTGGAGACATAGTGATGTCCGGAGTTAATCGTGGATGCTAGTTATAGTAACTAGTTCATTGGAGTGACCAGCCGTAAGACTTCATATGGTTCTCTGCATATATAGATATGTCAATGAAGTTCTTACTGTGGCTTAAGTGCGATGTTCCTTTGACTTGCGGTATTCAAGTCATCTTGATCGTGGAGACTTATGCTTTGACATCTTAAGCAAACATCTCTAAGGAGATGTGGACCCGGGATGATTGGGTATAAGTCGAAGTGATCGAAGGTGTTTGAATAGCCTATAAAGGATTCACCACTCCTTGCGAGGAGATGTATACCCAAGGCCTCTCGTCGGATTGTTACTAAAGTCTTTGGCCAAAGCATTACATGTTAAGAGTAAGGTACTCTTCGATACATGTGCAAGCAAGAATCAGAATGTAGGACGAGGAAATGAAACTTAGGCTAGGTGTGGCGTAGTCACTTAGTGGGACCGACACTATAGATCGTATCTAAGTGGGTATAAGATGAGTGAAGGGAATGGGGCACGAATCATTCGAGCTGCTGAAGGGTTTCAGAAATAGTTCTGGATCAACCGTTGATCTTTTCGGTTAATTGGGGATCATGATGTACTACTAGTGCCACTCATGATCGTTCTATAATTAATGGTTAATTATAGATGGCCAACATAAACCGAGAACCTATTTGGTCACACGCACAACGAGCGTAATCCAAAGGATTTAAAACGAGCTTGAGAATGGGATTCTCAGACCGAGAGAAACTAGGTTTGGTTGGACCAAACATAAAGCGAGCATAAAATCGTTTCAGTCGCAATGGAAGCGTGGATGGGTCGTGTCTTATAAAGACATAATGGATGAACCAAAATGGTTTGGTTCTAATCCAATGGATGAGAATAAACCAAAGGGTTTGGTTTATTTTAAACAAATGAACCAAAAGTTGGTTCGGTTCGTTTTAACTTAAAATAAACCATCATGGTTTGGTTTATTTTAACTTATCTTAATGGAGAGGGTTAACGGGCTTTATGGATATGATCCATTAACCATTAAGAGAATTAGTTCTCTATAAAATAGGGCTTAAACCCTAATCCAAAGCCCTAATCGCTTCGCCCAAACCCCTTCCTCTTGTTGGCGTCAACTCCATTCACGCCCGCCTTCTGTGTTGTCGTCCATCTCCTTCACGGCATCCAAGCTTGGTAGGTGAACCCTCCGCGATCCTCCTGATCTTCCTAGGCCTCGGTGAAAAGGTGAGCACTTGGCTTCCTTGTTTTGGCGGCGCCTACTCCTCCACCAAGCTGTCCAGTTTTCGGACAGCTTCTTCTCCTTCGTCGGAGCGTCGTTTGGGCGACGGTTAGAAACTCCGACGGCTAAATTATCGGGATTCGATCTCCGGTAATCCTCTGAGGTGGAGGGACGAAGGATTCGCCAATCGTCGGTTATACCTCTCCGGAGAAGCGAGTTTTGAGGACTCGTCTTAGGATCCGAATTTGGATTCGGATCGTGATCATCTCTCGATCACGTCGTCTTCAACACGAGGCTAGTAACCCGTACGAAGACGAAGCTCGTGGCTTAGCGAAGTCATCCCGAGGAACTTGGCGTGGATACGGATAGAGACGATTCTAGCGAGAATCGTTCCGGTTGATGCCGTTCCCGCTACACGTCATACGAAAGGTATAACGTAGATAAATTTCCTTTTATTGCAAATTTAAATTTACGGTTATGTCTACACTTGTTGTAATATGCATGCGTGTGTTGTGTGTGTTGTAATAAATAGGAGTATTTATTATTTTTTTTGCTTCCGCTGTGTTCATGTTTACGAAACATGATCGAACACACACATGCCGCGGTACCGGAAACCCAAACACACCTCTCTCAGAACTTCGTCGGTCAGACTCAACAAAATCGCACTATGCGCTTTTGTCAAAATCTCAATCTTCTCCTCGGCCTTCAAACTCTGAGACAAGTTTTCTTCTCCATCTAGTGCTGTCGCACATCCCTGCTGAACCAGAACAGCCTTCATCTTCACCTTCCACAAAGTGAAATCATTTGATCCATTGAACTTCTCAATATCAAACTTGTGAGATGACATCTTCCAAATCTTGATCAGCAAATGCAATCCCAGATATTTTTCAGATCAAGCTTTGGCTGAGATACAAAATCCCAAACTTTGATCTTTTTAAAAAACTTTTCTTTAAAAAAAAACAAACTATCTGTTGTTGTTTTTTTCTTCTATCTCTTGTTTTTTTTGTCTTCGGGTTTTTTTTCTTTCTTCCTCTGCGTGCGCTCACCAGCCCTTCCTCCTTCTGTGCGACGGACCGAAGACAATACTTTCTCAAGCTTCTTCTGTGCGATGGCGGCCTGAGGCGGCGACGACTTACGAAGATGCTTCTTCCTCTTCGAATCGACCGAGTTCAGCGCGAAAAATGCACCGAGCTCGGCTTCCTCCTTCTGCGCAGCGGCAAACCAAGGCGGCGGACCTTCTTCCTTCTGCACGGCGGCGGACCGAGACGGCAGCGGCGACGGACCGAGGTGGCACCGAGGCGTCTTCCTCCTGCACGGCGAACCAAGGCGTTGTCCTCCTTCCGCGCGTCATTGCTCCTCGGCAGCGCGCGATGCTTGAAGATCCCGGCGGCAGATCGACGACCCAGGCGGAGCGCCTGGAGATTTCAGCGAAAAATCGACGAGGCTACTTCTCTCGGCGACGACTTCACGCGAATCTGGGAATCGAACTCCGGTGGCGTAGAAAGGCTCTGATACCAATTGTCGTGCACAAGCAGAAGAGATAAAACCGAAATTACGTGGTTCGGTCTGCACGACCTACATCCACGGGCAAGAAGAAGAAACTGTATTACGAGAGAGATTCTTACAGCAACCCTGGAACCCCTATTTAATAGAAATAAAACGGATTCGGGTTACTAACGGGTCGGCCCACAATCCGGGTCCGCCCAATATTATTCAAGACAAATAACAACAGCAAACACACACACACACACACACACATATATATATATATATGAATCAAGTGTGATTCTTAACACTAAAGAACTCACTTTGAATGCTGCTTCAAGGTGTATATTTTACAGCCAACTCTTTTGACCCCCACCTGGTGTATGAAAATTTCACAGAAAAAACATATGAATCTCAAGTGTGTAGCCTCACATTATGAAGGAACTATTGGCAAAGACTGAGAGGACAAACGAATTATTGAGAACCTACATCAAGAATTGATCCTCTCACTTTTGGGAAAAGGTTAGGGAAATAAAAGCCATTGTCTCCTAAAAGATTTTTGCATGTGCCCTAAATGGTGCCAATATCTTTAGTTGCAAGGTTCGCCCTGCTTTCTCCATGGCACCATGGCTGATAATTTTTAAGTGAAAAGTGTTGCAGTTAGCAGCCAAACATTGAGTTGATGGTAGGTATGACATAGGAACACACGATGGAACTTTTTTTTCCCCCTCTTTGTCGATGTTTCTGTACTAGGGACTGTGGAGGAATTTTCTTTTACCACCGTCTTCCTTTGTAATGATGCATTTGAAGAAGGAAAAGAATCTTGATCAAGGTAAAAACTAAAGAGATTATATCTTTCTTTATATTCCAACATTGATGTGCACAGAGTAAGAAATTAATAGTCAGAAGGCTAATAGAAAAGATGAAATATTTTGAACCAAGAGATTTAAAGGATTGCAATAGATTTCTTGTTTTCAAAGAAACTAATGCTGCACAGGATTAAGAAAACAATCCGAACTTGTGGAAGAACATGATTCAAACTATGATCATCTTTAGCAAGGTCTACTGAAAGAAAACAAAACTATTTGAAGCCTCAGGCATAAACGATGCCAACTTATTCCAACTCCAAGTACTTGTTTTCCACACAAACAAAGAGAAGAATGCAGCAAGCAAAACCCTTAAAAGGTTTATGTTCGCAAGATAACTGAACTATGGGCAATTTCACGAGCTTGTTTCTTCTCTATTTGTTCAAAGTCGCGAAATCATCAACGATCTGATATTCTGGTAGCGGTATCAGGTTACGTCAAAGGAGATTTCCCTAATTCATAAGCACCGTAACAAATCGTTCTAGAGAATCAAAAGCTTCAAAATGCATTGCCATTGTAGTGCCCTCTTCATTGTCTGGCTTTATGCAGATAAAAGAAGAAAAAGGGAAAGGGTACCAACCATTCGAAGGTGCTGCAAGTAGATGGTGCTCTTCTCAGCTCCTCCGGCGTCTGCTCCGCCGCCGGACACCTGGATGCCGCCTGAGATCCATAGCTTCTTGAATCGATCGAAAGGTGTAATAGGGAGTCAACTGTCAGATGGTGGCGGTGCAGGCTCGGGCTCGAACCACCCGACCCGCCCAAACCGGACTAAATCATGCCGCGTTCAGTCCACGGCCCACTCCAAGCCGGTCCATTCGTTAGTCATGAGATATACGCCGCCACGAACTTGCAGTCGAGCTCGCAAGCCTGGTCGATAGCTTGCAGGCAGCGGCCGGCAGGCTCGCTGCCAGCGGTTAGTGGGCTCATGGCTGACGAACGACCGGCTTGCGAGCAGATCGTGGGCAAGCAATGGTTCTGGTCTGGACGAAATGATCGCAGCAGCGGCCGACGATGTTTCCAACAGAGATCGCGCCTCGTATGTCATGAAGGCACATCAATCCGTTGCCGTCGAATTCCAGTGTTGGTTCATATGCACAAGATTGTAATTCAGTTAACAAAGAGTATGATCAAAGGAAAAGATGAACATGTTGAAATTGATGTCAATAGGAAATCAAACGAGGAAGATGGCGATCAAATTCTGAGTCTTGCGAGAATGAGAAGTTCCCGACAGCATGTCTAATAGCAGAAGAGTTGAGACGGCGAAGTCGTATCCATATGCTGCGCAACCCCACCAGAGTTGCCGCCAGCAGGCGCTGAAAAAACGCAGAGCAATCGTCCCACCTGCTCACCGACTGCGTTGGACGCTGCAGCGGCTTCTTTGGCGTACAGATTTGGTGGAGGAACCGGCGCGGCTTTGCCGGTACTGATGGGGCGACTCGCAGAGACAAATACATTGGATAACTATCATGCTCGACCAGCAGCGCAGCGCAGCCGCAGCGGAGACGAGGGTTCCCTGATGATACAGTCTCTTCTGGACCAACAAGGAGGACTGGAGCCCCGAGAAGGCTACTGTAGTACTCAAAGGGAAGATCTTTCTATTCCCCTCTAAGGAAGATCCTAATGGAGCAGAGTCACCTGGGAACTCAGTTTCGGCAATCAATCTGATAAGATCGTTATGGAGATCATCGAGTGTTGCAAATTGTAAACAGGGAAAAAAAAATGGCTGGTTAGGCAAGGAAATGAAACAAATGTAGGAAAGCTGTCAGTCATATTTCCAGTTTTTCTGTAGTTATTGCATACCTGAATGCTGAATCCCATTGGCCTTTTCTTTCCAAGACACGATATAAACCTCAACCATCAATTGAAATCAGTCAAATCATGCCTATGCTACAAACAGGTAGCAGCATACTGTGCATAGGGGGACTGAACTGGGAATATCAATCGACACGATTCTAGACCAATAATAGATCGTAGTTCTATCATTTCGATCATTCCGAGAGTAAAACGAAGATCGAGATATAAACATTCATGTAGGTAAAAAAAAAATGACTAGCTTGCAGCTCTTGCTCAAAGCAAACTAGCCTTCAGCTTAGGATCATGGATCATGCCTTTCTGAGTCCACTTTCTAAACGATCTCAATGCGTTAACACCATTAAATACCGTCTAAAACGTCTGCAAATTAACTTATTCAGCTCCCAACAGTCCAACTCAGGTAATTTTTAATGAAAAAGCTAAAGGAGAACAGAGAAAATAAAAAGTAGGGAAAAGGATGGATACAATCCGGATGCAGAGGTTTATCGATCGATTCCCGCTTTGTAACCCTAAAGAGCCAAGACAAAAATCGATCGAATCCACCACGAATGAGACCAACAAGGTCAGGAAGAGATCGATAAACCGCTGCGCCCAGAGATCACAAGATTGCAGCAATAACAAGAACGACGACGACGACGAGGAGGAGGAGATATCCGAGATTGGAGATTCGTGTTTCTTACCGTGGAGATCATTGACGATGAACGCGAAACGGATTGCCATCGCAAAGTGGCGATGGATGAGGAATAAGGAAGAAGAGGCAGGCGATTTGATAGGGAGCCGGGACTGGAAGGGGAAAAAAATATAAAGGGAACGAAAGGACTGCTGAACTCAGCGTCACCGATATGGCCTTATGCGTACCCGCGTTACTACCTCCGCGTTCTTTGGAGGATCGAACAACGCTAACGGACGGCCCACTCCCCTCCCTACGTCAGCTCGACTGGTACGAAACCGAGGAGAACTGCTGGAAACGGCGTAACGAGATGGTCGCTTGACCATGCACATGACAATCGTGTAGCCATTTGGGGAAGCAGCTGTCCCTGTTCGAGATCCGGGCACGGCTCCGGATCACCTGTGCCAACGGAGACAGGCAACACAGATCCGCCTTTTTTTTTTTTTTAACACGTGTATCTAGTACTTGCGGCGGGGGACGATACATGTGACTCTTATGCAAAATGCAGTTCGACACGGACATTAACCAGTCTATTAATACGGAGATTATCGTACTTATTATTAATGTATCATCTCTGTGAATATACGATCCATCGGACTCTAAGAATCGATTAATTATTATTGTGTAAATTTGAAAAGTACAATTGAATCTGTCAGAGCGATGTGAGATCGTCGTTACAAGTAATTCAAATACTATTGACAAATGTGCAACTTAAAAAATGAAACTTTCATTGCATTGCATGAATGAACGATAAAGCTATTTCATCATTTATCAACGTAGCAAGTTTTAAGTTCAAATCTGTGTTTTATGAAGGGATGGAAAAGGTTCGAGAGTCATTATGGAATTCACATGTGCAAATTATTTGAGTTAAATGTTGATTAGCCCAATCAAGCTTAAAAACAAATTTATTTATATATCACACGAGGAATGTTATCCTATTTAATTCATTCGTGAATATTTTTATTATTCATCGTCCGATCGAGGATGAATAATGAAGATGCTCACGAATGACTTATATAGAATAATATTTTCGGCTATTTATCAAATAGCACACCTGAAGTTTAGAATTACTCAAACAACGTCCTATACTTTCATATTTACCAAAGGATGCACTTAATTTCTTTTTTACCTCTCCCGCCAAACAGACATGTAATTTAATGATGAGAGAGAATTTGCATGCATTCGAGCTACAACTGGAAATCCCGAACCATCCAAGCGTGGTGCTGGGAATTCAAATCTCATGACCACTGTGTTCCTCGAAATATAATTTACAGCACCATCTTTTTTTATCTGATTTTTAATTTATATCGACCTGATTTCTGAAATATTACTGTGAATACCTAATAAAATCTTGAATATCAAAATTTTTTACCACGGATACACAGAAGGGCATTATCCAAATTCAATGGACTTAGATTGGATCGAAGAAGAGATGAATAGGATCATCAATGGATTTTGACCGAAATTCATTGATGGACCTAGAGGAGTCCAAATTCCGAAATCTTGACATAGACTGAAATATCTTACAACATAAATTTTTGATATGTCGAGGAAACTTAATTCTAATCCTTCCAATTTTGACAGTGTGTCGAAAAAAAATAGTGCTAAAAATTAAATCTCAACACCACCGGGTATCTGTAATTCTCAAGATTACTGCAAATCCCAACACCACGGTGGTGGTGGAATTGCATCATCGTTGTGGTAGGAATTGCAGATTCCACAGATTGAGATTTAATTCTCAACACCATTTTTTTTTAATACATCGTCAAAATTGAGAGGTATGAGATTAGAACTAAGTTTCCTCGACATATCAAAAATTCATATAGTAAGATCTTTCAGTCTATGTCAAGATTTCAAAATTTGGACTCCTCTAGGTCCATCAATGAGTTTCGGTCAAAACTCATTGATGGCTCTATTCATCTCTTCTTCGATCCAATCCAAGTGCATTGAGTTTGGGTAGTGTCCCTCTGTATATTCGTGGCCAAAATTTCTGATATTCAAGGTTTTATTAGGTATTCACAGTAATATTTCAGAAATCAGATCAATGTAAATTAGAAATCAATAAAAAAAAGGTGGTGCTGAGAATTATATTCACAGGAACACAGTAGTCTTGAGATTTGAATTCTCAGTACCACGTTTGGATGGTTCGGGATTTCTAATTGTGGCTCGGATGCATGCAAATTCTCTCTCAGTATTAAATTGCAGGTTTGTTTGACGGGAGGGGTAAAAAAGGGATTAAGTGCGTCCTTTGGTAAATATGAAAGTATGAGGCACTGTTTGGACAATTCTAAACTTCACGTACGCTGTTTGGTAAATCGTTGTAACATTTTTATATACCATATTATCATTTAGTTAGCATTAATATATAATTAATTAGAAATATTATCTTATATAATTCATCTATAAGAACTTTTATTATTCACCTTCCGATCGGATCTTTGAACTTCAAAAATCGAATAATAAATAACGAAGATAAGCTCCATGACAACATTTCTATGTAATTAATTGTCACATTTTTAAATACATTATCAAATATAATATTACATTACGCGCAAAGAAAAAAGAATAACAATAAAAAGAAATATGATCGAACGAGTATTTAACTTTTAGTATTTTTCTAATATACAAGAAAGATAAGGAAAAATTATAGGATATATTCTTTGTCGCTATAAATAATAATAAAAATATTAATTAACAAGTAAAAACATATAAAATTTTATAAAGAGTATTTAAGGTATAAAATTTTAATTAATAAGTAGTTTTCAGGGATAATTTATTGAAAAATATTATGTAATTAATAAATCGATTAGAAAAAATATTAATCTATTAATACTAAACAGTCAAGTTGGAAAATTGATTCGAAAATATTCTGTATAAAATTTTTCCTAAACAATCGATCGTCATATCTTAAATTCAAGTGTGAACCCTAATTTTGCATTGTTTCGCATGTCAAATTTCGATTATTAACTCAGTTTAATGAATATATATTATATATCCATTGATCAATGTAAGATGAGCCTTTCATTTTTTTTAAAATTTTTTTAGTTGAGCAATTGAGTTGGAGATAAATTTTAAATTATGAAAATTAAATATATAATTTAGATATTTTATATTTGAGAATTTTTAATTTATAAGTTTATTAAATTGACACGTTAAATTAACAAAAAAAAAATCAAAATATCCCTTTTATATTTATAAAATTATTTTTCTTGACCATTTGACGACGAGACCAAAAAAAAAAAAAAAAAAAAAAAAAAAAAAAAAAAAGACTGATCACTAGAAAGGAGAGTTTAGATTTTAGTCTTTAACCTTTATATTTTAAATAAGAGGGAGATAATCGGAGGCGCGTTGAAGAGGTTAGGGATTAAAATTCGAGAGAAATCGTATGAGATTTTAGAAATATAATTACAATTTTGGGATCTTTAAAATTATAATTGAAGATTATAAGTCGACTGATAATATATATTGGTTGAATCATCGTCCACTGATGTAGTCAATCAAGTTGATCAATCGATTAAAAATTATTCTGTATTCAATTAATCGATTTATGGATAATGACAATCAACTGAAGTATAGTATCAATCGACTATTTAATCATATTAATCTATTAATATCAGTGTTCATCAATATCGATTTATCGATTTGACAATTTCAAAGATTTTTTTTTATATATTGTACCTATAATTTCTCTGTTATTTTCATTTTTTAATATTATATAATTATATCATGCAATATTATTATACAAATTCTAATTATCTATATTTTCTCTTTCACAAATATTAAAAAGGAGAACAAATACAAAACTTCAATCATACTACGTGCGATATTTGACGATCAATACAAAAGGAGACATAGAATTATATACATTAGTCAACTAAATTACTAATCGAGTAGAAATAAAATCAATTAATTGAACTATATTAGTCGATTTAGAATTATACTGTAATATATCGGAAAAAAATAAATTAAATAAAAATTATAATAATATAATTTTAAAACGAGATAAATAAAATAAATTTATTTTATTAAATGAAAATTACTTATTTATTAGTACTTTAGTGGATAAATTTGGAATAAGCTTTTTACCGGATTAAATTAAATCTGACTTTATCCAATAATAAAGTTGATTGTTTCAAAAGTGAAATTTAGTTATTAAATATTTATTAGAAATTTCGGAATAAAATTTAATTAAATTTGGTTAAGTCTAATTATTTTATCCAAAACATTGATTAAGTCAATTAATTTAAGATTATATAAACTAAAGTCTAAGTTAGGATTTTAATTAAAGTTTAGGTTTGGAATTAGGGATTCCGCTCGCCATCGTGACGCACTCACACCTCCCACGCATGCGCACCGTGTGGCTCTCTACCATCATCGCCGCGAGCGTCGGTCGCCTTCCGGCCAACCACCGCCACCGCGACCTACCCCTGCCTCACACTGCGGAAGATTTCGATCGCATGTCGCTCTCTGCCACTGCCGTCACACTGCTATCCGACAGTGTCGTTTTTGGCGTTGCCAGCCTCACCTCCGAAAAACATCGACCTCGCAGGACGATCACCAACGGAGTCACGACAGCTGCACGATTGTCGACCTATGACAATCACATCGCCACTGCACTGATTCCACCTCGTAACCGTCGGCGTAGCTACTTCCGACGCTGCCAGGAACCTCGCCGTTGACTCCCACTCAACTGCAACTAAAAAGTCGATGATCGTCGGTTGAAATCAAGGAAGGGGAAGGTTCGCCTTTAGCGGATCAATTAAGCTTGGAAGCGAAAGCACATTCTCGAATTTAGAAATAGTTAAGACGCTCTGTTGTCAAAAGTGGATGGTTTTCTCTTTATGATTTAGTGCATAGTTATATTGGTTACATTATTTACTTAGGTTATTTTATAGTTACATTTTATGTTTTTGCTAGAATTGCTTTGATAATATATCTATTGGACCCTTGGATTATAGGATGTCTGCTCATCATTAGCTTATAGTTATTGATTGATATTACTGTTATATATGCCTATTTATTGCTGAGATATAAATTAATGGATATTACTGATAGATGCTTACCTATTATTTGTTGGATTGATACCATGATTGGACTAGTGAAATAGTATAATTAAAATGAGATTAATCATTAGAGGATATATAATTTTTCTCCTATCTCGATTGCCAGCTATGTCTCCAATTCGTGGTTGAGAGAGTTTACAGTAGAGGATTTATAACTTTTCTCCTATCTCAACTACTAGTTATGTCTCCCATTCGTGGTTGAGAGGGTTTGCAGTAGATGATTTATAACTTTTCTCTTATCTCGGCTGCTAGCTATGTCTCTCATTCGTGGTTGAGAGGGTCTGCAGTAAAGGTTCCCTACTTTTGAACTATGGTTACATTTGTATACTTGTGATCAATCATGTCTCTCATTCGTGGTTGAAATAATCTACCGTAGAGTTATACTCTTGGACTACTCGTTTGGAGTTAGTGATAGTTGGATTTGTGTATCGTCTGTAGCTAGATAGCTACTTTACATCTTGACTACCCACGAGACCCGATCATGGGAGCATGTTGTTGCATGCAGTCCATAGCTAAATAGCTATATACTCTGTCTATCCACGAGATCCGATCGTGGTAGTATGTCGTTGTCCGCAAACATTGAGTCTTTTATTGCCTATTTACTCACGAGTCCCGTTTGTAGTAGCATGTGGTTGCACGTAGACAATGCTCTGTATATTGCCTATCTACCCACAAGTTCCGGTCGTGGTAGCATGTTGTTGTCCGTAGATAGTGTCCTTTGTATTATCTCGAGAGCCACGGGGCTTTGTCGTGGTATTTTGATATGTATTGCTTGTAGATTGCAGTAGGTTGTATATGTTGCAGATGCATTTATTATATTGTTGACTAGGTTTGTAGCGAATCGATATTGGTACTTTGAGATTTGGATTACCCTAGTTTATTTTCGTTGATTTCCATTATGTCTATTATGATTATGTATTATTTTCTATTTACTCGCTGGGTGGTTGTACTCACCCCTTCTTCTCTTATCCTCTAGGTTAGCTGATAGAGGACGAGTCCAGTTGGCTTACCTTCGCGTCGCTCAGAGAGTCTCATGTCGTACTGGTCCCACTGCATCATCGAGATGTCGTTCTAGTTTCCTTTATTGTTATCGTCGTTTGTTTACGCATTTTGATTTTGTCCGAATTTGATTTGGTATCATAAAACTATTTTACTTTTAATTGATTTATGTTTAGTCATGCATGCATGCAGTTAATAAAATATTTCTATTTCTATTATTATTTTAAGGTTTTTATCAGATTTGGTTCCAATGATGTATTTCAGAATATTGTCATTAAGGAGCTCTGTCATTTGGATGAAGGATAGATCCCGAAGCATGACATATATACTCTGATTTAATTTAATTAATTTAATCGCTGATAGAAATTGAATTGAAAATTTTGATATTAAAAAAAATCGAATAAATCGAATTGAATTTTTTATTTCGATCGATTTGATTGATTGATTTAATCAATTTAATTGAACTTTTGATAAATTTTAGCCCCAGGGACACAATGCAATGGTAAAAATGGAGAAACATTTCATAGGAGAACGTAGTTCGATCCTCTGCTGCGACACTATTCGATGAAGAATTTAGAAAAAATCCATTCGAATGACTCTATGATCCAAGAGTTTGTCCGACGGACGGAATACAACCTCGGTGTTTGATTGTCATTCAAGGATGACACGACTACGGAGTCTGAGCTGAACCGTGAAAAATCTATGAGCATTTTCTTTATTTATCCTTGATGTTCGGTGGAGACATTTGAGCTCCGATTTTATCCAACTCAACTAGACCTCCGAAGGTTCGTAGGGTAGGACTGATCCCTTCTAGAGATTAGTCAGATCAAAAGTTTGGATACCTAATGTCAATAAAAAAAAGATAAATTTTAATGATAAAAAAATAAACATATGGTTGAAAATTTTCAGATAAAATTTCAAAGATCATTTGAGAAAATATATCATTCCATGTGGTGCATCAGCAAAAATGAAAAGATATTCCATAAGAGAATATAGTTTGATCCTCTGCTTAGACGATGTTCTGAGCGTGGAGTGTGCTAGACGGATAAAATAAGATTTTGACGTTGGACCGTCTTTCAGAAATATCATGGCTATCGAATCTGGATTAGACTGTCAAAGCTACGAACGCTTTCCTAGTTTATCCTGGTGGTTGATGGAGATTTATTAGAACTCCGATCTCTTCCTGCTCTACTATTGAAGAGGCATCGTGGGTTCCCGCGGGAAGGGGCTAGTGGCTAGTGCATGCAGAATGTTCTACAAATGGACAATGGGTCAATCCCTCGCAAAAGCGAGGTTCCATCCCTCCACGTACCGTTACTTAGTCTCATGGGCCAAAGATCCAGCGATTTACCTCTCACGACGATGGCGGCAGGTGAAGCCGCCAGGCCGACGGTTCTAACCTTTTGTACAAAGAAAAGGCATCGTGGGACCGGATTGTTTCAACCTTTTGTACGAAGAAGAGGTATCGTGGGATCGGATTGATCATTCTCATAGATTAATCGAATCTAAAATTCAGGCCAACAAAAAAAAAATATGTCAAACATTGGATAGCATGATGAAAATTACCCATGTCATAAAGCTGTAGGAAGAGATTGTGGATCGGACATGGGCGGCGATGGTCACGGAAGCAAGAAAGGCGCAGTCGAAGGGTGGAAGTTTGATGCGATCGACGGAAGGAATTAAGAAGCCTGTGATGTCGCTTCCTAGTTTGTAACAGCAATTCGAATTTTTGTGATCACGATTTCAAGTTCGATTCGTCTGCTCATTTGATCGATCAATCGATCAACGGAGAGATGCGGAAAGGGCGAGTTCCGGTGGCAGCCTCGGAGGAGCACGTTGAGGTGCGGTACCGAGGAGTCCGGAAGCGGCCTTGGGGACGCTTCGGGGCCGAGATCCGAGACCCAGTGAAGAAGGCCCGGGTGTGGCTCGGCACCTTCGACTCAGCCGAGGAAGCCGCACGGGCCTATGATGCCGCCGCCCGAGCCTTCCGCGGTGCTGACGCCAAGACTAACTTCCCCGTCCCCGCGGTCGCTCCTCTGCCAGCCCTCCCTCCCTTCCCCTCCTCCGCCACGCGATTCACCTTCGGCGGGCATCGCTACCAGTCTCCGCCGCAGCGGGCAGCGTCCAGCAGCCTCAGCAGCACCGTCGAGTCTTTTGGCGGCCCACGGCTTGCCTCGCCGGGCTTCCTCCGCGATTCGCATCTCCGGAGGCCGATCAACCCTCTGCCTCCGCGTGTTCTCGACGGCGAGGAGGATTGCCACAGCGACTGCGGTTCGTCGTCCTCGGTCGTTGACGACATGGACGGTGACACAACTTCGGCGAAGGGACAGCCAGCGCTCCTCGATCTCAACATCCTTCCGCACGAGCATGATCCGTCTCTGAGTACCTGTTCTAACACTACGAAAAGAGAAGGTGATCTTCACTAAAAAAAGGTCTTCTCCATCTTTTTGAACCAATATCTGCATGTGTTTGATCTTTCTGTTCTTCCTATTTATGTCCTGTTCAATTTGTTAGCTATGAGTTACAAATTGTTTGCCTATTCAGAATTTGATGATATCAAGATCAGGTCTAAGATATGTCTTGGATCTACCTTCCTTCCAGTTTTTGTCTATGTACAAAAATCTATTACGTTTAATGAATAAGAAATTGACAAAAGCTACAATAGCTTCATGCATTAATCAATGCTGTATGCCGAACACCTTTTGTATTAACTGCAATGAGGATTGAAACTTCATATGTGTTGTAGAAATATGGGAAAAGCCAGTTATAATCACCAGCGAGCTCCAAAGAGATGAAAAGAGAGAACTAAAAACTTCCTTATGGTATATTGCTTGAGCTTTTGTTGGAAAATGAGGATTTAGAGGTCCATTTGAATGCTGCTAAGAATGTTGATAACCTTGTTATTGTGAAACATGTTCTTGGTTGAGAGGAATGTGCCATTATCCTTTCTACCTCTATTTGATATAAGAATCAATATCAAGAAAGTTACAAGAAATAATAATTTCTTTACACATAGCACAATTATCTCTCTCTTAATTAGATCACAATCATCGAGGTTTTATTTTTATTTTTGTTTCCCATACCCTTTACATCTGCTCCTCTAATTCATTTAATCATTTGGTTGTAGAATCTATTTGCCGGCATTTAAAAGCATATTTGTACTATTTCAACCAATCTCTTTTTTCATTTTATATTTATTTAAGCTACACCTAATTGTTCATGTATACTAGTATATTTGTTTTAGCAATCTCACATATTCATCTTAACATTCACTTTATTTCTTAGTATATTTTTTCTAGTACAACACTGATCTATAAAGTATGATGAATTTTACAAGTAATCCTATAGAATTTTTCTTCTAGCCTAGAAGGCACATGAGGATCACAGAAGATGGTGAAGATTTTGTCCATTTCAACTATCTCATTTCTATCTTGTTAATATATATATTTTTATCAATGTCCTCTTTTCTTCTTGAATAATAAATCCAAATATAAAACTCATATATTAATTGTACATCTTAACTCCTTTCGTGATTTTTTTTATTTATTATTTGAAACTCCATTTTGTATATTTGGTTTTGGTTCTACTTAATATAAATGTTTAGTTTCTAGATTTTTTTCTTTGTGATACTGCTTTCAAATTTCGTTAATTAAACTAGTATCAATTAGTACTTTGTTTTTTGCAAATAACATACACCGAGAAAGATTTATCTTACATATGATGGGCGAATTTATTTAGTACGTACGAAGGACTCAAACTTGATCCTTGATTGAAGTTATAGTCATGAAAGTCGAGATTGTGATTTGAGCCTTAGGGTTTTCTGATTCAAACAGACCAAAATGGCCCAGTTCGTTTTCTAAGTAGGATGCGAATTATAGACTAGGATCTTCAGAACCTACAACGTAATTCTATGCTCACTTATTGGTTCTATGTAGGATCTCGATGAACCCAAACCCAATGACATTTTGCTGTTCCTAGGTAGACTATTTACCCTACCAATCTTGTTTACAGTTATGGGAATATCATTCATTATTTTCAATTGATCTAATGCTAGTAACTATAGTATTGTTCTTTACATGAACATAATTAGTAGATTCATTTTCTTCTCTATAATTCATAAATTCTTTCTAGGACAATAAAAATGATGTGTGTGTGTGTGTATAATAAAATTGCATAATTGAACAAATAACAATTTATGGTCGATCTTCTGGTATATCGATGCTAACATATTTTTCACTGTACTTTGGACATCTGTTTTAATCTCTTTGCTAAATCTACCATATTTAAGTATATATGGCTTTAGTTTTACCCCATTCTGTTTCTTTCTTCTTCTTTTTTTTTCCGAAAAAATGGTGGACAAACAGTTGAGTGCTATTGCTATGTAGCAAGCTGTCGTTCCAGTAATGCAATAATATATGTGAACTAGCACAGTTTTTCCTATCAGGGTTATGCCATACAGCTTAAGCAGTACTTTGTTTAATGTGCATCAAAACGCTATTACCATTTCAAACATTTAGGACATATTCAAAGACCAAAGTTCTTATTAGTGTTTATACTTTTGAGTTTTTTGACCCTAGCAATTATAAATTGAAGAAGGTATAAAGACAACATCCTTCGCAGAATCATAGCGACAATAAACTTGTAGTTTCTAACACCTTGTTACTTTTAGCTATGACTGAGTGTCCCGCACTTGGAAAGTTTCTGGTCGAATCCATTGCTTGATTGTTTAGTCTGTTCATTGTAAAATCCCAACTTTTTCCTCCTTCCAGTTGTATGTTTTAGTCTCAGTTGGTATATCCAGTTTAGTGCCTCAAAAGAAGTTCCTTATGGCATCTCAATCCACATTAACATTTCTGTCTTAAGACCACAATTTATCATAGTTTGGGATTTTGGATCTATAATTAACGATACAAGTTTGATGTCACAGTACATGTATATAGGTCGCTATTCATTCTATCATCGTTTAGTTACTGCAAAGTCAAGTAACACGCCCATTTGCTGGATTAGCAGAATACATATTTTCACAGTTTTGCAGTACTAGATTTGGCATCATCAGGGATTACTTTTTAACCTCTGAAATGTTACATTTACTTGGATTGAAGATGCGATGGAGATATTTTTACTTTTATTTCCCTCTTCTTTCTCGTATCTTTCATCTAAGTAATCACACTCTTTACTTACAGCTACATGGTGGCGACTGTTTCAGCAGGCAATCCAGCATTTAGACTGGTAGATCATTTTGCCTGCCCATCGTGCACTTGTTAAAACTTCTTCCTGTTTGCAGTGGGATTGATCTACTCGAAATGAAAATTGAAATTATTTTTCTTTTTCATTATTTTCTGTGCTTAATTATTTTCACTGAGTAAAAAAAAATGAAAATGAAAAAGAAAAAGAAAAATCTCCTGCCATTTTTCATTCAAATGTTCTCTCTCTTGATTTTTTTTTTTCTTTCTTTTTGATGGAATAAACAACCCCTAAATTCTATGGATCTTCTTTTTATGTGATCTTTGAGATTAAGAGCAAAACTAGATTCGTTCTCTCTCCGTTGAATTCTAGACAAATTCATGGATATTATTATTATTATTATTATTATTATTGTATATTGTATATTGGATAATACTTTTTAGTCATGAAACATTTAAAATCTAATAAAAAAACTTATTGCGCCATTAAAATTATTATATTTAGCATTTTAATTGATGCAAAAAGTGCCGTCGGTTAATTTACAATCAATATGAACAAGATTAAGATTAATTATGATAGACATTTGATTTATCAATGTTTAGACGCGATGGTTCCATTGATATAATTTTACACGACATTAGTACTATGGTGCAATGTGATATTTTAAGTCTCTACGGAGACGTGGTGGCTAAGACACGACGGTACTGGTAGAAGTGATATAAATCGAATTCGGAGAATGTCTGAATTTTTTTTAATTTAGATAATTTTTACATATTTTGACTACCACGTCAAGATTCATAAGATCCTTTGAAATTTATCTCTCTCATAATGACTATGGGACAGATCGATGGAGATAGATTGTCGATTTTAATCTTTCATATTTTAAAACTTTAACAAATTTAAATAAACAATTAAAAGAATAATTGTCAAAGAGCGGAGATCGTGGTCGTCGGTCTGACTTCAAATTATTTTAATTTACGAGGGGTTTTGTAGAAAAAAACAGTAAATCATTTCTAACCGAGTCTGAGAGAAGCTAGGTCAGCCAACACGGTCGCCGCCTGGGTGACGAAGGGGTGGCGGAGGAGCTGCTCAGCCGTGAGCCTCCGACCCGGCTCCCTCTGCAGGCAGGAAGCTATGAAGCTCCGTAGCTCCGGCGAGGCGGTGGGCGGCGGCTCCGGCAGTGGCGCGTAGCATATCGCAACCATAAGGCTGGCCCAATCGCCCTGCCTCCCCGTCTGCTCCCCGAAGGGGAATTGACCAGAGTAGAACTCGAGTATGCTCGCCCCGAAGCTCCAAATATCTCCGGCGCGGCCGTCGTAGAATCCCTCGTTGAGATCGGTGTTGATTCGCTCAGGGCTCATGTAGGCGATCGTCCCTACGGCGGAGTTACAGGGCTCAATTGTCCGCGCCAGGATCCTCCCCACCCCGAAGTCGGCGATCTTGACCTCCCCTCGGCCGTTGACGAGGAGGTTCGAGGGCTTGATGTCGCGGTGCACGATCCGGCGGCGGTGGAGGTAAGCGAGCCCCGAGAGGACCTGCCGCGCGACGCCGGCGAGCTTGGACTCGTCCGCAAAGCGGCGTCCCTCGAGGGACCCGCCGTCCATGTACTCGAGCAGGATCTGGATCTCGCCCCCGCGGTCGTAGAAGCCGTGGCAACGCACGACGAAGGGGCTGTTGACCGTGCGGAGGATCTCAATTTCACGGCCGATCTGGCGGCGGATGTCCTCGTCGTGGTGGCCGTGGATGACCTTGAGGGCGTAGAGGCGGCCTGTGGGTCGGTGGTGTATCTTCCAGACGGTGCCGCCGGCGCCGCTACCGACGCGGTGGACGCGTTCGAGGTCATCGAGGGCGGGGATGGGGAAGGAGGTGGAGGAGGGAGGGGGGAGGGGGAGGGGGACGGCGAGGGCGGAGGGGGACGGTTCCCGCTGCGGAAAGGGAAGGGTGAGGTTCCGCTGCCGGCGTTGGGGGCGGGCCTGACTGTGACTCGGTCGAGTCGAGTGGACCGATTCCGATCCAGCCCCGGATCCGAATTCGGGTCGCATTGTTGGGTGACTCCGAATTTGGGGTGAGGGAAGACAATGTCCGTGATTTATTTAGTGAAGACCACCTGATACAAATCGAGAAATTTGAGGTATTTGTGCGGTGCTGATGCCTGATGGAGATGTTGGATGGTTCTCGGAAAGTTGGGGAGAGACAATATATATATATATATATATTATATAATTATGATCAATTGTGCGTTGGCTCATTGTGTGCCTACGTATACAAGTGAAAGTGAACAGTAATATTATTATTCAGTGATCAGTGAAAAATTATGCATACATGTGCATATTCACTCGGCGCCCAGTTGATCAATTCAATATATATATGTCTATATATAGAAAATCGATCTTCTATGTGCATAGTTAATGCGTGACTGTGCACATTTTCTCTATGTATAGTGATTTCACTGTGCTGTGCATAGTAAATTTACTGTACTATGCACAATGATATCACTATGCACATATAGAGACTGCGTGCATAATCGCACATTGACTGTACACGCAACGGATCGATTATATATATATCTCGATCAATGCACGTCCATGCGCCAAACGATGAATCAACATGCGTTACTAGTGAACAATGAATCATCGTTTATTCATGATCATCTTATATATATATATATATATATATATATATATATATATATATATATTAAATTAGATACATGTAGGAAGGGGCCTTGTTCCCAACTGGTTTGATTTTGATTCAGAATCTAGTAATCAATTTGTTAAACTCAAAATCGGAATCAATTTAGATGAACTGATTCTAGAATTGAATTGAAATCGTTCTGATTTCGATTTGATTTGGTTCTAATCGATTTCGAAATCGTTTCGGAACCGATTCTGATTCCGATTTGGATCGGATTCCAATTGCTAATTTAAAACTGGAAATTTTTAACATGCTAACATATCTACAAAATTATTTTACGACGGAAAAAAAAATAAGTTCATCGGTGCGATGGATGAATTTGGAAGTTCAAGTTCAAGGAAGATGGTCCGGAATCATTTCGGAAATTGATCCGGAATTATTTCGAAATCGGTTCGGAACCGATCCGAATTGAATTGATTGCAAAGTTAAAACTTTAGAATCAAAACCAATTCGAAATTTATTTTGAACCGATTCCAACGTCGATAAATTTAAAAACGATCAGCATCGAATCAAAATTAGAATCCATCATTCGATAAGCATATCTTGTCACTGAACTGAAATCGAGTTGAGATGGAAATCTAATCAAAACTGTTATAATAATACAGCGAAGGGAAGGATGGTTTTAAAATATAAAATACTTTTTTATGATTTTTTTTTTTTTTAAATAAGGCGCTACGATAATAATAAAAATAGTGGAAGCAAGTTTTTAGTGTATAAAGTCAAAGAGATGCAACGTGGACTATTCTTCCCATGTGTGGCTATTAACTTGTATGTCTGACTGTTTCCACTTTCCACCAGTATCTAGCGGCCATCATTCTTGACACTCGTGGTGGATTCAAGTGGAAGAAGAGAGAGATTCCTTTGGTCGAGGTGGAGCGGAGGGCGCAGGCTAGCTAACTTTAACTCTCAGTTTTTTTTTACTTCTAAAGATGGATCGAAGAAGATCCGGCGATAAATAAATAAAAAATTACGAAGTAAATAAGGGGAAAAAAAAATTCTATAATTTTTATTTCTTTCCTTTCAAATAAACAGGACTTAAGTCCCTTCAGCAATGTCATCCCAGGAGTCCCATTCGCCCTCTCTGATACTCTGTTGTTTTTGTTTTTGTTTTTGTTTTTGCCTAAATAACGGTTTGTGTCATATTAGTGTTAATCATGTTATAAATATATCGTGTCATCTCGTCGATATTAATTATAGTGATTATATATTTTAAAAATTGTTAATATCGTTAAATTAAATTGTCTTCCTAAACATATCAACTTATTTATATACTTCACGTTTAGATTTTCATTTGTTAATTGTGTTTCAATATAGGTTCGGTCTACCAACAAGCTTAGAAAGTGTTTGGTTCATAAAATTTTTTTCATTTTTATTTTTTGAGAAAACAAAAAAATACAGAAAATAACATTGGTTGACATTTTTCATTTTCGTTTTCTGTTTTCATTTTCATTTTTCAAAAAATAAAAAAGCATATTTTAGAAAATAGAAAAATATAAAAAAATCATTTTTTATTTTCTTAAAAAAAAATGTTCTACAAACCAAACTCTCTTAGCTTCGTTGGAACTCTTAGCACTTAAATTATATTTAAAAAAAAACAAACTCAATGAAGGGAATCCTTAATCGATGGTCAACAAAAATCTCCAGGTAGCTTGTTCCGGACGAGAACCTAGGCCAAGATTGATCGAATGGACGAGCCACAAATTGACCAGGTATCATTGACCAGAGCACAATCCAGTGAAAAATGGATGAGCAAAAAGAAAGGGAAAATCACAGAATTTTATTCCTCTTCAAAACACCAAATAAAACAAACAGACCTTGATGATCGAACAAGAAGTCGATCAAAAGACTGATCCATAACTTGTAAAACAAATTAATGCGTTAATCTAGAAAAGGCACTTAACCGACTGAGAGAGTATTGTTTTATTTGTAGGGGCCTAAAAACGCAGAGGCGAAGCAAAGAGAGCTCAAACTCACGGCACTGACAGAAACCTTAGCCAGGAACTTATTGATGCCCGATCAATCAAAAATTCTTTAATAGCCGGAACATTACTGAAAATATAGGAATACCGCACCCGGGGTGCCTCTCCCTCTATATCTTTAGGAACACAAACTCTTCGATAGCCGGAATCTCTCCGATTTTCTTCAGGGCTGCCTTACCGGGCTCCTCATCCACCCCAATTGCCATTATAGCTAGCTCTTTCGGTGCAGTCCTGCCAACGCTCATGAAGCTGATGTTCACATTCTCTTCCCCGAGAATTTTTCCGACTCGTCCGATATTACCAGGTTGATCCACATTTCTGCACAGTATTACATTTCCTTCCAGGCTTACATCGATGCTGAAAGATCCCACAAGGGTGAGATGTGGCACGCCATCTTTCACCCTTCCTGCCACTGTTATGTCGCCGGAGTCCGACAGTGCACTGGCAAATTTGGAACCCACATTGGTCAGGTGAATTTGGATCGAGTCCAGAGGGGCCTCGTTGGAGCTGTCAACGAAAACTCTCTCCTCGCTGATGCGGAGACCTCTTTGCTTGGCGGTATAATCTGCATTCACAATGTTGACAAACAAGCTGGATATGGGTTCAGTAATCCCTTTTGTGATCATGGCACGAAGGATGCGAGTGTCTAAGTCATCGGGATTTCTAGCGGATCTGTATACGACCTTGACCCCCTTAATCCCACTTTGACCGGCTACTAGTTGGACAATTAGCCTGCCCAACTTCTCTGCCAGGATCACATATGGTGCCAGTTCAGAAATAACCTGATGGGGATTGGTATCAGTACGATAAATGCTATGCGAACAGACAGAATAATGGAGGACGTATTGTAATATCACCTCGGAAGGAACCATAGGCGCATTCACCGCGGTAGCAGAGAGTTCACCTTTCAATGCTCCTATAACAGCCTCTGCTACTTCTACAGCTACACCTTCCTGAATAGAATGTTACTCATGACAGTTATGGAAAGCTAAAAAAAACTGGAGAAATTTGTTTTAACATCGTATCATGTATCAAAGGGAAATGGTTATGGTTTTTTAGTAGCATCGTAACACTGCCTTGTAACTAAAATGCTGGATGAGAGAATAGGAGGATAGTAGAGGTTTTAATTTTTTAAGAAATTTTACTTAAACAGCATAATACCGACCTGAGCTTCTACGGTGCTAGCTCCTAAGTGAGGTGTCACAGTAACATTCTCATGCAACACCAATTTGCTGTCTTTTGGTGGAGGCTCTGCAGTAAATACATCAAGTGCTGCCTGTTCCAGTTTGTGGTAGAGTTAGAGAAAGAAAGTAGCTGCGTGAGAATCCATATAATGTCAATCTAATACTTTTATAACAGACACGAGAAAGTTTGAAAAGAAAAAAAAAATTATGAATCAAGGATGAATTGAATATTGTCAAAAAATTTATTCATTCGATGAAAATAGTATGAGATGCAGCCAGCACCAGTATGAACTGTATTCTTGTCACTCCATGAATGTCACAAGCACTTGTTTCAGAAATTTAAGAACTAACAACACAGATCCAGAGAATAAAAAAAAATGGAGATTTTGTTACGAAGGCATAGCCTGCATTCAGTAAATTTTGAAAGAAAAACCTTACCTGAGCAACAGTCCCATTATCAAGAGCTCTGACCAAAGCGTCTTCGTCAATGACTCCACCCCTGGCAACATTAATGATTCTCACGCCTTTTTTCATTTTTGCAAATGTTTCATCATTCAAAAGCTTGGCCGTGGTAGGAGTCAGTGGCATGTGGAGTGATATGAAGTCGGCGACAGATATGGCTTCATCAAATGGCACAAGCTCTACCCCGAGGGCATGAGCTTTTTCAGCAGGTGTATATGGATCATGAGCGATCACTTGCATTCCTAATCCTTTGGCACGTCTAGCAACTTCAGATCCAACTTTCCCGAAACCAATAACTGCGAGTGTCTTTCCAACAAGAGAAGCACCAACGTACTTGTTGCGCTGCCATTTACCTGAACGTCAAAAACATGTTAACTTGTATAGAATATGCAACTTATATTTTCTAGAATTAATACATATGGTTCGCATGGAGTTTTTAGAGTGGAAAAAAAAATGATATGATACAAACGTAGAAGCACTAGGTAACTAGGTATCAAGAATCTGCAAATTCAATAAACACGCAACAAAAGAGTGCCTGAAAATTTTCACAAGCTACAAATGAGTTTTTAGCTTTGGTATATCCTAGAATCATAATGATCACCAAGGTTCATTGCTGAATGCCCGATCATAAAGTAGATCACAAAAAGGAACTTATAAATATATCTTTTTTTTATTCATCATCTCTTCAATTTAAATTACCAGAAATAATTCTACCACGAGCAATAGTAAATGTAGCAATTAGTGCCAGCAACATACATAATGCACAATCAGTAAGTTCCAAAATGCATACACATAAACAAGAATAGGCTTGCCTAGCAGATAAATAATGTAAATTGCCCGACTTCTAAACAAAAGATTAACAATTTCAATTTGCTCAACATGGGCCAAAAACATTTCGTTATTTTTCAGTAAAGTGATGGACGGTTTATTTCAAGTGACTGGCTACACTGCCTTTGATGTAAGCACAGCATTTTATATATATTTCTTGCAACACAAAAAATGATGGTTTCCAAGATGTTCATCATATCCTTAATGAAGAGCACCATTCAACGATTAATACCCATACCTGAACAAGTTGGGCAAATAAATTAATCACCAAAGAAAACGGCTGTGATTGATCCAAGAATTCACCAAAGAAAAAAGACATCCAGCCACTTCTAAATAACATTTGAGCACACTGCACAAATGCATCTGGAGTTGGAAAATTTATCTCGAATGTGATCAAACTGGATTTTCAATTCAAACTTTTCCTAGTTTTACCAAGGACAGAAAGTTGGCAAGAAGAGGGGGAAAAAAAACATGATTTTAGCTTTCTAACTCGCAGAACCTCCTCCATCCGTGGAAACAATAAATGCACGTAGTTAGACGTTATGCGTTATAAATCACAAGAGACAATTCAGCAGAAAGAGAGAGAATGTTGTCTTTTAGCCACAGAGAATCATCTACGCAGCTAAACGACATATTCAGGTTGCTCCCTCATTCACTATCGGTCTAAAGAATAAAAATTCGATTCTTCCTTCCTTTTTCCAGGTGAGACTAACAAGAAATCAAAGAAGGGGATTTACCAGCTTTCATGGAGGCGTCAGCCTGCGCAATGTTCCTCGCCATGCCAGCGAGAAGTGCGATCCCGTGCTCCGCGGCGGCGATGGTGTTCGCGGTGGGCGCATTGACGACTAGACACCCGCTCTCCGTGGCGGCCTGGAGGTCGACATTGTCGATCCCGACGCCCGCCCGGCCGACCACCTTGAGCCGCCCCTTCGAGGCCTGGAACACCTCGCGCGTCACCTTCGTCCCACTTCTAACGATCAGCGCGTCGCTCTGCGCCACCTTGGCGCGGAGCTCCTCGGGAGAGAGATTGTACGAGCAATCCAAGTCTGCGAAATCGCGGAGCAGGGCTAGCCCCGCCTCTCCGAGCTTCTCGGCCACGAGAATAGTGGGACGGGAAGAGGCCGAAGCGACGACCAGTAATCCCCGACCGTGGCTCTTCCCTCCGAGGTCGGAGATCGTAGCAGCGCGAGCGCCGGCGACGCGGAGGCCGAGGAAGGGATAAGGGGAGCGGGAGGTGGCGAAAGAGACGGAAGATGCTGAGGAGGATATCGGCAGAATGAAAGGGAAGTCCGTCGCCATGGCCGGCGATCGGACGAGGGTTAGGGCGGCGGCAACGGAGGAAGCCATCGGCGAGAGCACAAATCAAGTAGTGTTCGATTAAAATGCGGAGGACTTGTTTGCTTTAAATAGTGAAATGGAGGTCGAAAATGGAAAACGGAAATGAATGCCAATCTTATGCAGGTCCCACACCCCATAGAAAACCACGTCCCGTCTTTCTCGACCGTCCGATGTCCTTCCAACTGGGGGACGAACGTCTCCGAAGTAAAGAAAGCGTTGGTACTTCCCTATGCGGTCGAGGAACAAGCAAATGGGAACTACTCGTGTTGTAACGTGAGTTTAGAATGAGCGCATCCACCGTTGGTCTCGTGGAGTGGTCTGATCTCGATTCTTCATTTTTTTCACTCTATTGATTCGAACGACCAAGATCTTTTCAGCGATTGAAATCGACGGAGATCAAAACAAGTCGAAAGTATGGTGCATGCATAAACGAAATTGTATAGTCGGTAGTGGAGTAGCGTTGATTTCTCGTACTCTCACGAAAGCAACGAATCCGGCTGCGAAAATAACGCAATATCGTTTAATAAAATATACATTTTTAAAATAATAAATGAATAATAGAATTAGAAATGCACTGAAAATATATTGTTTGGAAATGCTCAAATGTTAGAATGACCGCGTTTGATTTATTATAAAATTAAAACTAATCGTTTTAGCAAAATATTAATAGATTTAATAATTAACACATTTTTTTAAATGAAAAGTAGCTTTTAAGAATATCAAATTTGGTACGTACTTGTTTAACCTTGAATTTTTATTTTTAATAGCAATTTTTATTTACCAGCTTACCATTTTCTATACTTTACAAAAAAAAAAAAAAAAAAATTGAAATCGTCAACCTAACCGTCTCTATCGATCTGTCTCATGGTCATTATGAGAGAGATAAATCATGAGAGATCCTATAAATCTTGACGTATTGATAAAAAATAATAGAGGGTTATCTAAGTCCAAGGAAGAATTTTAGATATTTCTCTGGAATCGATCGATGTCAATTCTATACGGTCCCAATCAACACGCCATCTCCATGGAAATTACTATTTTCTATACTTCATTGCATATGCGAGTGTTTATTGATCTAGATTATGGTTCCCTCTTCCAATTCTAGAAATTCATCCTTAGTTCTCTCATATTGAATTATATATAGCAAGTAGCAAATGTTAATCACTTTTGAGTTATTAAATACCATCAAAATTATTTAATCTAAGTAGTAAACTAATTCAATTTTAAATTTTTTTAATGAACTATTAGGAGTTCAAATCCATATAATAATACTTTGAAAAAGATTTAATTTTATTTTAGTTTTGGTAAGTACTTAAAACAAGTCATTTAGAAATTTATGGTTTAAAAGTTCAAAAATTGATAAACTTAGTAATGAACAAACGTTTCCTTCATCATCTCCATTTCTCATGTTACTTCTCTTACATGTCAGCGAGAGGGACTCGGATGGAGCTTTTCGCGAAGACTTCTCATGAGTCATTGCATCAGAACGTGTGAGTCAATTCAAAAGTGAGGGTGGCACAACCCCAAGGACACGTAAACAGTAAAAAAATATTTTATAATATAATACAATTCGATCATATGCTGTGTGATATAGTTCGACAACGAATTTAAAAAAAAAATTATTTGAATGGTCCTGAGACCTCAAAGTTTGTCTGGTGGACAGTATACGATTTTGACGTTAAACTGTCGTTTAGAAATGATACGACTGTAGAGTTCGAATTGAATCGTAAAAAATTGCGAATATTTTCTTGATTTATTTTTGATGGCTAGTGGAGATCATTTGGATTTCGATCTTATCAAGCTTAATTATTAATGAAACGTCTCAAAAGTCCATAGGATAAGATCGATCACCCTAAAAAAATTAGTCGGAACGAAGATTCAAATACTTGCGCTAATAAAAAAAAGTGAGGGTGTTACAATTTTGATCGAAATCTAGAGAAGATTTAGTGAAAAAATAAAGGGATTCAGCCATCTACGCTATTAGTATTCTCATTTTCATGATCAATAGGGCAAATATCAAGGTTAATGTGCAAGTAAGAAAGTGATTATGTCGTTTTTAGGGGTACGATTCGATTCTCCGCTGCGATATTATTTGACGATAAATTTAAAAAAAAATTATTCAAATGGCTCTGGAATCCAAGAGTTTGCTCGGTAGATGGAGTACAATTTCGGTATTGAACCGTCGTTCAAGAATGACGTCACTACAGAGTCTAGATTGAATCGTGAAAAATCTATGAGCGCTTTTCTGATTTATTTTTGATGGCCGGTGGAGGTCATTTGAGCTCCGACCTTATCCGGCTCAAAGTTGACGAGGTATTTCGAAGGTTCGTGGGATAGGATGGGTCACTTCCCGTCCCAGAGATTAATCAGGCTAAAAGTTTGGATATTCGAGTGTCAATAAAAAAAAAGTGATTATGTCTTCACAATAGTAGGTGTTCAATTCGATTCTCAAATATCTATAATTCAATCATCAATCATAGTATATTTTTAGGATATTTTTTTTTCCAAATTGAATGATAAATCAAGGACGTTCCAATTTCTAAGACCGTTCATGTGAGTATTTTGTTGGATCGAAAAAGAGCGCTAGAGGAGGGGTGAATAGTACACGTAAATCTTTTCATTCATTCAATTAAAAATAAAGAGATGCACAACGGGAAAATAAATAAGAAAATTTTATTTTTACTTGGTTCACAATCCAATGATTACTACTCCAAGGCCCCGCGATCTTTCACTGCGTACGAAGGGACAATTCACTATAGAGTCTCTTCCTCGTCGGAGGTAGTAGACAACGATCACAACAAAACCAAAAATCGAGGATGAGACAACAAGTCTACCTCACATCGTTTACGAAAAAAGCTCTGAGTACAAAGTAATGAAATAACTAACTGAGCTATCGACGCTTAAGGAGTTGAAACTTGGTGCGGCGTCGACGTTACAACGTTGTAGCGTTGATGCGGAACCTTGGCGTTGTGGGAGCACTTAGAATCAAATTGATGATATTTGGGTTCAAGTCCTCCCCTCCTTTTATAGACTCGTGCCTTGAAATTAGTTTGGTTACAGATCCTCAATTCGTAGAACTTATCACGAGGTGACACTTTATCTTATCGCGAAGTGACGACGTTAAACGTTATCCTTTTTTACCTAGTGCACAAGGATGATTCATCGTCATCAGTCAACTGATGTGCAACGTCAGTCGATTGATGTGCAACAATCAACTGCGAATATACAACAGTCGACTGCCAGTCTGGCTACTTCCCTGCAGTAAAGAGTTAGTACGAAAAATGATAAATATGACAGTTCCTTACCGTCCGATCTCGACCTAGACCTTCCACTGGAAGTCTTAATCGGATCGCCGCTTACGATCGTCCTCGTACAGAGGACACAACCTTACCATCTCTCTTCACACTCGTGCTTACCTCTGATCCTTTATGACATGTCGCTTTGTTTTCGGTCTTCACCTTGGTTCTTCAACTCCCATGAAATTCTCCCGGTGTCACCCGACCACCACAGTTTCTCGACTTGGGATTCTCCAGATGTCGTTGACCTTCAGCTTAGCTTAATCATTTCTTGTACACTTAATTCAGCTCATGAGATAACAATATGACCTTAACTTTGAATTTTTGTCCTAATCAAAATCTAGGTTCTATTATTTGGTGCCCATGTACCAACCTATTTTTTATTATATTTTAGTGATCGATAACAAATTTTCATTGATCATCTTCAAAATTAATCGGTGCTAATAAAAAAAATAAAAAAGTTATTAAGACAATGAATTGTTTTCAGATGAAATTAGTAAGACCAACTAAATCAGAAATCAACAACAGAAAATCATACAATCCCTCGAACAAAAGATAACGAATCGGAGGCGCTTACCGTGAAATTGAAGAACTTTATAAAACCCTCGAGTAAACGGCAAATCGCATTGGAATTGCTTATCCGGTGTCAAAATAACACAAAACTCGAGTATCGGGAGTAACAAAAAAAAAAAAAAAAAATCCACGGTAAGGGTCTAATGATTAGCGTATATAAATGTTACATCAAAGGTCAACGAATCAATTCTTCATAAATGTGAGGATATCGTCTCTTCATGCGTTAATTACTAATTTTAAGGGTCAAAGATTTATCGTGATTTATCTTTCTTATGATGATCCGAAAACAAACTGATAGAGATCGTTAGATTGACGAATTCTAATCTTTTGCGCAGGGAGTAATAAAAAAAGCAACATATTCAACTAAAATGATAACTTTTCATCGAGATTGAAAAAAAAAAGTCGACCAAAAAGATATAAAAAAAAACTATAAATCAAACGAACGAAATAAATCTCTAGTTTCTGGAATGGGATCAAAAGATGTAATTTTTACAAAGCGCACACACGACGAAACAGACCAAACAAAGCGTTGTCCACCGACCTTGACCAGCAGGGCAGCGTCAACGCCATCATGGGGGCGGAGGGCGGGCAGATCGGAGGATCCGAGTGTGGCGCCGCCGCAGCCATTGTTCGTGGATTCGAATCGGGGAGATGCTACGATTCTGCTGCCACGGCTTCCGCCGCCGCCAGGCCTCATCAAGCGACCGTCTGATCTGATTGCATAACTCGCCTGAATCCTCTATCTTAATACCTCCCGTTTTAGTGGTAGTGATCGAGAGCCGTGCAAGGTAAGCAGGCGGGAGCGAGGTAGAGGTGCCCACCCGAAGGGCGAAGACACCTCTTCGCCCCCGGCGATGCGAAGGGAAGCGCAGTGCCAGACTGCCAGTGAAAGAAAGCGAAATAAACCTTTCGATGAGGAGGGCTAACGAACTGTGAGGGTAAAATAGACTTTTCATAATTTTGTTGTCTTTTTGGGCATTTTCAAAAAGAAATGCACTCACAATGTCTAACACGAAATTGATACCATGCTGATTATTGGTTTTAGCACGTGATTAACAGGGATATAACTAAATCAAATGTCGATTTTGCAATGCTGTTCCGTAAAAAAAAAATATTTTTGCTCATTATATATGATAAATATTCTTAAAGACATATATAAGCTCATAAATATAATTTAAATTAAAAAATATAATTTTTTTTATAATTAAATAAATTTGAAGTAAAAATCTAATAGAAATTGAAAAAATAAATTTATTTTAGATTTCTTTTGATTTAGCTCCGTAAATTTATCATATAAGTTATTTTTGATTCGTTAAAATGTCATTAAATGTCTCTTAGGAAAGGTAGAGGGCTGGAGGCATACTTAATCGCCTTTTGCTAGAAAATGTCATTAAAACTTCAATTTTATAGCGTTTAAAATTTGTGAAGAAGTAATAGACTGAAATAAAGACGACATGAGAGAATTTGAGTATTTTCTAGGATGTTTAAACAAATTAATGATCTTATAAAATCATTTTTAAAAATTTTAGGGGTAAGATATAAATTTTCGAAAGCATTTGTTTGAGTTGGTGTTACATGGCAGTAACTCCGAATACAAGGAAGATTTTACCAAAATTTGACAATTAAGCCCCACTTTTAATTACTATGTTTTTAAAATAACAGATGATTTTAAACCTTCTTCCACCACCTAAATCACAAACAATTTATAGACAAAAATCAGATCTAAGATGATCAATTGAGGGCTTCTCACCTTAAATTTTCTATAAATTTTAGTTTTCACCTTCAGGTCATACACAAGTTTGTAAGATGTATTAAACAAAAAATTTGTATTTTACCACAAGTTGATACACAGATGAACATGTAATGTTTATTTCAATTCCATTGACAAAAACTAGAGCTTGGGGATCAAGACAGAGGTAATTCCACATAATTATTCACATAAACTTGTAATGTTTTAACATTAAAGAACTGTTGATTGATAAAAAAAAATAATAATAAAGGCAATCTGAGATAGAAGGCGATGTCACTCATTGCCTTTGAAATGCTTGATGCTCGATCAAACAAGTTCAGCAAACTAAAGTCTACTCATTTTATAGGATTAACTCAGCACCGGACCAAACAAAATATCTTACTGATACAAAGCTGAATAAGTTATGTGACATATTATATCGTCTCCGATCGAAAGATCATGTGTTCGTCTCCCTGCAGTCTCCAAGAGGCACAGCGAATCAACTGGAGCAACTCAGACAACATACCTGTACGTCACATATCGCCCGGCCGTCTCACTGGGCCGAATGATTTTAACTACTTGTCCTCGCTTCAGACCATAGTATCTTGCAATTGGATCGGTTATTTGAATTCGAGGAAGCTGGGACGAAAATAGTCACGTAAGGAGCATTTTCTACAGATTTGGGAAAACTATTTGCAGAGAAAATCTACTTGCACTGATGTGAAATCAAACAGCCAGCAAGTTGGTTTTGTACATTGTATCATTACTATAATAGCATAAACTAGCTTGGGGCTCCGTATAGTGAATGAAAGTTTTAAACAGAGTAACATGATGATCTGAAAGTTTTAAACAGAGCAACATTGGATTGATTTCTGAAACAAAATTCAAACCTAAGAATAAGCTAGCCTATCCATGGTATCAAAACAAATCCCCATCAAATTGATTTTCTACACAAATACACTCAAAAAATTATATGCACATCGCCTAAAACAAATAAACGCAAACAAATAGCTTGAATTTGAGACTTTTAACATGTACGTGTTCTTAAAAAGAACTACTTTTAGTTGAGAAGCAATATGTAACTAGCAAACACAATACACTAATTGAGAAAACAGATGTAACAATGACTAGCTTGCCTATGAAATTCCGATAACATTTAAGAAAAGTCGAAAGGACAGAAAGTATCACTCCCTGTCAATATTCTAGTGTGAGGTATATGAGATGATAAAATAGACAGATATTTGGAGAAACAAGTACTATACTATTCACCTATGGTAAGCAATTGAAGCTTATAATTGTGAAATAAGTGGTTCTGTCTTTTTATACTCTACCTGTTATCATCTTGAGGGGGGAAAAAATGACATTCATTTTTTTTCTTACATGCAAAGCTGGAATTGAAAATATTGGTAATTAATGACCATCACTCGTAGAGCCATACCTGAGTTTCCTTCAGAGTATAACGCTCTAATAAAGTCTTCTTCTCTTCCGTAGTAAGAACTTGATGCTCTGGAACAAGTACATGTTCCTTTATATTCACCAGCAACTCAGCCTCCTAGGGTTTATAGATGTGCATAAAGTTATTTGTTTACTATTTGATTTTGAGGAGTAAAAGGAACATGAAAATGAAAGAAAATGCCTTTGTAATACTAATCAAGGCAACAAAAAAAGAAAAATCCCAGCTATTGTTTAGTTGCTGACCTGAAAAACCTCCAAATGAAATTTTGATGACAATTCTTGAAGGTATGATTTTGCAAATGGAGTCAGATTTTGCTGAAGAACTAGCATGGCTCTAGGTACATTCTCTGATTTCATCAATTCTACATACTTCTTAATATGCTTCATGCCAACCTTTTCATCATTGGGAAAGAAAACATATATCTGGTTCAAAAGAAAAGCCAACATTAAAGAAAATTCTTATTTCTGTAAAATTTCCTAGAGTTCACAATGAGAAACGATAAATAAATTGGAGATATTTTCTGTAATTTTCAATAAATGATGGCTAATAATAGGCCGTTTATTTATTCGGTTATATTTTAAATTACATTTATATTCAATTCCTTTTATTGCTTGTAGCTCAGGAGAGAGCAAAGTACAGTTAAGCTAGACGGTCCAAAAACACACTTATGAATGATAATATTGGAAATGGAAAATTGAACAAGAAATATCTGTCCTCATCTTCTAATTTAGAGTTCTCCTTGAAGATAAACTGCGATGAAGTACAAAAAGATATTTTTAATGGAGGTTAATAACATCTATAACCCTTTTAGTAGAGGAATGACTACAAATACATATTTTAACGCCACTTGATCTGTGAACGAAACCAACCTCTATGAATACAACAAAGCCGCAAAAAGGTCCATAACTTCATTCAAACTATGAAGAAATAAAGGATCAGACACCGATTAAAATTCAAAAAAGAGATAGATTCGAGGAGTAGGTTGGGACCTGCTCGCCGGGGTCGTTCCTTTTGGACTTGCTAATGAAGAGATCCTCGCGCTTGACGCCCTCCCCAAACTTGTTAAGGAAATCAAACTTGGTCATGTTAATCTCTAAATCAGCCACAAGATACCCACGATCCTTCAACATCTGCATAACCGTATGTCGGATACGGAACAGACGGTTTGCAGATTCATCCATGTGGACAGGCGACGATGCTCGCTAATACAGCCCCTTGTCGACGTACCCGCCGGCGAAAGAACTTGCAGCTACTGCCGATTGTCGTAATCGAATAGGAAAAGGGCCGTCAGGCTGCGGCGTCCGGAAAATAGAGGAGCGTAATTAGGGCTTGTTGGCTTCTCGCTGCGGCACTCGCACCGGAACTTGATTAAATACAAATCTTTGCTCCGTGAAATGACCAAAATGCCATTGCACAATTTGTTATTGAGATTATTTCGCCCGAAAATTTTTTAAATAAAAACACACACAGCGAAAAAAAAACGTAAATTTTTTATTCCACATCATATGTCTTATTTACTATGGACTTTTTTTTTTTAATTTTTCTTTCCCTTCAAATCCGAAATAACATTTAATTCTTCTCGCATCAACTTTCAATGAACAATCAATTAATAATTGAATCGATTAAATTAAAATTAAATAAATTGATTTTTTTTAATAAATCGAATTGATCGAATTTTTCATAAAAATCAAAAAAATCGAATATATATAAAAAAATCGATTAATTAGATTGAAAATCGAATAAATCAAATTTTTTATTATCAATCGATTAATATTTTCATGGTTAGTGTCAGTGTCTATAAGATGACATTATATTGTTCACTTTAAGCTTAAGTACTCATGATTTTTTTTTTAGTCCCCCTTAAGTATATTCGTTACTCTCGATTTAGTTGGACTTCCTGTCAATTGTCCAGTATTTCTGGTCTAATTGGACTTTCTGTCAGTTATTTGATCCTTGCAACCTAACTGAACTTCCTGTCTGATATCTAGTTCTCTTAATCCAGACATGAGAACTCTAATTCCTTCATTCGAGGTTTATGATTTGATATAGATCATAACTCTGATATTAATTATTAGTGCCTATAAGAATCATATATTTCCTCAATGACATGAGATTGTTCACTTTGAGATTAAACTCTCATGATTTTTTTTTTAGTTTTACCCAAAATATTTCATATCAATGGAGATATTTTTTTCCATCTTATAAGTACATGATCTTTTCCATGTCCTACCAATGTGAAACTTGATTGTATTCCCCATACTTCCAATAGTTAGTCGACTGATGACAATGATGATCGTGGAGTTCAAGATAATCAGTCTATTTATTTGTATTAATTAGTCGACTGATATGATAACTCAGTCGACTGATAAACTCCAATTCAATTTAATCGATTTAATTAATTATTTTTATTTTGAAATCGAAATCGAATCGAATCGAATAAATCAATATTTTTTTAACCCCTAAAATTTTCGAATAAATCAAATGAAAAATTCGGTTAGATGAATTTATTAAATTTAACTGAATTTTTGTTCATCCTACCTCCGCCCACACCATAAGGCCCAACTACGGGTCAATTCCTATAAAAGTAAGAAAAAGGAAAAAAAAAAAATTATTTAGGGGGAGTTTGGTTGACGGAGAATTTTTTAATTTTATTTTTTTAAAAAATAAAAAATTATGAAAAATGATATTTGGTTATCATTTTTTATCTTCATTTTTCAAAAAATAAAATTGTATTTTTTTGGAAAACTGAAAAATAATTTTTTTTCTTCCATTTTTCAGAAAATCGAAAAGAAAAAAAAAACTGTCACACGCAGCCTTAGCTTCCTAAAATTTAATAAGAGGCATGGCAAGGTCCAAGGTGCACTTGAAAGATGGATTTCACTTCTTACTTGAGGGGGTAACTTCAAATTATAGCACCCCCAATTTCATATTTGCAAATATATGAATTCAGAGGTCCTATTTTTTATTTTTATTTTAAAAAACATTTGATTTATTATTGCATTTGAGTGAGCAAGGAGGATAAGATATAAAGTTAATTGATTAGGGTGGTGCATAGGAAATCGACACCTCATCGAATTGCTTTTTGCAAATTTCAAATCTTAGAGAGTTTTTGACGTATCATTTTTTTTAGAATTTAAATTAATTTTAGATATCATCTATTCAATTCTATCCTACTAAATTTTAAAAGTGATTCATTTTAATTTTTTTTTTTATCAGACTAGTACTCTGTTTATTTGAAAGAAAGAAAATAGAAATTGTGCAAAAAAATTCCTTTGTTTACTTTGGAAAAAAAATATTTTCCTTTCTTTTATTTATTTAACAGATGGTTAATTTTAAGATTAATTTTTTTCTTCTTTAATTATATTTTTGTTTCTGTTCAAAATTTTCTCTTCTTCTCAAATTATTTTCAATTAATACAAATTTATTTCAATGGTTCATCGTTATTATTGTTATCTATTCAATTCTATCCTACTAAATTTTAAAAGTGATTCATTTAAAAAAAATAAATTATCAGACTAGTACTCTGTTTATTTGAAAGAAAGAAAATAGAAATTGTGAAAAAAATTCTTTTGTTTACTTTGGAAAAAAAATATTTTCCTTTCTTTTATTTATTTAATAGATGAATAATTTTAAGATTGTTTTTTTTCTTTAATTATATTTTTTTTTCCAAATTTTTCTCTTCTCAATACAAATTTATTTAAGTGGCTCATTGTATTATTATCAGTGTTCTAAAAATCGGCGATTTTATCCGATTAGGCGGCGCCTAGGCGGTGGACGCTCGTCCACCGCCCCGACATTCACAGAGGCGACGCTGCTAGGCGTCGCCGCATTCATCGGCGGCGTCGCCGCTTTAATCGGCGCCCAGAGCAATTAATCGACATTAATCGGGCATCCAGCACAAAGAACCGACACGCCGCCGACACGATACAGCGCGACACGCCTGCTAATGAGGGCACAGCGTGTCGCGCCGGGAAGCTGGCGACACGCGTTAAATGAGGGCACAGGCGTGTCGCGCCGGTGAGAAATGTGCGACACGCCCGTGCCAAGGCGCACATTTGATATGGGTGTGTCGCACATTTCCAATTCTTATTATTATTATTGCAATGGATTTTTAATATTGTTTTCAATTATGTTTTTAATTCTTATATTTTGCAATTTTTATTATTTACAATCTTAAACGTTCTTGTTACTTGTTGAGTTGTTGTTAGTTGTTATTTGTTACATGCATTTGGAGGCTATAAAGTGAGTTTTGACTTTTGAGTGTCCCTAATATATTAATTATATATATATTATTATATTTAAAATATTAAAAAAATCGGCCGCCTAGGCGTTAGGCGGTGAGTGACCGCTCGCCTACCGTCTAGCACTTTTTAGAACACTGATTATTATCATCATCAATTGTTAATCATGGTCGTTGTCTATCGTCATTATTGATCATCGATCATCGTCGTCATTATCAATTGTCGATCGACATCGCTAATGGTTAATCATTGTCATAGATCGTCGATCGTCGATCGTCGTCTTGATCAACACGGTCAGAAGGAAATAATTTTTTTTTATTTATTCTCTCTCCTTCTATTTCTTTCTTTTATCTTGTCCTCCTTTTTTCTTTAAGAATTTTTTCCCTTTCATAATTCATCTTCCCGAATAAAAGGAGTAAAAAGAGACTAAATGGAGAAGGGATAGAAGCGAATGGGACTGAAGCACAAAAGCTAAACGCCAACCAGAAGCGATGAGAATCGTGATCGTTAATCAAATGATATAACACGTGATTTGATGGAAGATACGAAGATGAGCATTCCACGACGTGTTCTTCCAATGAAGATGCCGAGCCACGATCATTCCCCATGCATTTCATTTATTCCTGCACGCCCGCAAAAAAAAAAAAAAAATTGAATTCGCACAGCTACAGTATACAGGGCGATCCTCGATATTTAAAGATCAATAAAAAAAAATTTATTTTTTAATACAAATAAAGCCCTTTTACATCTAAATTTTTGAACTAAATCAACTCAATTTATTACATATACAATATCAGTTAACTTTATTTAAATCACATTCTCAGTGTTAATTTATTAAGTTAAAAAATAATAATAAAAAAATTATTTGAGTGTGTTTTTTAAAAAAGAGTGCTTTGGTGAAAATGACGATGAAGACCGCCTTTGATAATTCCTTCCATAATTATGATATGGAAATCAAATTAAGAGCATCACGGAAAAAAAAAATCAATCGACGATAATTCTTGGAATATGTTCCATCTCCCACTTCTCCAGTCCTCATTAGTTAATTATCGTCGGCGAGTCCTCATGTAAAAAATTATGAGAGCGCGCATCGCCATCATCTTCCAGTTGCTTCTATTCGCAAATCATAAAGCAGCTAGCGATCATCAACGGTGGAGGGTCGATGCCGCATATGGGTTTCGTGAGGGAGGGCGCACGGGAATTTTGAGATTCGGAGTCTCCCTTTGCGTACCCGTTCCCGTTGCTTGCCTCGCCGCACCGCTTCCGTCTGCTGCTTGCTGTTGCAGGACCAAGGGAGTATAAGTACCGAGAGAAAGGAAGGAGGAGGAAAAGTAGGGAGAGATCGAGCTCTCCGGACGACTGCTTCCCATTCTCTCCCTTCCTGCGAGCGGTGCGCTGCGTTGGCTATGGCGGGGAATGATTGGATCAACAGCTACCTAGAGGCGATACTGGACGCCGGCCCCGGCATCGACGCCGCCAAGGCCTCCTCGTTGCTGCTGCGGGAGAGGGGGAGCTTTAGCCCCACCCGATACTTCGTGGAGGAGGTCATCACCGGCTTCGACGAGACGGATCTGTACAAGACCTGGGTCCGGGTAATCATATTCAGCCCGAGTTATTGTTTTTTTTTAACTAAAGAAACAAAAATTCTGCGGCCTAGTTGAAGGGATATTGTTCTTCGATTCAAGGAAATAGTGGTTTATGGGATGAGAAATTTGGTCTTGGTAGGCCGCGGCTATGAGGAGCCCGCAGGAGAGGAACACGAGATTGGAGAACATGTGTTGGAGGATTTGGAATTTGGCTCGCAAGAAGAAGCAGGTGATCGTTATTATTTATTTTATTCTTTTTTTTTTTTTAAGATTTGTAGTCCTAAGCTTTCTCACAGATTTCTAGTCATATGGTCTTTTTTCCTGCCTTTTTTTTTTTTTTTTTTTTTTTTCATGAAAGTTGGGGATTACTAACGGTCCCGAATTGTTGGATATACTTGCGGGTCTAATTTTAGGATGCCTCTTTATTCATTCCTAGGTGTTACTCTAGTTTACCGACGTTTGATTTGCTTGTAAATCGATTTCCCTTTTGCATCTACATCCGAAGAACAGGAGGAGGAAATATCACTCTTTTTTGCTTCAAATTAAAGATATTCCATGAGCTAGTCTTCATGAGGTCGAGCGAAGTTAATTGTAGAAATTTCCTTCATCCTATCAACCACAAAACCTTATCTGGCCGAGTATTGGAATAAATAATGGTATCAAAAGGTTGCAGGAGGCTTTGTTTTGATCCTATGAAACAAAGTACTACATTAATGTTCAAGGCAAACTATATCTGTATTATCATTAAAAATGAAACTATTTAAGCTTAGCAGCATGTATTTGCATGGGTCTTATCTCTAAGCTTTTTATTCATGGAGCCATCATAATGAATGTGCTTTTCCTCAAGTTAATTGAATCCAATATTATAGCTTAAGTTTGGATCTACTGAAGAAAGTTGAATATGAATTAGTGGTTCGTGAAACTGACTACATTAGTAATGGACATATTTTATCTATGATCTCAAATTTTAGTCATATGGCATCAATGGATGCCAAAACACAAAGCATGCCACAGTCTAAGCATAAGAAAATTTCTTTGTTCTAATAATAAAAGTTGCGTTAGTTATTAATGTTAGTGCTCTCGAGTGTTTTATTAACTAGACGTAAAATCAGCTGCTAACTTGACATACACTCTTGAAATTGGAAGCAAGAGAAAGAAACACAAGGAAAGATAAGTAGGAGAGCTGTAAATTTCATAACATACATCTTACTCATAATCATAGAAAGGATAAAACTGAAGAAGCAAATATACCGATAAAAACACATTCAATATGATAAAAATGGAATCTCACCATTCATGGACACAAAGTTGCTGTAGATTGAATATCAAAGCTCAAATCTACAAAAGCCGCATGAGATCTACTTCATTTGTAAGTTCTGTCTTGTTACCTGCTTCCGAGATACCCAATCAGATGGGTAGGGTTCACTGTGAGACCGATTCAAGAAACAATATGTTATGAGGAGGTTAGGGTTCACTACATAAAGCTTTGTGGAGACTATGAGCATGTGACACCACGTGACGCTGCAGCGGGAGTGAGGTATTCTTTTCTTTCTTCTCATTCTCAGATCTGTTTTTTTTTTGTCCCTGTTTTTTCTTCACCTCCTTCTCAGTGCCTTCAACATGGAGTATCAATATGTACGGCGTTGTTGACACGTCTCATTCCAGCTTGGGACAACTTGAAATGAGATTTCAAAGTTTGATATTAAGTATACATAGAGTTCAATAGAAAAATAAAAACGATGTAGTTGACACAAAAGTGTAGAGGAATTGGTGACTGCGCTAGAAGGGGAGGAGGTGAATAGCGACTTTGCGATTCGTTGATTCGATCACGTCGTGCTTGTCTACAAAAACGTTATACGCAATAGAATACAATACAAATAGAAATAAAGATAAAACGCATGTAAGCACAATATGAAGATTTAATGTGGTTTGGAATTAGGATTCCTACTTCACGGGGCGAGCTCTAATTGAGTTCTAGTGATGCATACCACCACTATCAAACTTCTCCTTCTCGGTATGACTTTGGAGGTGGAGAAACCTCTTACAAGATCTTACAACAATAAGAATGCTACCAAATAGAAATACGAAGGAAGTGAGCTTTGCTTGCTTGATCTTTGGTTGCTTTGGATTGCTCTTGAAGGTCTGGAATGCAACAACACTTCCCCTTCAAAATTGTCCCAAAAATGTTGTGGAAATCTTCCTCCTCGAGCTCCATTTAAAGCTTCTGTCGAGCTAGATTTTCGCCTTCCAGTCAACTACTCTTACTCAATAGTCGACTGACCTCAATACCGTTGTCTCACAACAACTCCATTGATCACTGACATCAGAAGTCGATCGGGTCATTCGACTACACAACAATTTGTGCACTGCTACAGTTTCATGGCAGTCGACTACTCAAGACTACAACCTTAGCCGAGCAGTCGAGCCTCTGTCGACTCCTCGATCAGTCGATTGATCATAATCCCAGTCGACTACTTTGGGTCAACTAGGCTCCCGAGTATCAAACACTCGGTCAGTCGATTGGTGCATAATCCCAGTCGACTGGTAAACCTTACACATGAGGTTTAATCCGAGTATGATCCCCTCATAGTTGATACTCATCCATAGTTTATACCTAAGTCTTCTATCCACCTCCATCAGTCACACACCTCTCGGATCCCTTGAGTCCGCGACTCTTCATCCTTTGCGTTATCCTTCACGTTATTTTTCAGGTGCTTCCATTGGCTATGTCATGCTAACTGAGTCCTTTTCCAAGGTTCATTTGGATTTATGCTGCTAAGATCCATGCTTGGACTTTACGCCGCCAAACTTACACCTTTAGACTTTCACATTGCCAAAATCCATTTGGACTTATGCCACCAAGACTCATGCTGACTTTACGCCACCAAACCTACACCCTTGGACTTCCCAATTGTCAATGTTCACTTGGACATTATGCCTTCAAAACCCATGCTTGGACTTATGACGCCAAGGTTGTACCTTTGGACTTTATCTTTGCCAAGTACTTATGACTTGGACTTTCCTTGTCAAGACTATTCTTGGACTTCCCAATTGCCAAGACCATACTTGGACTTTTCCATGTCAAGATCATTCTTGGACTTTCCATGTCAAGACAATGCTTGAACTTTTCATGTCAAGTATCCAAACTTGGATTTTCCATGTCAAGTATCCAAACTTAGACTTCCGAGGTTGATTGCTCCAACAATCTCTCCAAAATAATCTTCTCCATATAACTTTGGATATCCAATCATCCGCTAATAATATGGTCAACATATGACCAAACCATATTGTCAAACAATGGTCAAATTCATTATCAAACATCAAAATACTACTCGAGTCTCATTCGAGTTTAGTCAACATTGATTCGGAACTTATTGCACAAAAAAAAAGTAGTTAGATTCATGGCTGCTTGTTGTAATAGTAAAATTTGATGGACAATTGCATTCCAAATTATGTAAAATTTACTGATGGATTTGTCTATTCTAGTGGAGGAATTCATTAGATTATGTTTTTTTTTGTTGCCACTTTACCTTCTTCTTTGGCATTGGAACTGAAAATTAACACGGATCTAGTGGTATTCCTTAATCTTATCTGCTTACTGTTGATCTCATTTTTTATTTTGTCTGGTGTGATTTGAGGATACTTTCTTTTTTAATGTACATATGAAGGAAAACCAATGCTTCTGGTTGAATTTAGAATATATATGGCCATGTTTATGATTATACCGTGGAACCAATCTCTGTTTCTTTTTTATATCCAAAAGTAGATTGAGGGAGAGGAAGCTCTTGGTATATCCAAACGCCGCCTCGAACGTGAAAGAGCTCGCCATGATGCAACTGCTGATATGTCTGAAGATCTTTCTGAAGGAGAAAAAGGAGATGCCAGTAATGATCTGTCAGCTCATGGTGATAGTAACAGAAGCAGAATGCCGAGGATTAGCTCTGCTGAAGCCATTGAGGCCTGGGCAAGCCAGTACAAGGACAGAAAGTTATATATAGTGTTGATAAGGTATGGACTCTGTTGCCAATTGCATAGGCGAAAATATTGTTATGCTCCCCTAGATGCCATTCTTGTCTTGTAATTTGCAATCTGTATATACTTATGAATGTAGAAGAATGACGATGATCATTGTCATTTATTATTTTCAGAAGAAGCTCAGAATTCTTTTGTACACCAATATTTATGGACCTGAATAGTTCTGACGGCTGGGATGGCAGCAGTTTTTGAAGTTCAATCTGGTATAAAAAAATAACAAAAACATAAAGATATTAGAATTGCAAAACTAGATCAGCAGATCAGAGTCATCTTACTTTTTTATTCTGGTTTTGGGATATGATCTGGACCAGAAGGGGCCTGTTTTTGGTTAAACTAGTTGAACAAACCTAGGCTTACAGGACCAAATAGGAACACAATTTTTTGCTTTTAGCTAACTTAACTGTTATTCTTAATATAATTTCCTGGGGTAAGAAAAAAACTTTGTATTGAACTTCTCTGATATTCACTAATTCTTAGAAGATACATTTGCTGAAAGTAAGTAGAAGTATATGCCCAGATGATAAGCACAATTTGTTAGCTATGCTAAGCATAATTTCTAGTCTCGATTTATTAAGAAAAATGTAGTATGCAATCTTGTCCTTATAGACATTTTAAGTTGATGTTCATATCGTGACAATTTGGGAAAGGATCACTGGAAGATATAAAATAAACATGTGAAAAACATTTTATTTTCGTTCCAATAATTAATTGAAAAATATAGAGAAAAGGAGGAATATACTTTTTTTTCCCCGAATAAAAGAACTTATGATATAGTTTCTAGACATTTATTTGATTATTTTAAGAATCAAATAATATATAATAATTATATCGATGAACCAAAGGATATAAATGATATTGTAGTTTTTAGTGTTATAACTACTAAGATTGTTAGATGGTTTTCTTATAAATGTAGAATTACATTAGGGGTTAACTCCAAGATCCTATCGTTTTACATTGGTACTAGGTGAAGTTATCAATTACTTTTCATAATAAATTCCTTTGTGGAAGGGGAGCCTTGGCGTAGCAGTAAAATTGTCACCATATAATCTGATGATCATGGGTTTGAGTCGCAGAACCAATCTCTTGCAAGGTAAGACTGTATACAATAGATCCTTCCTCGAGACACGGCATTAGCAAGAACTTCGTGCACCGGGCTGCCCTTTAATAAATTCTTTGGTGCACATTACTTGGTTGATGATATTTTGCTAATTGATGAGTGTATAAATAGACTAAACTCGGAGCTTTAATTATAAGAACATGGAACCCAACTTTTTAAAGCGGAGCTTAAATTGAACTAACACCCCCACAAAAAAGAACTAAATTCAATTATGTAAACAAAATTATTGGAAATTTGTAGATCTTTAAATCACATTTAATTTTGTTAATTAAAGTTTTCCAAAATCTTCTTCTACCTCAATTTGACTTAACTATATTGAACCTATTGGTTTTTAAGATTGTCTATACCATCTTTATTTATTTTCTCTTGTTTTATCTTTTACCTTTTCTACTATAGCTGCATATTCAGATACTAATTTACTGACTACTATTATTAATTAGTTTTCCAGTACTTTGACCATTAATATCCATTGTATGTAAAATACATAATGGACATGCTGCCGAGCTGTATGTAATAACAAGGACTAAAGCTACAATTTAATGTTCTTTTGTAATTTGTTGCACTAGTATTTAACGGAAACCATATTAAATGGAATCATAAATGAAAGTTTTCTCTTGTATATATTATTGACACATTGCACATAATCTGGACCTGATCACTTTTAGTTTTTTCGTCTTGCTTAAGCTATGGTTCAATATCTGTATAGCACATTTCTTTTTGTGTGTGTATTATGGGTGGTAAGACAATATCTTATCCATTTGCATTCTACTATTGTTTTTTCTGTTTTTGAGGAAACTTTTTTACCATGCAGCATTCACGGTCTCATACGGGGTGAAAATATGGAGCTTGGTCGTGATTCTGATACTGGTGGTCAGGTACTTATAGCTAAATAGTTTCATCTTTAGGTCAGAGTATGATAAGTCCTTCTTTTTTTTTTCTTTTCAAACATGGATATGATTTTAGTCCTTCTCATCCCATATGTTTGCAGTTTTGAGTAGGAAAAAGGAATTATTTGATGTGCTACTACCTCATTGGCTGTCATCTTAATCTAACTCATCATATACTTGACTGCACGATCATTGTCAACTCTGCATTTTTTAATTCCATATATTACTTAAGATTCTGAAATTGTTGAATTGTGCAAGCAACTTGTGGGTTTAGCTTCAATCCAGGGCTAGATGAGTGATCTGATTTATTCTGTGATACTCTTTTAGGTGAAGTATGTTGTTGAACTTGCAAGAGCATTGGGTTCAATGCCAGGAGTTTACAGAGTTGATTTACTTACAAGGCAAATATCGGCTCCAGATGTTGATTGGAGCTATGGTGAACCAACAGAAATGCTGACTCCAAGAACCTCTAATATGCATGAGATGGGTGAGAGCAGTGGGGCATATATAATCCGCATTCCATTTGGACCAAAAGATAAATATATTCCTAAAGAACTTCTATGGCCACATATTCAAGAGTTTGTTGATGGTGCACTTAGCCATGTTATGCAGATGTCAAAAGTCCTAGGGGAGCAAATTGGTGGGGGCAAGCCAGTATGGCCTGTTGCTATTCATGGGCATTATGCAGATGCAGGCGACTCTGCTGCTTTACTCTCTGGAGCATTAAATGTTCCTATGCTTTTCACAGGCCACTCACTTGGAAGAGATAAATTAGAGCAACTACTGAAGCAAGGTCGACAGACAAGGGAAGAAATAAATGAAACTTACAAGATAATGCGGAGGATTGAGGCTGAGGAACTTTCTCTTGATGCTTCTGAGATTGTTATCACAAGTACAAGACAAGAGATAGAAGAACAGTGGCGCTTATATGATGGTTTTGATGTTATACTTGAGAGGAAACTGCGAGCTAGAATCAAGCGTGGTGTAAGCTGTTATGGCCGTTATATGCCTCGTATGGTTGTAAGTATTTTGCTTCATTTATTTTCTTTCTTTGAAAATTAAATGTATGCCTATATTTAAGAAATAGCAGTTAGCTGTCACACTGTATTTGCTCATTTACCAAATAATTACTTGGGTTTTATAGGTATCTAATTGTAAATATCATGTATTACAAGGATTAAAATGTAATTTCACACTTGATGTAGTAAATATTGGTAGAAAGGACTATTATGGGTTGAAAAACTGCAAACATTCCCCATTAACTTCTATGGGCTTCAACTATCTGTTTGACGTGATTTTTAATTTTGAATACTGATATTTATATGTTAATTTTCAGGTTATCCCTCCAGGCATGGAATTTAAACATATTGCTTCACATGATGGTGATGCTGATGGTGAATCTGAAGGAAATGATGATAATCCAGCAAACCCTGATCCACCTATATGGACTGAGGTCTCATGCTTTTTGTATGCTCTAGATTTTAGTTGTAGTGAATTCCTTCTAACCTATATATTGAGATTTTTTTTTATCTCATTCATTTATTGCTAAATGAGATTTATAAAAACTCTGTCAGATAATGCGGTTCTTTACAAATCCTCGAAAGCCTATGATTCTTGCACTCGCAAGACCTGACCCAAAAAAGAACATTACTACTCTCGTGAAAGCATTTGGTGAATGTCGCCCACTAAGAGAGCTTGCAAATCTTGTATGTGGAAGTTTCTCTACTACAATTAGAACTGTGTACTATCATTATTGGTTATAGATATTTGTCAACACTTTAATATTTGAGTTTCTGTAAACAAATTCAAGTTTAATTTATGGATTGCAGACTCTTATAATGGGTAACCGGGATGATATAGATGAAATGTCAAGTACAAATTCGTCAGTTTTGACTACTGTTTTAAAGTTAATTGACAAGTATGATCTGTATGGACAAGTGGCATATCCAAAACATCACAGGCAGTCAGATGTTCCTGAAATTTATCGTCTGGCAGCAAAAACAAAGGTACAATTTCTGTTTTAAAACTAAGGTCACAATTGTAGTGCTTCTATTTGTTTTGTTATGGAAAAACAGAGGGCTGCAACTTGCAGGCAATAAATCTCCAATACATTCATTGATGAATATGTGAGCTAGTGGTTTGGATTTATGAACCTGTAGAATGAGAGTCTTTTGAATTATCTTTAGGGTGTATTTAGTAAGAAAAAGAAACAGAAGAAATAGAAGGGAAAGAAAAACTGAAGGATTCATGATTGCTTCTTCTCAAACAGATTAAAACCTACTTTTTTTTTCCCTTGCAATTGCCCAACACAATAAATTGTGAAAAGAGAATCTGTGATTGGTATATTTTATTTCTTTCTGGACCACTATTCTATCATTCTTTGCCTTGACATTCATTCTTCTGATCAGCGATTCCTTACATGTGGAATTCAGTCCTTACATTTGTTTTTTTTTTTATTTGTTGTAGCTTGGAAGTGTGCGTTCATTTCATTTGCAGCATGATGATCAGTGATGCTACCCACTTATTTTTTAGATTACATAATGTGTGAATTTGATATTTGGGCTAGCTGATGGAAATGGTCCCTTTTTAGGTTTTTAAACTTTTCTATATTAGTGATTAGTTATCTTCGCTCAGAAAGATTTGTTCTCTAGTATTCTTCTACTGTTCCACATGCCATTAGAGTTTTCAGGTGTCAATATGTTTTACTTGTGACTTCAACTCTTCTATTGCTGCTGTTACCTCAGTAATATTTAGCTTTGGGCTAAATGGATGATTTTTATTTTTTCTATCGCTTTTGTGAATGTCTTATTTTGTATCTTTTGTTTCCTGATTCCAGTATCTAGTTATAGTTCACAGTTGGTACTAAATTACCACAATTCTGACAGAGAATTGTATGACATAAAGGTTAATCCTGTCTGCCTACTGGCTTGCCTCTTTTGCAGGGTGTTTTTATCAATCCTGCTTTTATCGAACCATTTGGCCTTACCCTGATAGAGGTTAGTTGGTGATTAGAGTTTTTTTTTTCTTTCCTTCAGTGTACTTTTTCTATTTTTGGTTAGTGCAGGCTGCAGCCAATGGCCTACCTATAGTGGCTACAAAAAATGGTGGCCCTGTTGATATACACAAGGTTTGCTTTTTGATTTCACTATTTATTGTCTAAGATACAAGTCTGGCACACTACGGTTTTTATTTATGCTCTGAAGTGGATCATCTTAGTTGAGTTGATTCTCAATTTTTTCATAACCAATTGCGTTCCAGGTTCTTGACAATGGTATTCTTGTTGATCCCCATGATCAGCAAGCAATAACTGATGCACTTTACAAGCTTGTTTCAGACAAGCAATTATGGGCACGGTGTCAGTTGAATGGCTTAAAGAATATTCACCAATTTTCCTGGCCAGAACATTGCAAAACGTACTTATCAAAAATTTTTTCGTGCCGCCCAAGGCATCCTCATTGGCGGCGGAGAGATGATGGTTTTGAAGATTCTGAACCGGATTCACCTAATGATTCCTTGAGAGATATCAAAGATCTATCATTGAACTTAAAGTTTTCGCTAGATAGCGAAAAACGTGAAGATAGTGGTACTGTTGGCAATACCACAGGCTCTGAAGATGCTGCTGCTGCTAATGAGAAGAAGAATTTGGAGAACGCAGTTGCAAACTTATCAAAAGGTGTTTTAGGTCCTGCACAGAAGTTTGCATCTGAGCATAACTCTCATAAGCTTCCGTTGTTAAGGAGGAAATATTTTATTGTGATTGCAGTGGACTCTGTTATGGACGCAGATCTTATTTCAATAATAGAAAGTACTTTTGTGGCTTCAAGTGACAGTGTTTCAGGTTCAATAGGTTTTATTCTGGCAACACATTTAACAATATCAGAGATACACAATCTCCTTACAACTGGAGGCATTGTTCCTACTGATTTTGATGCTTTTATCTGCAATAGTGGAAGTGATATCTATTATCCATCTTCAAATTCAGAGGATCTTATTTATCCTTCTGAGCTACCTTTTGCCCTTGACATAGACTATCATTCACAAATCGAGTATCGTTGGGGTGGAGAAGGGTTGAAAAAGACTTTAGTTCGGTGGACTGCTTCAGTTAATTCCCAAAATGGAGAAAAAGAAGAAATTGTTACTGAAGATGTGGAACGTTCCTCGACCTATTGCCATGCATTCAAAGTGAAGAACCCATCTCTGGTAAATCTTCATTTCCTAACTGTAAAAAGATGACTTTTTTTTCTAACTTCACAATTTAAGTTGTTCAATTTGTCAGGCGATTTTTGATTATTCAAGTGGAATCAAACCTCAGGTTTTACGTGTTTCTTCTCAAATGTATGAAGGAAAAAAATATAGAATCTCAAGAAAATGCCACTAATAATATTTGAAAAAAATGAATATTAGTGCATTAATTTGTTATCGACAACAAACATAATAATATTATGTTGGCCTATGTCCCAAGACACGCCCTTCTAGTTGGTTTTTGCCAAACTACGCTCATTTATGAAATTTTACCAAATGGTGTCCTCACTTTTAGCTAAACCATACACCATGCAGGTTGATTTTGAAATCAATTGTCATGGGAAAACTTTTATGTTCATACACCATTTGGATGTTTGAAACCCAAAAGTGATCATTTTAGATTAGGATGTAAGAGACTTCAAAATGAACCTTAGACTGAGACAAGCTAATTTAGAATTCATTTTGCATGGGCATTCACTGTTGCACAATTGGAATGTTAGAGCCTCCAAAATGAACATTTTAGGTGCAAAAGAATGCAACAATTTTTGGAGTGAAAATCAGACTGCAAGCTGATTTGCAGTCTAGTCTATGGAAATCATTGGAAACAAACTTTGCAGGGGCTTTTAAAATTGAAGGCCAAAACAAGAGAAGAAATTACTGAGAGGTACTATTTGGTAATTTTCATCACTAGGGTGTGATTTGGTAGAACCAAATAGAAAGCAAGTGTTTTGGTAAATTGCCCTATTATGATGCATGTCTTCTTAGCGGGAATAATTAGTGAAAATGAGTGTGTGCATATAGGTAGAAATTCAATTCTTATGTTATCCATTTATTGGTTTGTAACCTTAATTGTATAATAATAAATTCCAAAACATGACGTCATTTCATGTGAAGTAAAAAAAAAGGAGGTATTTTTCATAACTGATTGCTTAAAAATCAGCTACTTATAAAAACTTCCAAGTATATTATCATAATTTTACAATAGATGTCTGCTTGTCATTGTAGATGCAACTTGTTGAGTCAGTGTTACAACTTACATTGCAACTTTGTCTAGTCTTTTTCTTGATTTATCACTTAGCCTTGCAAATTTTGCATGCAATTGACAGGGTAAAATCTAATTACATCAGTTACAAAATGTTGCTATGCAACTTGGGCTGTCAATTGTTTGGCACATTGTTGATAGTGCCACTTTAATTGCCTGGTTGGATTAAGTATGGCTACACTACTCTGTAATTGCATAATTTCTTATTCTTAAAATTATTCACAGGTTCCTCCTGTTAAAGAACTCCGGAAGCAGATGAGAAACCAGGCCCTTCGTTGTCATGTTCTTTATAGCCACGATGGTAGCAAGCTAAACGTCATTCCGGTACTAGCTTCTCGATCGCAAGCACTAAGGTGACCAAGAAATGTTGACAAATCTGTTAGTTTTCTCTTTGCTAGATTTTTTTCTTTCTTTAAAATTTCCGTCTTCCGAGACTTGAGTGAGGTTTACAAATATTATACATTGCTAACATGAAGAGAATATAATTTACTTCATAAATGATCCTTGTCATGTTCCTGACTGTTTAGTCAGCATCAATACAGATCATCATCAGAATCGAGATTCAAAATCTGCTACCATTTACTTCATCTTGAGCAAACTTCAACCACATATTTGGGATAGCATTATGGAATATCTTTGGAAGACTACGTTACCAGTGCCATACTTTTAGTTTTTCTTTTCAACATTGATTGTTAGTTGGCATCAGATGTCCCAGTCTCTCTGTGTTATCACCTAGATCTTTAATGAGAATCATGACTCTCGCCAATTGTTCTGTCAATATTGCCACTTTCAAATGAGTACTGACATAGTCTTACCATTGAATACGGGACCAATGGCCTTGTAAAAACTGCTTCAAGACATTGTAAATGTGTTAACTCTGACCCTAAACTTGCTGAGATGTACCAAAATTTAATAGCAATAATATAAGTAAATGACAAGGACGTAAGTTTATAGTCTGTGTTAGTTTACTTGGATAGAAAATCATGAGGGGGAAGAGAAGGCTCACATAATTATATATGGAGTTCCATCATTTCTATTCAAATTTCCTCTCCCTCATATCTTCTGTCCGAGTAAAGGGGCCCTAGAGGATTGACCAAAACTGATTGCTCCTGCTCCCTGTTAATCATGGTTACTATTTTTGGATTTTACATAGAGCCAATGCTGGTGCAAACCACTAGAGTGGTTCTTCTTTTTATATCTGTCTGTACAAAACTAGTTCTCCTGCACTTCAGTTATATTCAGTTCTAGCAAGTCATCTTTCTTTTACTTTATTATGCAGGTATTTATTTGTTAGATGGGGCTTACAGCTCTCGAATATGGCTGTGTTTGTTGGTGAAAGTGGCGATACAGATTACGAAGGATTACTCGGCGGAGTGCATAAATCTGTAATACTGAAAGGCTCTTTCAACACCGTTCCAAGTGAGGTCCACTCGAGAAGCTATCCACTGTCTGATGTTGTGGCCTTTGACAACCCTAATAATAATATTCTTCACATCGACGGTCATGTGGCAAGGGACATCAAATTTGCTCTAGAAAAACTGGGTATACAGAAGAAGTAACACTCCTCTCTGAGTGTGGAAACCGTGAGAGAACTGAGTTAATCAATAAGGGACACACAATGTTGCAGATTTCTTGCAATATGATCCTCTTTGAAGGTGCTTTTGAAATAAATATTGCCAAAGCTCAAAGCTTTTATCGCACGATAAAGTAAAGTACAGTGATCTTGTAAATATAAAACACAGAGCAGTCTGTCTTGATCAGCTGAACTGGAGTTTTTGGACTATGAAACTTTTCCATATTTCATCCGCGGAAAAGCTTTCTGTATTAATATTTCTGTGTTCATCAAGCTTGTAACCTTGACTTGGTTACCGACGAGCGCATCACGATGCTTGGGTTTCGAGAGGATGATGGTAGAACTATTTTTTATAGTCGCCGAGGATTTCCATGTAAAATACGACCCTGCTTAAACTAGCTGGCAGACAGTGAATCCATTAGCAATCAAATATTGTTCTGAACGATACCTCTCCTGTTTTTTTTTTCTTTGGCAAAAAAAAAAAAAAAACAAAGGAAAGAAAAAATCATCTCAGTTTAGTGAAAATTTTAATTTTTTTTTTTTTTTGTGAATGTTCTTTTTCTATATTTACTATCTTTTGTTATTGCTCTTTCTGAGCTCTTGGCATTGGGTCCAAAATACAGTCTAATTTTCAAGAAGATGCTAACCTATATTTAAAGTTGTTGCTAAGCTTTTCCATTCAATGATAAAGTCAGTCAGTAAACAGCCAAACTATGTCTGATATGAACTGAAGTTTAAAGTGTCTAATCCATAATAAATTCATTAGTCAGTATATAACTTTTAATATCGTCATCCTAATTAGTTAATAAATTATTTTTAGAATTTTGTATGTGCGATAGGTTTTGTCGTGTTTCTATATAGTACATAATAGATTTATTGTTATTTTTAAATAATGATATATTTGTTTTTAAAAAAAAATAATAAAATACAAGATTAATTTAGCAAATTATCTCTGAAGTTGCTTGCTCCAAGGAAAAAATGGGTATTTTTTTTTTTTAGAGATCAAAAGAAAAGATAACCAAGTTTGTCAACGCATGATAACGTTGCATAAAATGTAGCCAAGATGAAAATTCCAAGTCGCTCGAGTCGTTACTACCATCTTTAGTTGAACCAAAACTGAATTAATTCAACCATGAGAACAATCTTATGTTTTTAACAGCAAATTGGGTGCTACCATCACACAAACACGCAATTTCTGATCACTTATAAATTACAACTCTCAACTTTCCTTGGTGATTCATGAATTGCTGTTTTCATCTTTAAAAGAAGCACAAAGAACTTCCCTATCAAAATTCATTTTCACTGAGGCAATACTCCTAGTCAACCTCGGCGATGAGTAATCTTCCACAACTCCACATCCTTTCCCCTGTCATACTCTCTTATGTACTGGGGAATCTCAACAAGATCAATTTGCCTGCCGACGAAGCCTGGCTGAAGTCCATCGCCGTCGCCTTCTCCTCCGTAATCTGCCTTGTGCAAAATCAAGGAAAATAACCCAGCATAAATCTGAACACAACTGCAAAATGACCATTTGCGAAGTCGTGGTCCGTACCTTCATTCTTGAAATAGGTTCGGAAGCGGGAATAACCATTAGCAACGACATCGAGTTCATCTAAGCTGAAGTTATATCTCTTCTCCAAAGCGAGGTACAAGGTCTATAAGTAAGATGCATAAAATCCCCAACTTAGAAGTGCAATTTTGTTTCTTCGTTTTTGTGGTAATGTATTTGGCTGTCTTAGTTTAGTGAATGACCTCTTGTTATAAGACTACCTTGTGGGAACGTCTAGCCATTATCTTCTCCACCATGCTGAAGAAAGAGTCAGTTAGCTCGTCGCTGTAAATAACATCAGCTGCCAAAAGAACCGTAGCGCTTTCAACCTCCTCGATCTCCTTGGAGCTCCACAAGTATCTTTTATTGGGGGACCTAGAGTAGAATAACCAGGCTTTAGGATCTGAATTAAGTTGTCAGGAGAATGTATAATTGCAGCTAAGGTCATGAAGAACAGCAACTAAAATTTTTTATGATGTATAATTGCAGCTTTAAGCAAGACAGAGTATGAAGCCCCTACTTACCTAGGTTGAGATGAAGAATCAATTGTCGCATTGGGAGGCCACGAATCCTTCCAATCGAGCTCCCTCACACAGACAGTGTTATCCTTGCATTTAAGCATACTAGAGTTGACATGAGTATTAGAATCACAGTTGTTTAGGATATGAACACCTTTATCTGCAAGGGAAAAAAAAAACAATGTCAAGAAATCCACCTAAACAAACTTACCTACAAAAAAGTAAATTGGAGTAAAACTTACTGTACCTTTTATTGAGACAATCAAACTAAAGATGAGATTTCACAAAATAACAATTACAAATGGTCACTTCAGGGAAAAGATCGAGTGAGTGTGTGGGCTAGTGTTTATAATCAATACCTATACAAAAAATGCCAGAAGTGCAAGTGTGAATTTATTGTGCAAAACTTGATCCAACTTGTGTCATTGTAGACTGCTAAATGTAATGTTAGTCGTAGCGACACTTCACATAGTTTTAAGATATATGAGGAAAGTAAATAATAAATGAGGCACCTGTTATGAAGACTTTCTTAGCAATCCTTGAGAGTATGATGCCGACCAAACCTGGACAATGGGACAAGGTAAATTGATTCTGTCCAAGAACACAGGTTTCGATAAAAAGCACTAACAGAACCAACATAGTCTAGAACCTCCGCAATACAAATGAACATATAGGAATCTACTGGGTTACCTGTTCCAGCACCAAGTTCTATTGCAATGACATCATTGAAGTAAGATGAGGTAAAACTTTTATGCAAAATGAAATCAGTTAATACCAGCCCTGCCTTCCAAACCTGAAAGCAACAGAAGAAATTAACAATTTAGATAAACACAAAGCTAGCAATGGATGAAATTCCACAACCGAGTATTACTTGGAGTCCAACTTCAAGAAGTGAAGAGGTAATAGAATGTTGGATACTTAAACCAAAACCCAAGCATCTATCTGCAAACATGTTCATATGACTGTGTGAAAAGAAAAACAAAAACAAAAACATGGAAGGTAAATCCCAAATACTTTAAAAATCAACTCATTATTTCCACTAAAGAACATTTTGGGTGGAAGCAAAAGCATATTTTTTAGCTACAAACTTTGATAACTATAGTTGCAGGCTTGTAGCTCCATTGGCCAATGATATATATTCAAGAATCTCTGATGATTGCATTTCAATGTAAACTTCCTCTTTTTCTAGGTGAGTTTCAGGATTAAATTCTATAAGTACCACCTTATAGAAGAAAAATAAAGGCTGTCATTATGTATCTAACAGGATGCATTGTCAACCATCCTGTACCAGGAAGTAAACCACACTGAAGTACGTGGAATGCCACCAGGTATAGAAGACATGGAAAAGTTCTTTGAAGAAGCACAACACTAATGGAGAGGAAAAAAAATCTAAGATATAATCATTCATAAAGAGATACTCCTCCCATAAGTCATAAGAACAGCTGATTCTCCGACTTAGCCAGCTATTTTTTTCATTTGTCAATGTAGAGATAAATTAATTTTTAAGCAATAGCATGATACAACATAACCAACTTACGCATATTATTAGGATTCTCCCGCCGAGTCAGAACAAGATCACCATCTTTATCCAAACATAGATGTTCATGAGACATATCTTGTAGAGGAATGTGGGCACTGGATCGAGAATCATTATGTTCAACTGAACATCACAATCAGATCCATCAGCATATGCCAAACTAGTTCCTACGAATTAAAGTTATTGCCTTAAGACTTACAGGAACAGCAATTCTCCCCATTCTGAGCATAGTCACAGCCATTGTCCAAGCGAAGTGTTTCCCTAAAAGATGCTCCCTTTTGAAGTTGACCACCATGACCTTAAACATGATTCATCATTGGAGTTATGAGGAAATTCCAATGATCAAGTTCAATCACTAAAGAAACTGTATCAAGAAAAAACTTTGAGTTCAACAAAGTAACTCTTTAGACTCCATCAAATTCTACCAGGAAATCAACATTATTTGTGCTCATATTGCTAAAACAACAGTATGCCAACTAATTTCAGATCAAAAACAGTGTTTTTATTCCATACGCCCAATTTCTCCATAAATCTTTCAACTTTCTCGAGAAACTCGGCTGTTGAATCATCCGAACAGAAGAACTTTTCGGGCAAAACAACCAAGTCAAAGAAACGAACGGCGAAGTGCAGCAGAGGGAATCACACAAAATCATAAGGAAAAAAAAATTCAACAATTATAAGCAAAATCGAGCGTGAGGAATCAAAAGAATGCGATATCGTGCAGCAGTTTAAACCACACTGCAAAGCCGCTGACGAAATGCACGTGAGAAGTTTAGGATAGATGCGAAGAGGCCCGCGGTCGGATTACGAGTAGGGGGAAGGGAGACGGCGAAGTGAGAGATGTAGGGGCCGGAAACATGCGGCGGGCAGCCGAGATGCACTTCGCTCATCACCTGTTCCTCTTCCTCTCGCTTCGCCATGGCCGAGACAGCGTCCAAATTCGCAAAACCTGAAAAAGTATCTCAATATATTAGAAATTTTCATTTTGCCCTACAAACTTTCTGTTTTTCATTTTGCCCTACAAATTTTCATTTTCATCACCGTCCGGTCAATCAGTCCATCGTCGATTGATCCTCGCCGTCAACTGACCGATTGCTCATCGCTGATCGGTCTCTTAATGAATATTAAATAAAAAAATATAATTATTTTTATAATCCAAAATTATATATAATTTTTATTCAAAAACAATAATATAATCAAGATTACAATATAAACTCGATTACATTACGCCCTATCAACCTATCAAACGTAATCTTAGAGTTCTCAGAATTAAAAAAAAAACAAATATTTATAAAATTGTGATGTGAGGCACCATACTAATAAATGAGCCACATAAAATTTATATACTTTTTATGTTTGATTAAAAATTATTTCATATTATTTTCGTTAATATGCATCGAATTATAATATAATAAAAAATATTTTAGTGCGACCTAAATTTTATGTAATATAACCTTGTAATTCTCTTATAAAATGTTTAATAAAGAACGTTGATGAAAATTTAAGTTCAAAACAAGTTAAATTTTAGAGGCCAGATGAAAAAAAAAATAGATAAAGAGACAACCTCAATGTCGACAAGCACTAGCTGTTCAACTGGTAGTCTCTACGGAGATGAGGAATTGATTGAATCAGTATGACAATTATAAAATGAATATAGATCTATTTTGAAAAAAAATTAAAATTTCTTTTTGAATTCAGATGATCCTTTATTATCTTTGACCATTGAAGTTCAAAGAATTCTTTGTGATTTATTTTTCTCAAATAGTGTTCGATGAAATGACCAAGTCACAAGCCTTTCTCTTTTATCAGGCTCCAGCAATTCCTTCCGCTTTGCGATTATTACTTGGCGCACAGAGAAGAGCAACGGAGGAAGTGAGTGGCCGTAACTCCTGGTTTGGTCCCTGCCATCGCCATGACGACAAACAAGAGCTCGAGTAAGTGCCACACGCGAATAAATTTGAGCAGAAAGAAAGTTAAATCTTAGAGGCCAGACGAAAAAATGGATAAAGAGACAACCTCAATGTCGACAAGCACTAGCCGTTCAAGTGTTCGATGAAATGACCAAGTCACAAGCCTTTCTCTTTCATCAGGCTCCAGCAATTCCTTCCGCTTTGCGATTGTTACTCGGCGTACAGAGAAGAGCAACGGAGGAAGAGAGCGGCAGTAACTCCTGGTTTGGTCCCTGCCATCGCCATGGCGACAAACAAGAGCTCGAGTCAGTGCCACACGCGAATAAATTTGAGCAGAAAGAAAGGGGAGTAGTTTTACTGTGAGACTATGAGTTGGTCCACCTCTGGCCTCGTCCTCGGTTTACATATAAGATTCGTCGCAAGAGACAGAGATCCCACTTATCTCGTGAGTCGTCGCTGATAATCTCTTGCAATGGCGACCACGAGTTGCGTCTTTGTCAGCTCACAGATGCAGTGACGACTGAAAAAGGGGGCAATACCAAGAATTACAGATAATATTGCACGTCGGTTGAAAAACAAATTTGTCTGAGAGAGAAAGTAACTTTAGTTTCAGAGAAGCCAAAGATGAGGACAGATCGAGCCGTGCAAGCAATCGAACGCAAAACTTGGTTACCTCACTTGTTGCAGTTGGCGATTTGCTCTTCTTTAGCAGCAGCAGCGGTACTCACTGACACAGTACTTTTGGAGTCGCATGCAGGCGTTGGGTTAGCTCTCTTCTCGCGTGAAGTTCAGAAGATGCCACTGCGCACAGTGAAATCGAAGTCACAGACTTGCAGTCCTCTGTTTTTGCATGGTTAATTCTTGCTCTGTTTTGAAGATGAAATCATGGTCTCCGAATCATCATGGAAGTTAATGTCTTCCTGTCCATTTTTGTCGAGTCCCTGCCACACGAATCGAGAAAGACAAATCTCGATTAGAGTATTTTTGTTAGGATTGTACAAATCAATCCATTTACACACCTCTGTTTCATACTTCTTCTTCCCCTCCTCTTCTTCTTCTTCTTCTTCTTCTTCTTCTTCTTCAGTGGACTGAGCCATGAAGTGCTCTGAGTTGCAGTGCGCCGGTGTTCTTGCTCTTCTCTTCACTTCCCTTCTACTCGTTGCCCCGGCGTTTGGCTTCGACCAGGATGGAGAGCTGCTGCTCCACTTCAAGCGCTCCATCCTGTCCGACCCGCTCGCGACGCTCGCCGATTGGAACGCCGACGACGCCACGCCGTGCTTCTGGAACGGCGTCGCTTGCATGGGCTTCCCCGGTTTGCGAAACGCCACTGTGGCCGTCGCCTCCCGTGTTGTCTCTTTGATTCTTCCAGACGCGCAGCTCTTGGGACGAATCCCGGCGGAGCTCGGCCTTCTGGAGCACCTCCGCCACCTCGACCTCTCTGGAAACGCGCTTAATGGCACGCTCCCGGCGTCCATTCTCAACGCGCCTGAGCTGCGAGTCTTGTCGCTGGCTAACAATGAGATTTCCGGGGAGTTCCCCGACCTCGACGCCGGCCGATTGAGTAATCTCCAAGTGCTTAATCTCTCCGGCAATGCCTTGAAAGGTGCAGTGCCGGCCACCCTCGCCCTGCCTCCGAGCCTTACCGTTGTTTCCCTCGCAAATAATTGCCTCTCCGGCGAGCTCACCGACGGAGGATTCGGCCAGGTCGAGTACTTGGACCTGAGCTCCAACCTCATCAACGGCACAATCCCGATGGGGTTCGGCGGGCGGTGGCTTCGGTATCTGAACTTGTCGCACAACCAGTTAGCCGGCGCGATCCCGCCGGCATTGGCGTCGGTAATTCCGCTGAACGCCACAGTGTATTTGGCTTTCAACAATCTCACCGGAGCGGTTCCTCAGGAAGGAGCTTTCCCGTTGCAGAAGCCGTCAGCGTTCGCCGGGAATCCGGGTCTCTGCGGGGAGCCACTCCAGAATCTGTGCCCGATCCCTTCTACGTTCTATAAGCCGCCGGATTCTGACACGAAAGCTCCACTTACGGCCAAGTCTCCTCCTGCCTTCGCTGTCCTTCCTAAGAACGCAGAAGGGAATGCACCGACGAACGGCGGGAAAGGGCAGGGAAGGCTCCGGCCCGCGGTAGTCATTGCGATAGCAGTCGGAGACATTGCCGGAATCGGCCTTCTTTTAGCAGTGTTCTTTTGCGTGTACCGAGCGACAAAGAAGAAAAGCGAACAGAGAAAAGAAACAAACAAAGAGAAGCAGCAACCGCCGGCGACTGATTCTGAATACCACGTCTTCGGCGGGTTTCCATGTTGTTTGACCAAGAAAGGGAATGGAGATTGCAGCGATGAAACTTCCGGTGAGTCCTCGTCTGCGGAAACAGAAACAGAGGAAGAACTCCACAGGGGGAGAGGGAGGGAGGACGGCAGCGGAGGAGGGACCCCGCCGCCACTACGGCAGCTGAAGCCACAGAGAGCCACCCTCGTTACCGTCGACGGCGAGCCGCAGCTGGAGCTCGAAACCCTGCTCAAGGCCTCAGCTTTCGTGATCGGTGTCACCGGGTCGAGCATCGTCTACAAGGCGGCGCTCGCCGACGGCACCGCCCTCGCTGTGCGTCGCATCGGCGAGGGCAGCGCCTTCGACAGACTGAAGGACTTCGAGGCGCAGGTCCGCGGCATCGCGAAGTTCCGCCACCCGAACCTCCTCCGCCTCCGTGGCTTCTACTGGGGCGCCGACGAGAAGCTCCTAATCCATGACTTCGCCTCGAATGGCAGCCTCGCCAACATCTCATTTACCAGTAAATTTCTGTTTTTTACCTCATAAATACGGATCTTATTCAACGCCGTGTGATTGTTTGTTGTTCTCAGAGAAGCTAGGCTCGTCGGTGTCGTCGCACCTGAACTGGGAATCGCGGCTTCGGGTGGCTAGAGGACTGGCCAGAGGGCTCGCTTACCTTCACGAGAAGAAGGCCACGCATGGCAACATCAAGCTAAGCAACGTTCTCCTGGACTCAGAGATGCAGCCGAAGATCGCCGACTTCGGCCTGGAGCGCCTCATCTCCGGTGATGGCGGCCCCCGACTGAGCGCGTCGGCGCGGCTCTTCGGAACCAAGCGGCCGGTGCAGTTGCAAAGCAACTCGACAGAGCTCCCGTCGCCGGCGTCGTCGGGGGTCACCGAAGCCAGTCCTCGCGCATCGACCTCCGCCACGGCGGCGGCGGCGGCGGCGGCGGCGGCGGCGGCGGCGGCGGCGGCGGCGGCGGCTCGGTACCAAGCGCCGGAGCGGCTGAAGAACCTGAAGCCCAACGCGAAATGGGACGTGTATTCCTTTGGGGCGCTGCTGCTTGAGTTGGTCGCCGGGAGGGCGCTTTCGGAGGCAGAGATTGGGCAGGGGTCGGTGGTGTTCTTGGTGGAGGAGAGGAACCGGATTCTAAGGATGGCGGACCCGACGGTGAGGGGGGACGTGGAGGGGAGGGAGGAGGCGTTGCTGAGCTGCTTCAGGCTGGGATTCGCTTGCTGTGCGGTGGCGCCGCATCGGAGGCCCTCCATGAAGGATGCTGTCCAGGTGTTGGAGAAGGCGGTGCTGGCCTCCTCGGCCGTCTCTCCTCTACCGTAGTATTTGCAGCCGTGACGAATTGATCTTCTACATTGATTACAATGTCCAATCATTTATTCCAATCGAACTACAATTAATTATGCTCTAGAAATTAATTGTGGAACCGCTGATACTAGTTGCAATGTTCTACAATCCAAGCCAGTTTATAATTTAGGAAAATTATCAAGTAGCCCTGAGATTTCTTTGTTAAGACTGAAATATACTCTCCTTACTTCTGTGCAAACCATCTCCATTTAAGCAAGCAATTATACAACTAACGGAGTCCACAGGAATCAGTATTACCCACTAGGTGCACCAATTTCATTAGTCGGAATGTTGTTCGATGGGATTTTACTAGCAGTAGGCTTAATCGAAGAGGCAAAGCCAATCTTTAGCTAAAGAATGGCAAAAGCATCTCGTGTTAAATGTACAGACCAATAGCAAAACCATTCGAGTATCGCACAGGAATAGGTTAGCTCACTTGGAGTTTAGCGTATTTGCAAAGTGGACTCTGTTAATTTCTATTTGGCATCAGATTCATCAGCTCCTCCAGCCGAACCATCATAAGCTGAGAGGAAAAAGGTACTCTGATTTTTTTGCAAAAACCTGCAACGTAAAGCAATGTCAGGTATAGGCAAAAACAAAAAAAAAAAAAAAAAAAAAAAATTCCGATTATTTATGAATACTTTTATCCGTGATCAGTGCTTAAATAAGTATGCACCGCAAAGTTGGAAATCAATTTCTTGGGTACAATCGTGTTTGACGCTACATAGAAGAGCATACAATAATTGAAATTGAAACCGGGGAAAAGATATTGTTAGTGTCGATCACTTTGGCATAGAATGCAAACAAGATATCTCAAAAATCAAATGACTAATCGATAAGAAAATATTTCAGAAAGAACAAAACATACCTGAGGATGTCCAACAATTTCTTTTGTAGTTTTGCTAGTGCTTCCTCTTCCATGTTGACACAGGCAAGCAGTTCGGGCAACTTGACTTGAGACCAGAAGAAAATCAACACGAACAAATTAATATGCAAGGCATTCACCATATGTTACATAAACAATACTAAATACTATAAAAATCGTCCGCAGTCTGCGTATACTAACAAGATTCAGGCTCTTCTTGTTTTGACACAAGTGGCGGGTACCATCAACTGAAATTTAAGCAATTAAAGTCTAGTGTAGAATATCTGATGGGCAAAGTTAAGCAAGTGCATAATACTCTACGTATTAATGTGCATGTACATGGCAATATCTGCCACAACAGTAAATTGATTTTTATAGGCAACATAAATATATGAGAAAAGCCTGAGATTAAGAAAAAAATGTTATTAAATTAGGGTATTAGAACAAATCGTGTATAAGATCATACCAAAAAGGCGCAAAAGATGTTCTGCTCCATACACTGTTGAAGGAGACACATCATCACGAATTGTTTTATGATATTGTTGCCTCTCCTTTTTGTACAAAAGCATTGCTGGCAATGCTTTATCAAAATAGCAACGCAAGCCTTTAAGAATCTCACCGACTGACTCAGTAATCCTATGAATTTTATAGAAATCATTCTCATAGTAGCAAGTAGCAGTAAAGAGGTTATATGCTAAGAAAAGTACCTAAAGATTCTAAAATAAGGTAGCACAATAAAGGTTACCTCATGTTGAAATAAGTAATACTAAGCTGGGTAACAAACAGATACCTATATGAGCATTAAGGAATTTTCCCAACTGAAATTGTGGGAAATCAAACATATAAAAAAGGGAAACTAGCATTTTGAAGAAATGAGAAGGTGGGTAACACAGGGTGGTTGTGTACATGGATGATTTAACGCAATATCAAATTATTTAAACTCCATACAGGTAAAAATGCCAAAAGAACCCAAACTATTTTTCAGTTTTTCCTAATTATCTCATCCCAATATACATTACTATATTAGGTGAACTAACATGGAAGGACATAATATGTGAATATTTGCATTTTATAAATTTAGATTAAAAAAAAAAAGTATTGTTAATTATCACTGACTGAAACTCATGGGAGACAAACAACTAAGATTTACAGCTAAGTTCCCAATAGAAGCCATAGCAGAAGATAATGGTGCAAAAGAAATAAACCAAAAAAAAAAAAAAAAAACTTGGGTGTCACTTGTTACTACAAAAAAAAAACAGTCAACGATTACAAGTCAAAAGAAGAATAATGCAAATTAGCCTTTTGCAGTTTGGCCACCCAAAACTTACGTCCCATCTTTCTTTATCCGAAAATCAAGGTACTTCTTTAGGATTTCATCAACATTTGGAGAACGAGGAAGTTTCACTAGCTGCAATAGAGACACTATCATACAAACTGGAAGTTGTTGGGCAAATCATAACGTTGATGCCACATATAAAATGTAGAATAGGTGAAGAAAATATTAAAGAGAAAAAAGTCAATGATGATATGAGACAAGATAATTATAACACTGTCCTTTTATTCCTTTAATGCACCGACCAATCAGAATATTTACATGTCCATATGTAGATAAACAAATTTACCTTGTGGTATAGTTTTACCTAGAAATGAATTTCATGCGTCCATCTATGAACAAAAATGCATGGTACTTATCTCTGTCTGCATGCAATTTATAAACAACTACCATTATTGATCATAAAGAAGTTAAATTATAGGTCAAACCAACGTGAGGTCGTATGCCTAGTTGTAAATGGTTGAGTGGAAACGTGGTGCATCAATAATTAAACCAAAGATAAAATTGTGTGTTGGTTTGTTGCTTAGCCATTATAGCACTATTTGTGACTTACTAGTAAGTAAACTCACCAAATGCAATATGTCACACCCCAATTTAGCCCCACGCTACCCGCATGATAAGTTGTGGGTTTCAAGAAGCTTTATAAACTTAATTGAATGAGTTATTGTTAGCTGGGGCTTGACAATTTGGGGTACTGGTTTGGCCTAGCGAGTAAATGGAACAGTTCCCTTACCTAAGCAGGTGGGTATATAGAAAATGCAAAATTTTATATTCAAACATAACAATTAGATTCATTTTCTAAAGAGGGGCAATAATTTCTAGCAAGGGACGAAGGATCACTATCTGCCACAATTTGAATTTAAGGGTATGATTTACTACCAAGTTGGTTAGAAATAACGAAATTCAAGTTAAAGTAATGGATTTGAGTCATTATAGGTAAAACCCCAATATGCAAAAAGGCAAGCAATATCTAACCAACCATATATCACTTGATTTGGATATAACTACTGTTTTTTTAACAGCTAAAAGCACAGATACCACTTCCAATAGAAACCCCATAAATTTCAATTACCATTGTGCAATTTTGGTCTGAGCAAAATGGTATAAATGGTGGACCAAGACTTTGGACTTTGGATCACGGTTCCCCAAGTTCTTTGTCATCAGTGACATCCTGATCAAAACGTACTGGTACCAACGACAGACTCAAACTTTGGACCAACATTCAAGCAAGGTTTTGTTTATTATGAAATCATGTACAAGGACTTGAAAACTACGATTCCAGGGGGGAAATCATCCAAAAGTTTGGTGATATGTTTAAAATGTTTGATCATATTTTCAGTAACACTTACCTCCAATATTCAGTTTTTTAAATTCTCAATCCAATCAACTAATAATCACCGAACATGTTTGCAGTGATTCAGCGAACACCAAAAAGATTGTTCATTTGGTAAAACACACTAAAGTCATATGTAATTAGACCCAACCAGGCCGAGTCCAGCCCGGACCCAGCCCGGGCCCGTAACTGGGTTAACGAGCTGGTTGCCCGATGACCCGGGGTTAACAGGCCAAAATCGGAACCGGCCCATCTCTACGGGTCAGTTCTGATGGCCCAAAACCGTTGAACCAATGGTTCAAACTGCCGATTCAACGGTAAATTTAAAAAAAAAATAGTTGTTGGAACCGCCAATTCCAACAATCAACTGACAGTTTAAACCGCCAATTCTAACAGGTTTATAAGGGTTTTTTTCAACAATCGAGATCATTTGATCGTTTTTTGATCAATGGTTACGATTTAGTATTCATTATACTCCAAACTCTATATATAAAAGGCTTATTTCATCATTTTCATAACATCTCTCAATTTAGCAATTTCAAACGCTTTCGATTCTCCGATTTCAATCAGCTTCGATTCTCCAACTCCGATTTCAATGAAAGGCAGTTCATCCCGTTCTCAGAAGGGCAAGGAGGTCTTCATTCCGAATGTTGATACCGAGTCCCAGAATGTTCAATTCATCGATGATGAATTAGAGTAATTTTTGACAATCAATACATAGAAAAGTATCAAAACTTCCAAGGTGTGAAATCCTTCACCTTTAAAATCATAAATTTTCACTAAACATTTTAAGAAAGTCATGCAAAATGCAAATATTACAATGCCTCGTATAAATTCCAATCGGACGATGATTACGAGTTGTTAAAGCAACACGTCGAAACAAAACATTCAACAGAATTTAAAATCGACCGTTCTCAAACACAACTTTTCAAATTTTCTTCATCCACCGAAGGTCGTTAAAGTACATATGAAGATTTTTGTAAGTATCTCTTAATCCATCTGCTAAACGTGTTCCTTGAACTACACTTACTCGTACAATTAAAAAATTAATTAGATAAGAAAAAATTAATTGAAAATTTTAATAAATTAAAAAATAAAATATCTTTATGTTTAGATATTTGAAGAAGCCATTGACAAACTCATTCCTATATGGGTGTGACTTGTCATTAGATCGACAACTCCTGGACAATCCAAAATGTCTATTAGCATATTAAATTTTTGACGAATCACATACTGCTCATAATATTTCTCAATTATTATGTTTAATTTTAGAAGGATATGAATAACTAATAAAGTATTTTCAATTTCATTTGATAATGTTGGTTCTAATACCGCAAGTATAGAAAAATTTAAATTAATTTGTCAATCTATTATTGGTGGAGCATTTTTTCATATTTGCTATGTATGTCATATTTTAAATTTATGTGTTCAAGATGGATTAAAATTTTTAAAAGATCAAATAAAATCAATTAAAATTGCTATTTCATCCTAATACAATGAAACAATAGGATGAATTTTGTAAAATTAATGAAATAAAGCCTAAAAAATTTTCACGCGATGTACCAACACGTTGGAATTCAACGTATCAATTACTACAAGATTCATTTCAATACATAGAATTGTTATATTTATTTTTTCTCAAGTAGTTAATAATCCAAATATATATTTATTTTCACATCAATGGAATATATATAGTAGTATTTGAAATTTTTTAAAAGTATTTAATTTTGCAATCCAACAACTTTTCAGTGTTTATTATTCTACTCATTTAATTATGATGAATTTTTATAACATAGCTTTAATTTTAAATGAACATATTAATGATGAATTTTCATAACATAGCTTTAGACCCTATATTAAAGTTAAATGTTTTATATGAAATATTAGTTATGTATTATGATGCTTTAATTGCAATAAAAAATTATTCTTCTCCTGATCCTACTACTATAGTACAAAATACTAAAAATAATTTATAAAAAATATAGCTTAAAATATGGATTAAAAAGTAATGTATCATACCTTCAAAATATTAGTAGTAGTAATATAAAACTTATAAAAGTACAACTCTTACTAAAAGAACGGACGAAATGCCGACGATGATCCTTAAGTTCCAAACAAGAACTTGAGAATTATTTGACGACTTCTTTTGATTTTAGTGATACAGATAGTGAAATAAATTTTAATATTTTACGATGATGGTTTCCTATCCTCTCCATCATCGCAAAAGAAATCTCAACTTGTCCTATGTCAACCGTTGTCGTAGAACAAACGTTAAATTCCGGAGGGAATATATTGGACGAACAACGTTCTACTTTATCCCCCAATTCTTTAAAAGACAAGTATTACTTGATGATTGGACAAGAGTAGAAAAAAGAATACAAAAAACACAATTTTTTGAAGACAAGACAGGGGAGTTCGACACCGAAAGAACTACAACGACGGAAATGGAAAATGGAAGTGAGTGACAACATTAATTTCTAAGATAAAAAGGATAAAAAGATAAGATAATTACGTGGACTTTGATTTCTCTATACACTAAGGGTATATGTAGACAACTTAAATAAGTGCAAATCTTTTTTTAATTATTTAATTTTTAAATAAATAATAATAATTTCCAACCGTGAACATGTGATTTTCAATTGTGAACCAGCAATTCCAAACCATAAACCGTAACCCTCTTAGACGGTTAAGATCCGAACCATCAATTCTGAATCGTGATCGGGTCTATATGAAAGGATTCATGATTAATAGACCAAACTGCAGAGATGTCATCTATCCATTGACTTATCAACATGAGTTTGAAGATTTATCAAATACCAAGAAATTTCTAGATGCAAATCATTTCATGGTTGTCATTTCATGAATCATTCAGTTCAAATTCAATGTATTTTCAAGACTTCATTATCTGGTAACCAAAAAAACAATATAATTCTCAGATAGTTGACAAGTTAAGGAACCACTCAGCATGGCTTCACCCAAAAGGGTTGATTGATTACAACTAGATACTACAGTAAGGTAAATTTGGAAGTATAAATCTGTTTAATGCATTTTCAAAAGAACAAAGGAAGAAGATTTACCTTACCCATCTGAGTAACAAATTCCCATTCATCAACCAACTGCTTCTTGAGAGTTACAGGAAATTGTAATTTCACAAGATTCTCTGGTATCTTCTCATCCTAACTTATGAGAAGATGTAAGACATTAGGTGTTTTCTACACAAGTAAACATTAATGAAATGAACTACATATAGTGCTTACGAAGTGAACTAAAAAAAATATTAGTTAGGTGGATTTACAAAGAAGATCCTAAACGCTAAGTTTAGGAATCATGGATTTCTAATATAAAATGAATTAAGATTAAAGAAGCTTTTAAGAAAATGAACATTGGTAAAGCTGTAGAAATACATTCTATTGAAGTTTTGAAGAATTAAGAAGATTATGTAACGATTCGCTAACTAAGTTTTTAAAGATGTCCAAGGAATGGATGAAAAGTTATTCAGCACTCATTTTAAGAATAAAGGTGACTTATACTATAATTCCAATAATAGAAGGATTAAGTCGTTTAGTCATACCATACTACTATGGGAAAGGGGTTATTGAGAGAAGACCAAGAAATCAAATAAATTTAGGGACATCAATTTAATTCCATGCTTGGAAAGCCATTAAGATAACTATCAAAAGGCATAGATATAAGGAGCTACATAGAATTTTCATTAACTTGGAAATAATTAATGATTTTGTCTTATAAATACGAAACCAGTTATGTGGTGAATATTAGAGAAAAAGGCATATATAGTAATGTAACAGTATGTATAATGATTACTGATGTTAAACATACTGGCGGTGCAGTAACAAAAATTTCAATTATAGGTTTGCACGAGTCAAAAATTTGTATTACTTTCCATTAGTAGAAAATTTCATCAGTGATAAATATTCTTGGTGAATGCTTTTGCAAATGACGTGGACAGAAAAAATAGCTGGTTTGAATTAATTACAATTTCAATGTTAGAAGTTCACATATGTAAATGCATGAACCACATAAATTGTCTGGTCCAGCATATTGAAGCCAACCGTAATGCATATGCTATATGTGAAGCAGTGCCATACTTCAAATGCCTAGATTAAAAATAATACAGAAGTTAATATAGCAAATATGAGAAAGCTAAGATGCATGTGTAGGTTAGTAGAAGGATCAAATTAAAATTTTAATGATCTCGGGAACAGCTAGGTGTTGGTCTATTTAATAATGAAATAAGAAAAAATAGGATAAGATGAATTCTATAGTTAGACAAATAGAATAGATTAAAGACGAAGGTGTGAGAGGTAGAGTAATTTATGGAACTCTAATTAACATGCCTAAAAGTGATTTAGATATTTCAATCTTAGTGCAATATTGATGTCTCTTCTTTCTTACTAAACAAATTTGTCCTTTCAATTTTTTAATGTTTAAGAATATTGACAAATGAAGGGGAGTCTTGACACAACGGCAAAGTTACTGCCGTATAACCAAGAGGTCATGAGTTCAAGTCACGAAAACACCCTCTTATAAAGCAGGATAAAGTTGCATACAATAGACCTTTTTCCGGGATCCCACATTGACAGGAGTTTCGTGTACTAGGTTGCCCTTTAAGAATATTGACAAATGCACAATATAAATTATTTACTAATTATTTTAAAGAGTTAATTTTTTCGTTGTCATTACTAAAATATATATTTACATATGTTCAGATCTCAATATCCTTTTTCTACCAAACTTTGATCCCTCTATGTTAAATAGCATGTAATTAGGTGATGGATACTCGGTAACAAATATTCTAGTAGTTCTTTTTCATCAAAGATAGATATTCGTTAAATTAAGGGCAATTTGCTAAAGCATGCGTCCTCCTGGTTTTACAGATTTACCAAAACGCCCCTTTATTTTCATTTTTTACCAAAATGCAACCTTCTCTCTTCTTTCTTATTATACTCTTGCATTCAAATTCCCTCGAGTAGACCCAAACAAGTTTCAAATGCAAGCTGATTCTGAAATCATCTTGCAGATTGATTTTGAAACCAACTTAAGTGAGTTGCTTAGGAACCTTCTGAATGCAAGGATAACCAAAATGTAGATTTTAAGTGGAAATTCACTCACATAAGATTTCAAGTGAAAATGTTGTGCAAATTTACTTTAGATATGCTTGTTATCATGAAATCAGATTCCAAGCTGAATCTGAAATCAGTTGTCCCGACACCTGTAGAATGCGACCGCCCCCAAAAAGCACATTTTAGGTGGAAATGAACTTACACAAAAAATTTGAAATGAAAATATTATCACGAGCTGATTTTAATCTTCTTGTTGACGATGAGATGGGAGCCAATTCTGAAATCAGCATGTTTAGGTGAAAGTGAACTGAAAGGAAAAAAAAAAAAAGAGCATGCACCAAGCAAGCTCATTGAAATCAAGCTTTTATGCAAAGTGATTTTTTTGGCAAAAAGAATCCTTAAAATGCGTTATCACAAGATGTTTTCAGAAGCTGATTTCAAGATCAATTTCCAACCAGACTGATGAAGGAAATTTTGAAATAGAAGGATATAATGGGAAAGGATTAAAGGGTAGAGCGTATTTTGGTAAAATGATAAAAACAGAAACGTATTTTGGCGAATATGAAAAATGAGAGTATGTTTTGGTAAATTGTCCTTAAATCAATTACCTCCGGGGTGCTACTGTGAGTTTTTACAAGGATACGATCTCTGAAATTTTTCATTAATTATTCATAATGAAAATAAGTTAAAGGAAATTCTTTTAGCATATATTCTTAATTTAACACAATCCATTTTACATCAAATCTTTTGTGGAAGAGTCATTTTTATTTGGAGCATTCAATCTGACATGTCATCACTAGACTGACAAAATTCCAACATCAAAAAATTAAGGTGTCGCAGAATAACAGAGCAGGTAATCCTAGAGCATGAAAAGCAGGATATAGAACACAAACCTGAAGATCAGATTGAACCTTCCGCTTCTTGCCTTTTGACACTAGTAATGGAGACAAGAAAATAAGTCAGAGCACATGGAAAAGATTTTTTTTCCTATGAAAAAAAATAACCAGTAGGTGTGTGTACACACACACACACACACATACATACAGGAGATTAAGCATTTTACTACTGGAACACAAATAGACTGTCACTGCAAACAAATAGAGAAAGAGATTACCTTGTCTATGGCCTAGAATCACATTTCCCACTGCAATGGTATGATATACTTGCAGGGGAAACCATAGGCATGAGGACTGGCAGCAAATAATATACTACATCAACAAGCATGGGAATAGGGGAGGAGTTGATCCTAGGCATCTTAAGTTGCATCCATTCTTGGAGACTTAAGAGTGTAAGTCAGAGGAGTAATTAATGCCAAGGTGGACGATTAGTGTGCAAATAGTCCTCTTAATGGTTTTCCCATGCTGGTCCTCCATGTGGCTTGGCTCCCAACAAAAGTGAAAACTTTGCACAACAATGCAGTGACCATTTTTCAAGCATATTGTCATACCCATTCGAAAACCAACTGAATTTGATTAGAATTCAGGATCACAACACAAACACCATAAGCCTTTGCATAGAACTGTGAGAATATCATATCAAAAAAATTGAATACCAACAGCATAGCAAGTTCACATAAGTGAAACATGCAAACCAAGACACAGTATGGGACCAACTTTGGCAGCAAAGACATACACAGAGGCATTTCAACCTTGCAGGATATATGTTACCTAAGTAAACAAGTGTTTGGACTTCTCAATCACTCTTCCCATCTAATCTCTTACTGGCTTTTTCATCTTAAAAATATATACTGCAATCTCAGGATCTTTATCATGTATTTGAATTTGACGTTTAATTCATTTAACGCATATTCCAAGGATGGTGCACTTCATCAATTTGGATCTTGGTCACACTAGACTAATTTAGGAATAATCAATAGCCCTTTCCGATAAGCATTGATTTTTCACTTTGGTTACTATGTTAGCAAGCCTTTGCATGGAATATATCACCTAAGTACTAACAGGATTAGAGAAAATTAACAAAACTAGGAAGTGAGTTAACTGCAGGTTTAGTAGCAACGGAACTTTCCAACACAATACAATTGAAATTTAATTCTCAGACAACGAGATCATTACTTTTACAAGATCATAAGAATCATATAACAAACAGTACAGCCAAAAGGGAAAAAACAGTTAATTGCTTAGACATTTTTAATACAGAAGACATCACTTTTGTGAGAGGAAAATATATAGTTGATAAGCAACATGAAGATGGATGCATAATTATGATGACTAAAACAGATTGTTATACCATAGCTTTTTGGATCCTCTTTATCCACTTTTGCATCTGTCAAACACATAAAGCATAAGTAAAATCACAAATGACTACGTTGAGAAAAAACCACAAATGACTATGTTGAGTAAAGGCTAAATCAACTTATATGGCTTTTGAAACACTCATTACAAGATGTAAAAAATAATGTCACAATGCGGATATGAAAGGGAAGGGGTTTAACAAATTGATACAATGCAATTTCTTGTGATTGGAGACTGCTAGGTAGAAAAATAATCTAAAACTAAAGGACGTCAAAATTTTGAAAGTTCTTACTCTAAAATATTAGTTTTTTGGTCAAGATTGAGATTATCCTATCAATGTCACAGAAACAACCCTGACATGTGGATTGACATCTAGCACTGGTATTAGCTACCTGTTTCTAGTAACATTGGCCAGCCAGTCAGTTTTGTTACCCAAAAGATTCCCTAATTTGATAGCTATTTTTTTTTTTTGTTGGATAGGAGAAACAATTATTTTCATTCAGAAGAATAAGAGTATGCTGTCAGTGAAGTTGGTTTTTCCATTTTTCTTTCCCTGAACTACTTCTAAAGTTCTAACCGTCCATACAACTAAACATAGATCAACTAAGAAATAAGTACTAAAAAGATTACTAGAGTTCGATAGCATTGTCTAATTCATTGAAATAACAAAGAACACCATAAAAAACCTTTGAGCTTGTTTTGTGTTGATCGTCCAGATCTTGGGTTTTTCTCACTATTCTGGTTCTTTTCTAGTGTCTGCTGCTTGCGTATATTTTCCTCAGTATACTTCAACAAACGATCAGCTGGAACCCATTCGTCCCAGCTGTAAAGATTAAAGAATGTTCAAGAAATTAGCTTAATTCATCAACTAAGACCAACACACGAAATATAAAAAGGAAACTTGCATCAAGAACAACAGAAAACAATTTATGTTCGTGGACAATGCAATCCACTAAGACATACTTCTTGCTCCAACCCTGAAAAAAAGGAAAATCAACAGTTAAAAACGGAAATATTTCTACTCCCACATGCCTGCTAAAGTTCAAAGTTAAAAACATGCAGAAAAAAATACAGGTGTCAAAATGACTCAACCACGAAGAAAGAAATTAGGATAAAGCTAATGAAAAGAATTAATAAATAGGTGCCCGTTAACTGATTTGAAAGATAATAAAATTCTCGCTCACAAGATAATGAACGAAATATCTCCATTCATCCTTTCGAATTTCAGCTTTTTGGACCTGCAAAGGAATGAAATCAGTGAAAACTATTGGTGTTCATAAGCAATTCACAAGCGTAAAGAAAATTAAATGTGTAAGAAAGACTATAATGAGAATTAAAACAAGGAATTGCAAAAGTGTGACACCAAGAACTATTTCCAAACTTCACCACAGGTGGCATCTTAAACACTAGGCTTCTTTCTTCTTCACATTGGCTCTAAACATTGTGAAGTAACTTGACAAAGTGATAGCATCGCACACCTATAGTACTCCATATACAATATTGTAGATCCCAATGTGTATATAGCTTAAGGTGGCAAGCACCTCCCAGATGTTCAGTCATTTTGGAATGGGATCTTTCCTCTGTTTCAGTTACGTAAAAGAAGGGATTCCAGATTTGGACATTCCTCGCGACTGGGCGAATTCAGGATTTTATATTTGGAGGGCCGCATATTAAAATATAATCATCTTAATAAAATAAAAAATAAAAAATAAATAGTAATCACTGGGGGGCGGGCCAAGTCCTCTGTTAGATCCACCCCTGCCTCGCGAGGTTACTTCATCCTATTAGTGATCAGTGCCCTTCAACATTGCCATTGCTTAGGATTAGGAGAACATTAGAGCATCCATGAAGCTTTACGTGGTACCAGAAGAATAGGAGATATCACAAAAAGTGCTCTTGCACGTGGAAGCTCTTACACGCTCCTCCCCTCCTATTCTTCCGCACAAAGAATGTTATGCTCTTGTCAACAACCAAACCGAGGACGAAAGCATGTCACGAAAGAGGGCAGCGAGGACGCAAGAAAGAGGACGAACGCGGAACAAAGGTAACCCTAAAAGGGGGCAGTAGATCGAGACCTTGGCTTCGTAGATGAGAGGACCGTGGTAGGCGAGGACCTTCTCGCCCTCAGCGAAGACGCCGTCGTCCCCACTAGGGTCGTAGGCGTCGTTGCGACCAGCGGCCGCGGCGTTGTCTCCGCCATCCCCATCCGTCGAGGTTTCCTCCTTGACGCCGGCTCCGGTGTTCGTACTCCCCATCAGTGGCCCACCACGATCACGAGAATGTTCCGTCGCCGCTTAAAGATTTTTTATTTTTTTTTTCAAAAGAAAGGCTTTTTATTATTGAGCATTTTTTTCTTTTATCCCCCAACTCTAAAATTATTTTTTACCTTACCTCTGTTAGTTCTAAAATTTATATTTTACCTCGAAATTTTTTTACGCACTCTCATCGAGAAAGGTGAGATGGAGAGAAGAAGAAAAAAGGAATCGAATACAGAAATAAAAGGGTAAAGTTATAATTTGATTGACTATGACACGTATGTTAACCTCGGTGGGGCCAAAGGAAAGTGTCTGTGCCACTCTTAACCATGACACGTATTAGCTCAATTTTCGAAAAGGAACATTTATTTTTAACAATACACCCTTCTGGTTTGTCTTTTAATAATTATTAGAAATTTTTAAGGTCACACTCAAAAATGATATTTTAGAAAATAGGTTCACCTTTATTGAAAGTTAGTGCGCCATTATCTATTATCAGATTTTTTTTAATATATATATATATATATATATATATATATATATATATATATATATATATATATATAAATTGTTGGGAATTTTTGGAACGGCTAGAGGAGGGTGAATAGCGTTGATCGTACGTCGATGGAATTCGTTCGCGTTGCTTGTCTACAAAACTCGTTATGCGCAGCGGAATAGAAATAATAAAAACAATAACGAAAAGATACAATCACGAACACAAAGATATAACGTGGTTCGGAACCGAACGGTTCCTACTCCACGGATCGAGTTCTAAAGAGCCCTAGTGATGCACACGCACTCACTAATCACAAATACTCCTTCTCGACACAAGTCGGAGGTGGAGAAACCTCTTATAATAAGATTATAACAATAATCTAAATACAACAAGCAAATATAAGAAGAAATACAACAAGAGAAGTAAAGAACACTTTACAAAAACTCTTTAGAAGTTTGCTTGTTGATTGCCTTGGACTAGCACTTGAAAGCCACGATTGCGTGAGAAATCGCTTCAAAACGTCCCAAGAAAATCGGTTGAAAAACCCTCGTCGAGCTCCTTTTATCCTCGCGCGACTGGATTTCCGCCCATCGATTATAAGTCACCCGGTCGGTGATCGTTGTCGTGAGACAACGGCCGATCCACGCCGGAAAAACTCCAACGGATCTCTAGCGATCAGCCACATTGTAATCGGCCTGCGTCAATCGGCACCGAGTCGAGCCTACGGCCACGTGAGCATCGCGGGTGAACTAGCGATCGTCGACCCTTGGTAGTCGATTGCCGTAGACATCGATTCGGCGGCTCGAATGAGCGATCATTGCGAGCGATTCGGCTCTTAAACGGCAGTCGAACTCAAGTCGACTCACGGCAGTCGAACCGGCCATAATGTCAGTCGACTGCCAACCTTAAAGATGAGGTTTTAACCCAAAGTATGGTACCCTCATACTTGCTAGACCACCCTTAGCCTAGACCTAAGCCTTCTAGCCACCTCCATCAGCCTCACGCCTCTCGGATCCCTCCAAGTCATCCATGACTTGTTCATCCATCGCGCTAGCCTCCAGGTGCTTCCCTCGGCTATGTCATGCTAACGGTGTCTACACCGCCAAGGCACATTGGACTTACGCCGCCAAGACTCCGCTTGGACTTTACGCTGCCAACCATTGGTCTTATGCTGCCAAGACTCCCGCTTGAACTTTACGCTGCCAATATCAAACCCTTGGACTTCTCAAATGCCAAGACTCAAGCTTAGACTTTCCCTTGCCAACCTATGTTGGACTTTCCATGCCAAGACCATGCTTGGACTTTCCTTGCCAACCCATGTTGGACTTTTCATGTCAAGTGTCCCACTTGGACTTTTCATGTCAAGTACTCAAGACTTGGACTTTACCAAATGTCAAGTGTTCCACTTGGACTTTCCCATGACAATTACATTGTCATATGTTTTTGTCGAAACATCAAAACATCACTCGAGTCAAACTCGAGTCCTGGTCAATCGTGACCTGGGCCGATTGCACCAACAATCTCCCCCTTTTTGATGTTTGACAAAAACCAAACAAATCATCTGAGTTAGACCACTAACTCAAATCTCTTACCAATTATCCCAAATTGGTAAACACTCTTCAAATGTTCCCCCCCAAACATTCTCCCCCTTTTTGACTAACATCAAAAAGGTTTTCTCTCCAAGGTGGTCAATGTCTCATGTCCCAATGAGATTTTACACTCTCCCCTTTGGATCTAAAAATAAATACCTAGGATGTCTACCATCTTCCTAGTGATAATTCACATATCACTCAAGAGAGACAATCCTATACTCTCTCCCAATTTCCAAATTGGGTATCAAAAACCCATCAATTTTTCCAATTGATGATACTCTCCCAATAACTTCTCCTCTTCAAGGAGAAAAACACATCCATCATTCCAAGATGGATACCTCCCCCTAAAGGCTTGCTCCCCCTTGACCATTGCACCAACAATGTCCTTGGGAAGTCCCTAAGCCAATAAGAACTTTAAACTATCAAAATTAAGGTTAGAAATTCAACATTGAACTTTCCAACACCTTAACATTGATACAAACCCTAAACAACTCTCCTAATCCATATCCAATAGATTTTCACCCTTTATAATACTTCCCAAAGCATATCCTAGGGTTAGGAGTGATTAGGGACCTTTACCATGGCTGAAATCGGGTTAAACAATCTTGTTTTCCCCCAAAATCAGGCTACCAATGAGTGATTAAATCGATCATTGGAACCTCCATCGATCGCCACTAGCGATCGATAATAAAATCCGATTTTCAGTTATCAGAAATGAGATTTGGGAATTCATAAATAATTATACGTTTATCGAAAAATCACGAAAATTGATACGTATAATACCTATGACCAATACAATGGGTGAAAAATGTTTGAAAAATATTTTACCCATAAAATAGAGAAATTGATACAAAACTCAAAACCATTGAAATCTTCAATGTTTTGGCCCTATTTTGTATCAACTTCATCAATGGTGATTGCTATCAAAAGATAGACTTCACCAAGGTTTTTCAAAATGATTTTAAAATGTTTTCAAAACCTTATTTTGGATCATATTCCTTGGGCTCTATGCACATGACTTGTACACAAGCTTTCCCAATGATCCACAATTGAAATTAGATGAGTTTTAGTTCATCTAGATGCAAAAACTATGCATCTTGAACTTAACTCATATCCTAGCATCTCACATGTATCTAGGGTGTATAAATACACATACATGTCAATTGGATGTGAGATGTGGGTTTTGGTTAATTTAATCTAGGGTTTCATGCATTTTCCTAAGGCAACTCTACTTGATTCACTTATAAATGGGACTCCAAGTCATGCCATAGTCCTTATATCAATTTTAATCAATTAAATGCATGAAATGATCATGGCATAATAATAGCAATAATTAAGCATGGCCAATGATCATGATGTTATGGCATAATATGAAATCTAAAAACACATGACATTTATCCTTAATCCCTAAGCATACTCATGACATATAAATGATAGAACATAAACATGATGTCATGTCATGGCATATGACAAACAAATCATGGCAAGTAAAAAGTATAGGTATAAGTATACCTAAATTTTAATATTAATTGCCATTTGATATGGTTAGATATATTTTGTCATATTATCATTAATCTCCCTAGTGTGCCAACAACCCAAAATGACACACTAACACTATAAACCCTAATTGTGCCAATTTGATCATTTTATCAAACTTCATAACTAATATTGGCACATCCTAAAATCCTTTTAGGATTAAAATCAAACCACATTCCCAAGGTAACTATAACCTTGAAAATGACCTAAAATGTCACCTTTGCCATGGTTGAGTTAACTACCATCCAATCAAGGTTGGCACACCCTAAACCCATCTAGCGTGAATCACTCACGCTCTTAGGAACCCAAAACCGATTTGAGCTCCTAGGGTTAATTAGGTATTCCTTAGGGATAACCTCCCTAGATACCTTCCTAATGACCCTCCTAGGCTTATTAGCCTTGGTCATTTGGGTCTCACCTAGGTTGACTCTAGGGGTAACTCCCCTTGCAACATTCTTAGTGGTCACCCTAGGTTTCCTAGAAACCCTAGCCACTAGGCACAACCCTTGGTCAACTCTAGGGATGACTTCCCTATTGACCTTGGTCTTCCTAGACCTAGTTTGTGTTCCATAGTCAAATGGAACACTATGGTAAGCCACCTTAGGCTTAGGTTTTTGACCCAAATCCTTCTTGTCTTTGGTTGACTTTTGTCTTTTAGGTCATACTTGTTGACTTTGATTATTTGACCTAAAAGTTTGACCAATTGACTCTTGCATTTGATTTTGCATAATGTTGAGGGTCTTTTCAAGTTTTTCAAGCCTTGACCTCAAGGCTTGATTTTCCTTTTCTAATATCTCAATTTTTGATTTTTCATTTTCTCTTGAGATATTTTTATTTCTAGGCATATGTCTAGATTTCTTAGCATTAAAGCCTAGATGTTCTCCTATTTTCTTAATGCTTTCCTTAGGTAATATATTTTTAGGGACATTAGTCCCAAATTTCTTCTTATTTCCTAAGTGAACACTCTTAGCTCCTAGGCAAATATATCTATTATTTCTAGCATGTTTTTCATGCACAATAGCAAGACTATTAAAATTATTCCTAGCATGCTTCTTATCCCTAGAAATTGAAGGTGCATTAATAAATTTTACCTTAGGGTTTGCCTTGGAGGCTCCCCCTACTTGTGTTCTCCTTCTTGCCCTTTCTTCTTTCCCCTTGGACATTGACTCCGATAATGTCCCTTTGAGTTGCACTTGAAGCATATAATATGCTCCTTGCTCTTTTGACTTGAGGGACCGACATCCTTGGCCTTTGGTACCGGTGGAGCTTTCCTAATCTTCTTTGGACATTTGCTCTTGTAATGCTCATACTCCCTACACTCAAAGCACATTATATGATTTTTATTTGAAGATAAAGTGTTTGAGTTACCGATGGTGGTGGAGACCGGAATTGGACTTTGGGCTTCTTCATCTTGACCGGATGTCGAAGCTTCTTCTTCTCGATGTTCCAGTATGAAGGTTCTCTCCTCCCCCTCAATCCTTGAGGTGGATGCTTCTTCCACTTCCTCCACCTCTTCCGACCCGGAAGTTGACTCCTCACTTTCTTGTGAGGATGATGATGATTCTTCTTCGGTCTCCTCCTCTTCCAAGTCTTCTTTGACCAATTCGGGATTGTCATGGAACTTGATCAACTTGTTCCACAACTCCTTGGCATCCCTATAGCTTCCTAATATGGACAAAATATTGTTAGGTATCAAATCAATTAACATTTTTGTTACCTTAACGGTTGTCTTGAATTTTTCCCGTTGCTCCTCGGTCCATCTCTTCATCTTGAGGATTTTGCCGTTTTCTCCTCTCGGAGCATCAAAACCTATAGTCACGGCAAACCAATTTTCTATATTCGTCATTAGAAAATATTTCATCCTACCTTTCCAATACGCAAAATGTTCGCGGTTGAAGGAAGGTGGGATGTTGACGTCGTCACCCAATCTTTCCTCAAATTCCATATTCTTCCCTCTAGCTTCTTGACTCCGGGTTGTTAATCCGTAGAAGAGCCCCGGGCTATGATACCACTTGTTGGGAATATTTGGAACGGCTAGAGGGGGGTGAATAGCGTTGATCGTACGTCGATGGAATTCGTTCGTGTTGCTTGTCTACAAAACTCGTTATGCGCAGCGGAATAAAAATAATAAAAGCAATAACGAAAAGATACAATCACGAACACAAGGATATAACGTGGTTCAGAACCGAACGGTTCCTACTCCACGGATCGAGCTCTAAAGAGCCCTAGTGATGCACACACACTCACTAATCACAAATACTCCTTCTCGACACAAGTCGGAGGTGGAGAAACCTCTTACAATAAGATTATAACAATAATCTAAATACAACAAGCAAATATAAGAAGAAATACAACAAGAGAAGTAAAGAACACTTTACAAAAACTCTTTAGAAGCTTGCTTGTTGATTGCCTTGGACTAGCACTTGAAAGCCTTGATTTGCAGCAGCAAATCGCTTCAAAACGTCCAAGAAAATCGGTTACAAAAACCCTTCCGTCGAGCTCATTTTATCCTTGCGCGACCGATTTCCGCCCATCACGATCGCCATAAGTCACCAATGACTAATGCCATCATTGTCGTGGAGACAACGGGCTCGATCCACGCCGAAAACTCCATCGACTTTGGCAATGATCTGTCAGAGACATCGCCGATCGCTTCACGAGCAAATGAGCGGCCGACCGCAGAGCAGCCTACTCTTAAACGGCAATGAACTCGTCGACTACCGCAAATGAATCCGCCATAATGTTAGTCGACTGCCAACCTCAAAGATGAGGTTTTAACCCAAAGTATGGTGCTCCCATACTTGCTAGACCACCCTTAGCCTAGACCTAAGCCTTCTAGCCACCTCCATCAGCCTCACGCCTCTCGGATCCCTCTAAGTCATCCATGACTTGTTCATCCATCGCGCTAGCCTCCAGGTGCTTCCCTCGGCTATGTCATGCTAACGGTGTCTACACCGCCAAGTCACATTGGACTTACGCCGCCAAGACTCCGCCGACTTTACGCCGCCAACCATCGGCCTTACGTCGCCAAGACTCGCTGAACTTTACGCCAATATCAAACCTCGACTTCAAATGCCAAGACTAAGCTCGACTTTCCTCGCCAACCCATGTCGACTTTCCATGCCAAGACCATGCTTGCCAACTTTCCTCGCCAACCCATGTCGACTTTTCATGCCAAGTGTCCCACTCGACTTTTCACGCCAAGACTCAAGACGACTTTACTAAACGCCGTTGCTCCACTTGGACTTTCCCATGACAATTACATTGTCATATGTTTTTGTCAAAACATCAAAACATCACTCGAGTCAAACTCGAGTCCTGATCAATCGTGACATGGGTCGATTGCACCAACATATATATATATATATATATATATATATATATTAAAATAAGTTTGCAAGCAATTTAGCGAAGAATGGGAAATCATAACGAGATCTAATAACAGCACAAACCACAAATTCTTGATTATTGTTTCGTTAAAGCAATCGAATGCAGATGTGTCTGCAACTGATCAGTGCAGTTGTCCGCCACCTGAGGCATCGAGATTGCTGCCGGCGACATCGACGACGAAGCGATATCTGACGTCGTTGCGCTCCAGCCTTTTGAACGCTTCGTTGACGCACTCCATCTTCACCACCTCGATGGTGGAGCTCAGCCCCTTCTCCATGCAGAAAGCCAGCATCTCCTCCGTCTCCTTCATGCTCCCGATAAAACTCCCCGAGATCGACTTCCTCCCTGCAACAAAATCCATCAAATCCTTGTCACGAACTGTAAATAATTAATGTCTAGATCAATCCGGCTAATGACTACATCACCTAGCATGATCATGGGAGTGAGGAACTGGAGTGGCTGGTTGATGACGCCCATGAGCACCAGCTTGCCGTCGAGCTTCAGCAGCGCCAGGTACGGCTCCAACGAGTGGTGCACCGGCACGGTGTCGATGATGTAGTCGAGGGTGTCGGCAGCGGCGGCCATGGCGGCCTCGTCGGAGCTGACGAGGTACGCATCGGCGCCGAGGTGGTCTACGGCCTCGCCACGCTTCCGGTCGGAAGAGCTGATGACGGTGACGTGGTGGCCGAGGGCCTTAGCGAACTTGACGCCCATGTGGCCGACGCCGCCCAGGCCGAGGATGCCGCCCCGGAGGCCGCCGATCGTTAGGCCGAAGTGCTTCAGCGGGCTGTAGACTGTGACGCCGGCGCAAAGGAGCGGCGCCGCTTGCTCCGGGGCCAAGCCTGACGGAATCTTAACCAAGAATCTGGTGGCGAACGGCCAACACGTAATTGACTGAGAATTGACCTTGACGGTGGTCGATGAATTTAAACAGCGAACTCACTTTTGGTGGACGACCATGGCGGAGGCGAAGCCGCCCTGCGTCGGCTTGCCGTCGACATAGACGTCGTTGTAGGACCAGATCTTCTTGTTGCAGTACTGCTCCTCGTCGGTCCTGCACGGCCCACACTCGCCGCAGCACCCCACTATGACGCCGGAGCCGACGCAGTCGCCGACACGAAACCGCCTCACCTCCGCCCCAACCACTACCACCTCCCCGACGACCTCATGCCTGATTAAAACGTACCTCAATCAAACAACAGCTAATCCTAATAAACTAGTTATCATCGATTCAATTCATTACCCCGGAACCATGGGGTACTTGGACATGCCGAGGTCATTCCTGACCTGGTGGAGGTCGGTGTGGCAAATGCCGCAGTAAAGCACCTTGATAACCACATCCTCCGCTCCCGTCTTCCTCAGAGTGTAGGCGTAAGGCGAGAGCAGTCCGGTGGAGTCCCTCGCCGCCCATCCGATGACCGTTTCCTCCGCCTCGATGCTGCCCATTTTGGTATATTAATCGAGCTAGTAAAAAGAAGAAGAAGAAGAAGAAGAAGAGTGGGGGTGGAAGAGATACGGTGGGATTTGGACGGCTTAAATGGAATCGCTGGCACATTGGCACTGGTGGTCGATCCCTTTCCAGTGGAGCTGAAGAGAAGCGGTGGATGGCGTGAAGGTGGGAGGCGTTGTTGGTGTTGTTGAGAAAAGGCATGGTGGAGTCGATCAGTTGCAGTAGGTGGCCCGCGGATGCGTCATGATGATAGATGCCTTGCATCAGGAACTTCCCACCCATCGTGCATGTTTTTCAGAGGAGATGATTAAAATTTGAAAGAATCAAGAATTAATTTATTGAGAGGACGATTATATTATCGATAATTTTATATATTTAATCTGATTTATTTTCTCCACATTTAAAAATAACGATAAATTGTTAATGTGACCGTTTCCATTTTTTTTTCAGAGACTAGAGGACTACTACAAATACAAATTTACAAAACAACGTTGGCATATGGATTATTTATTTAAAAAACAAAAACAATATCTATTCATCCTAATTGCCAAACTTACCTATTTATTTATAATCTAAATATCCCGACTCAATTAATTTCATAAATAAACAACTAACAATTGAATTTCTAAAATAATTCGAATTCTATTTTATTTTTCAAGTACTATAAATTATCGATTTATTATTTTAAAAATTTGCGAAATTACTGTAGTAGATTGAAAACCTCGTGTGCTCGGTCCGATTTTGAGGTCAAACATATTTTAAATACCAATTTGAAAGTCTTTCTAATTTAATAGATTTAAATCAAAATTGTATATTATATATATATATATATATATATATATATATATATATATATCAGTTGAACCAATCTAAATTTAATATACTTCTTATGGTGTTCGGTGTGGCCAAAAGTTTAATTTTAATCACATTTTAATTGTCTCTACGGGAATAATATGATGGTTTAGATACGAAAGTGTTTGTAGAAGTGACGTGAATTAATTTTAGAAAAAATCTAAAGTTCGTTTTTAGATTATATGATCTTTGCTTATCTTGGCTAGCATGTCAAGATTCACAGGAACATTAATGATTTACCTCTCTTATAATAGTCGTGGAATAGATCAGTGGAAGCTGCTAGGTTGACAATTTCAATCTTTTATAAACCTTTTAATTGTGCACGACTAATTAGAAATTCATAGCTTTTAATATATATTTTTGAATATTATCGTAGTCGTGCAATACTAAAATATCATTAAAATTGACCATCTAGCCACAGCTAAACTAAAAAGCATCACACAAAAAAATTATTTGAATTGGGTCCAATTGTAGTTTATTAAGATTATCAATAGATTTTTTTCTATCAAAATTAATCGATGGACTTAAAAAAATTTAAAATTATGAAATTTAAATATAAAGTAGAAAAGAAAAAAAATAAAGAAAGTAAATATTGGATGCAATTTTAATTCGGATCTTCATCAATTATTGCATAAGTTGAATTTTAAAAAATATATCACGACTAGAAAAGACATTGAAATTGGGACTTTAGGACACAGTTAAATTTATGATCACTATAAAAATCTATCGAACCTAGTCGCTAGAGACCTTATATACTTTCCATGGCTTGTCGGCCAGTAAATTTTTTCTGTAAATGTTTCTGCTGCCAGTATGTAATGCCGAGAGTTTACAGAGTCATCCCAAAGTCAATCGGAGTCTTTGATAGAGACTCTCCAGTGTTTTACTTGCTGTTCTGGACTGAAATAGCCCTCTCAATCTAGTTCTTCGTCTGAGGGGACAAAATCTATCGGTTCAATTAGAGTTGGTTAAAATCGTTAATGAAATTTGAACAAATTTTTATATGATTTAAAATTCTAAAAACCTTGATATGAAAGGGAAGAAGGGAATTATATTGTTAGGTTGATTTTTAAAAATTAATATCATTTAAGTATTCAATTTTAAAAGTCAATATTATTATATTACAAAAGATTGATATTTTTGGTAGTAGAAATTAATAATATATATTTTTTATAATTTTCAAATCACGGTACGTTTTTTTTTTTTTTTTTTTTTTTTTTGAAAATATCATATTTTGAGTGTCTTTGGTAAATAATTGGAAAAAAAAAGTTTCATTGTCCCATAACACGTTTCCCGGAAGCCCACCATAATCTATGTACGCTATGGTCCATCAATCGCACGAATCATAGAATCAGGTACATTCGAAGGTAGGCGGATGGGTCGCTCATATTTCTTTAGCCGTCAGAATAGAATGAAATACTTTATGGCAATTGCTGCTTTTCTTTCGGACCTAGTCGCTAAAGACCCGCTTGTTTACCGTTTATGTTATTCGGTAAATTTCAGATACTTCCCAAGGTAAGATCGGGTAACGGTTTGCTGATTAATAACCCTCAAAGACACCACTAAACCATCCCCACATCGGGCCATTTAGCAGCCGCCGCTGGTTGCCATGTCCGATCGCTCTCTTATCTCCCTCTGTGGAAGCGATCTAGCGAACGCAATCGAGTTCTACGAGGATTTCCATGGTTTAATATGCTGATTTTGTAGCCGGATCGGAAAGACGAACCTTTGCTTCTATCAAAGATCGTAACTTACTTTGTCACCGGATTTGTCGGCGGATCTTGGAGATCGTGGTTTTGGGCTCAGAATGCAGCGGCAGGGCAGGTACGAGCGGCAGGGGTCGATGAAGAGGGAAAAACGGGTCTTGGACGAGCTGGATGACGAGAGTTTGTGCCCCGAGCCAAAACGCGCTAAGGTGCCTGCGCTAGCGAGGTAAGATCAGAAACACAACCTGGGGATTTTTTTTTTTTTTTTGGGCGACACACTAGAAGTACAGTTTAGCTCACTCTTCGTTTATTGTGCGTTTGTTATGTCGGAACGCAATTAGTTGGTTCTTCGTATGAACTTCCTCGCTCTCTGTTTCAATACTAAAGACAAGAACTTCGGTAGCAGCGGAAGCGAAGTGTTCGTGGATTTGAATTTCCATGACACTTATGACTCGTGGTTTGTAGTTAGAACTGCTTCAAACGGTATTTAGGTAGAGAATCCCCAAATTTAGGTAAAATTGGAGCATCGCAATTAGCATAGAAGATGCATTCCTCACTACCCCTGTCTGGCGCTCTTAAGCATTTCTGCAATGCCATATCTGGCACACTATTAGTTATTCCATAGCTTTCACAGGGTCTTGAATGCAACCTAATTTTTTGACATGCTGGGGGATATGATATTGTTAAAATCTCACTCCGATACCTGACCTCACATTTGTAGATCTACATGTGCATGCTTTGCTTGTCTCTGTTCGATTGGTAGAGGAGCAAGGTGCTGAAGATAGAATGGACACATACAATGAGATATAAGCAGTTTTGGCTTAGTTAAAATGAGAACAAATACACATAAATGTAAATAATTTTGTTCATGATTGGAGGTAATACATCACTAACAAACATGGATAAAAGGTAAATAATTTTTTCAAACCCAGATTGGACAGAACATTGTATATGAAGGACTTTAAACAAGTCATATACTGGTAAAATGAGTGAAATATGATATATCATACCTTCATTGACATACCTGCTTAAGAAGGTGAACTTCATACCAATAGCAGTATCAGGAAGGATCTATCTCGATCTTTTTTGTGCCATCGTTTATCAGTTTGTATTACTTGCAGTGTGATTGTTGAAGCATTGAAAATGGACAGACTACAGAAAAAGTTTTCTTCATTGGAGCCAATTCTCCGTAGAGTTGTAAGGCATTTTATCTTCTTCACAATAAACTTTCCTTCTTTAGTTAGGATCTGATAATTCCTTGATCTACTAAATTAAATTACTTGATGTTTTTTAATGCCATATTTCTGATCCTGAAGAACTGCGATTTATTTATTTCACATCATTTCTATATCCTAAATATTGGTATTGAAGTTATACTGCTACGCTGTTATGAGGTATAAATGCATGTTCCATACCATTATTGATAGACACTTCCTGTTATGGGAGAAGTAGTTATTTTGAGACTTTGAATGTTAACTGGGATCTTTTTTTAAACTAATTTAAGAAAAAACATAAGATTAAAATTTACTTTGTTTTAGTTTCTTTTATGCCAAAACATCTCTAAACAGTTTTCAGACTCTAAGACGTGTATTTAGAATTCAGTTTGCAAAATCATTGATAACTGTCATCTGAGGTTGATTAGCCAGTCACACACTTTTTCTTCTACCCTTTTGTCGAAATATCCCCTGTCCCTTTTTGTCTGTTCTCTTTATATACTTATCCTATGTTTTCTGGTTTATATGTCACCTATTTTCTTGCTTAGTAGTGTTCTTCTCATTCTATAGTCATTAATTCATGTTATTTGTGAATCCTTGTTGTTTTTCATTGGTATCTATTGATTAATATGATGCTGTATGGTGCTTGACCAGGTTAGCGAGGAAGTGGAACGGGCCTTAGCAAGACTGGGTCCTGCAAAAATTGGTGGAAGGTGATATAATATGCCATCATGCTTACCATTAGATAATTTTTTTGTCTCAACTTGATAAATCAATATTTAGGATGTTTCTATACAATTATATCAATGGAAATGTTTTGACAGAAATTTTTAAGCTATTTGTGTTTGACTGTCAAATCATTATAGATCGCGTAGATAATTTTTTACATATTCAGCAAAAGTTAACATGGTTAAGATAACATATTCAGCACATTTAAGATGGTTAAGAATCCTTTTTGTTTTACTCTAATTGCTGGATTTGTTTTTTTTTCTTTTCTTTTTCTTTTTTCTTGAAGCGTCAGGTGTACAAAATTTAAATCACATTTATTGTGCTTAACATATACTTTTTTAAATACATTAGTCAAAGATTTGCCATTTTTGTTTGTAAACTTGCTTATTGTGTTAAGAAAAAAATAATTTTAATCTCATCTAGTGTGATAAAATGTCAATCATTATCAAACCTGTAAGAAGTTTACTTTTGCACGTTTTTTTTTCTTGGACCTAATAAAAATTACAGAGAGTAAGGTCTAATTGTTGGACAAATCACTTGTTTTACTAGGTCCAATGAAAGCCTTCAAAATTTTCAGCCTTAGTCCTTTTCGAATTTGCTTGTTTTTCTCTTCGATGAAGTGTGATGTTATTCAATTAAAATCGAGTTGACCTCAATGAATCAGGTTTTACTATGTCTCGTAGGAGGGAGATTATGGGAATCTTGTTCCATGAGCTTATTAACTAGTGTCACATGATCACTTACACAAACACTTTGCTGAATTTCTGTTACAATTTTTCTAACTTAAAAGAGCACAGGTCATCACCTAAACAAATCGAAGGGCCTGATGGGAGAAATCTACAGCTCCATTTGAGGACAAGATTGGCATTGCCCCTTTTCACTGGAGGAAAAGTAGAAGGAGAGCAGGGTGCTGCAATTCATGTGGTTTTACTAGACGCAGACAGTGGTCATGTTGTAGCATCCGGACCTGAATCGTCTGCAAAACTTGATGTTGTTGTCCTCGAGGGTGATTTTAACAATGAAGATGATGATACTTGGACTGAAGAGGATTTTGATAGCCATGTAGTCAAAGAGAGAGAAGGGAAAAGACCAATTTTGACAGGAGATTTGGTTGTCTCATTGAAAGAAGGTGTAGGAACCCTTGGTGAGCTTACATTTACTGACAATTCAAGTTGGATAAGAAGTAGAAAATTTAGGCTTGGCCTGAAGATTGCCTCGGGTTTCTGTGAGGGCATTCGAATCCGTGAAGCAAAAACAGAAGCTTTCACAGTTAAGGATCACAGAGGAGAATGTAGGTCCCATCTGCACTCTCCTTACCTATTTTTTTAATTTTCAATTACCTAAATTTTCTAATGAAATTGTAGTGTACAAAAAACATTATCCACCTGCCTTGAATGATGAAGTTTGGAGATTGGAAAAGATTGGGAAGGACGGTTCATTTCACAAGAGGTTGAATAAGCAAGGAATATTTAGAGTTGAAGATTTCCTCAAATTTGTCATTAGAGATCCCCAAAAATTGCGTAAGGTTAGTTTTTATTTGAATGTAACTTATTCTTAGCCAATGTTTTGTATCTTATTTTCTATACTGTATAATATAGATTCTCGGAAGTGGAATGTCCAACAAGATGTGGGAGATCCTTGTGGAGCATGCCAAGACTTGTGTCTTAAGTGGAAAGTACTATGTATACTATTCTGCTGACTCAAGAGATATTGGAGCAATCTTCAACAATATTTATGAATTTTGTGGCCTTATTGCTGATGAACAGTTCTATTCTGCCGAAACCCTTAATGACAGTCAAAAGGTCAGATACCTTGAACAATTTTTCTGCTGCTGTTATATGTTTATATTTGATAATAAATCATGTTGATCTTGTTTACCTGATCGTGCAAATGTGGAGGATAATCATAGTGTTGAGGAAATGATGCTCCCAATTGCTTGTGTTCAACTAGATGCTTTATATTTCTTTTGTGTACATTGGGTGAGCAGTGTGTACGGACATCACAATGCACATGGAGCTTGTTGACCAATATTTAGCTAGAGATTTAGTCCAATAAAGCTATTGGTGGATGAACAGGCATTTGTGCCCAAGCAGTCGAGTAAAAACAGACAATAGAGATGTTGGAGCCTCTGCTATACAAGCTCTTGGGAAGATTTAAGTTTGTCAGATTCTTCAAAAATATACTTGAAACTCCTCCATGCAATGTCTTATATTGCTCAGGTCTCTAAACTCAAGCACTTGATAACTCACTCTTAGCTTTATTTTTTACTGGATTTAGAGATGATAGATTTCGTAGTAATCATTTAAGATTAGGATTGTAAAAGAATTGCCCCAATTTCTCTTGTGATGTGAAGGGGCAGTTCTAGTGGAACCATTCAGGGCGCCATGGATCATGGATTAGGAGGAGAATATCTGAACCACATTATTTTATTTGTGTTAGCACGTTTTTTTCTTATTTTTGTTATTTCCATTGCATACTCTATTAATCGACAGTAACTAACTGATGATCTTTTTTTAATTATGACCACATGAATCGCTCAAATAACCATGGTTGCTTAAATATGCAGCTGTTCATTTTGAATTCAGATACACAGTTCTTGGAAAATATTGGCAACAGTTTGGATAGCATCTGTTTCCGTGATGTTGCACAGAAAAAAAAATTGTGATTCACTTGAGGCTATTTGCATAAGTTCTTTGCAGATATAAGAGCGACTATACAAGTAAAATTACCACAAGTTAAACTTAGAAGGTCATCTGGGTTGAAAAGATTCTCTGTCACCTTGTTAGTTGACACCCCTAAGGTCGTTGGTGAGCAAATCTCTACATGTTTTAGTTGTCCAATGAGCTGAGAATATATAACATCATCAACAATATTGGCTACATTTGTCCAATGAGCAAATCTCTACATGAATCTTGAATCGCCAATATTGTCATAATTCCCAGGTCACTTTGATTTAACTAAATATTTTACCTTAAAAATAAAAATAGTCAACATTTGTTTATAATCCTCTAGTATCTAATCTACATAACCTACTGCACAAGAAATGTATGCCACTCATCGTGTTTTGGATTAAGTTCTGCATGAATTTGGAGAGGGTGCAAGTCTCAAGGCGCTGATATCTACTATATAGTTTTTTTTTTTTTTTTCATATTTGCTAATAGGATAATAAGTCACAGACTTGATCAATTGATCTTGCCAGTCCATGACAATAACTTGTTAATTTTTCATATGAATTGTATCATCTCCTTGATGATGCCAATATCTGCTACTATATTCCAGCTTCTGGCATCAGTTCTACTAATCATTTTCAAACTAATTGGACTAAATGTAATTTCAGATGAATTATTGATGCCTAAATAGTGGATCAATATTATATTCGAACATTATTCTCTAGCTTGGCTATTGAGCATACTGATGTTCATTATGGTATGAACTTAAATCGCATCCAGTCTATTCAGCTGGATTCTCTGATCAATAAGCTTTCTTAATGAGTACCTAGAATAAGCTCAAAAGAACAATTGTGTATTCCAAATTTCTTATAAAAGAATAACCAGGTCTAATCCATATTTCCTATCTCATCTGTAGGTCTTTGCAGATGCACTTGTCAAGAAGGCATATGAGAATTGGATGCATGTCATAGAATATGATGGTGAGGCTCTTTTAAATTTTACCAAACACAAGAAAACAAACGCTGCAAGAAACGAAGTATTATCAGCTTCGCCAAATTATCCTTCAAAAGACGATCAAATCTCTCAAGCAAATCTGCAAGCTTCAGTTCCTTTGGAGCAGCCTTTGGTCGACATAGGAGCATCAGGAGAAGGTACGATTGGAAGAAGAAAAAAAAAACTATTTTTTTTATATTTTTTTATGATGGGAAATTGTTAACTTAGCTAGGAGGCAATGCCATTTGCGTTGGATGCCGAGCGTTATAAATGCTATGCTTTAGCTTGAACCTGTGCAGCTGTGCTTTATCGTTTCATCTCAAGTTTTTGGATGTTATGAACTTTCATTCCGATTTCATCTACAGCCAACCTTTGTTTTCGTTAGCACTTTGTTTTTTTCCTTCTCGTTGGAAGTTTCATAAACAGAGTATTCATCATTGTTCTTTTCCTCCAGGAGCATCCTTATCAGGAAGCTATAGTGGAACCGAAGTTGCTACATACTTGAATAATCGGCAAACTCAAAGGGTGGCATCCAGTTCACATGCGCAATTCAAGAACCCTAGTTTGATGCCACAGAATGTGTTGATTGGCCCTCCTCCACAGGCTCTAGACATGAAAAATGACAGTGTCGCTCTAGCCCTGGCTCCACCACAGCAAGCAAGCATGGGAGTCCAGTTATGGAGCCAATCCATACATAACTCAAACATGGGAATGCAGGATGATTGGTCTAATCAGCGGGACGGTCGTGGTGGTATGGACGACTTCTTCTCTGAAGAAGAGATTCGCGTAAGAAGCCATGAACTGCTAGAGAATGATGATATGCAAAATTTGCTCCGCGTCTTCACCATGGGTGGAGCTTCTGCCAGTATCCCTGAAGATGGATATCCTTTATTTATGCCCTCACCATGTCCTAACTTCAACTTCGACGAAGAAAGGAGCCGGTCATCTGGTAAAGCAGTTGTCAGTTGGCTCAAAGTCAAGGCAGCCATGAGGTGGGGCGTTTTTGTTAGGAAAAAAGCAGCAGAGAGAAGAGCTGCTCAGCTCGTTGAATTATAAGATTACTGATGTATATGAATTGCAAACGGTTATTTTATTGTGTTGTGGCGATGAAACAGAAGGTCTTCCAAGTTGTTTTCGCATTTGTATTTGAGGGTACTGGTGCAAAATGAGATTTTTGAGCTGGATTTCTAATGGACACTGCAAGCTAGTCTCACATTGTGTAGCAAATCAATTGCTTCGGTTGCCTCCAACTTATCTTTTTAGCTAAATTCTCTTCAGGTCCATGCCAGTCGACGAGAGATCATTTCGATCTAGAAAATGTCTTTTTAGTTAATTTTTTCTCTCTCTGACCGTTTAATTTTTCTAGCAAAGTTAAACTCTGAACAAGCCATGATCAGTGTCCGCGAAGCCATTTAATTTATTATCTCTACTCTCACTACGAGTTGCACACATTGCTCCTAGTTTGTTCTGAAGGGCAAGCAGCTTTTAATGCTACGTTGTTAAACCAAAAGCTACTACTCTTTGAAGCCATTTGATCTATGGTATGTTCCTTCTGTTCTTCAACAAGTGGTGGGGCTGATTGCTGACATGAAGGCAGGCAAACAGCAGTCAATGCAACTTATTGAACTACAGGTACTTCTTCTTTTTAAATTTTTTATTATTGTTTGTATATACATTTTCTTGACAGATTTGAATCATTAATACTGGGGTTGTGGTGTCATTGACTATTTGACTGCAACTAGTTGCACATCATAAATTAGGGTAAGATACTTGGCCTAGGCTGATGGAGACTTGCAACAACCTATCCTGAAGCTAGGATGAGACTCAAAACTTAGAATACATAAATGGAAGACATAAAAGAACATTTTTATAACATACAAAAGTGGCCTGTTGAAATTTTGAAAAAAGCAAATTCTTAGAATTCAAAATTAATATCTGCCACTTTTATTGTAGATTATCCCAACCAAACCACCGACACTGCGGTTGTATAAGTTATTATAGTTTCTTTTTTCAGTTTTTTATGCCGAATTGAATTGAACTATCGTTCCTGGTTTACTGATTGAATTGGTTGATGATCAAGTTCAATTTGGAAAACATTATAGACACCATGTCTCTTCTTTTCTGTAACTGATGATCATACCTTTTCGACATACACCTTCAAGCATCATCTCACTCGATGATCTCCTCTTTCCTTTTTAAAGTTACAATTCTCTTTAATTGTGATCGAACATCTAGTGTCTTACCACTAAGAGTTTCTCAACTCTACATTTTATTACGATTTATCCTCATCGTCGAGAATGTCGACACCATCTAAGTCAATCTTGACAAAGTATGGTGCATATTATTTATAGAGTAGTTGGAAGAAAAGGTTGACAATGGATGGAAGGAGCCTTTGACTGAACATTTTTTAGCAGGAGAGGTTGCCCTCATCTGAAGGGCGATCCAAATCTGAAAAATCTTCTGTAGCAAGGACTTACTAGCAGGGTTTGTGCTAGACACAAATATTCGCCAACTTCATTTTCATATTGTCAATGAAAGTACTGTTTTCATTGACTCCAATTTCAAAGATTAAACATAACAAATCACAATCTAACTGTGTTCTTACACTCCATTAAATAACTGGTCGGTATGACATGTTTACTACCCTCAACTTCTTGTTAAGGATACATAAAGACTTAGGAGTTAGATGGATCTACCTCATTTATTACAATAGTCAAATGAAATTTTCAAAGTCATCAGTGTCTTTTAATTAGTAAACACACTCGTAAAGATCAATCAACTCCATACTTTCATGCCTTGGTTGGGAGGAATACTATTTTAAATAACTCGGATAGAATTCCTTTTATATGCTTATATTCATCATTCCAAGTGCAAAAATTAAAAGTCGTCCTTCAAATTATTTATGACCTGAAAGATGCTTTTAATAAACCGATTCCAAGCACAGAAAGTAGATTATTTTTTCTTTTTTCTTTTTTCGAATTGAAAATAGTTTGTCAAGCTGGAACTTTATTGAGTTGCAATGACTTGTCGATTTGATTGCATAGGAAATAGATGATTCAGACAGTTGGGGTCATTAATTAAACAGTCTCGTGTACCAATAAATTTGCCATGATGTACACAGCACTGATGGACAACTACTTTTTGTAAGATTGGTGGAGATTTATCTCTGGAAGGTTGTGGTATTTCTAAATCTATTCAATCCACAAGTCATTTATTTAATTTTTTTCTTGTTATTTTTCCCCTTAGGTTAGATCTTCTGATTTGTATTCAATCCACAACTATATATGTATATATATGTATCTACTAGTTTCAGATAATAAAATTTGTATTTTCAATCTCATCGCATTAATATTTTGTTATATATATGTATTATTATTTTTAAAAGCCCCACATTCTAATGGATAAACCAAAAAAAAAAAAAAAAAAAGTCGACTCCCAAGTTGACTCTCAACTTGTTCAATCGTATGTCTCTCAAGGTTTTATGGTTCAACGGAATTGATATTCGTATGATTATTAATCGATCTTTGAAATTTATTTTTTTAGGATTAATTATTCGCTCATGTAAAAGACTATTCGGATGGTGAATCAGCTGATAAAAACATTTTACTATCAGTGTGTAAATAGTAGATATGTTTATCGATTTTTCGATTCAGTTTTAATTATCCGTCAATATTGAAATCGATTTCGAACTGGTTTTGATTTCAAAATTTTAATTTTGAAATAAATTCAATCCGAATCGGTTCCGAATTGATTATAAATTGTTTTCGAAACAGTTTCGGATCATATTCTTCGAACTTGAGCTTTCAAATTCATCTATCGCGTTATTAATCCTATTCTTTTTTATATCGTAAAATAATCTTATAGGCATATTAACATACTAAGAATTTCAACTTTTAAATTAACAATCGGAATCAGAATCGATTTCGAAATCGATTGGAATTGAATCGGAATCATTTCAGTTTCATTTCGATTCGGTTCCAAAATTAGTTCATCTGAATCGATTTCGATTCCAAATTTAACGAATTGATTCCGACTCAATTATGAAACGAATAGATCCGTTAAACATGCCTAGTAAACCGTGTCTCCACATAAGTTTTATCCTTCCTTTTGGCCGATCCACTTCCTCTCGACCCGGTTCAGTCGGAGAAAATGAAGAACCGAACCAGGTAGACGAATTTTAAAAACCAGCGTTCGAGCGATCTATAAAGAAACTCCCCGATCACCGAGAGCCGAGTGCCCGCAGAGATGGAGTCAGTTAGAGCCGAGTGGGGGATGAGGGCGCTGTCCCTGGTGCTCGCTGCCATGGCTGCCCTCCTCGTGGGCTTGGATTCAGAGACTGAGACTGTGGTCTTCATCGCCAGAAAAGCCACCGTCAAGGATCTAACTGCCCTTTGGTACCTCCTCTCTCTCAACTCGATCGAGAATTCTTGTTCTTTTCGATCGAGATTCAGTACCTAAATATCCCTTCCCGTCGCTGCAGGGTGATGACCATCGCCGCTTCCGTGACTGGCGGCTACCATCTCCTCCAGCTCTGCAGGTGCATGGCCTCTGCTGCGCTCGGCCGGAGCTTAAGCCCGCAGAACAAGTTCGCCGCGTGGCTCCAGTTCTTACTGGACCAGGTAAAGTTTCTTGGACGACGAACTCGATCGGATTTAATTCGCGCACGCACTACGTCATGCAGCGGAGAAAGAGACGAGCTGAAATTTCACTGAACGCGCAGGGAGTGACCTATGCCATCTTCGTAGCGACCATGGCGGGGTTGCAGGGGTCACTGGTGGCGTTGCTGGGAGTGCACAAACTGCAGTGGCTGAAGCTGTGCAACATCTACGGCAGATTTTGCAAGCAGATCGCCGGGGGCTTACTTTGCGGTTTGGCGGCGGCTCTCGCCATGGCGGTCGTCGCTGCCATCTCCGCTCGCCGTCTTTCTCCACTCCGCTCCTCGTCCTCAAATTGAAGCGAGCTCGATCGCGGAGTTCGATCGATGTCGAATTGTCTGAATGTTTTAATTAGTAGCAATTAAGTGACGGTCATATGTTGAATATCGTCTTTGTAGCCCCCCGAGAAGAAGGCGACTAGCTGCTGCAAGTTACGTTCCTTAATTAGTTTACAACGACCACATGCAAATTAAAGAAACTATCCTTGAGTTTGGTACAGAGCTTCCTTTCCAGTGATGAATTGCTATAGCAATCTGTGATCTGACCTATCATTATACTCATTTCACAAAAAAAAAAAAAAAAAAAAATCATTTTCCTTTTAATTCGGGTCCATCAACACTTGCAACTTCCAAATGGGTGGAGCTTGCGTTGTGTGTGAAGGAAACAATTCGAGTCGATCGACTAACATGAATCGATCATATTCGTTAAGTACTTTGTGTGACATTAGTTTCTTAGATCTATTCCTCTTAATGATGAGGACATGCATGCAGTGACTTTAATTTCGACACTTAATTCTGTATCATTATGTCTACTATCTTTAATTAATTATATATCTTCCATATGTTTTATGATAGTTTTCAAGGTAATTAAAAACTAATAATCCGATTTATTAATTATCTTCGAGTTGATATCCTTTGTTATAGAAGAAATCTAATATTAATTTTAGCTGATGTAGAAATGAGCATTTTTCTCAAAAAAAAGGCAAAAAGAAAATTCGGGGAGAATTATTAAAGAAAATAAACCGATTGCTCTCTCGCTTTCGTTTTATCATTTTTCAGAAGAAAATTAAACGAGAGAGAGAGAGACCTGAAACAGTTGTGATCTCTCTGCAGAGTTCATGGTCGTGGAGAAGACTGTAGAGATCAGCTGCAAGATTTCTTCTTCTTCGTCTTCTTGTACATCACGCACGGATATGATTCTCCTGGCGGCCGGCGCCGTCGCGGGGACGAAGAGGGCGGCGAGATCGCCGGGCACCCGGAAGTACCCCCCCAGGCGGCGGCGCGAGCTTCCTTTTCTACGGCCGCGCGCGGCTTCCTCGGCGGCGGAGGCGGCGCTAGCGCTGGCTTCGCTGCCGCTGGCTTGGGCGTTACGCAGATCTCTGCTTCCTCCTCTTCCCCTTCCTTTCTCGGCCTCGGTTGTCGTTCTCCGACGTCGGCCCGGGGAGTGTTGCTCGGCGGCGAGGGACGCGGCCGGTGATCGATGAACTCCAAGCCCATGGCTTTACGGGAGGAGCGAGAGCACGCCGAGGAAGCGGCAATGGCGATCGGAGAAGAAGGAGACGATGCGTGGGGTGGCATGAGATGGAGGTGGCGGCGGCGGCGGCGACGATGAGCTTTTGTAGGAATAGAAAGGTGCAGAATTAATATAGAAGCGATTAAGGTACAGATCAGACCAGGCTTTTAAAGCGAGCTCAATTGACCCATCGGGCTCGATTCAAAAGCCTTGGAGCCAGGCCGGCCCGGTCTATAAGCTAGTCGACTCGACTCGGTCGAATTCACAGAGGGTTTGATCAGGAAAAGAAAATTCAAGGACAGGAAAGTGTTAATTAAAAAGCAAAACATTTTGGATACCTGGATCGCATTTATGCAGGATCCAATTCAATTTATTATTTATTTGCTTCCCTAAAGTGTGGGTCAACAGAGATCTTCAATGCAGATAAATACCATGCTTTCCCAAACATAATACCCATGTACGTAATAATAAACAAGGAACAATCAGAGGCAAATTTAAAGGGATGATCCTCTTGTAAATCACTCTTGAGATTAGCAATTAAATCGACCACGATTACAACGGAGGAACAATTATATTTATATATCCAAAACCGCAGAGAATTCTGCAAGATACTTACGGTCGCTTTGTTACTTGTTAGCTTTTACAAACACGCCATTAAATATCCATGCACAGTTGAAAGTGCAAGATGATGGTATTAGTGTCTACAGCAATTGTATATCTGTAATATCATGATATTGCTCATTTTAATCTAAATTTATAATTTTATTTTTTATTTTACCTCACGAACAAAATCTCATTTCAATTGAGATATTTTTTTCATGTCTTATAAATGTGAGACTTTAATTATATTTTCAATACTCCAATAATCTCTCATAAAATAAAGGATCACATTGATCCCTCTCAAATTTATTCGTCCTCGAAGGACATTCTCTGTTTAATATCCGATCCTTAGTCCATCAGAACTTTTTGTCAACTGTTTGATCCTTCTGACCCAGCTGGATTTCCTATCAGTTGTCCATCCCTTCTGACTCAACTGAACTTTCGGTCAATTGTTTGATCCTTCCGATCCAACTGGACTTTCTGCACCACATTGACCCCTCTAAGTCTATCCGTCTTCGAAAGACATCCTCTGTTTGATGTTCGATCCTCAATCCATCAGAATTTCCTGTCAACTGTCTGATCCTCCTAATCCAACTGGACTTCCTATCAGTTGTCCATCCCTCCTGACTCAATTGGACTTTCTGTTTGGTGTCTTATTTTTTTGATCCGAACATGGAAGTTCTACTTCCTTCGTTCGAGGTTCATAACTTGATATGAATTAGGACTTTGATATCAATAATTGTTGGTGACTATAAAAATCATATATTTCCATAATACTATGATATTGTCCAATTTGAACCTAAATTTTCATTATTTTATTTGCAGACTTTATTCAAAAAATCTAATCCCAATGAAAATATTTTTTAATATGAGGAGCTGCAAGTTCTATTTTGGGTGAAATATTGAAAGAAAGAAGTTAATTGTAGGTAGCATGAATCGATTCAATGCTAAAGAAGTAAGAACTTAGAAGCAAAAAAAAAAATAGAAAGAACTTTACCCACGGATGCGGATGATGAACAGAAGCTTGGCCTCCGGGCTAACGTAGAATCCGCCATTCATGCGTAATTCAAAGCATGAACAATTAATTGCTCCTTCTGTTGAATTAAAAGCAATTGCAGTCATGGGACGCATACTCCTTGTTTGCCTTTGTTTTTTCCCGATTCTTCTTCTTCTTCTTCTTCTTCTTCTTAATTGTTTGGCTCGAGCTCCTGCTTCTTCGCCAGCGCCCACTGCTCCTCCCTCTTCCGCCTCTTTAAAACCGACTCAGGAATCACCGCCTTTGCACTCTCCGTCGCCATCCCAAGACCACAGATCTCAACTCGAAGTCATCCCGCGAATCACACACGCCGGAACGACGGGGAAATCGACTGTCAGGAAGTTAGTGAGGCATAGGATCGAAGCTTAGAAGTTACCACATCTCCGGAATACCTTCCACGGCGAAGCTTAGCGAGTTACGGATGGATCCAAGCGGGCCGAACGAAATTGGTTGGGCCGCCCGCTTTTATAAAGCACCGGGATTATTTATTTATTTATTTATTTAAATCCAGAATTCGTTGGCCCAATTTCTTATCATCCATAAATTTATTCAAAAGTCAACCTCCATGCTACTCGTCATTCTACCGTTATAAAGCTTCTCTTCTCCTCTCTTGTCTCTACAAGGATAACGTATTAATTGAAACAGAATAATATTTATAAAATAAGCATGAGTCAATTTCAGAGGAGGGTCAAAAATCTCTCCTTGGACTCTGATGGTCATCCTTTGTCTTGGCCAAACGCGTCAAGGTCAAAGACCCCCCGCAATTTATCTCTTTCACAATAACTGTGAATAAATCGATGAGAATCGCTAGATTAACGATTCTAACTTTTTTACAAAATCCTACAATTATATTTATGTTGAGAGTGAACGAATCGTCGTTTTGTGCCAAGTCTACTATTATATTACTTCTCAAGGTAATTGGCTATAGCAGCGCAGAAACTATTGTAATAGACAGTATCGAATCTCGACGTGGAGTCTAAAATTCTCACTCGGATTCAGAAACTCTCCGCTGCTTTAGTCAACGGCTCAAGGGATATAATTTCCTCATTATTTACCTCTTTCATGTTGATTATATGACTGACTGACGAAAACACTACAGGCAAATAAACTATCTTTTTATTGCAATTCTACCATTATATTACACTTTGCCTCCAATGGAAATTGATCTCTTAGAACACTTGAATCGATCTCTTAGAACAGGCAAATAAACTATCTTTTTTTTTCGAACATAAGCAACTGAGAAGACCGCTAATATAGCAATTTCATATTAAATTACACTTGCCTTCGGATGAAAATCCCTCACTTGACCTTCAATTGTATCAACACTTGATCACGGTAGAAAACAAACACCCTGATTAATATTTTCATCCAATAACAAAATTAACCGTTACTTACTTTCGTAACTCTGCATCATATTAACCATTCGACTTTGTTATATTGCACTTCCGATAACATCTTGCCCAGTTTTTTTTTTTTTTTTTAAATTCGGAATTAGCTGGCCTAATTTACTATTAGTCAAAAATTCAAAATATAATTTATACCCGTTCAAAATATCGACTTTCATAATACTCATCACTAATACCACTATATCACACTTGCGTGAAAATCGGCCACATATTTACTATTATAATTTAAATATATAATTATTCACTAAAAATAAATGTTATATCCATATCATAGGATTCTAGCATATTATACGTGTTTAAATTATAAAATAATTTAAATATACAAATTTTATTCTTAAACCGATCGCAAACTTTTACACTGAACAAACAGCTTTTATCGAAACAAAACTTAATTCCAATAAAAAAAATCTTTTCAAATTAGCAACCTTATGAAAGCATTTAATTAGAACATTGAAGGAAGCAAAGCTTTACTGAAACATAATCAGAACCACTTTGGTCGAAGCTTGTTCTTAAAACAAATAAAAAATGCACATTTACAAAAAGGAAAATGAATAACTTGGATCACACATAAAAGAAAATAAAAAAACAACTAGAACTGATAGCATTGGCAAATACATAGACAAATACTTCAAACAGAGAAGGATAACATGAAGAATCTCTTTCGTGTATTTTTGTTCTTCTCGACTGGCTAATATTAAGAAGATTTTAGCCTTTAAGTTGGTTGCCTACTCGCCGGACATCCTACAAGTGACTTGGCTAACTGATGATGCATCACAAGCATGTAAAACAATATTGTACAGACACACAAAAAAAAAAAAAAAAAAAAAAAAAAAAAAAAAGAAGCATACTGAGACGGATTCGACGATCGGGAACTCATCGCTTCCATCAAATGCCTATTGCTACATGTATATAGAATCTCTTGGTAATGCGATACGACTCACCGGTAAGGAGGATCTAGGCAACCCCAACTTCTGCCGAGTTGCTCTGGCGACGAGTTACCAGGATACGAATTAGGCGAGGCCAGGTGGACGAATCGATGTTTAAAAAGGAATTATCAGAAGACATTTTTGCTTACCCCTTCTTTTGCTTCTGATAAAGCATTTGACATAGTTGGAGAAGGATTTTTTGAAAGATCCCTCATTGTTCCCTGCAGTTAACAGTAGAGCGCATTGAAGTTTCATCAGGGAAATGTAATGTGCAAAAACATAATAGCTGAAGAACACAAGCAAGTGGAGGAGGCAAAATGACTATAAATTTCCAATCGATTGTAACTGCAGTTGCGGATCTCGAACGTGTCTAGAGTAATATCAATGTATGAGTTTGAATGCCAGTAGAAATAAAAAATGATCTAGGCCCGTAGCTACTTAGAGTTAAATAAGAATCGCAAAGGTGGTGATTTAGTTAACTCAAACAGCGAAGAGGTGGCAAGACCTATATTCCAATCCTATCTGTCCATTTGCAGCTCCTCAGTAGGCTTAGAATTTTGCATTACATGTTTTTCTAAAAACGGCCAATTATTTCGCCAAGGATCCAAAGGGATTAGATGTATATGGTTTGAATTGTACAAATTAACTGGCAAGTGACTATGACAAGAATCAGTTGTAGGCAGATGCTTACTGCAGTATTAACGACACTGCTAGTCCAACCTCTAAGCGTAAGAAAGTGGAACTCATGTGAAAAATTGCAGAACCAAAGTAAATTCAGAAACACTTACGAAGCCACAGTATGTGATCTTTAATCAAATGGCAAACCTCACTGAGTTTGATTAGATCGATCATCAATTTTGCAAATGCAAATCATCTTGTGCAAGAGATAATTTTTAAGGTAATCTACACTTCATCAGCAATTCTAATGATTGCCTAAGTTCAATAAATACCTCGACTGATTTCTTATACCAGTTAAAACGTTAATCAAACAGGAAATAAGTACAAATATTAAATACATCAGAAAGTGTTTGAAATACTCCAGTAGCTAAAAAGACAAATATCACAATGGAAAATAAAATTGATCAAAGAAAAGAAAGACTAAGAGAAAAACATGTCCTAAGCACCTTATTCGCCCAAACAAGTCCACATGCATTGCACAATGTTCGAGGCCCATTAGGTCCACGACGCATCATTGGTGTTGACCTGGCACTGATTCCACAGTGGTGGCATCTGAACAAAAACATGAAAAGAAATATCTATTACCACGATCAAATTGTGAATTTTTTTAAAGAATCTGACACTGGAACTATATCATGTGATATTACCACAGTTAGAATCTCAGGATACAAGTACAAACGACCATGTTAACCAAACTAGGGAAATACTAATTTAAAAAGTTTACTCAGATGCTGATGGCTCCTGGTTTTCCTGTGAGCTACCATTTTCAGTAGCATCAGAAGTGGCAACACCAGAATTGGGATCTTCATGCCCTGTCTTAGATGATGTAAACTGACCCTTGTTCCGCTGCATCCTACATCAAAAAGATTGAACTATTACTCATGAAGATACAAATGCTTATGTTTTCTATCCAGGTGCAATGACTAATTTATATAATTGTTAAAAAATAGATAAATTCTAGATAAGTTAATGTTCCGGCCTATCTAAGAGATTAGAGTAAAGAGAAGTCACTTTCTCATTCCATTGGGTTTCTTCCTAGTGAAAGAAGAATTCCAGAAGATAACAATGAATGGTATACTTTCAAGATTGACTAAAATAACTATGAAAACTAGAATTACATCAAGGGAGATGAATATTTGATCCACATCTAATTATGAGCTTCAGCAAGTGATGAAGAGTAGAATTCTTGCTCAATGTTACTCATCCTCTTTAACACTCTTCTCCTCTAGTAAACTGTGAAAAGTTATGAGACAGCACATAATACTTTGTCAGTATCAGTAAGTGCCAATCTCTGGCTTAACTTCTGGACCCTGGTTTATTTCATTTTCTACAAGCACGTAAGACTGTAACCATAATAACCAAAGAAACTTATAACTTGGGTGTCATAATGTTATTGAAGGCAAGTCATATTTGTCCCAACTAAATAGAGTCATCTACTACATCAGTCTTATCCTTCCATTGAATTATATGCAATTTCACTAGTAATATTCAAATTAATTAAACTATTTTTTTTATTCCATTAACTAATGTTTTCTTTGGTCTTCCTCTATCCCTTGCACATTCCACTCTAATAGCTTCAACTCTTCCAACTACAAAAACTCTTGATCGTCTTTACACATATTTATATCATGTCAACCTATTTTTTTATTTTATCCTTCCTATTATCACCATACATGAGTTTTTATCATTTTCATCTTTAATATATTTTTTTTATGTGTTATTTACTATCAGTCAAATACTCCAACCCAATATGGTGGATCATACCATAGTCTAACAAAAATTTCTTTTAGTCAAAAGCAAACATGATGATTAGTCAATACTTCAAAAGCTCTTCACTATTTTAACCATCCATTCTTTATCATATTAATTATATCGACATCAATATTGTCTTTTGTTGAATAATAAACTGGAGGCTCCAAAAATTCTTAAAGAGATTTCATTTTCTTCCATCTTAACTATCTCCTTTTTTGCATGTTACTACACCTACGTTTCATATATTTAGCTTTTGTTCAACTTATCTTAAAACTTTTAGTTTTTAAATTCTCCCAAATTCATCTACTAGTTGACGCTTAATGTAAGACTACAACTATAGAAAAATCATTTGTCCCACTCTTAATAGCTCAAACACTACAAACAACATATATATATATATATATATATATTATCACATAAATATGAATAAATATTTATTTCTTCACCAAAACCCACCACCACAATAGTTGTAGATGTAAGACATGAGTATTATCATTAGTTACTTCTACTCCATTATTCTACTATTTATTAATGATTTCTTCATGTAGTAGAAATATATTACAAAGAATCACATCTCCATCTAAATGGAATCTTAGGGGGCGTTTGGTTCGCAGAGAATTTTCTGTTTTCTGTTTTTATTTTCTCTTTTTCCAGAAAACCGAAAACGAATTTTTTTTGTTTTCCAATTTTCCAAAAAACGCTCTTTTATTTTTTGGAAAACGAAAATGGAAACAGAAAACGATTATTTCTCGTTTTCCAGTTTTCCAGAAAACACTCCTTTATTTTCTGGAAAATGGAGATGGAAAACGTGAACCAAACGCGTTTTCTCATTTTCGCAGAAAATAAAAATGGAAAACGGAGATGAAAACGCTTACCAAACGCCCCCTTAATTTTTATTGTGAAATTAAGTCAACAGCTCTGGATCCAAAAGACAAAATTGCATTGCTAAAGTGCATAACGAGGTTATGTCAATTAGATCTTGGATATTACCATTGATCTTCACTGCGATAAACCTGTACAATTTCAGCAGATGCAACTTGAAGACATGAGGATGAATGAGACAGGAGATTTATTCTCACTTTCTATTGATTGCTTGTCCTTTTTCCTCGTATTGTAATTGTTTAACTACCCATCACACTTGGTCGAGCTAAAAACAAATTTAAGCCAGTGTCATAGATGAAAGCTGAAAGCTGTTGACTTAGTTTTAGTTTCAAAAATTGTGGAATAACTGAAAGCTGGATGAGAATCCCAAGTTTTGAATGAAGAAAGTCACAAAACATCCATAAAATCTCCAGAAGGGAATTCTGTAGACAAGATGAAATACTTGTATGAACACTGATCAATGTTCTTAAAAGGTATAACTTGCAATTTTCCTTCTTCAAAATACAATGAATCAAACAAGTTTAAAAGAACAGTATGTTGATAGACATGGGGGGGCCTCCATACATGCATCCAATAATTTGTATTTTATATCTGTGTTTGAGACAACCAGTCATGAAATATCAGGTAAAATGGCAATTTCCATACAGAAAATGTTTTCTGGATGATTCTAAAAATGTCATTCTCACATCAACTAAAAAGTATCATCAGAATTGTTTTTGAACCCACAAAAGTATACCATTTGATTCAATGGCGAGGGGGGAAAAAACTTCCTACCTAAGGGCGACCTCTTTGCGAACATCATAGCGTATTTTCTTATCAAAATTTCTCACTTTTCTCTTCTCCCGGAACCTCATCAACGAAGCAATTCTATGAGGAACGTCCATTCCCTGCCAAAAATTGTAAACGAACAAACAAATTAGAAGCTCTCGAGGCAATACCAGGCGACGCATGCATTTTCTTCGTCTTGGACACAAGATACCTTGTTCTGCATTGAAGGTAATGGAAATGAATTCAACCCCACGTTCATTTCCTGCCCCCCGAGCAGCAGCAGCACTGCTTTAACCTATAAAGAAGTTGAAAACCAGCAAGGTTCAACCACCATCGCCCTGCGTCTGATACCGCAGCCGCTCTGAACAAGCTTCAAGGTGGAAAAATGTAACCTTTTCCGGCGAGACGTTGTCGAACACGTAGACGTCGCCTTGGAACGATAGTGTGAGCTGATTGCCTGCGCCTGCGCCTGGCACGATCATCCTGTTAGGGTCCCCAAGATTGATCGGTTCGGAAGGCCCCTCCATTTCTATCTCCTCGTTCTCGCCAGCCGCATACCGACCATCCTCCATCTCATGGCTGCCGCTGCCGCTGCTGTGATCCGCCTCGTGGAACTGAGACAAGGCGCGAGCGTCCGCAGCAGCAATCAACTCGCCGCCGCCGACGCTGCCGCCGGTGGCGGCGATCTGGTGACCGACGGAAGGATTTGGGTTCATCTCCAAATTTCGCTGCACGCCCTGATTCCCCCGAGCCGACACTTGGGAGGAAAATCGACCCAGATCCAAACGGCGTCGACAAAAGAATGAATCAAACCGACAGATAAGGTTTCGAATCGAACAGTTTAGTCGAACGACGAACGAAATGGAGAGGGCCAATGGAACGGAGAAATCTCGGTTCTACCGAAGAAATCCATCAGCAACTGCAAAACCTAAAAAATCTGATCAGGATTCAGAAAACCCTCTTTTTTTAAAAAAAAAAATTACAATATTATTTCCGTACACAAATTAAATATCTTCTTTTTTTCAACTGGAAAACAAAAGTAATCACATTTATGCTAATCAAAGATCGAACTAAGATTTAAAAAAAAAAAAAACTCCCTAAATTTCTCTTTTTCATAATACTAAAATTATTGATGGTTGATGTTTACTTTGAAACTAAAGCGAATAAGATTTACATTTTTTGCGGGCGCATTTTTAGTTGGATGGCACGAAGTGACCCTGCGCGTGCAACTTTGATGAACAGTGTTTTCACTGTTCATCAAAGCATGATGAACAGTGAAAACACCGGATGCATAATTACTGTGCATTTTCCTCCGTCGCGCATGTGCCACACAAAAATAGACATCCCCTCAAATGAAAGATCACATTGACCCCCCTCCCCCGCCTCAAGTTTATCCGTCATCGAAGGGCATCCTCTGTTTGATGTCTGATCCTCAATCCACCATGACTTCTTGTCAATTGTCTGGTTTTTCTGATCCAGTTAGACTTCCTGTCAGTTGTCCAACTCTTCTAACCCAACTGAACTTCCTACCAGTTGTTTGTTCTTCCCAACCCAATTAGACTTCTTGCCTGGTATATGATTTTTCTTGATCTAGACATGGGAGATCAACTTCCTTCGTTCAAGATTCATGATTTAACATGGAACTTGACTCTGATATCAATTGTTAGTGTCTATAAGATCTACATATCTCTACAATAGTATGATATTATCCATTTTGGACCTAAGCCATTATGGTTTTGTTTTTGGACTTCATCCAAAAACCTCATACCAATGGAGATATCTTTTTATCTTATAAGCACATGATCTTTTCCATGCTTTACCAATACAGGACTTTGATTGTATTCCCAATACTCCAACAAATTCTATCAGATTCCGATCCAATAAAAATCCGACCACGGTTTGGCAAGGATTGGAGCCCTGCGGAATCATGCACGAATTCGAGCTGGATTACTATCGGAATCGGGTGCGATTGTGATTGCCAGTGGGTGTAGCATTGACGGTTGCAAATTCGGCTAGATTCCGATCAAAATCCGATTGTGATTCTACTGATCGATCGATTGGTCGTCGTTGACCAACGGGTTCAGACATTGGCTATAGCGCGCATTCGGAGAAGAAGACGATGTGATATCTTTGTGCATTTTTTCATTACTGTGCACCTTCGTTCGATCGAATGGTGGAGAATGAATCGCACACGAATCACCCACAGATCGTCGCGCAACATATCAAAACTCTATATATATATAATATAGAGTTTTGATCTGTTGCGCGACTTGTTCTTTATCGTCCGATCGAACGGAGGTGTACAGTGATTTTGTCGTCTTCTTATTCCTCAAATGTGCACTATAGTCAACACCTGAACTCGTCGAATTGCCGTTATCATCATCGTGGGCGACTAATGGACCGACTAATAGAACCACAATTAGATTCCGATTGAATTTCAATTGGAATCCGGTCGAATTGCGGTCGCTAGTATTGCAACCGCGGGCTCCCACAATTGGGACCGATTTCGACTGCAATTCGATCGAAATTCATCTAAGCTCAAGTTCTTGTCAGACCGCAGCTGGATTTCGCTCGGAATCCGATTGAATTGCGACCGCCAACGCTGCGATCACGGGAGGGCGCAATCACGAACGTTTCAAGTGAGAATCCGACTGAGACTGGAGCCTGACCAGACCGTAATCGGATTCCGATAGGATTGTGGGCGGAATCCGATCGCTCGATGACGATGTCGGATGGTGCTTGATCGGGCATCGAGCGAGTGATCAGTGTGGCAAATGCACAGTGTGACAGATCGCAATGAAAATTACTGTACATTTCTCGTATCTGCGCACGGAACGCACAACGCAAGTCGCGCGCAAAAAATAAAATAAAAATAAAAATAAAAAAATATATATAGTACTTTAAATACAAATTATATCGAAGTTAAAATATTCAATATCACAGTTACTCGACAGATGAATTATATTTTTATTTTAAATATAAAATTCAGTTTTTTGAATACGAAATGGAAGCTGAAAAAAGAAACCGCCATATAAAAAATATAAATGTATTTTCGAATATTTCTCTTTATTATAGATAAATAAAAGTGCGATGGAACTAAAGTTTCTTCCTCTTTTTTTTTCTCTCTCCGGGGAAGGTGTACTCGGCCGAGAAGTCCTCCGGCGATCCCTCTCCTGATCGGCGATGGAGGCGGACGGCGGTGCGGCGCCGTCCCAAGGACAACTGGCTACGCCTGCAGTGGAAGCGGCGGCCCCGCCGAAGGTTGAGAGGCTCAACCCAGCGGTCCAGCAGCAGCTAAACCTAGAGTCAGTCAAGACCCGCGCGCTGGGACTCTACAAGGCTATCTCTCGCATCCTCGAAGAATTCGAAGCTTTCGCTCGCTCCAATACCACCCCCAAATGGCATGTATTTTCGTTTTCCGTCGCCATGAACTTCTCTTTCCTTCTTCTTAGAGGAATCTGTTCCTAGGGTTTCATGCCCGGTGCTTCCCCCCCCCCCCCACAACGTTTGATCCACTGTTTTCGGTTGAAAGCAACTGCACTAAGTATTCTTTCCCGTTAAGACATTCACGGTACCGATGCGTGAATGATAAGTCCGGTTAATCTTTTTCGAAACCCAACTGATGTTTATATTTCCGAAGTGTTGCCATTTCAAGCTCTCATGCCCTAATATTTTCTTATCAAGTCGTCTGAGAACGGTGATACGGAATGTTACACAATTTTGGGGGCAAGGGAAGAGTATCGTCCCGTGTAGAACTAAGTAATGATGATCATTCACCTTATGGGATATGCTGGTTTCTGTGCACTTTTTCATCCATGAGAAGATTTTTTTTCCTCGAAGAATTTTGGTTATTCATAGATATGTCTGTCTGCTTTAGTATTAGTTCCATGGGCATCCACATTATCATTCTTTAAGTATCTATTGGAGGCGATTTTTGCAGGTAGTTTGACAGAGAAAAAAATCCTATGATTCTCCATTCGTATAGCAATGGTCAAACACACTTTTGATGTGATAAGCGAGCTTCTACATTGCAGGCAAGATGCACTTGGGCAATTTTCAATGGTGAGTATGGAACTCTTCAACATAGTGGAGGACATTAAGAATGTATCCAAGGCATTTGTGGTCTACCCAAGAAATGTAAATGCCGAGAATGCAACAAGTAAGACAGGATGGACTATTCTCTTCTTCTCCTGCATAAACTAAATCTTCAAATGTTATTCTCCAAGGTTTTTTAAGATTTTAGAAATTCATTTTTTATTAAAAATATTTTTCATGTTTATTACCTATATGGTGCCATGAACTAGGCTGTTGATTCCTTCAGTATTAATTGCTTTTATGGTATGATGGCCTTACCATGTGTCAAAAATTCCAAGCTGAATTCAGAAAGATGTTTTTTTGGTTCTGGAACCTAAACAATAAAAGTTTACGTCGGTCCTGCTTCTCAACAAGCTAACCCAATGATAAAGAAAAATAAAATGACTGGGGGTGGCATGAGAAGGTACAGTAAATGCACATATCAAAAGAGGGAGAGACTGGGAGCAATTGCTAAGTCGTATTTTGTTTCATCTGTTGAAAAGATAAAATCACATATCTCAGCATGGTTACAAATGTAATCTAGAAGTTGTCTGCAGTTGTATGGTCCATAGAGTCTTTCATCAACTCCTCAATGTTGATTCATTCAGAAACAAACCTAACATTTACCCTTTTAATTATTTCTCTTATATACTTCATAGTCTAGAATATCCCTGAATTTTTCCCTTTGCAATCTTTTGCTGAAACTCTGGTCAAGTATCGTCCAATTACTGACGACTTATGATAAATCATCTCAGTATTACCTGTGATGCTATCATCAAAGTTGTTACCAGAGATGGAAGCTGAGGATACTACAAAAAGGGAGCAATTATTATATGGGATATCTGGTCTCCCTGTACACATGCAAATTGAGAAGTTGAAGGTAATCTAAGGATCTGAGTTGAAAAGCAATTGCACTGTTTCTATTCCAATTGTATGCCTGCACTGCCTTGTCTAAACAGTTGGCTGCTGGAATTTAACAGACTAGAATTGACATGATTGGAGCAGCTTGTGAGGCTGCAGAGAAAGTCATATCTGACTGTCGTAAAGCTTATGGACTGGGATCTCGTCAAGGACCAACACTTGTTCCAACCTTGGATAAGGTACAAGCTGCAAAAATTCAGGAGCAGGAGAATGTACTCAGAGCAGCGGTTAATTTTGGTGAAGGTGCTTATGTGTCATTACTCTTTACTAGGAGAATTTCTAACTGGATTTACAAGACACAAGTTATTATGCTATGGCCTATCCATGCTTTCCTACTTTATATTTACCTGATTTAAAGAATCTCTTCAGGTTTCAGGATTTCCATTGATCAGAGACAAGTACCTACTTCTCTTCCTAGCCATTTGGCAGATGTTCTTTCATTTGGTGATGGTGCACAAAATTTGGGCGATAACGCTGGTATTTGGCATTAGTAGTTGTTATTTCAAACGTAGTTTTGGTTCTTGATTACCATATGCAAGATATGTTCCTAGGATCTGTTGCTGAGGTTTACATTATGGGATGTCCTTAAGTCTGTGGTCTGTTTGTAGATGCAACAAATTATGAACTAATGTTTAAGCATACTTATTTTACTGTTTCCATGTAGGTGCTTACGGGAAAAACACATCCTCGTTTTCATCTAACCAAGGAGTACTGCAGGTCATTACCCTGAGAACTTGGACAAATTGTGTTTCTGTATTTCTTAAATCCATCTAATTATTGTCTTGCTATCCTTCAAGCTGCATACATTGCTCTCTTATGTTATGCAGACACTTTTATTTTATATGTAAGATAGTTTTTTGAGTGGGAAATAGACACTTGAATAGGAGGTAGACTAACAAAGAACAAGCAAGTAGGAAGAAGTAATATATGATAATTGGAGAACAAGGTAAACTTGCCATTTAAAAACTCAAACTTCGTTAAGAACTTGTCATACCACTATATTTATTGCTAAGATCTTTGACATATAAAAACTGACAATTGTGCTAATAACTTAGTATTACGAGTTTCTTTTACTTTTGAGCTCATATTAAAAATTTATGAAAAAACTAGACATAGTTTAATGACTTAACATCTCTAAATCAATATGCATTCTGTTGGGTTCCAAATTTAAAAATTGTCCTCACAGTGTGAGTTTGAAATGTTTTTGGATTGTTGGTTTGACAAGTTGTCATTATTGGATTGGTGGTGATTGTGCAGACAATTTAGAAAGCTAAACATTGGCATTACTTGTCCATTCTTGAACCAAGTTTATCAGCTTATCTCTATTTTTTGAATTGATTATAATGAAGTTCAGAAGTTCACAGCCGCTTTAACTTCTAATATACACAGGGTGATTTGTAAGCACTCTCAGAGGTACTAGGTGATCAATGGTATGGTGGGTTTTGTCTCACGTTAATATTTAAGATCTAGGGTTGCTATGATGAATTATAAATACATGCAAGTATCCCATATAATCCAATATAATATTTTCATTTTCCTATACTTAAATATGGTATCAGAGAATGCCTTTTAAGTTAGGGTGTTCAAGTTATCCCATATAATCCAATATAATGTTTTCATTTCCCCAAGCTTAACATGGTATTAGAGCATGCCTTTTAAGTTAGGGTGTCTCAAAGAAGAATATTCCCTTGGGGGGTGGCCTCCATCAACCTCCCCTCAACCTCATGATCTCCTGTCACGGCCTCCATCTAGTGTTTCACTCTTGTTTGTTTGCCAATTTCTCTGTCAGAAACCCAAGCACCACAAGTTCCTTTTTACTTGTTCCCAGTTGAGTTGTATGACCTAGGTGAGATGAGTCCACTGCACAAAGATTTGCCCACACAAGCCATCCCATGCGATGACTGCAGTGCATCTGTGGGCCCCTTAGATTAACTGTTGCATCTGCCTTTCTCCTCCTGTGCCTCACACATGCAACAATGGGTCGCTTATCCTCAAACACCAACGGGCAGCGGATCAATGCGCAGCTGATCCTCATGCTTGGAGGCCCTCTTCTGTATATGAGCCTTGGGTTTTCATGAAGTGGATCTCACACCAATTCTCTCATTAATGATCAACAATTATATGGGAGCCATGCTGTTCGTTGCTATCTTCGCCATATTTGCTACTAGCAACCTTGTTTGTTGTCTGCGTGTGGGGACCTTTTCTGTCTATGAGCTTTGGTCTTCAACTATGTGGATCTCTTGCTAATTCTCTCTGTATTGATCAATACAACCATCAAAAGATCTATGTGACTCCTTCTATTCATAATCTTCCTTGCTGTGTTTTCATCAAGCAACATTGTTCATTATTGTTCATTATTGTCTGCATCTTTGGCATTCCTACTGTCCCCTTCAGCGGTCAGAATTGTGACTGCAAAGCTCTACTCTGGTGAGGCTCTTCTGCTTCACATTAGCCTTGTTGTAACTTTCCATATCACATGTTTTCTCTAAAGCACTAGCTTCTTGCTTATCCCCAATCATTTGCATGCATCCAGCTCATCTTTAAGCACCGTATCCAGCTTTTCTTTAAGAAAAATCAGGTTATTGAATTCCTGGTCGCCCATCCACCACATGCACCATGCATTGTTCTTCAAGCTCTTCTCCATCCCATTGAGGATATATAGGATGAATTAACGACCCAAAATCTAGTGTTAGTCTGCTCTCTCAGCTTGAATTTTTGGTTTATTTCCTTCTTTCCCTTGTGTGGTCTTGTGTTAAGATTTCTCTACCTGACTCTTCTTTTTCATTTTTATTTTATTGTATTTTATTTTATTTGTCTTTTCTTTGCTAGTTTTTTTTTCTAGATATCATCTCCTTCCAATGTTGCTCTCACCTCCAACCTTAATCCTCCTTTCTTTCCACCAGTTACGGCTTGCTTCTCTTCCCAGATATATTTTCTGGGATCTATCTACCTTTGCCCATGCTTTCTTTTTTGCTTTGTTTTTTTTTCCAGAGTTTCAGTCTGCAAGGATTTATCTTGCTGTCCAGATTGAAAACTCTTCTTCCTGCTCTGCTTCTTCTTTTATGAATCTAGATGTCGCCTCTCCATTGCATTTCCATTCATTGTCTTCAGGTCGCATTGCAAGGGGAGTCCCTAGGCATTGTCTTCCTTAAGCCTAAACCTCCTCAAGTTGCTTCCTGTTCATTTTCCTTTAGCTTAAACCTCCTTCCTTGCTATGTTAATAGGGTCATTGGAGTAACTGGTTTTGTCTCACATTGATATTTTAGATCTAAGGTTTCTTTGTCAAGTCTTATGTATACACACACACATGATTATCCCATTAAAATGCATTATGTTATTTTCATATGTACGCTGAAGTACTAATGTTGCATTTCTTCCTGTTTTCTAAATTTTCTAGTATGTGTTGGATTTAGAATCATTTTGTTTACAACTTCTTTCTTCCATGCCATTTCTGATGTAAGCTGGTTGCAGACTCCTGGAGGACAGTTGATTGGAAGATCTGTTCCATCACCATCCAATGCTGTTGCCTTTGATAATGCTTCAACACCTCCTATGGCATATGCTAATTCACCTAGATCTGGTACAAACATTATGAATACTCCATCGCCACAGCAACAGGTACAGCAGCAGCAGCAGCAACAGAGACAGAAGATTATGCAATTACCACATCAACAACAGCTTCTGGTGCAACAACAGTTGCGTCAATCTTCAGCTGCAGGGGTACTGGGGCAGGTATTTAACAAGTTTTGTTCACTCACTGTTAAGTTCTGCTAGTTTACTCTCTAGTTAGGTCTTTTAATATCTAACAATTAATAAATAGATCCTTTCTTCACTGTCACCCTTCTTATGGGCCTTCATCGAACCAATCTCCATGCCTACATTTACTAGATGCCACTAATCTATCTAGCATTCAGTGGAGATACATATGATCTCGTGGATCCGATCTTATGGGCCTTGATTGATCTGAGGTTCTAAAAGGAGGTTTTGGAGCACGGATGTCCAACCCACTACATAATACATAGCAAAGATGCAGTATGCAGGGACATATGCAGTTGGCATTAAAAATATTAAAATGATCATTAAATTGATATAAACATTGAAGACAACTAACAGACATATTCAACAAAAGATTAATCAATCAAAATAAGTTCACATTCACAAGTGAACCAGCAATAAATAAGCTCAACACATGTAATTCATCATTTCACATTCCAAGAAAATACATAACAGAACAAAGTGCATAAGTAAAATATAGAAGAATGTTTATCTGATCTATCAAATTACAAATAAACACATAAAATTAATGGCCTCACTGCAAAATGAGGAAAAATTATGTCATCGGTAGTGGAGCTAGTTCTTTTATGATGGTTTTAAACCATTTGTTGGTCAGGTTGCTAAAAAATGATTATTATGCATAGCATACACATTGCATAGTTAAACAGCCAAAGTGTCTTAAAGATAGTTTACTCATGATAAGAGTTGGTACAACTAACAATTGATAAGAAAACATCATATTTACACTGATATGTAATACTTCAACAAAATACCTAATGGCTAATATAGCAATATGGAACTACATTATTTATTTTACCCCTCTCTCAAATTGGATCATAGATACTATCCATCCCTAGCATGTTACACTAACAGAGAAAAGTAGCCTCAGAAATAGGAAAAAAATAGATTTTTTTTTGTAGATATCAATCATGTCACGCATGGAAAAGATGTTTTGATGGAATTTCATTTCATGCCAAAAGTTCCATTTCTTAGTTGTCATTTGTGTCTGAAGCTTTATACCTTTCTTCAGGGTGTGATGTCTCAACTACATGATATAACAGGTCAAACTCAGCAAAAGCTGCAACAGGTGCACTTCGTGATTCTTGTTCTCATATATGTTTGCTTTGTTGATGTAAATAGTTGGAAGTCGGCATGATGCAAAAAATGTTTCATCTCTAAATTGCTGGACAGCATCAAATGTCATATTCTCAGCCTATGTTGCAGCAGCAATTTCAGAATCGGCAATTGCAAACATCACACATGCCTCATAATATTGCACAGAACCAAATCAACCAAGGAAGCCAGCTGAGGAGCCACATAAACCAGTTCTCTGGATCTGCAAACAGTGCTTTATTCAATGCTGCCCAAAGTTCACCAAACTCTCAAATGGTTAGTTGTCTTCCACAAGCATAATATCTGTTGTAATTTTGTTCCTCTTACTTTGGAGGTGTATCTAATCGCTATCTAGTTGCACTGTGAGCTCTATATTCTCAAACAAATGTGCTTTTTTTTAGTATATATACACTATATATGTGGATGAATATATATATTTCCTTAATAATGTTATGGAGTCAAAAACTTTGTGCGTTAGAATGGCAAGATTTTGATGAGGGAAAGTCTTGGTCCACATTGTTAAAGTTGTTCCATTGCTACCTGAATGAGAAGGTTCAGTCATGCAAAGATGGATGAAGTGGGAGTCTAGTATGGACTGTAGAGTTAGTACTATGAGTTTATTCGATTCTGCAGTTGAGTACTATTTTTTTCATTTTACTATACATATGATAGTATAGTAGAGGATAAAATTTAATGCCGTAGAAGGATCTATATAGTTGACCCCACCTAGTGGGGTAAGACTTAATTGTTATTGTTGTACTGTATATGTGAGAATAGTGAGGTTCTGTTTCAACGTGGAAGTAGCAGGTTTAAGTTCCATGAATCAGTTTGGAGTCTCCTAGTAGCATAGTAGAATTACTGGATGTTATGGAGTCATCTATAATTCTATTGCCAGCTTAATAGGAAAGAAAGGATCGTCTGTAATCTGTTTACAAGTCAAAACTATCTTCTCTTCGCTATCTCTTTGAACCTTGAATATTTTGTAGGGATGAGTTGCTAAATTTAGGATGAACTTTTGATTTAATGAATCTTACCTTAACTTTCAATTTTAACAAATCCATGCACATGTTTCTAATTCTAAAACAAATATAACATATTATCCGTCATAGAAAATTTATCTTTTATCCAGTTCCATGTTGCAAATAGTGCATAATGTTTTTGGCGAGGACTGTAGAAATTTCCTTGCTGGTCAAAATTGTCAATTAATTGCTAATGGAGGAGGAACATAGCCGGAACACAAAGGCTGCAGTTTTGTTATTAAATTTACTGGGTCCAGAAATCCCAAAAGTTTGGAGTTTCCCAGGTCGGATCAGTTTCTACTTATATTTACAAGCAAAAACTGACTCCAACCTAGTCATCAAAGTTGAAGGAATACCATTATTCTTGCACTAACACTCATCTCGCTTAGGTATAAGTTAAAAGTCATTCCTAAATTGTCTGATATCTTTCTTTGCTTCAGATTACAAACATGTCAGCGTCAATGCAATCTCAGTCACTATTGCCACGGATGCAGGTATTTGATATGCACAATTGTCCACCTTAAGTCATTTGATGTTTATATTTTATTTTATTTTTTGCTATATCTGCAAGTTGTCTTTAATTTGTTGGTATTGAAGGATATTCTAATGAAATGCGGAAACTAAATTTGGTTGACATGGTCATGCAATTCTAGCATATAAAATTATGTAACAAATGTGTTGCTGTTGGTGAGCCTTAACGCTTACAGTCCTGGATTGGATTTATGGTCAAGCTATGAGTTGGAACTTGGAACTTGGAACTGAGGGGGTTGTTGGATCGGGTCTATATTCCTAGAGTTTCTACCAGAATGCAGATTTCAGTAAAAAAAAGAGAAATCATTTAGATTTGGGCTTTGACATGTTTCATATCTTGATGAAGCAAGACAAATGCTTTGTAGACAATTTAACATAGATTTTGTAGATAATATATCATTTCTTCTGATGAGAAGACTCTGCTAATGCACAATGCCCAGCAGATAATAAGATCATTTCTTGTAATAAGGAGCCCCTGCTAATGCCAAAAATGAATGTTGGGCTTAAGCAAGATTTTCCAGCTGAAAGCATGATATGTTAAATGCCATAGTGCTTTCAGTTGATGAACCTGACTATCTGAGCCCATTCAAATTTACTAGTGTCAGTTGTAGTGCATAATAAGTTGTTGATCTTAACAAGAATTTTCTTTTACTGGAGGGCAATGACGAGCCATTCATAGATGGCTTATGAGGTATGAGAGAGATCAGAAAGATTGTGTGAATTAATGTGAAAATGTCCAAGAAGATGTATAAAGAGAGGAAAAGAGGGTGGGAGTGGTTCAAACTAAGACAAATTAGTTCTTTGAATTCCCAAAGTAATTACCTGTAACTAGAATCACTGTTTATTTGCCTTGGTTTGGTACCAAATTAAATATTCTGGCTGCACTAATCGTAGGTGTAATGGATTGATCCCTGTCATTTCATTAGCACAGACTTGGTTGCTTAAAGCTTCATTTAACAGGCGCCTGCCATATCAGTTGAACAGCATGGATAGGACCCTTAATTTTGTCTGTGGAATCCACTGTTAGTTTTTATAACAGTTATAGCTACCAACTGTTCCATGTTTGGCTGGTTTGCATGACATATAACATTCATCTTCTAGGCCTTTACTTTCTCGTGACTTGTCTTTAGAATAAGTTTTCACACATCTGGTAACAGAGGAACATAATAACACTTTGATTTAATCATTACATATTTAACTGCTAGTAGTTTGCACATTTTCAACTTTTTTTTACTTAACTGGTACCTTAACAAGGCTTCACACTCAATCTGATAAAAAGGTTTTGTCTGCTACGTATTGGCTAAAACTTTACTTTAATTCTTTGTATTTCTTTTAATTTCAAGCATTTCTCTCTCTATTTCTGTTTGTTGCTCTCTTTTTGTTGTGTAATTTCCTTCTTCACTTGCTCTTCTTTTGCTTCTCTGCTTTGTAACTTTCTCCTCTTCTTTGCTCCTTTTCTTTTCTTCCTACCCATCCTCTTTCTTTACTTCTCTCCTTTCCTCTGCTTCTTCTATATCAATTGTTATCTACTCGTGCCACATAATAGTATCCTGGTTGGTATCAATAAAATACAATTCCATTCGCTAACTGCTATTTGGCACAGATTGATACTTCAAACTAACATTAATAGAAGAGTTTTCAGGCTTTTGTTCGTTCCTGCTAAATTGTGCAGGGTAAAGCCAAGTAAATGAATTTTTGATTTATGGATAAATCACAGATGTCAATTGTGAAGTTTTACTATATGGTGGCAGACTTACCTAGCTGTGATTTAATGCATTGCTCTTATTATTCCTAATTCTACAAACTAGTTAGATGTACAGCTTGTTTCACACTATACTTGGTGTATATTATGTTAAGTGGAAAATTCATATTGATACTTGATGCTTTTTTTGTTAGGATCACTTTTCTTGATTGGTTTCTCTGGGTCATTAACCTTTTCAGATGTTAGGCTACTTTAGCTGGGTTCATGCTTGTTTTTATAATTAGTCTACGATGGCTTCTTGGCATCCAAGATTATGCCACTGAGTATAGGATCAATTGCTTCATGATACCTTCTTGTTCTATTTTTCTAGTTTGGTCTAACTGGAGGGCACACACAAAGGAATCATCCATCCCAGATGCTTAATGATCAGAGTGAGTTTTATATCCTTTGCCTTTGATAAAAAAAGTAAAAAAACACAGCACTTAAGTTCTATTTAATTTTCAGGGTAAACATTTTTCCCTTTGTTTGTCACTGAAGTAGCAGAAAAATGTTACAAATACAGGGTTTCTTGTTGACAAATGCTTACGGCTTTTCCATTTTGAAAGCTGAGGAACTAATTAGAATATTCTTGGATGATGTTGTTTGGAGTGTAGTGACAGTAATATTTTGCATTTAAATTACATTTATTTGGAGAATTTGTTTCCTTAAGAAATATTTAAAAATATTAAATGTTAGCTTTGCCTAGGTAAATGTTTAAAGAGAGGAATGAACTTTGAAGAGATATTCTGTAGAACTTCTGTAACAGAATAGATTCAAATGCTGTTGATTGACTCTACTTTAACTTGTTCTCCGAGCGGAGCTTTATGTTTGGTTGTTTCATGACCTCCTGTCTGCACTAGCATGGAGTTTCAAATTGAGGAATGCAAGCGTGCCTCATAATTCTGCTATCTCAACTCCAAAGATCTGAATGGACCTGTGAATCACCTTGCTAGATCATGCTATTCTATTCTCGAGGCCCAAATATTCCTTATGGGTGTTAGTCTGATCCATGCTCAGAACAAGCTCTGTATTAGTTTCTTGTATTTCAGTGATTTTTTGCCTTCGAACACAATCATTATACCTTGGGTGCTCAGAGTCTTTGGTTTGTCCGCAGTTGACGAATCACGCCAAGTCCTCTCTGCAGTTATCAGTGAATTTCTCTCTAAGATGCTGTTGGAGCCTTTCCCATTATTGTCTCGGACCATATGTGGATTAACACTTTGCTTTGTCAATCTCCATTGGAAGAGTTTGTTGTTGGTGCACTACAATCAAAGCAAAGCTCGACTCTCATACCACACTTATCACGGGCACTCACTAAATTTGTGGGTCGGTTCTCCAAAGATAGTATTTTTCTTCTCGAGAGATTAGCATCCTTAACTTACCAGTTGTAGTTTTTCTACAATAGCATCATTCTTCTGTGTGGTATTGGGATAATATTGGCTTATAAGTATTATTACCAGAGTCTCAAATGCTTCTGAATAATTTCTTCCCCTATTTGAGTATAAAAAGAGGTCTTGTTTTTGCAGTGTTTGGAATGGGCCCCTCAAATCCTGCAAACATGATAGCAATGCAGCAACAGCAGCAGCAGCAAGGTGGATTTGGAAATATTCCAACGCACACTCAAAACCTGCAATCAGGGATGGTGAACCTTCCTAACACGACGCAGAATCCTAACTTTCCGCAACAGAGACAGCAGAATCAATCGTAATCATCACATGAACAACATACACAGACTGGAAGCTGTTATGTAATCTAAAGCTATCCATCTACCCCTGCAATGCAACGAGAAGGTCAACTTAGCATAAGGTTTATTTTTCCACTTGTGCCATCTATATTCGAGATAAATCATATGTAGCCGGATGGAAGATATTCTCAGATGGATTTTTCTAGTATGATTCAATGTAACCAAGTGGAGCCACATCGCGTCACATGTAATGTGTTGTATATGAAAGGGACCTAAGTATTTTTTAGTTTTACTGAGCGATGCATTTTGTGTCCAATCTAAGATTATCTTTCTTTTTAAGAATCGCAGCTATTTTCTGACCAGGATTATTTATTTTTGCTTTTATTTCTTTCAATGTCGTCTGCAATTCAGAAAATTTCTACAAGCAACTTGCGTCCTGTTTGTTCCTGGAAAATGTATTTTTGGGGGAATTTATTTTACAAGATTTTTCTTTTTAGGGTTTAGGGGTGTGTTTGGACGAGTTTTGATATTCTCGCGATGGGAATATACAGTGTTGTTGTTTGGGCATGGTCGCCAGAGCAATCAATACTATAGCTAAATTTTTAAATCTGTTGGGATCATTGTCATCATTTTTTCAATCGAATTATTGATTAGATTACGGTCCAAATTTGATTTGATCGCGATTGTTGGATTTGGATCGAAATTCAGCTATGATCCGCTCAAAGTTGGAGTATAATCAGATTGTAATTGAATTACGATCGTTTGGCGGCCATGTCACATAGATATTTCATAGTTCAGTATTTTTTTTTTTTTTTTTTTATAGTTGGCCTTGGCCTTGGATATTGAAAGTCTTACTAATTTTGAGAGAGACTGATTTGTCCCATCGAATTTTTTCACAAGTCATCTGGATAAATTAAAAAGTACAAATAGTATCAGTCCAGTGTAAATTCAGTGTGTAACTGAGATTCAAGATATCTGATTTTATGTTCTACCAACTGCATCATGCCCCGAGCTAATATTTTCCTTCTTCTTTGGGTCAGAGGCGATTTGATTAGTCTAATTAGGCTTTGCGATTTGATGGGATAGAGTGGATCGAATGGATAGGATGCACTTAAATTTGCTAAAAATCGATCGATTCATTATTCATCTAAAAAATTTAAATTGCAAGACAGTTCTTTCCTAAGCTTAATTGGCATTCCTTCAAGCTGTTCCAGAATTACAAAAGAATGATCGAACATTTTTTGCTGCTTATAGATGAAATAACCATGAAAAATAAATTCGATCACAATCTAATTGCCACCCACAATCTAATAACCCTAGAAAAATATTTCCAAGTCATTTGAATTGCTCGTGAAGAATGATTTCATGGAGTGAAGGCCTGACGATATGATGTAGGAGGCGAGTAAACACAGAAAAGAATGGTAACTAAGTCGATATATATGCTATATAACTGTGTAACTGGAGAAAAGTTGTATCAGATTGTCGACGGCTTCGGGATAAAATTTCCTTGCGAACAAATAGCATGGTCTCTTCATTCCATTCCACAAGCAAGGTTTCTGGGTCATAAATTTCTGCAAGAAAAAACAGCCACAATTCAATACTAGAGCAAAAGATTTTACTCTATGAGTTCATGAAAAAAGTGCCCGAATCCTCGCATGGATATTGTGAAGATAAAGATATGTGCAATGTGCAAAGAATTTGTAGATATCATAGTGCTGTTTATGGTCATTTCATAATGGATAGGGGGAGTTCACTAGGTTTGTTGTCCGAGCCCAGACCTTGGTTTAGGGTGATTAACTAACGTAAATAAGGCTTGTGGGAGTCATGGTAGATGTTTCAAGGAGCAAAGCTAAGGCGACGATTAAAAAATGATAGATCTCTTCGAGCATCTATACATTCAATGCTATAAGAAATAAAAGGTTAAATATAACTATCTTTTATTCTAGCAATGATGAAGTAAAAGATATCTATTTGCACTACAGATTTGATGGATGAAACCAGTCTTCTGTGTCTCTGGTTCCCTTATTCGAGCTAAGAATGTGAAATTGCATACAGCGGTGAGCAGGAAGGAAATAGCAAGGAACAAAAAGGGGCATTATTTCAAACAAATCTAAGTGGATTACCTGTTCATCGCTGGTTACATGGAAATTCTCATCGATGGACTGCCAATAACAACCGTATCAGCCGATGAGAAGTTAGTGGATAGCACAGTTAGGATCACCTTTGTAAAACATGAGAGAATTCTTACTGTTATGTTCTTCAAGAGCTCGTAACTGACGTCTTGAGCTCGGTATGCTTTTGGATGCCACTTCCCTTCTGACCAATCGACATGCGTCACTGACCAATTAGCAATTCCAGTAGGATCCACCATCTGCAGAGTGTAGAAATAACCTTCTGGTCAGTGATAATTGAAAAACATCAGTTAACTCTTGTCAGGAAAGGCAGCCTACAAAAGTTTTATCCACATACAGTTAATAGAGTTGGCAGATAATGTTCATCAGCGTAACAATTGCGACTGTCAAAACCTGGCTGTTGACATCAATAAAGGGAAAAACTTCAATATATTTATACACAATTTTGTTTCACGTCAGTAAAGAAGCTAGCTGAGACTTCTGCATCTCTTCATCAAAATGCGAATAAAATTTACAATTGAAAAAAAAAGGCCAAGTTAAACAAATGATGAGCAAGATACTCATTATTTGGATTCCATTTCTCCCCTCTTAAAATTTTCTCAGATATAATGCTTTAAAAAATGAGTAGAAGAGTGTCTTGGATGTTGTTTCGTAGCCGCTTTACTTTTCTTTCTTCTTTGTGTTATAAAGGATGCATCACACTTCATATAACTTTAACAAGATGTCTTAATTTCCTTAAACATCAAAGATGTCATGGACAGGCTATATGGCAAAAGATTATTTAGCCATGAGAGGGGCCCCAATGTTTTGTCGACTTGAGTTTTAACTACATTGCTCTGGTCCTAATCAGTATAGCACCTTCAGGAGTAGAATAACAAACTAGGATGAACAGGCATGTATTTACCTTGCAAAAGAGCTTGAATTTTGTATAGTAAAGGCTGTCTGCCATGACAATCAAGGCATGTCGGCGCTTCATTGTGAACCACTGCAGTGTATGCAAGAATCTCTAATTACTCTAGGAACATGGATTGACAAATATATATCTTATGTTTATTAGCGTTAAAAGAAGACTACAGACGTTCTAAGGCCAAGTTATTTTGTTTCCTTTTTTTGTGCAGAATCAGCCTAAGAAATTCTCTCTTGTGAAGATACAAGGGGGAAAAAAAGACCTGGGAGCCCTTTCTGAAGTTCTTTTCCTCAATCTCGGGTAACATATGCTCAGAGTACCTTGCATTTCCATGAGGGCCAGGATCTGAAAAACTGATAATAATGCATAAATTAATTAAAAAAAAAATCTCAAGCAGTACATGAACACTATAACAAATAGTCCATAATAGGAGAATGGGGTCAGAAAAAAAAATTAAGATTGGCTTACCTGTCAATGAAGCTGATATTTGTTGCCATCAAATAGTTGTAGACATAGTCAAAGTTATGAAGAGGAACACAGCTGCCAAAAGAAGACCATCAATGGCAACAAGATATATAGAGCAAGTAAATTTTGGCAAGCACCAAAAAGGAATACCTGTCAGAAAGTAACACAAAGTGTTGATTATCAGGGTCTTGAAGTGCATTTGCTAGAAGTCGCCTCTCTGCATCAACCATAGAAATCTTTCCCCAGATAACCTACAAAATAGACGGATATTTCTTTCAGAAAACTTAGAACATTTAGTTGAATGTTAATTTGACATAAAAACAGACATGAGATTATTCCTTGATACTGGAATTTCATGAGGTTATTGGCTTAGCACTCTGATGTTCTTCATGGGCATACACTAGTAGAAGTTATTCATAAGCCAGAGAGCAATTAGTCAAACCTAGGTGGTTCTTTCTAATTTTCCATCCTAGCAGATTCTCAGGTATCGACTTGATGTTATTGTCGATTTCTCATTCCTTTGTAGACTCACACAGTTGATCAAAGTACATCAAATTCAGCTATTAACAAACTAGAAGTCAAGTTTCATACTTTTAACTCTGGTAGGGTGTCTCTTGGTCAACTTACTGTGAGGAAATCCATGCTAAGCAACTTCTGTGCCATTTATGCACTTCTAACAGAAGTAATGGATCTTGAGCATATAGTATTTGGGCTGTGCAGTATAGCAATTTAGATCATGCTATAATACATACATATAGCAGATCCACTTATCTGATTCTGTTACCATATCTCTATCAGTTCTATCTAAACATAAAAGGATGACTATTTTCTTATTGGGGGAGGGAATCTAGCTTCAAAAGATTTAGTAAAACTAAACGAGAACAACAAAATTGATGGAAACAAACTGTTAACGAATTTGACATCTTAAAAGGAAGGAGGAGAAAAATTGCATCTATGATAAAGGGAAATGCAGACAAGATCTAGAGTTTGTGACACTGAGCGTTAAGAAGTGGAGATGCTATAATGGTCTGTTACAATGATTGCATGCTCAATATGCAACACCACTTAACAGACAAAGCAAAAATGACAAAGAGGAAAAAATATATTATGAATGGATAAAGTGACAAGGTGCATCTCTTAACCTCTCCATTACCAAAACAATCATGATGAAACAATGGTAAAGGAGAATTTTCACTATATCATTTGGGCCACAATATATATGATCTATCGATATCACACTTAATTGGTTATTTAAATTTTCGCACATGCATTTCTATGTAGATTCATGGACAATCTCAAACATAAAAGTATATGGTAAAACATTTTAGTCACTAGACTCATTAACTGTTAGTATGAGAATCTGATCTATTTACAACTCTACTAAAGCATAACATGGAATCGAAGACATTTTGTTTTGCATTTATTTGGTTTAGTAATTGTTTTCATTTTTTTTCAGTGAAACTTAGAGCACTAAAAGGATGTAGATCAATAAGAAACCAGATTATTATGTACCTTTGCGCTTCGAATGTCACTTCCCACAAAAAATGGGCTTGCATGGACTGGCTTTTCTCGTGATGCATGCACATAGATGGAGAATCTCCCATCATGACCCTGTAAATACGGATTTAGTTATGGACTTCGACATATAACATGAATAAAAGTCCAGCTAAGTAGCTTCAGTTCCTTTGTTATTTATTCTGAGGTGCTAATTACCTCCCAGCTTGCCCTATGCAGCTTATTTGCACTTCAATGTTAGACATTATTGTAAATGTTTGATCAATGCAGACATTAGTTACTTCTTAATTTTACACAATTAGATAAGGTACAGATAAAAAAATGTTAAACACCCATGTTTTAGGATATTTTTAATTTCCGATTGGGACTACCCGCTAAATAGTGGTAGAAACCCATGTGACCAGTATCAAACTTTATGGCTGGTAGCATTACAAGATATTAAGCTAGTAATCTGCAGCCACCCACTGCCATTGTTTTTAGGAATTTTTTAATTATCAGAAGCTCCAATCGTACAAGTCCTTAAGATTGAATTTCTCAATGATGAAGAGGCTGGATAATATATTGTTAAAGACAAGATAATGTTGGAGTGACAGTGTCCCTTCTCTTTTATCTGGTCTCTTTGTTAGTAGTTGGAACCTTACTAACTCTTTTTTGTTATGTTCTCAATTCAGACTTGACAAAGCTACATGTTCCTTCCCATTTTATTTTTGAAGAATGTCAAAGAAATAATGCAGTCAAAATATATCAAGCTCCTGTGCCTTTCACTAGAGAAGATTGAAATTATGAAGGATCCCCTTATTGACCTGATGTTATCTGATAGCTGAGTACTGTCAATAAGTTCTCCACCAGGAGGGAACAAACACATTAGTGTAAATTAAATAAAAAAACAAAATAGAAATATGTAAAAACAACTATATGAATAAAAAAAACAAGTACGCAGAACACAGAGAAGAAATTGAGGCAAAATACTGACAGTGAACCATACATTTGAAGGATGACTTAAAGAAACCAAGTATATTGTTTGTTCAGTTTAATTTATGTACTAACAGGATATTACTTCCAAATAACAATGACAAAAAATAAAAGGACAGTTGCTAAAAAGTTGGGAACAAAACATAAAAAGACAGCCAAGTATGCATAGGCAGTCAACAAAAAAAAACAACAAAAATCTCAGGAACTTGTGAAATTGGGCATCCAAGATGGGTGCATGATTACTGAAATTTATAGCCAATGAAAATAGCAACATTTAAACTTCCAAGTTTGCAACTAAATTGAGTGTGCCAATAGACGTGTCAACATTAAATTGCTACACTAATGAATAAATGATATCGTATTCAACTCAAAAGTCTGATGATTGGTCCATTATGTCACAAAAGTTCAAAATTACAATAATCAATGAGCAGAATCTACTGGACGACCTGAAAAGTCCATGCAAATTCATATATAGAACTAAAAGGTCATCTCAGTGCATTTGTTTTACCTATTGGCCTTTAGTACAGCAATCTTGAAAGTTCTCTAATACCAGCATAATATTACCGAGCTACATAAAGGGACATGAAGCATTTCAGTTAATGGAAAAAGAAGTTAGATCTTTACCTGAAAGAATTTCTCCCAGAGTTTCTCAAAGGGCAATGAACCAGGAGTCAAGAACATGAAAGCTATTTTTGGATTTTTTGGCTCAATAGATGGCATGGAGAGAATTTCCTTGACAAAAACATGTGAAGCAACCTCTTCATCCGTAAGAACACGGGGAACAGGAGGTAACCAGTCCTTAAAGGGACTACAAACACTTGAAGCAAAGAAGTAACAAGCAGAATAGCGGCGAGGGGGATAAACATATGTCCCAATCAAGGCTACACACACCATGCATATCAAGATGAGGATCCATTGAGGCCGTTTTGAAGTTGGTCTGTGGCGTACTAATGGCATGGTTTGCACCTTCCCATTGCCTAAATGCCATGCTTCAGGCACTTTCATATTGTTCTTCCTGAACAAGAATCCAAAAATATTATCGCAGACTATTCATCATTAACCACGACCATTTAATTGTATACTAAAAATAACCACGACACACTGGAATCAAGACTGTAGCCTCTCTCATCCAAGAGAATCTACTGCACAGAGAGAAACAAAAAACACATCACATATCAGACTATCTGAAATCAGAAAGAGTCTATGTCAAGGAAACATAAAAAAAACTGATTTGGAAGAGTATATACATATGAACTCTTTTTTTTTTTAAAAAAAAACTGCTTTCTCTTCTTTTGAAATAGTTCACAATTTATTCAAGAAAAACAAAACACTGTTCGAATTACAAAAAGTTGATGTAGCTATGATGCGCAACAAAGCTCGGTTGAATTTTACTTCTCTGTTTAGAGAAAAAAGAAAAAAACACTACAGGTTAAATTATGTGGCTAATATTCTCTCCATTTTTTTTTTTGTTGAACAGATGAGCTACTCTGGAGTAGTCGGTGAATGGTGATCAACCTGATTTTCTTTATTCGAGAAATGAAACTGAAATGAAGAAAAACATATAATAAGCGCGTTTAATTTTACTTTGAGTCTAAATGACTCCCTCAATTTACTCTGAAATTAATAAAAACATATAAGAAGCCCGCTTATCCTTCGAGTCTACTTGAAGATTCTGTCAATTTGCTCGAATGATCCTTTATCTCTAGCACTAAGCCCTCAAAGCTTGGGGAAAACGGCGAACTAGATTGACTTTGAGATCTTCATCGATGCAAATTCCATCTACCAAACACATTGAACCGTTTTTCATTTCGATGAAACTAACCCAATGTGCCAAATTACAGAATTAAAATCGATTCAACTCCCAAAACCAGACTTCGACTAGTAAACTCACGGCATCGATAAGAAAAACAAACACCCATTAATCAAGCTCTCAAACAACAGCAACTCACCACACCTTGCATTTTGCCCGGATCGAAATAACTCAAAACCAAAATTAATCGGAAGAAGAAGCTAATAAACACAACCAAAGATCGAATCTTTCGAAGCAGTGGCGAACGTTACCTGAGAATCAAAGGATGTTGTCCTGGGGCAAAGATCCAGCGACGGAGGGGGAGAGCCAGCTAGGGGACTGGGGAGCCAAGAGATCTACAACGCGGACTAGGAACGGAGAGAGGAAGGGCAGAAGGTAGAGAAATCCCGAATAATTTAAGCTGGTCAGATTTCAAAGAAATTTAAATAGTCAAATTCGGCAGCTTTCCCACTTTCTACCACTCTTCTCCTCAGCAACAATTTTTTTTTTTCTAAAAAGAGAAGACTTTTCTTCCTTCTTCGCCGCCTTCTCCGCGTCGATCCTTTAAACATTCGGTTGGTGGTGGTTGTGATGGAGAAGCAGCAGGAGGAGGAGGGCGGCGAAGGGAACCACCGCCGTCGGCTTGCTCGCTCTCCAAAATGAGCGGGGGTTTCGATCCTCTCTATTGGTTTTTGAGGCTAGATTTCACTCCATTTTTTTTTTCTTGCGCTAAATTCGAATGACGATGAGCACTGGGCAAAATAAAAAAAAAACCCAACCTTTAATAGATTTCTTAAAAGTAACCTTTAAGGTTTTTTTAATATGAGCTATTTTAAATTGTAAATTTTTTATTTTAATAATTTGGATGTCAACTATAATTTCTCAAGTTTTGGGGGACGAAATAAAACGTTGAAAATAACAGAAATTTCTTGTTAGTTCTCTAATTTGTAAAAATCGTATTCGTCCACCGCACAGTTCGGTAAATGCACTCATAACAACGAGGCCCATTAGAAAAGTGGAAGATTAAACATTAATTAGGATAATTTAAGTAGTATTTGAGAAAATTAATCCTTAATTCTAATTTCTGTTATGTCAATCTTCTTCTTCTTCTCCACCTCCCTGACCACGCTCTCGAACGCCGCTACCTCGCAGGGGATCCGCAGCACCCCTTCCTGCGCAAACCCGAACTCCTCCTCCGCCTTCCCCAGTAGCGCCGCGAAGGCCCGGTGGCTCAGGTACTCCGTCGGGATCACGAACCGCCGCATCTCCTCCCCCACGCTCACCGCCAGGTACCCCTTCGGAACCGCCGCCGCCGCCTCGTTGCCAGAAAACGACAGTGTCCCCTTCAGGAACTTGTTGATGGCGCCACTGCTCCCCACGGCGAGCTTCTTCCATTTCTTGAGGATCTGCTGCAGCTTCACGACCCCCGTGATCTTGCTGCAGCGCCTCTTGGTCGACTCCATGGCTAGCTAGCTGATCAGTTTAGCAGATCTCGCGTCCCTTGTTAATTTTCTCCTCTGAACACTGTTTTCGAAACAATTAATCTATTCCTGAACAAAAGTTAATTAGTTCATCTGCCCATCCTACGTGATATATAGTTCATAATCTCCGTGCAGATATCGTACGTGATCTACCAGTCTCACAGTGCATTCACTGTCCTCGCATATCAAATCTGCATGCGATCGATCACGTAGCGTCGGTTATGATAACCCTCCCGGACGTTGCTGATCTCTTCAGTAATTTATTGGATTAGGGTTCTTGGAACGAACGTGCGTGCATGGAAGTTGGGTAGATAGCAGAGTCCCTTTGAGAATCCAAAGCACTGCATCAAATTTCAGTTTTGGCCATGTTTAGAGGTGGTTTCTACATGATCAGATCATTATTTATCAAGCTAGCAAAGTTAACTACTCCGATCATGTAAAACTCAACTCTGTTTACAGTTTTCAGAGCCGGTTGATCAGTTAAAGTCCTCTCTGGATTCTGATTACTGCAGTTGACACTGCTCATCAGTTACTTCAGTTGGGGACAGTTTTTCAAACCCTACGACCGTCCTCTGGTCCCTTGGGTTGACTAAATTAATTGCAGGAGAATACTAACAAGATTCCTAGGCACTTCAATAGAAGATTAATATAGAATAAACTCGATTAAAAGAAAGGAAAAAATATATATATATCTATTAGCTGTAATCATTAACCAATATTTAGTCTCCCTCTAGTGTTATAGGCAAGTTGCCATTCACTGTGAGGAAGTAGGAAAAATAAGTGCATGATGAAGCTTAAGTCCACCACATGACAAGGCCTAAGACTTTAGCTGGCAATCATAAAACCAATCAAGAGTTGTTGAGCAACAAGTTGCAAATCATTGACCACGAGGAGGTGCGAAGATGGCTTTAATTGTACACTGAATCACGAGAGTGTTGAGAAGATACAAGAAAGATAGATGATGACATCAAATTCCATATGAAGCACAATCATACAAGTGGATGCGATATGCCTTGTTCTACCAATCCTTGTCTGAGACTATTTCGAGAGCATCTCTTTCCATGTCTATATACAGATAGAGGTGGTTCCCTCTAGCTAGTTCCTTTTGTGCACAATATTGTTTGGTCATGAAGAAATATTCATTCTGTCGATCCAACTTCTACTATGTAGACCTCTGGTGTAATTGTTTCATTCACGTTGGGAATTTCTCATCTTCTCTCAAACATGGCCTCTTAAGCTTTCATTCCCAGATTGTGTTGTCGGAGGTCCACTCGTCATATTCTAAAACAAAAGAATGAAAGAAAGTTCTCTTCTTTTTCCCCTCTGAAAAGACTGATTCATATATACTAATATTCAGTAACCAAAACAGAGAAGAAGCAAGAAAAATATACCGAAACATGACTAGAGGTGGATGAAGGAAACGAGCCCATTCCAAACGCAGTGTACTGCAAGTTGTCCTCTGCAAGGTCTCTGAGTTTATTGAGCTGTGGAAGTATGACCGTCGCAAGGTCCGGCCTGTCCTTCCTCCTGAGCTCAGCGCACTTGAGTGCTATCTTGGCTATGCTTAACGCTTCCTCGACTGGCCAATCAGGTACTGACTGGTCCAACATTTCTGCAAACGTCCCCTTCTCGATGGCACGATCCATGCAGTGCGACAGCCCCATGGGAGGCTTGGCAGTTATCAGTTGCAACAGCAAGATTCCTAGAGAGTAGATGTCGGACTTGGTGCCGAGCATGCCGGTCTGCTGATACTCCGGGTCGATGTAGCAGAATGTGCCGGCGGTGGCCGTCATGCGATACTGGGTGACGTTGTTTGCCACGGACGGGGGGACCAAGCGAGCGAGCCCGACGTCGCTGATCTTGCTCACGTAGTTCCTATCGAGGAGGATGTTTGCAGGCTTCAGATCTCTGTGAACTAACGGTTCAGGCTTGGTCTGGTGCAGGAAGAGGAGGCCAGTGCCGATCTCTGCCGCAATTCGGAATCTGTGCTGCCATGGAATGGGCGGCGTGTTCCCTCTCCTGAACAGGCGATCTTCCAAGCTGCCGAGCGCCATGTGTTCGTATACAAGGCAGCCATTTTCTGGGCAAGCTCCAAGTAGTAGAACCATGTTTGGGTGTCGAATGCAGCACAGTATTTCCACCTGCACGATGAAGTAACTAGATCGTTATATTCATGCATTTGAATTGTTGCTTTATAAGTACTAGTTCTCTTGATTTTGTGAATTTCATTCAATGCTACCTCTTGCTGAAACTGTGACCTTCCATGAGCAGCATCTGGACGCAATGCCTTAATGGCTACAGGTGTATGATCTAGATAACATCTATAGACAGGGCCATAACCACCTTCTCCAATTTTCCTATTCTCTGCGAAGTTTTCAGTGGCAAATTCTATTTCTTCTATCGTATATTTTCTGTACCTAAGATCTATATGTGATAAAGCATTAAAATCCTCCTCCTCCTTCTCATCTGTCTCGTTGCATTCCTGCATCGTCTCTGCGTCGAATCTCTTTTGTGCTTCTGAATCTGCCATCCTTTTGGTTCCTGCTTCCACCAACCGAACTTCTTCTAATCTCTTCACTTCACTCATCTTCCAGTGCTGAAGCTCCATTGCCTGCAGTAACACCATGTTAGTAAATAAATTCAGCTTCTGGGAGAAATATATATGTGAAAAATCTACCTTTTGTTTGGCTGTAAATGCTTCTTTACGGGCTGTGCTATACATGTCCATTGTTTGCTTGAGTTCTAGCTTCAGCCTTCTTATCTCCGTCTCAACATCGTTCTGCAAAATGCAAGGAATACACATGCCATTTAACTCACCAGATGCAATAACTTGCAATCTGTTTTTGGCTTTACTTCTTGTTTTCTCTAGTTCTAAGCAAGAACAACACGTACCATTGATTGAGATGATGAGATCTCATGAGATAGGGAAGATAATCCATTCCCTATTGAGTGTGCACTCACAGACTCGAGCGGTGACTCGAAATTGTGTCCCCAGTTGTCCGACATGTTAGAGAATCTTGGAGGGTACCCGTGGTCAACGCTTGGCCTACAACTGTTCACAAATGATAGATCATTCTCCGTCACTATCTCCTCATATGAATTTGGAGTTGAAACTTGTGATCCTCCTCTATTAAAAGGTGACCTATTTAAGGAAGATGATCCACTCTTCACCAGAGTTGGACAAATTAAAAATTGCTGTATATTAGGAGAATTCTTACTTGATTGAATCAGTCTCTTTTTGTAAATTCCAAGGATTAACTGCAGTCTCACTTGCAGCTAGGAAATATGAGAAGTTCTTCAGTGATACAAGTAGCAAAATCATGTATCCTTACAAAGACCATGAAGAATAGACTAAAACTTCTGTTTATGTCGAAACAACAAACCTTTCATGGCAGTCTTGTTGCTTTGTCTTGTTGGCTCAGACGTAGCAAACAGTTGGGCTTGGACTTGAGCACGAATAGGAGAGATGGTCGGTGGCGGCCGAGTGGCATTCCTCAAGGAGGAGACCTTCCCCTTCGAGACGACGTAGACAGTGCAAAAGTCAGGCACCCCTTTGCAGATGGTACTACTGAGTTCTGTGCTTTTGAATGCTCTGAAGAATATATGACATGAATGTAATACCACAATGCATTGTAGAATTGCGAATGTAAATTCAACATGACATTACTTGACAAATCCGCCTTTGGGCGATGCACCAACAACGAGCTTTTCCACTACACAATTGGAAACGAACTCTGCGATTGCTTTGGCAACATCAGTGTCCTTAACTATGATATCCCTGAACTGCACCTGTTCAAGAACGCTTGCCTGATAAGATGCTATGCTTTTCTTGATCATTTCAAAATTAGAGTGCAATCACCAACATCTTTTCTCGCGCAAAAACATTTACAAGGGTTGATGACATCCCTCGTGAAATCGGCAGCATAACTAGCTTCATCCTCGCAGCCCACTGAAGCGTTGCATCCTAAATGAGAAGGAATTTGTTTGCCACAGCCAACTTAGCTTGTAAAAGATCTCTAATCATTTTAAATTATGCAGCACCAGCACATACTTGAGCTCTTGGTGTTGACATGGAGGAGGGTGAGAGTTTGTCCTGCTGCGACGAGGTGGTCCAGAGCCCACTTGAAGGCGTTCTGGCTGCTCCTGTCTCTGTCCATCGCCACTGCGACCATCAGGGAAACTTGACCTTCTGACATAATGCTCTGCGCAACAGACATTCATGAGTGAGTATGAACTTGTTTATCAATATCTCCGACAGATCGCAATGCATTGAGACAGCTAACCGATCGACGATTTCTTTTCCTTTATATATAAGGACTTTTGTTTGTTCTCTTGACCAGCACAAGAGATGCAATGTCGCAAGGTCTCCTCGTCGTTTTCTTTATTTCCTTTTCGCTTCCGATTTTTCTCGTTCTTTTTCGGACTGTTCTCCTTTTATCTTCGTTGGAGATTAGAGTGTGTTCTGTTTTAGGCGTTTGAGTCGTTGGCTATGCAACGAATAGGAAGAAGTTGCAGTGAAGACGACGAGATTATGCACTGGCAGAATGCAATTGCATGATATGTATAGGAGACGCTAATTATGGATATGATAACTTGTATACGTATTTACCTTTTAAAAATAGTGAAATAATATATTTAACTCTCATAAATATTTGTTTTAGTTATTTTTTTTATCACGTCAATGTATAAATAAATTCGGCTCGATCCATCCGTACATCGCCCAAAATCGGCCCAATGTACGACGTCGTCTAGATGTGGGCGGCCCGACGGTCTAACCTGCGAACCCACCGAGAAAATCAGCCTCGGTCCGGTTCAATCTCAGAGCTGTTTAAGCCTCACGTTCTCATGGTCCACAGGAGGTTTCGAAAGCTCCCGATGCACAAAATGCCGGGTAGGGCTTCCGCTGCCGCTCTCGCGTGCCACGGGATATGCCGATCTGCGTTCCTTCTTCGTTCTGCCGACCTCCGGCGACCAGTCTGATTTCTTCGCCTCCTCAGCTAAAGGTATACTGGTTTTGTATAAGGATTTCTCTACCGCTGTAAAATCTTGACTGGTTGTGTTTCGAAGGCTCGGGGAGGGCAATGGCTAGGCGGCTGCAGATTCGCAGCGAGAAAGAAGAGGAAGTGTTTTTACACGTGTTCCGTCGCTACCAACAGCGATGTCGGATCCGAGGTGGAATTTCCTCGAGACTACTTCGAGCTCCTTGAGCAGGTAGTTCCGGTGGTTTTACTAGTTCCGTGGCTTTTTTATTTGAATTTTATGATAAATACGGCGATTTGCAGGCGAAGGAAGCAACTGAAGTGGCTCTGAGGGATGGCAAACAATTGCTGGTGAGTCACGATTAACTTGGGAATAATGAGCTAGGAACACTGACATTTATTTTTTGCGGGAGTATTGTTCTGTCGCAGGAAATTGAGTTCCCTACTGCTGGCCTAGAATCAGTACCAGGTCATCTTGTACTTGTGATTTTTTCTTTTGCATGCCAAATGGTTACCCGAGTGTTCACTCATTCGAGTAAAATCTGCAATTAGGTGATGGTGAGGGAGGGATTGAAATGACAGAAAGCATGCAGTTGATGAGAGGATTTTGCGATCGCTTGATTACTCCTGAAAAGGCCGCACGAACTAGAGTGGTATGTTCTTTGTGGAATTAGTTTTGTTCTACATAACTTCGTGTGTTTATCTGTTTGTATCAAAACGATTTGGTCGAAAACCAACTGAATATCATTGACCCCAAATTATGAAGAACCAAGAAATCATATAAAAATGTCAATCTAAGTCAATATTTGAATTTCATTAACCATTAATTCCATAGCCCACTTGGTGGTTTTATTTAATTGGGAACTATTCCTGGTTCAAGGCACACAATTGACTCAGTCAATGACATAGTTGATCCAATCTCATGTACCTGACTGACACATTATTTTATTATTTTTTGGTGTGTTGTGTGTGTTTTAAAAGAGTTTGCAAGATGAACTAGTTGAAGCAGGAATCAATGCTTAGACTGGGTCATTGAGCTGACTGATTTTGAACATTGAACCTGACATGATATAAACATAGTATTTTCTGATCTATTGGCTAAAAACTCTGCGCAGTGTAAATGTGTTTGTTTTCTGTTTTCTATGTATGTGCAGTTCTTCCCAGAGGCAAATGAAGTTGGCTTTGCAAGAAGATCAGCTTTTGAGGGAACCACATTGAAGCTTGACTACCTGACTAAGCCATCTTTTTTTGAGGATTTTGGTTTCGTAACCAAAATCAAAATGATAGAACGGGTGAAGCCAGATGATGAAGTTTTCTTGGTTGCATATCCCTATTTCAACGTCAATGGTTAGTTTTGTTACCCTCTAAATCATCAGTTCAGCTGCCTTATCTAAAACAATACAATAACTTGCTTTCACAGAAATGCTTGTGGTCGAAGAATTGTACAACGAAGCTGTTCTAAATACTGGAAGAAAGTTAATAATCTTCAATGGAGAGCTTGATCGGATAAGAAGCGGATGTATCCTGCATCACCTTTAAGAGGAATGAGAATGATAAAATATTATTAGTTTACTAATAGAAATTAGGCTGACTATCAAAATGCCACCAATTTTTACCAGATCTTTTAAAATGCTCTCCCCAAGAAGTAATTAATGTCAACTTATAACCTAATGTTTCAATTTTATTGTCAACATGCCCCCCCCCCCCCTACCCATTAACAAATGCAAGATTTAGGTGGCAATTTAGAAGGGTAAAATAAATAGTTTGGTCTTAGACAAGGCCATTTTTATAATAACATTAAAAAAAAACGTAATAGGTGATTTGACATTAATCAAATTGTAGGGGAATTTTAAAAATGCTAGTAAACGTTGTGGAACATTTGGAAAATTACCCTAGAAATTACCAATGCAAATTTTATGGCTTAATGCAGGCTTTAAAATAATTCTTCGCATGCACAACATTCTGTCACAAAAGCTGACATTTCGGTTATAAACATCAAAAAATGTATTTTAGTTTTTTTTAATGATACGAGCTTGCTATTTCTAGTTTGCCATGTTTATTAATCTTCATCCCTTGCACCTAAACGACTAAACCTCTATTGTTTTCAGTTATTAAATGCAGAATATGTAGAAATATTACTCTATTAATCTTTGCTAATGACATTTTACCAATGTCTCTAGGAACCTGTCTACATCCTTGCTCTTTAATTGTTGTCCTAAATGAATTAGATTATCCGCAGTTCTTCTACCCCAAGTTGGCTGCACTTGCCAAGACATTCCTTCCTAAGATGGAGACAGTATATTACATTCACAACTTTAAAGGACTTAAAGGAGGAACACTTTTCAGGTTCAACTTCGATATCCTGACACACTAAGAAAGTGATAAGAAATGTTAGGACTTCAATTATTAATATTAGTAATTGCGTTAGATAGATTAATTTTCTTGATATCTTAGGCTTTATTGTTCTCCTTATTAAGGAATTTGCAATTATTTTAACCTTTTGAATCAATTTTTATTTTTCCAGGTCGTATCCTGGCCCATGGAAGGTACTGAGAAGAATAGGCAACAAATACATAAGTTTGCATAGACAAAAAGAAATGCCATCACTGAAGGATGTTGCACTAAACATTCTTCCATCAGCATAATCTCCATGATGATGCTAAAGATTCAACTTATATCCATACAAAAGGTAGTCAGTATATCACGAACCCCATTCTTTCCCTATCCCCCGTCTCTAGTTCTATTCATCGGATATTCTCGAGTGGCATTTGGCTGCAGAAATGTGTCTGATGCAATCTCCCAAGAAGTTTATTGGCAATGTGAGCTTCATGGAAATATTACGTCCTATCTGCATGAAATTTGTAGTTCTACGCGAGCTTTAATTTGTGGTTTCTATTTCGAATGAGCATATCAATCGTATTTCTACTTACAAGATCAGATTTCTTGTATGTCTGCCTCCAGGTCTAATGTCGCTTGTTTAAGTGTGTGAGTTTCGAAGAATTCGAAATCTCTCTCAATTCAATCGCATTATATGAAATTCATAGGTCACTTAACCCTGCGTATTTCTCTCATTCCATTGGCATCATAAGTAACCTACCCTCTCTTCGGGACGGTGATGGTGACCATGAGCCGGGTTGAGAGTGACACTCCTTGATACCTTGGGCCCGTCATTCAAAAAGCCCATGGGCCGTGGGGAACCGGAACCCTAGTTCCCCAACTCCGCCCTCCGCCGCTATAAGTGTCATCCCTCGCCGCCCGACTTCCTCGTCCTCGATTAATCGAATAAGCTTCTCTGGCTATTTCCTCTTCTCCCAACTCCCCTCGAGTAGGGGAATTGGACTCTGCGTCCGGATCTCCGAACACGGCGACCCAGATGAGCTAGAAGCGAAAGGTAAGCTTTTGAAGTCCTCGCCCTTTTTCATTCTCGAAGATCTATTAGGATCTCGGTAAAGATCTCCTTTAAGGGATTTTTTTTTCTTTTCCGCCTTCTTCTCTCTGTAGTTCATTGCAGATGGAGCTGAGCTGAATGAGGTTCTAACCCGCGAGCCCGCTTGGGCGTTGATATCCGCGTGAGACCGATTCGAATGGAGATCTTCATCGGAGCCACCAGGCCGCAGAATGTACTTGGCACAGACACATTTCTTTGCGATTTGGTTGGCCTTGCAGTTAGGCGGTAAGCTTTGCCTTTTGCTGATTTACCACAGCTAGCGTTTTTTTGTTTGCTTTATCAGATAAATATGGTCAAGTCATTTAGAAATTATCTGGTATCCTGTATGTACTTGTACAGTCATAACTCTTCATCAGATTCCAATGTTTCCTGTTTTCATTTCCTTACAGATATTTGTATTGTTTTTGCATTTGTTTAAACAACTTAGATGCGAGATTAGTTTTCCTTTTTTATTGTCATTGGCTCCTTGGCGAATTTGTTTGAAGAGCTATAGTTGCACCTGTTGATAGAAAAATGTTTCTTAAAAAACATTTTTTTGGAACTGACTCAATGGTGCACAGAGAAAAAGCTGTTCTGCAGCAACGGCCAGACAACCGTAGAGATAGATCCACAGATGAGTAGTTTGCAATACCACTCATCTACTATTTCTATCTCACATTCACACTCCACATTGTCTAAAGTTTTACTGATTAATACAGATGTCCTTTGTTTGATCAAAAAATTATTTGGCCGAATTTGGATTTATAGTGTTTATAATTTTTCCTGATATTTTTGTCAAGGTTGTATTTTTTTTTAATAACTTTATGCAAGGTTGCATCCATAGATAGAGAGGTTAATGCAAAAATAAAAAACTGCTCTGCAGCAGCGACCAGACAACCTCAGAGACATTACTTGTCTACTAATTCTATTGACTTGCATTGAAACCTATCATTTGATCAAACAGATAAAACAATGTATAACCTTATCATGTTTTTTAATGAAAGATTCCACATTGAATATTTCTGTGGAAGCTGTAGACATGTAGTTGCACCTTTTGATTAGAAAAGGGTCCTATATTTGTTTATGGATCCTTGACTCAAGGTGCACAGAGGAAATGCTGTTCTACAGCAGCGGCCAGACAACCGTAGAGATGGATCCACGGATGTTTAGTTTACAATACTATTCATCTACTAAATCTTTCTCATATTTATGATGCTCATAGTGTGTAAGCCTGATTCGTTTCTAGTGATGTGATTCTATCAAATAAAACAACAGCAGAATCTGAAAAATCTTTATATTCGTTTCCTGTTTCTCCATCAGGTTCCCTAGTAAATATTTGTGGAATCTGTTGTTGCTCATATTGAACAAAAGTTCCTCACTCTCACTGGTTATGGAACTTTGCAGCAGTGGCTAGACAACCATGGAGATCGATCCACAGCTGATTAGGTTGCAATTCAAGTCATCTACTGATTCCCCCTCGAATTTATGATAAGAATGTCCAAGTTTAATATAAAAGAAAATTGGAGGGATGGTCATATGAGCCAAACAATAGTGGGATGGCTGAGTCAGCTGGTGGATTGGTTGGATCGTTCAGGTCAGTGATCAATCAGACCTGTGAAGTGGTGCCGAACAAATCTTGCAGAATTATTTTATATAAAAACATTTTATTCTTTCAAAGATTATTTCTTCTGACTTCTTCGCAGCTTTTGTATTTTTGCTTTATTCCATGTATCCAATTAATAAATATTTTATTTCCTGTGGTTCTGGAAACTAAACTCACCACCAATTAATGAACAACTTCACAAAAAAAAAAAAAACAGAAAAACAGCCAAGCAAACTTAACAAGCAATTTTCATATCTTACTCAAATATTATATTTGATAAGGGCATGCTAAGTGTTATTAATGACAGTGATGCAGTTGGAGAATTGATTTTTTTTTTCTTTTTGATAATTCAGGTATCGTCCGGAGGAGGGATATCGGTTTCAACAGCAGCTACGATTAGTTTTAGAGGTGAACGTTCGGCTCTATAAATGGACATCAAACAAATTCAGAAAGCGATCTCTCTTGTTACAGACATTGTTTTTTCAATACCACCCTTTGGATGTCTAAGTCAGAAAGAAAATGAAATGTATGGAATTCTTTTCAGATTGGTCTTCTTGTCTTGATTAGATTCACTCTATAAGAATTGATTCATTAACTTGTACCATTATGTCCAAATAGTTAATTCCAGGTTAATAAAAGTATACTCATCTAAGTTCATAGACTCTCTACATGAACCCACAACTTGTGTCCAAGATGATTGATGAATTGAAAAGAAATACTGCTGCAGTGCAATTTGTTGCTCGTTGTTGATTTCAAATACATTACACTTTGACAATACACCCATAGCTTTTATATACCAATAGTAAAAAAAAAGTAACAGAAAAAACAATCAAAATTACATAACAATAAAAAGTCTGGTCAAACCCAATATAAATTTGATGTATTACTGAACCTCAACATAAGTTTACTTATTGTTGTAGATATTGCAAGATTTCCATCGAAATAAACATAAAAAATAAAACTTCAAGCCTTCTTTCAGTACTATATTATCTACTTCGAGAAGAAAACACATGAACTGCTCGAATACCAGGTAAGCCGTTCAGAGAAATATTAGTATTCCACATGTTTATTGAAATCGAGTATTTCTCAGAGACATTGAACCAGAAGGCACAGATGGAATGATCACAAAAAAAAAAAAACAGGTTTATCTTGGGCCAGCTGCGAATGTACCATGTTTTCTCATGGCGACGCTAGTAAAGTTGTCACTTAGGACATCTTCTCAGTGATGATGATGGTCTTGGACGTAACGAAGACCGCAGTATTTGCAGACGGCAGGCGCTTCCAGGTCAAGGCAAATAAACTCTATCGGATGGCCAAGAGCAGGATTACTATCTGCATATGAAGAAGCAAACCAATTAGAACCGTGAAAGAGAAAGACGGAAGCCATGGCAGAACCTAGAAGCGTGAAGTTGCAGATAACCTCCTTCACAAGCAACAATGCGCCCTTCGACTTTGATGGGAGGCACCTCATTGATCAATTCCATCGGCGATTTCTTGCTAGTTTCCTGCTCAGTGTTACACATTTATTTTCATCAGTCTGTTATAAACATTCAGGTGCAAGTCAGACTTATAGATTATCATGAGAAAAAAAATAAAAGACACAGGAACAACCAGAAGCAATTAGCCTAACATCTATTCTTCACAGGCACTCCAATTTGGTAGATCCATGGTGCATGCCAGGAATAAAATAAGACATGGGAGCAGGGAAATAGTTTTCAGGATTTAGATACATTCACTTGGTATGAAATATAACAATTTGATCAACATAAAGGCCATGCCGGACATTATTGTGGAAGCCAAAAACATGTTTTGAAATGATAAAGAACTATAGGCTAAATCTAACGTAGTTATGAAGGAACGATAACATGCTTACCATTTTCATCTCCAAATTTCCCGTCATAATGGAACTGGCTGGGTAAGATACGAAAAAAGGCATCACTGAAATATAGGTTGAAAAATATAAAAAAGATTAATTCTACGTTGAAAATTTGTGTGACACGTGGGAAAAGGGTGGGCTGCAAAGATTTATTGAAGAATGGGATATGAAATTCTAGAAAATGCTAACTTCATCTCGTTAGAAAATAACATTTTCTTGATACTTTCTTTTTAATTGTATTTTTTTTTTAAAAAATGTGTGTCGAGTATAAATAAAACCACCACGACCGTTTCTAGCAAATTTTATTCATCTCTTATTTCCTCCTCAATGACCCTTTTCCCACAAATCCAAGGATATAACCATATGCTTCGTTGGATTAATCTCACTATACTTAGATCAACATTATTATTCTTATACTGATGTTAGAACTACAAAACTAAGTGCTATCATAAATCCCCAAGACTTATATGATATTCATTGCCATCTCCATAATTATTATAATTTCTTATTATATGATACTCATTGATTCTTAAAAAAAAAAAAGGAACTGTCTCATTAGCGGTTCCCCTACAATTGGCCAATGCCTAAAAGAGGAAGGTAAATCAGGAAGTACTCGTGTGGCCAACTTCAGCTTCCTTGATTTCTCACCCTATTTAGAGAAAAATCTTATAAATTTACCGTAATTGAGGATCGAACCATAAATACCTGGGAGCCAAGGTGGACACCTTGCTGTTGCACCGTAACCCCAGGGGCTACTCATTGATTCTTAAGATCATTAAATTGTCAATCAAATCAAAAAATAAATTTCCGGTTTACTTCTGTTTTCTTCTTCTCTTTGATTATCTAGGTATAAAGTATGTAAGACATAATGGCCATTGTCAGGCAGCTTGCAATACTTCAGGAAACCCCAAAAATATAACTTATAACAGAAAAATACAGAAGCCGACCGTACCTAGTAGGATAAGGTTGATTGTTGTTATTTGTTGTAACAGAAAATATGGACTTAACATACATTTTTTACTGCACCACAAGTGTTCTCCATAATGCATATGGAAGCAAGTCCACCAATTGGGTGAACACAGGTTTTGAACAAAGGGCAAAAACACCTCAAGTCTCTTTACCGACAACTTGATAAACTGGAACCTTCCAATGCAGGAACTTATCTCAAATATGTATCGCTAAAATTTCGATCATTTAACTGCCTATGCATCTAATTTTGCCATGGTTCTCATTTTTTTTTCTAGTTGTATTGTATGAGATCACGAAATAGCAAAAGATCCATCTCAATTATAGACAATAAGTTTGAGTTGCAAGAAAAGGCTAAAGTTTAGTAAATGAGTAGCCATCTATCTCACCCATGTCTTTCTTTGACTACTAAAAATTTCACCTCAGAGGTGGTTTCAATGGAGGAACTCGGCAACAATCTTTGTCAACTAGGCAGTTGGCACATTTAGTGACCATTCTATCATGTGAAATTCGTATTAAATAAAGGCACACACTTGAGATGAACTGACTCTCTGAAAGCTGGAACAGTATCATAGTATATATCTGATATCTCCAGACATTTTGATATTTTCATTCCATACAAATTGCAAATATTTATTGGTCTGTTTCCCATCAATGTTAATTGTTACAATTAGATAGGTCGTAACGCTTCACTCCCTGGCTGGTAACCTATTTCCACAAATAAATATTCTTTTATGCAGATCTTTGTCCACCGACTCCAATCCTTTTGTTTGACAAAAAAAAATCAATTCCTAAAATTCTGGCATATCTTCTTCTCCTAGAACTAGATTTATCGCCATTAGATTGACTGTGTAAATCAATTGGATTCTCCAGAAACCTGTATGATTCATGCAGCCAGAAATTGTATGTTTATATAGATGTTCTTTGGAACCTCAAGTTTCTAAGCTAACCCAAGTAACAATGTCTCCCATACTAATGCTTTTCGTCTTCCGCATCATCCTATTTCTACACCTTAAAAAGAAATTTTCCTCAAAAGCAAAGAAATTTCAAGTGAAAAATTCCTCAGTAGCCAACTGATACAGTCGGGTTATTCGGATCATATCAGCGTAAAATCATTACCCTTTCCCTTCGAGCAAAAAAATTTAGCATTTTTTTCGCCTTCAACAAACAGACCTACCACCGGAAGCACTCATTCAAAGCTTTAGAGAATCAAAATAAAGCCAATAAAATCAAGAGAAAAAACCTAGATTTAATCGACGAAAAAAAGCACCTGCATCCACTTGGCAGTGTGTTCGCCGACGAGAGAATTGATCGCCCTCGCCCTCGGAGGATAACGGAATCGATTTAGGGTCTTCAGGAGGCTGGGAAAGTTCCGCGTCGCCATAACCGAGATCGATCGCGCAGACGAGAATGAATCGCAGCGAGCGACCACTATTTTTCAGCCCTAGCTCCTATTACCCGTTCCGTTTGTTTCGATTTGACCCTCAACGAGTTATTTCTCTCATCTGTGCCCTTTATAGTGTAATTCGAGTTGAGTTAGGGTGGTTTTTAAAAATATCCTCTTATATTTCATCAGATTTTTTTAAATGCTCTTAATAATTTAATTAATATCAAATATATTTATTATGTCGTAATAATAAATATTTTAAGAGGAAAATAGGTATTTTAGTCTCGAAGAAAGTGATGTTTTATAATAATGATAATAATAATAATAAAATATTTGAAATGGTTGAAGAAATTAATTATCCTTCAAAATCAAGTGAAATACTGAAAATTAAAAGTTTGGGATTTTTATTAAATAATTCAAAATAAACAAAAATACATATTATTAAAATAAAATGTACGCCGCGAATTACGGTCGTCTCAGACGTGACGGAATAAGACAAACAGCCATATTTTTTTCTCCGTTTTGTCTCCAACACCGGACAGCAAATATGTCTCAGTTTTTAGGCTGGAGAACATGGGCCCCAATAGATGCACTAATGAGACGTATTTGTTTCTTGTTCTGTGACTGTTTCGAAGACAGGCGAGTCTTCAGAGCTTCCGATGTAACGGTCACGTGAAGAAAATGATTTTAACACGTTACGGCGGACCCAAAAAACACGTGACGGAGAATATTCGTCTCCGGTTCCTTTGCTCCTGCGGAACATCCTATTTTTTTGAAGCTCTTCGCCATTTTCCCCTTTCTCTCTCTCTCTCTCTCTGTGCCGAGAACGAGCGACTCTGGGAAGGACGGAAGAGAATTGAAAGGCGGAAGCTTCGGCCCGTTCAGGGCGGCAGAGGAAGGGAGATATGGGCGGAGAGCGGAGGCTCCCGCTGTCGCGGTGGGAGGCGACGGCGGTTGCTGCGGCGGTGGTTGCGAGCTTCGCCGTTGGGCTCGCGGGGCTATACCTCTCGATGCCGGTCTCCGATTACAGCTTCCTGAAGTTACCTCACACCCTCGAGGATCTCCAGATCCTAAGGTTTAGCTTCTGATTTTTATTTTCTTCAATGAACATCTCCGACGGGATCCATGATCCATCTTTGGCTCAAAAAGTTAGCATCTTTTTTATTTTATTTTTGTTCACGCTTTCAACCGATTTGTCGATTCGAGATTCGGTTCGTGGTTCTGTTTCGGGTTGGGCTTTTTTAGTACTGATTACTCATTTGGGAATGGAATGGAATGGAACAGTGCCCCAAATTTTTAATAATTTTTTGAAAGATCAATAGTAAATGTTTATTGAATCGTACATGTTTGACGTCCATACCGGTAGGGTTTAGATGCTTCATGACGTTAGTGAATACCTAACACAATCCTCTGTAGACTATAATGGAAGACCTTTCGTAGATAGAATGCAAATAGAAGAAGTTTGAAACAAAAACGTGGTGATATTATTATTATTTGGACTTCGTTGGCAAAAAAAGAATATCAATGTTATTGAAGTTGGAAGGAAATACTAAGATAGGTATAGAAGCTGGAAAATAACACAGAAAATATTAATGAAGCAGGGATGGAAATACTAAGATAGATATGCAAGGGCTACTAAGAGATGAAATGAAAAATACTATTCTCCTATGAGGACAAGTTGAGTGTACTCGATCATTGATTAGATGGGAGAAAATATGTTAAAATAGTATGATCATGTTCATAGTTGGTAATGAATTCCATATCCAGCCATGTTGAATCTATTAAAAATAAATGTGTGAGAGGAAGAATGGAAGTAAAAAAAATACTGGTTAACATAATTAAAAGTGATTGAAGACTACTGTTTTTTTTTTCTGAAAAAAAATTAGGAGATGGTTCTTTTTGTAAGTTACAGAGAGCTTCAATCCTTGCTTACTTTCTTGTGAATTTAATTTACTTGCTTTTGTGGTTTCTGGCCTACATTTCCACTAGGAATTTCTCAACTTCTGCAGTTGTTCAAATGAATCAAACACCATTTCTTAGGCGTTTAGACATTATTATTTCATTTGTACAGAAAAATGCTTTAAGATGCTTATTATTGACGTAGGCTTTTGTATGTCTAGATTTTAAATTGATCAGGTTCAACTTTCTTAGGTTTCTCATTTCTTCCCTTGGTTTCTTAACATTCTCCAAGACAGTTACAGAAAGTTAAACATAACACAATGGACAATATTCCTGTTCCTGATATCATTTCATAAAATGGCGTTTTTATTTTATTTCAGTAATTGTGGTTGCTGACATCTTAGGGGACTATTGATAATCCTAATATTGTCTTTGGGATAGTTTCCTCTTCTTCATTTTTTTTAATCTAAGGAGTGTTTCTTCTTTTTAATATTGTATTTACTTGAAAAAAGCCATATCTTCTTTGTAATCCATGGTTTTAATCCTAATGTATTGTATTTCATTGTTATTTTTTGAAATTTGTCCAGAGATCATCTAGAAAGCTACACCAGTGACTACACCGTGCAGGTTTTGATATGCTATTTTGCGGTGTACATATTCATGCAGACTTTCATGATCCCAGGAACAGTGTTTTTGTCACTGCTTGCTGGAGCCCTATTTGGAGTTGTTGGAGGTGTGATACTGGTGGTTCTTGCAGCAACTGCTGGTGCATCCTCCTGTTATTTCCTGTCAAAGATGATAGGAAGGCCATTGGTTTCTGCATTGTGGCCAGATAAGATGGGCTTCTTCCAGGATCAGGTAAATTGGATAATAATGGTTTTCCACCCCCATCGTCAGAAGATCCTTCATGTTATCTAGCTTTGGAAATCAATGGTGATTTAGTTCACTTATTTTTGTTTAACGATATAAAAGTTTGTAGCGTTTGAAATTCAAGCCTTTTACTCATTGTCAATCTCTGTCAGCAGGAGGAACTACTACTTTCTTGCTTTTACTATGAGAAATACCACCCAATTTACTTCAAGGACTTGCCCAACTTTTTCTTGCTTCTTTTGCTTACTCACAATGGAACTACCACTTTCATAATTGATTTCCCGTGTCTCATGTTTGCCTAGGAATTCATGACAGGGCTAAAACAAGGGAAGAGAAACTCATTCTAGTTGCTTAGCTAGAGTTCCTCTGAGGAGAAAATCTATGGTTTCTCATGGTTTACTATTCTTTTAATTATATGAATCATATAGCTGATCTTAAATATTAGGACTAACATGTGCTTAATGATGAGCTCGTGGCATCGTTACCAAGTTTTATTCTGATTATATGAATTATAAAGCCAACCTCAAAAAGTTGGGATCAACGCAGGCTCGATGATAATTAAGATTGTAACATTGTTTACCAAGTTTTTATTTTGATTGCATGAATTATCTAGTGGAACTCAAATAGTTGAGAATGATTATACATATTTTAAATCATCATTTTAGTGTTGTTAATATGAATTTTCTGCACACAGGCCTTTTCTGCTTTATGTACATTTACTTTGCACCTCAACCTATTAATGGGTTAGGTAATCATGGATAGGTTGCTCGAAGACGTGAGAAATTATTGAACTACATGTTGTTCTTGAGGGTGACACCAACGTTGCCAAACACATTCATTAACATGGCGTCTCCTATAGTCGATGTGCCTTACCATATCTTCCTTGTGGCTACTTTGATTGGACTCATCCCAGCTGCATATGTGACAGTCCGGGTATCATTCCCTTTCTTCTACTCGATTACAAGGTCGTGAGAGCTTAAGCTAATTGGTTTTGTAATTCTTGCAGGCAGGAACAACCCTCGGCGAACTGAAGTCGGTGGCCGACTTGTATGATTTCCGAGCATTAGTGACCCTCTTCTTCATAGGAATCGTTTCAGTTACACCTACATTTATGAACAAGTGAAGTGCACAAGCTTCACTAAATGGAAACAACCTTTCTTCAGGAGCCTATTTGATGGTCGTTGATGACTAATTGGGGTCGGGTATATGAATTTTATTTAACACTCCTTTATCGAAGGCATATTTGATGTTGCAGTATATAAATTATTGATATACGATCCCAAAAATTGATTCTCCTCCGATGTCGATTTGAGAAGATCATCAAAAGCAGCTAGCACAGCTTACATGAATTGCTTGTATCGATTGCTGTATTTCTAGTCTAGTTTATGCAAAGTTGATACAACTTGTGCACTTAATCTGATCGAGTTCTAATGTTTGCTTCTGTCGTGTGAGTTACCAGAAAGGTTAATGATTTTTGTTGAAAATGAGATAGTGAATTTAAAGCATTTGCTTGATGATTTCTGCTCACATTAATTGTCTCTCTCTCTCTCTCTCTATATATATATATATATATATATATATATAATTTAGCATTTAAAAGACTATTATTTGCAAAAGGAGGATATATAACAACAGAACAGCGATTAACAAATAACGAGACAACTAATAAACTATAATAGCTATAGCTCGATCAATTTAGGATGCATTTTTTATTTTATTTTATGCACAAATCTGATCTAATTTTTTTTTATAAAAAAAACTTAAAATTTTGAATTAGCCCAGTTTGTTTTGTTTCATTTGATTTGGATAGAGTGCAAAATACAGAGAGGAAAATCGCTTCCCCTGAATCTTTTCAAGAGCATGCCTTGCCAACCGAATGGAATACTGAGTATGTTGATTTTTGTCGAAGAACCGAATCTAACACAGTAAGGATTTATCATGAAAAGAAGATATGGAATCAATCGATCTGAGATACTGATTATATGAAAATTATTATGCGTTCATGATTCATTACAAAAATGCATAGCTTGCAAAAGCATACTGCAGCGCAGGAAGAAATAACTCTACTAATACAACACACCATGATGTTTATGCAGGATAATACGAAGCAGTAAGTTCGACAGATGACTTCTGGTATATATGCATGTGGAAGGGCATGATACATTACATGTTACAAGCAAATGAAGGGTTCGACGGAGATAACTGCAAAAAATCACAACAGATAAATCATCAGAACCTGCTCCAGAGCCATGTATTCTATGTGAGATGCTAAAATAGATAGACGTTCAAGCTCAAATCAAAACCTTTTATCTGAGGAAACAACACAAATATTTCATTTCAAGAAAGAACATAAATACGGTTGCTTCTTTAGAAGTATTCAAGAGCATGGTATTGATGTTTTTAACTCTATGGTCATATATGCTGAATGAAAAATCATGGACAATGGCTCGCCTGATCTATCCAGACAAGCCAGTTAGTTGGGTGGGTCAGTCACATCGTGTGGGTTAGACAGCCTAGATTGGCTAAGCCGGACTGACCAATTAGGCTGCTCAATTGGAGCAGTTGTTTGGTTTAGTTGGGGCACGACCTAGGAGATCCGGTTATGTCAGGCCGGGTACGGTGGGTGGGTTGGCCAGAATGATGGTTTAGTCGGTCCTATCGAGCCAGATAGGCTAGTTAATCCAGCTGGTTGGTCCACTGAGTTGGTCAGTCCAGATTGGTCTTAAGAAAGAGAGAATATTTTTCCATCAACAAACACATGAAGATAAGATTTTCTTTCTTCTGAAAAAGTTTTTTAAAAAAAAAAAAATTAACAGATGAAATTATTTTTCTACCAAATAAACAGACCCTAATTATTTAGGAGCATCATTTGTGCTTATATAGAGTAAGAATAAAACCATGGATTGAAATGTCATTTCTTTTCATTCGGTATGGAATGAACACTTGAACAACAAATTTAGCAAAGTAAACTAGAAATCTGTTTTTTGATAAATTGTATTTATTTCTCAATCAGAAGGTATGTGAGGAGCTAAATGACATTATTTATCCAAATGAGATATGAAAATACTGTGAACTCCACATCGTTGTTCAACAAAAGAAGCATCTCAGAACAATTTACCTTTAGATAGTGTTGTTTAACATCGAGGCATGTCTATTCAACCTACAAAAGTATAAGCAAAAAATATTAGAGTAAATATAAAGCACTAATTCGTAAATTTATGTATGAGCATATGGGGCACAAGCTTCAATGATTGGCAAACGACTAATGATATAGAATTGTTGATCATCTTCTCATCCTGCATTCTATACAAACTGGTGTTCAAAAATATGCAGTGTTCATAATGCAAAGGAATGAAAGATTCATTGAGCTTATGTCTTGTGTACTAGGCGCGGAACATTTAATACTGCAGCATTAGTCTAGTGCCAGGTGTATAGAGGTCAAGTATAAAGAATGATTTATAGGCATTGAGCCCCTTTTTGCATCAAGCTATTTATGATCTGGATCGCTCAAAAGAATTTACAATAGTATGTAGAGCTTGTAGATATGGATCATGTAAGATTTGCAATATGATCTTACTTTGGTGTGGAATGGGGCAAAAATGATCTTTACATCTTCAAAGACCTCCTCAATGGGCTTCATAGCATTTACCTGTAAGGCCAAGTAAAGATATTTACATCTAAAAAGATAACTTTTCTACGTATCCACATCTTTTTTTTTTTGTTTGATAAATATGGTCAACAACCTAACACTATATAGAGACAAGTAATACTATACACAACCCCAAGTTCAATTGTGAAAGAATACAAATGGATTAGACACCATTTAAGTGTATTTTTAGTAGATTCTTTTGAGTTCTGCAACATTACAAGTATTATATTAGAATGTTTTGTTGCATACTCTATCAGATATTCCTTCTAGTAATCTGTGTAGATCCAGCTAGGAGATCAGGGCACCACAAATATCTGGTTTAACTCTACTCAGCTTCAAGTTGGTTGTTTTCTAGTACCAGTGTACCACCTTAGCATTATATTTCATAATACCGTCGGAAAGGAGACTGAAACCACCCATTGGAATCACAATACCAAATAGCCATGAAGGATGAAAAGAGTCTAAGAAATCATTCCAATGGCACCAAACCCCTCGGCACACGTAGAGTGAGAATATTATTAGATTATCTTTGGGCAAAAATGTATAACTGATTAGATGAAAATTTCCTGAGTAAAAGCTTAATACCTTTTGAACCTTGCCCTTCAGTTCATAATGCTCAACAACAGGTAGACTGGATTCAACAAAAACTTTGAATCGCTTTCTTATGGTCTCAATGTTATCATCAACTCTGTCCTGCATCACACAGAAAATTAAAGAATGGCAAATTTAGGGAATGGAAAATTAAGGGGCTGTGCTAATATAACCTGGTTGCGGCTTAGAAGTCTGTGTTCCATCTCTTCCTCTGGACAGTCAAAAAATAGTACAAACTCTGGCTCAACCTTTGTCTATAACAACAGAACAAGAAAAATTGTAACAAGTATATTTGTAGAATTAAATTGCAGAGTTGTAGCTGCTACTATATTGTCAAATTACCCCATTCTCAAAAGCAGCACGGTTCTCTTCATTTCTGGGAAAGCCATCAATAAGAAATCTGTCATTTCCACTCCCAATCATAGCCTTCTTCAGAAGATCAATCGTAACCTCAGCAGGGACAATTTTCCCTTCCTTGATCATGTTTGAGATCATGGTACTGGCGAAAGAATGTAGTCAGAGAAAAACAATAGCCATTCTAGTTAACTCTCCAAGAAGGCACAGATAACAGGATATTCAACTGGTCATATCATTCAAATGCAGTCTGCAGCTACTAAAGTCTTTGAAAGAGATGCCATGTAATGTGTCAAACTAATTCAAGTCACATGTTTTGTGTCATGGGTTTTTTCTAATCCTCTTACCATATCCCTTATCTCCTGACAATGGAAAGTCACTTCCACTCGAAACAATTTTGCAGAGCTAGTGATTTTAGTATTAGGATCAACCTACCCTCGTATCCAATTTAAAATGTGTACAATGAATCACTTCCAGAGATATGCCAGTCAGCTGTGGATGACCATCTGACCAGCTATAAGGTGATTGAATAGGAATTCCCTAATTTGTAAAGCTGGTTCCTAGTTACTCAACCTAATTCCACCCTAGTTAACGAATATTGTTGAGCCCTGAAACCTGATTTTATAATGTTACTAAAAAGTAAAGAAAGTCGAATTAACACATCTATGTATAAAAAATCAGATTGAATATAGTCAATACCCATTTTCAGAGCCAGACTTAATTTCTGCACGCAGAAGATCTCCAGCACTGAGATGAGTGAAGCCATAGTTTTCAACAATCTTTGCGCACTGTGTGCCTTTTCCACTGCCAGGTCCCCCTGTTACATTCGTCATGTTGAAATTGCAACATAAAAAGAGAAAATAGAAAAGCATTTAGCTACCAACAAATGTGAATGTAGAAAGGATAAAGAAAACAAAATGAATCAGAAAATTTTTAGTAGCATCTTTGTGTTCTAATGTTTTTGTTCAGAGATCAATGCTGCGGGAAGTTTTCATTGAAGTTGGTAGTTATCTTGATCAACATCTATGTACAAATATTAATTTCATAGAGTCGTATGAAAATTTTCTTTTTTATATCAATTCTCTTATAGGAGATGAATGACAATTTTACAGATAGAAAGAGCACAAGAAATACAAAGAATTCAGTTGCCAAAAAAAGTTTTTCTGACATTGGAATATTCTCAGGTGTTATTTAAGATTAATGGTTTAATCTTAGAACAAATTATGTCTGATAGAAGAGGAAGTATGCATATGGAAGGATAGAATGCAACGTTAGACATAAGTATAAATTAGGTGCAATGCCCTGCCAAGCAGGTATGACCTTATAAAGGACAAGATTCAAGGAAAATCAACTGGCATGATAGAAGATTGAGTTGCGAATTTGAATACTTAGCCTATTTGTTTGAATTTTGTAGGATAATTGGAGATAGGAGTAACTATTTGGTAACCATGGTGCATTGAGTGCTTCACAACCCCTTCCTCAGTGTATTATATGTGTACATCATAAAGCTCCTTAGATCCTCTCAGAATAGTATAGGTTTTGTACCGACAAAAAGGATAGGGTGTATCCTTTCTTATCCCTTGAACTTTAGAAAACACAATTTGTGCCCAATCCTAATAGATTACCTGAGTAAATATATCTCCAAGAAGATAACTAAATGTTAAGGTTTTCCCTTCTTTAGGAACAAAATAAGTTCAAATTATTCATGGTTCGAGGACTTGAGAATCAAATTTACTAGACTATGGAAAACTGTAAGTATGGATTTGGATTAACCAAATAATTCAGGGTGATATTTTTCGTAAATCAAAATTGGCTACAAAATCATGTCATTGCTTTAAAGCCAGAAATTATTACCTAGCACAAACACAACTGCGATCTTCTTGTCACCTGGGAAACTTACATGAGCATCCTGCATTCAAACATTTAACAATTATATATACTTGGTCCACATATGTTTCTTATATATGTACTACTAAGGCAATTTAAATATAAGAACAATAAAAATAGAGAGCCAAGTGCTTCAAACGATATCAGGCATTCCGTGATATTTTCAAAGGAAGGAACACAAGTCCCAATGGCATATGTTCATTCTTTATTCAAAAGAAATCTCCTTTCAATTAAAATGATTCCATAGAATTATGGAGGAAACCTGAAAGTAAGATACCTTGTTAGGATCTACCATCTTGTCCATGAATAAAGCTAATTTTGTTGTGTACTAACTGAAACAAACAAATACAAGTTTAGTTAGCATTCATTTAAAATTATATCAATGGAAGTTAAAAAACTTCTGAGAAATATTGTCAGAGAAAGCAAATAGTGCAGCCAAGGATCAGATATACATTTACAGATCAGCCAAACACTATTCTTGCCGCTATCTGAAGTAGATACAAAGAGAGTCGGTGTTAATTGTCATAAAAGGAAGTCATAAGATTTACGAGCATGCTAAATTGTGATGCTTATCATTTGTCGATCTAAGAACCTACAAAGCAGAAAATAACACATCCAAAAAGAAAGCCTTTGTTTCAGAAACACGAGTTCTATTTCCATTGAAAATGATTCGATGCGAAATACAATATCCCCTCTATACCAATATTACGAATCAGAACCCCGACATCTCAATCAATGAATCGTTCTTGCACACAGATCTACTCCCGAGAATCTCTGCAAACCCCATAATCAAGATAAGAAAAAGATCTTAGCTTCGATTGTGCAAACCATAGCAGATCTAAAATGCCACACTCGAGATCTGGGTATCAGTTCCATCAACACATGCAAAAACATCTCAGAAAGCTGAATCGGAGCATTATAAGGACGAAATACATTAGATCGGAAGAGGGAAGGGTAGGAAATGAGATCCAATACCTGGCAGCAACGCGAGCTTCGCTCCCAGATTCACTCTTCCGCTCGACGAAGGTGGAGGGAAATCGACATCTCGGCCGTATTTATAGACCGAGAGGAAAGCTCGTCATTCCAAACACAATTCCAATGCTCCATCGAATTCGAGAACGGAAGTAAACGGCTCAGGAAGTCAAGCTATTGAATACTTATTTAAGTATAATTTACTATTTTTTGAATTTATTTAAATTTAAGTTTAATTTTGTTTGAGCAAAGAAAAAAAGAAAAAGAAAAAGAAAAGTGCACCTCTTTTATATATATATATATATATATATATATATATATTAAAGGCCACTTAATTATTCTCAATTTTCATTAAAATCATTTTAATACGGTAAAATTCATTTTGGATCAATTTAATAAAAAAAATAATATAATATATAAAGATTTTTAATCAATTTTTTTATTTTTTATAGATTGTATCATTTTTTTTTTCATAATCCTTTTTAAACATGCTTAATAGATTGGTTCAATCCGAAATCGAGTCGAAATTAATTCGTTAAATTCGAAATCGGAATCGATTCAAATGAACCGATTTTGGAACCGAATCGGAATCGTTCCGATTCCGATTCGATTCGGTTCCAATCGATTTCGGAATCTATTTGAAATTAGTTCAGAATTAATTTTGGTTCTGATTTGGATCTGATTTCATTTGCTAATTTAAATGTGAAAATTCTTAGCATACTAGCATGTCTATAAGATTATTTTACGATAAAAAAAATATGATCACAAACATGTTAGATGAATTTGAAAACTCAAGTTCGAGGAAGATGATCCGGAACTATTTCGGAATCGATTTGAACCAATTCGAAATCGATCCGGATTAAATTGATTCCAAAATTAAAACTTTAAAATCGAAACCGATTCGAAACCAATTTTAAATCAGTTCGAACCAATTCTAATATCAACGAATCTAAAATACCGAATGAGAATCGGAATCGATGATCGATAAGCATGCCTAATCCTTTCTAATTAAAAGAACGAGGTATCATATTTGTATATTAAATACATCCTTATTTGATCTATTCAATTACTAATTATCTTAGATTGCTTTTGATTGATTAGGATAATGAAAGATAAAAAAAGATTTTATTTATCGTTAATTCAATAGGAATTTTAAGAAATAGATAATACATATGCTTGAATTAGTCCTGTGGCCAATCCCTAATTACGTAAAAGTCGGATTATTATTCGAATATTATTTTAATTTCTTAATAAATTCCATCGCCCAAATGCCAAGCCGTCGCCTTTCGGCCCCTCTCCCTCTCCGCAGCCCGGCGATTCTGGCCATCGGCGGTGCGTCTTCCGGCGACCACATGGAGACGTCCCCTCACGTTCCCTCTCCAGCGCTGAGTCTCCCTCCGCTTCCGTCATCGCCTTTCTCTTCTCCTCCACTGCTGCCGCTGTTGCCTCCTCTGCTGCAGTGGAACCCCTCTCATTCCTCCTCCCTCTCGGCCCTGGCTCCCCCATTCACACTTGATCACGTCTCCCCTGCCCTGCACCCGTCGCTGCAGGTGCCTCCGTGCAATCCCGACCCTCTGCTATTCTGCGATTTCCCATCCTCTGTCCAGTTGCCCCCGCCGCACGACGAAGTCTTGGAATCTCTCCCGTCCCTGTCCGATAGCTCCCCTCCGGGCGATGCCGATTTCTCCGATTGGTGTCGTAACGCAGAACTGCACCCAGAACCCCGGGGGAAGGCACTCGGTAATACCTTCGAGCCAACGATCTATTCTAGATTTGCGGCACCATCCGGGACCGGTAGCGCCGCCGCCGCTACGCTCGTTGAACCCTTCTACTCTCCATACTATCATGACTCGCAGCGGTGGAGCTTCAATGGCCACTTCGGGCCATTGTCGCCCTATTATAAACATAGAACTTCCTTGTTATTTGATGGGGAGGCAAGTCCAGCAAAGCGTTCTGATGAGGTGCCATTAACAGGAGTCACAAGACCGCCTTTTCGTTACAAGGCACCATCTTCTCTGGAAGGTAATCTTCATAGTTTTTTCTAGGGTTGCCTCTGACAATGATTTTAAAAATTTTGGTATTTACACTCTATGGTGGAGATCATTAAAGAGGATTTTTATCCCACATATTAATTTGATGGCTTTATTTTAGTTTAGTGCATTTATTGGATCAAGTACGATGGATTATACTTCCGTTTTCCTTGCAGTCTCCAAGACAGATCATCGTCTTTACTATGGTTGCTGTTTTTGTTGTTATTATAAACTGAAAATTGTTGAAAATATTTGAAGAATTTTTTTATATCAATAATCCTAGTAAGATGTTTTAGTTTAAAGATTGTCCTAAACATAAATCAACAAGTTGCAATCTCTTCTTTTTTTTATTTATCCTAATTAATATATTTGTTTAAAAACTTTTACCTTTAATAAATGACGGTAGTACCTGATGATTGCCAAAAATAAATCGAAATAGTCACAGACCTCTGAGTGTTCTTAATAGCTCTTCCCCCACTGGAAAATGAATGATGAGATATTATAAGTGGGATTTTGGCAATTGTATAACATGAACACCATTCACTGACACTCTCGTACTTGCAGATCGCCCCTCGACCTCCCAATTGCCTCCCCACAACACTGCGGCAGACTCACTTCCATCTGGGTCCATTAATTGCCCCTCTGTTTATCCCTGCTATGCCCACTACTATAATGACTCTGAACTCCGAGCACTTGATGATAACTTTGGCCCCTCATCGGCCCGTTCTGAACTTGGTGTTGCCCTGTGGAATAAACCATCTGATGAGGAGTTAGGGAGTGTAAAACTCCCTGATGAGTTGCCAGGGACTGGACCACCTTCTAGCAACGGGAAGCTATTTCTTCCAGGAGGTATTTCATTACATCCTTAGTTTTGCTAGGTTTACTGTTGATGATGACTTACGATTAGGTATTTACTCTAATTGAACATGGATCGAAAAGGAACTGTCTTCTTAATGTCAGTGCATTTTACTGGATTAAGTATGGTTGATTATACTGTATTCTCTAATATCTCGAAGATATATCTTAATTGTGGTTGCTTTTACAATGCTGTTGTAAACCCAAAATTATAGAAAAGATTTGAAGAGTTTGTGATGTCTGTAAAAGCTATATTCATTTAGTCAATTAAAAGTCTTCCATTGTGGAACAACCATTTGCAATCAGTTAGGATAAATCTGTCAATTTCTTTCTAATGTTTTGGCATATGACTACAAACTCCTTGTTTCCTCAGACACGGTTTTGTGTCTACTGTTTTCTGCTAAAAGGGTATATTAAATTAGAGATTTTTTTCTAAACTGTCTGTATATTCTCCATTTTTTATTACCGTAGTTAATCTTTCTATAAAAACTTGTGCACTTTTTGGTGATGGTAACCAAAACAGTCACAGATCTCTGAGTGTTCTTAAAAATCCTTCTCAGATAGAAAATGAATGGTGAAATATTAGAAACAGGATTTTGTGTATTGTACAACTTGTCCTTATCATGCATGGAGATTGCCTTGAAAATAGCCTTTTAAATTTATAGAAAAAGATTGCGTTAAAAGTTCAATATGAGACAACAAAACAATCTATAGTATATTCGATCGACAATAAGATATTTTAAGATAGTCATATTTCAGTCTCCTTGTTTCTATGTTTTCCTGGATTTTTTTCTCTTGTTGCACAGAAATATCCAATTCTTCATTTATTTTCTCTGAAAGCGATTGGCTGGATTAAATTTTTCTCCTAACAGTCTTCTTGACCTTCATATGCGATGCCAGTGTTGGGTGGCATATCCAACTCATGAAAATGTCAAAAAGAGTTACTTGTGGTTCTCAGATGTGTTGATCTTTACCTAAAATTATAAGTTAGCTTAATCTCATTGTTTTAAACACCAAGTACTTGAGATTAGCATTTCTTGTATTATCATAAATGTCTGGTTTCCTAGAGATTTTTGAAGTTGCAATGTTACATAAACATTTATTATTGTTTTGGTTGGCATTTCTATTATAACAATGATTCTTAAGATGTTTTCTTTGAAAATTTTGCTGATTCACTAACAGGAAAAGAGCACTTTGAATACCAAAGCACTGAATGGCTACTAGATGACTACCCACCAGAGAAATATGAGCGAGAGCAAGACAGTGCATCCTCTTATTCAATTTTCAACCCTCAATTGTCAACATCTGCAAGGGGATTGAATGATCCATATGTTTTGGGCTCTGCCTATGACTGTTACATGGAACAACTTGATTCATGCTCTGTGTATCCAGAATGTTACTATCCATCTTTCAAGCGGTTCACATCAAATGAAGTATATTTGCCATCAAACTTTACAGCTAGTACAAATATCAGCCCCTGTTTGTTATCTGGGAAGGTTCATCATGAAGTGCTACCTATGGTAGATGATGCATCAGTTATACCTTCTAGGTCAAAGGAGGCTAATTGCAATGAAAACATGGATCCAAAAGGGGAATACAATGAGAAGAGATCGGAAGACTACGACACAACAAATTCTAATGTCTTACCTGCGGTTTCTAGAAGGGATTCTCTATCCAGTAATAATCATGCTACGGAAAGCCCCTTGAATCTTCCTTCCATGTTGAGACTGGGAGATATGGCGATTGCATATTCTCCATCTGGGTGCAATTTCTTGGATCTTAATAAATCTAGCGAGAGTTTTTCAGAAGCATTTGATCAGCATAATCTTTCTGTCGATTCACCATGTTGGAAAGGAACTCCAGCATCACAACAGTCTCTGTTTACCAGTGATGGAATGCTATTCCTTGAGCGTGAATTAATCAAGAATCATCCATGTGATGAGCCTAACCAAATTCCTGAAGATGTTGGAGACCCAAATAATTCTGCAGAACAAGTTGGAAACTTGAATTTTGATTACGTTAAGAAAAGTCATGTTTCTGAAAAGCCAGAATGTTCACCAGTTGTTTCATCAAATATGCAACAGATTCTTGAATTTTCAGAGAACGAAGTGTCTGACTGTGGAAAAGATGAAGAAAATGAGATTTTCTTTAACTGTGTATATGGGGAACAGACAAATCAAACCGTCGAAGCTAAGAAAAAGGTCGATGCACAGCATGGTTTCGCTGCAAAGTTTGTTGAAATGGAAAGCAATTCTCCAAATGAGTTCCCACCACCAAAGGGCATTGCCAAGAACATTAAAGGTCTTATCATTTGAGCCTTTTTTTTCCTCAACAAAGTTCTGAGACAAAATTTGTCCCTGATGAAATATCTTTATTATTGTTAATTGTTTGCCCTTTAGGCCCAAGTTCAACACCATTGAGAAAACTGGAGGAGCTTGTGAAGTTAATACACGGTTCTTCAGTAGAACTATTATCTACCAACTGTAGCGAGGCCGAGGGATTGAAACCACATGACTACAAACTCCTCTATGCAGCAATTAGCAATATTTCGCTCCTCCTTAAAGACAAGGTATATGTCATAGAATCTGAATATGTTCCAATCCGATACAATAACAATGCTTAATAGTTTATTCAAAGTGCTTCTGAATCTATTTTTTAACTGCTAATCATACAGACAGCGTTTTGTGCCAAAATGTTCTATTTTTTGGGCCCAACTCTTAACCTGATGACTATTTGGCAGGATATTGTTGGTTTCCATCATTGTTCAGGTCTAGAGGTTGCTTGTTCTGAAAACATGAGCAGCAGCAGGAACCAAAATTATGACATGAAGCCTAAGACAATATCTAGATGTGCTTACTTTGATGATGATTCTGGCAATCTTGTTATCAAGGGAGATGACAAGAAAATGACGCAGGTAAATTTATTAGGCTTTGGGGTTTATTATTTATCTGTTTGACAATTTTGTCTATTCTACCTATCATAAATCTGCAGACATTTGAGAATGCGTTATCACAAAGTTTTACTGAAAGTGAAGAAAGCAGGCAAGCATCGTTGTACAAGAATCTGTGGGTACAAGCAGAACTTTTGGCCTGTAGACTAAAACAAGAACTTGCGATTGGTCAAATGGAGACTGATTCCGAAAGCTGTAAGCACTATTCTCAAATTATCCTCTTTTCTAGAATTACTAGTTACACTATTTTTGTTTTCCAGATAACCCTCCCCGATCTGGCGTGTCTTCAAATCTGAACTCCCTACGCGACCTCAACGGGCAGGAATTGCCTTTGAAGACCAACGATGCTGAAAGCATGAGAGAAAAAGAAAGTCAATTCAGTGCATCGGCAAACCATGAATTGAGCAAGGCAGAGGATGTTGAATCATCATCGATGGCCCGATTTGAAATTTTGAAGGATCGAAATAACAAGTCTATTCACAGAAATGCAGAACTAGAGTACATTCTTGACCAAGAGCATGCTTCAATGCACCCAGTTGTCAATGCAGATATCTACAGCTCTCTTGTTGTTGAAAAAAATTCTCCCATGACTGCAGATCTGGCTGATATGGGATTCATCGAGAGCGTCGCAGAGGGTCAAGTAAGTCCATCTTTTAATGTTTCAGGAGATGAAAACACAAGACAAATGCAATCAGGTCAGTCTTACATGACATACAAGCAAGGGACCTGCCCAAGTGGAAGTGGGAATGAACTAGATGACCAAGAGCATGCTGCAATAATGCACCCAATTGCCAATGTAAATCTGGCCGATACGAGATTCACTGAGAGCGTTGCAGACGTTCAAGCAAGTCCATCTTCTAATGTTTTAGGATATGGAAATACAAGACAAACGCTATCAGGTCCTCTGAATGGACCACTGATCCACTCCTACATGACATACAAGCAAGGGAGCTGCCCGAGTAGAAGTGGAGATGAGGACCTCTTCTTCGAGTGGGTTCATGTGATGGAGGAGGATGAATCCACACAGTAACCATTGCCGTTTGATGAGTGATGCCCATAGCAATAAAGAACTTGGAGATTGTTTTAGGGAACCTTTGGTACACCCTATTTGACAATCTGATGACCAAGTTGATGTAATTAAACGGCTACTTTTTATTTCTCTCATAGATGCTTTTAAATAGTAAATGACTGAAAATTAAAGTGCATTTAACCACTTAAATTTATCTGTTATTGCAGACTGATTTCCATTTGTAGGTTATTTATTTTATTTTATTTTTAAAATGACATACATATATATATTCTACCAAAAATAGATTAAAAAATCAATAAAAGAAAATAATTTAAATATTATTTCACTATTTTAAAAAGGCAAACAGAACATGTATATCAGTTCTGATATCCATAATTAGGATCTCCTAAATATGCCATACGATTGCATTCTACCAGTTCACAATCTAGTTGTCCTTCCTAATAGTTGCATGGCCAGCGACTCAAACAGAACACATTCTATTCCCGATCAAAGATAATGCTAAAAAAAAGATTTGAAATAAAGAGAACAAGAAGGAGACCAGGAACCTTGCGGCATTGCATCTCTTGTGCTCGTCAAGAGAACAAAGAAACAGTCGGTGAGCTCTCTCAATGCATTGCTTTGTTGGAGAATGATGAACAAGTTAATTAATGCTCACCCTTGAATGTCTGTAGCGCAGAGCATCATGTCGGAAGTTCAAGTCTCCTCCCCAATGGTCGCGGTGGCGATGGACAGAGACAAGAGCAGCCAGAACGCCTTCAAGTGGGCTCTGGACAGCCTCGTCACAGCAGGACAGACTCTCACCCTCCTCCATGTCAACGCCAAGGGCTCGAGTAAGTGATGCCTTCTGCTAACTCAAATTCGAAGTGAATGCGATCGACTTCCGTATATTTCTTCCCTCTTTGAATGCCATGCTTCAGCAGGCCAGGAGGAGGAAGCCAATTATGTCGCCAATATCACAAGGGACATCATCAATCCTTGCAAATGTTTCTGCGCTCGAAAGGATGTGAGCATTCTTTACCAGCCAAGATTTTCACCCTTTTAAGCGATCACATGAATGAACTGATGGAAATCAGAGCATTCTTGAGCAGGTGCAATGCAAGGATGTCATAGTCAAAGACACTGACATTGCCAAAGCGATCGTAGAATTTGTTTCGAATTGTGTAGTCGAAAAGCTCGTGGTCGGTGCATCCCCCAAAGGCGGATTTGTCAGGTATTATCATGCTGAATTACATTATTTTTGCAATTTTGTGAGGCATTGCGGCACTACAATTTGTATCTTCCACTCTTCAGAGCATTCAGAGGCATGGACCTCAGCACTGCCATCTACAAAGCAGTTCCTGATTTCTGCACCGTCTACGTCATCTCAAAGGGGAAGGTCTTCTCCTTGAGGAATGCCTCCAGGCCGCCGCCGACCATCCCTCCCATTCGCGCTCAAATCCAAGCCCAACCGTTCGCCATGTCTGATCCAGCAAGACAAAGCAACAGGAATGCCATGAAAGGTTTGTTGTTCCTATCCACATCGTAAACTAACTTAGTTACTGTAAGGCAAAAAAAGACGACCTTTTGCTACCTGCGCCTCTGAAGAACTTCTCATATTTCATAGCTGTGAGTGAGACTGCAGTTAGCCCATGGAGTTTACAGAAAGAGAACGATTCCATCAAGTAAGAATTCTCCTAATATGCAGAAACTTTCCTTGCTTGCCCTACCTGCTCAAGAGTGGATAATCTACATTGAATAGGTCACCTTTTAATAGAGGAACACGAACTTCGGCCACAAGATCATATGGAGAGATAAAGGTGGAGAGTGATATATCATTTGTGAACAGTAGCAGGCCAAGCATCGACCACGGATACCCTCAGAGGTTCTCTAACATGTTGGACAGTTACGAACGCAATTTCGAGTCGCCGCGCAAGTCGGTGGGTGCATACTCGATAGGGAATGAATTTTCTTCCCTGTCTCATGAAAGTTCATCGTCTCAGTCTGTGGTACGTGTCGCCTCCTATCCTTAGAATTCAGAGAAAAACAACAAGTAAAAGCCAAACAGGTTTGCAAGTTATGGCGTCCAGTGAGTTTTAACTAACAAGTGTGTTTCTCGCAACCTGCAGGATGATGTCGAAACAGAGATAAGAAGATTGAAGTTAGAACTCAAGCAAACCATGGACATGTATAGCACAGCCTGCAAAGAAGCACTCACAGCCAAACAAAAGGTAGAGTGAGTTTTTTGTTTTTTTGTTTTTTTGTTTTTTTGTTTTTCAAAATTTGGAGGTGTTTAGAGAAGAATCAATGATGCTGTCGCAGGCAATGGAGCTTCAGCGCTGGAAGATAGATGAAGAGAAGAGACTAGAAGAAGCTACACTTGCCTTAGCAGAGAGCGAGAAAGCGAAAAGGATTGCAGAATCAGAAGCACAAAGGTCATCGAATCTAGGAATGCAGGCAGAGAAAGAGGGTGGTTTATCACATGCAAATCTCAGGTACAGAAGGTATACGATAGAGGAGATTGAAGCAGCCACTGAAAACTTTGTAGAGAAGAGGAAAATTGGAGAAGGTGGTTATGGCCCTGTTTATAAGTGTTACCTGGATCATACACCAGTTGCTATCAAGGTATTGCGTCCAGATGCTGCTCATGGAAAGTCCCAATTTCAGCAAGAGGTACAGTAGACAAATATTACAACAACCTTAAACCCTAAACCCTAAACCAGGCCTTTAAGCTACTTGGTTGTGCAGGTGGAAATACTGTGTTGCATTCGACATCCAAATATGGTTCTACTGCTAGGCGCTTGCCCAGAATATGGTTGCCTTGTATACGAACACATGGCGCTCGGCAGCTTGGAAGATCGCCTGTTCAGGAGAGGGAACACGCCGCCGATTCCATGGCAGCACAGATTCCGAATTGCGGCAGAGATCGGCACTGGCCTCCTCTTCCTGCACCAGACCAAACCTGAGCCGTTAGTTCACAGAGATCTGAAGCCTGCAAACATCCTCCTCGATCGGAACTACGTGAGCAAGATCAGCGACGTCGGACTCGCTCGCTTGGTCCCCCCGTCCGTGGCAAACAACGTCACCCAGTATCGCATGACGGCCACCGCCGGCACATTCTGCTACATCGACCCGGAGTATCAGCAGACCGGCATGCTCGGCACCAAGTCCGACATCTACTCTCTCGGAATCTTGCTGCTGCAACTGATAACTGCCAAGCCTCCCATGGGGCTGTCGCACTGCATGGATCGTGCCATCGAGAAGGGGACGTTCGCAGAAATGTTGGACCAGTCAGTGCCGGATTGGCCAGTCGACGAAGCTTTGAGCGTAGCCAAGATAGCACTCAAGTGCGCTGAGCTCAGGAGGAAGGACAGGCCGGACCTTGCCACCGTCATACTTCCACAGCTCAATAGACTCAGAGAACTTGCAGAGGACAACTTGCAGTACAGTGTGTTCGGAATGGGCTCGTTTCCTTCGTCCTTCCCTAGTCAGATCTCGATGCAAGTATGTTTGTCTGTCTGTTTGTGTTTGTCTGATTTGCCCATTGAATGTCGAAATGAATTTGAATTGTTTCGCAGGATGTGATGAGTGGCCATGCAACGACACAATCTGGGAGTGAATGCTCAAGAAGCCCCAACAGTGGAATAGGAATGCTCGGAAGAAGATGAGCAGCTTCCAACGGGAAGAAAACAAGGTCGAGAAGAGGAATGACTTCATCAAATCTTGATATGTAAACGTTTATGTGATGCAATTGAATTATCACCGATACAAATTTGTTTGCTCCTTCTCCATCGGCAACGACAACCGCACACAAATAGATTTTACGTAGTTCGACTTCTAAACCCTTACCCGTCGTCGTCGTGCCATCTAGGTCGAAAACAATGAATGGGGACATAAAAATATTTGATATTGATAAAATTTTAGAGCATTTTAAAACAAAAAAATATACTATAGAAGCTATTTTGCCAATTTTCCTTGGCTAAAATTTTAAGTTTGCCCTTCTAAATCTCATCCAATTGTGCCACATTTCGCTTCCTCTTCCTCTGTAGTGTTCATTGTATAAAGCAAAATATAACCGCTAAATTATTAGTAGCGATTGCTTGATTTAGTGGTAAAAAGAAAACTTAGATCCGAATGACTCTTTAGCTGAGGAATTAAACCTTGTACATCTCATCTCATGTTTAAGAAACAAAAAAAAAATAAAAAATTGCTAAACTACGATGGGTAAAACTAAAAAGCAGAAAAAGTTCTGGGTCAAAATGAAATATTTCGCTTCGATCAAATGAAGCACGAACGTGCGGATCGACGACGGCTACACCGTTTCCGGCGACGACCGCGTGGCGATCAAGCTAAGAACGGGTGGGACGAGTACAGTGCCACGTAGCGCAGCGCTGTCTTCGCCATCAGCAGCAAGATGTCCGGCGGCATCCGCGATGCGCATGCCGAGGACATCGCCGCACTCGACTAGTCCGGCGACGTCTTCGTCCGCCAGATGACCCTCCAACACCATGAAGTGAGGGACAAGCCGCACCCGGTCAAATGGGAAGGAAGCTGCCGCGGTACTGCACGATCGAGGAGGCGTCGAGCAGGGTGACGCCGTCGCCGGCAGCCTGCGCTTCCTAGTAAAGACCAGCGCAGGCGCGGCGGCGGACCGTGGACGCATGTAAAAACTAGCAATTTCTAACATGTTACTCAATTTCTAGCATCTGGAAATGAGAAAATAGTAGAAATAACAAGATACATTTAGCCTGAGAGATCACACAGTTCCTGGATATACGTATAGAGCAATTTTGAATAAATATGAGAGAGAAGAAAAAAAAAAAAAGAAGGAAAATTGGCAAATCAAGCTAATATACAATCTCCCATTACTACTTTCGACGCAATGACTATTTCTTCACGAGAAAATGGAAGGAGATGAGTCACTAGTCACTACTAACGACTGCTTGCAGTAGATAGTTTGAGCAAAGAAAGGAACACAACGGCATCGTAGATCAATCATGAAAATAGCACAAGGTTCTTAAAGATACATATAAAAAAGGCATTTAAAACGTTGCTTGGATTATGAATGTTGAGTTACCTTATTTTCCTCAAGCTTTTTGTCTGAACAGTGTTACTGAATGATTAGCAACAGTTAAGGTATAGAAGGCTTCCATTCAAGGACTGATCATAGTTACAACTGAGAATAGTGAGCTCGTGTATTAGTAGCTAGCGAAGTGGATCTGGGTTGAACTTCAATGATTCTCTCCAAATGAGCTCTTTGATATCCTCTTCCGCGTACGATGGATGTTCGAAATCAAAGCTCAATGGAGTGGGGCAAACAGATTCGCCGTCGATAGGGAGAGATGCCAAGTATGGATGGCAGAGAGCTTCATCAACTGCCACAAGATATAATTGAATGTACACTCGATGATGTAGAACGTAATTCTCACTAGGAACGAGTAGAAAGATGTAAATACCTGTGATTCTCTTGCTTGGGTCAAATACAAGCATTTTCTCTAGCAGATCGCTGGCGCCGCTCGACATAGTGGGGAACCTAGTACGAAAATCTTGCTTTGGATATTGAGGGAGTTGTCTCACGTATCTACGAGCATTGTCGCCTCGGAGAAATCCGAGGCTTGAGTCATCAGGTGAACCTATTAACTTATCATGTAAAAATGCAATGCCAGTGCCAAATTATTAGCTTCGAGAAGTAATTTACTAAAGAAGAAAGTAATATTAGGTTACAAACAAATTGACATCAGTGTTCTCATAGATTATGGTCCACCGATCTACGGTCTTGTAAACTTTAATGGTGCCACACAAGGCGAGCATATTTTTGCTGATGTATATATATCAAGTATAACTTTAACACAGATGAGAGAGATATCACTAACTGACGAGAGAGCCATTGGATAGAATGGCATATCGCTAACCGATACATTTGCTAAAAGTAAAATTGCCAAGTGAGAAACTAATAATTTTTCTTTAACTCATTGAGAAAGGTTAACTCAGAGTAAACAAAAAACAAGTACTGATCCACCTCAAGAAAAGAGTTGCAGAATAGTAATCAAGGCACTTTCCTATTGAGAGAATACTCTGGCTGTAGGATGCACCGATGATGGTTAGCAATGGCCAAGCGGAAAGAAAACAATGAATCACAAAACTAAAACCCAAATAAACCAACAGGCGTAATATACTTGAAGAAGATCCATCTGTGAGTAAACAATGTATGACATAAAAGTAAATGAATGTTTTGTGTCGAAGATAGCCACAATTTTACCTCAGTTATTAGCCTTAATTGATGAACGTAGTCTTTTCCTGGAAATAAAGGCTCTCTAGTCACCATTTCACCAAGAATGCACCCCACCGACCAGATGTCAATAGCAGCGGTGTACTCCGAACAATTAAGGAGCAATTCAGGCGCTCGGTACCACCTAGTGACAACATATTCAGTCATGAAGTCTGTATCAGATGTTGTTCTTGCCAATCCAAAGTCTCCGATCTTGAGATCGCAGTTTGCATTTAAGAGCAAATTGCTAGGCTTGAGATCACGGTGCAGAACGTTTGCAGAGTGCACATATTTCAGCCCTCTGAGTAACTGATGTAGAAAAAACTGCCAATAATAGATAGTGTTAAGAAACAAAAGTAACGAGTAGGCATTGCAAGCTGCCATGCAGCAAAACATGCAAGTAGAAAACTACACCAACTGATCGTTATCATCATTGAATTATGTTTTTTTTCCAACAACTTAAAGTCAGCCACACGAATCTTACACTCCATTGAACTCTATACGATACTATATAGTAGTAATATTCTCCCTCTATCACTTACATCTTCTCTTCCACTCTAATTGATTCAACATGTCCATACCATCTCTCCGTATGATTAATTATATCTTGAAAAAGTATTCTTCTTTGTGCATGGTTTAAAATTTTGTTCAATTGATATGGGCGATATATGCCATTTTGCCACTGAACCAAAATTGAAATCAACCAGCACAGGGACACTATATGTTTCTCCGTCCGAACCCATGTATCACTGGTACTTGGTGATAAAGATTAATATTGGTGGCCGTGTCTCCGATACACTAAAAAAATACCTCTGTTATATCATACGAAAGATTCATCATAACAACTGTATGGATCCAAATGCCTGATGTTATGCTTGATGAATGAAAGAAAAATAAATAAATAAACAATGAAACTTCATTGTAAAAGAATAAGCAGATTGGCATCTTAAGAATTTTCATATGCATTGATTAAAACAACCGAAAATGGTACGCCTGGGCAATAAAAGCTCACAGTATGGTCAGATTTAATAGATACGGAGGTGAGTCAAATAGAAAAATATCAGCGAACTTTATTAGAAACAACAAAAAAGAATCTTAATCGGTCTTGCTTTAATGGATTGTGCTGCGCTTAAAAGAAGGGGAAAAATCCACCTAACTAAACCAAAGAAATTTGTTAAATAGAACGTTTTCCAATGTTGTGGTAAAACACCTGCTAAAAAAAGTTCTGATTCATGATGAAAACGAATGGTGAAACAGGGGCTTCTAGCATCAAACAAAGGGCATTAAGAGCCAACATATGCGATGCCAAGGGGATGTCTTAAATTTCATTTAGGAAAACATCTTCAAGCAAGGGTGTCAACTCTAAGATCCATCCAAAATCTAGATGATGATCTCAAAAAATTATGTAGCGCCAAAAAAATAACTATATTCCTCTTTCGAGCAGATCTTATGCACATGCACAAAGGTTGCTAACATCAAACCTGGCAATGGTCATCTGTCAATGCTTGGTTGGAGCGAATTGTATGGTGAAGGTCAGTATCCATTAACTCATAAACAATGTAGACATCATTGAAGTTTTCCTTGTTTGGAGGGCGTATGACGTCCTTAATTGCAATAACCTACAACAAAGTACATGAACTATAGGCTGAATAATAGAAGTTTCAATTAAAACAAAATATATCTTCAAATAAGATGAAACTCTTAGCAAGAATGTTAAATCCAAATAAAAAAGTAACTTAACTACAATTATCAAGCTAAGGATGTGAATAGCAGATAATACTTCTTTTGCAAAGTCAAGAAGTAAACTGGCTGTAAAAAATGAAAATAAGCTTAATCAAGCAATGAACCATCTTTGAGTATATCATTGTGATGTTTTTACTAAGACACAGAAACTAATAAATAGACTCTGCACCTCTTTAGCTGGCATCTGAAATCCTAGATTTCCAAGAACAACACATTCAACATGAATCATATTCACTGGACAAATAAAGAATTATTTTAGTTATTTCTCCAAATACCATGGAATACTATTCAACTGCAATTTAAATTTTACACTCGTGACAAGTAGCAATACCACCCCATTCCTTTTGCTAAAATTGTCCTGTCAAACAAAAATGAGACCTTTTCCCACAAGATCATGAGAGAGATGAGTTGAAAATAGATAGCTAGGAGCAGCAACCATCAATAAAAATGAAGCCATGGTCAACTATGGATTCCCAAACCATGCCTTGCATGATGCTGTCATTCTAGAGAATTTTCATGATCTTCCAATTCCTAGAAATACCTCATCGTGTCTATCTCATGTTCATCATTTCCAATAGAAAAACGTATACAATTGCTAAAGACTGGCAAGATAATAATATATATACATAACTTGGAATTTATAGATTAACAATTAAGCTTTCTTACCATAAATTTTAAATAAAAAAAAAGGGAAACTTAAAAAAAAAAAAAAGGAGTGCACCAGCATCAATCATTTAACCAAACGGGACCAATCAAAAAACAATTGATGAATATTATTGAGGTCATCATCGACCTTAAATAAGGCTTTCCACATTGACAGACATTGCCCCGTAGGTTAATTGACCAATAATACTTTGGTCTAACATGGTATTATTTCAGAAGTTTTAGAAGGCCATCACCAGTGGACATTCAAAATAAGCAAGAGAAATGATACCAAACTCAACCTCCCAATTATTTCACTCTAACCAATTATAACACCGAAAGATCATAGGAAGCATTCTTGGCTAAATCCTAAAAGATTTTGAAACAAATGAAGCCACACTAATTATTCTACATTGAATGCTAGAAGATCTCAGGAATAAATGAAGCAGCAGTAGATTAATAAAAAAGAGTGTTCATCCTTCACCAAGCAGAGTTTTCCTTTATTATGAATGTGAATTATTGCATGCTAATTTTATGTAATTCTTAAGCTCAATGGTGCATGGTTCGTGAAGTAAAAGAAATTGGAAAAATGGTTCTGAACCAGAGGAATATAGATGTCAAGTAATTGTAAAAATAATGTGGATTTTTTATTTAAACGAAACTAAGGTGAAGCAACAACAATGAATAACTCATGGAGCAGTGAACCAGGAAAGAATGTGCAATTTAATTGAAGAACCGCAGTACCCCAAACAGCTCTAATGAAACTAGAAGATGAAGAAATCATGCCAAGTTGGCATTAAACTTACATTGTCATGATTCAAATGCTGAAGAAGCTTAATTTCTCGCAAGGTTCTTTTGGCATCGATTCTGTTATCAAATGCATTGCCAATCTTCTTTATCGCAACCTCTTCATGAGTCTGGGAATTTACTGCAGCGCTAAAGACCAAGGGAACCAATAGATCCGTTCAATATTGGTAATTTAGAAGAAATAAACTATCAAGTTTTTCATCAAACTGTTTATCATGCTGCAGTGAAAAACGAAAGGGAAAAAATCAAATTAATTCCATAATGTAATCCTGATTTTGGAAATCGCTTGCAGAAACTTTTGTTAAAGGACACAACTACAGAAAAATGGAAATAGGGAAAGTGAGGCAACTGAACACTGAACCATAATGCATCTCCCAACTAGCAGTTGCAGCAATCCATAGCCAAAGAATATGAATCATGCAATAAGAATTTTGCTATTCTGAGAATAGCAAAGTTCAATTTGGTAGCATAGACAGGAAGAAAATAGTATTGAGTAATGACCAATCTCATATAGTAAGCACCCATCGTGGGCATGAGATCAGTATGGGATTGGATGTACCAAGCAGGCATAGATGTAGATAATAAAAAATTTTGCACATGCTCTACCTATTGTCATCCCTACTTATATATGTAAAGGTATTGTAGAATACAAGTGAAACAATTAAAAATATCAATTTTTATCCTTTTGGTGGACACCAATATATGTTGCCATAGGTACGTGGTCAAGTTGATTGTCAAAGAAACGGTGCTACCACTGTACTTCTAGAGTGTAGATTCAAGCACAGATAGGTATTGAAGGCTCTCAAGTAGAAACTTAACCGGAATATAATAAGATCAGGACAAAACCTTAGCATGAAAATATTAAAGAAAATAAAAGGAAGGGGAATGCCACCAATAAATGTAATATAGCCAAGGAAAACAAAGAAAAGTTGGAATAGGCATAGCACAATATAAAGGAAGAAATAGAACCAACAGGGCATACATTTAAGAGAAATAATAATAAGAAGAAAATAGTATGTCCATATCTTACATTATAAGTTATATTTCAAATATCACAAAGCGATACATTTTTAAGTTTGATCACCTTTATAATAATTTTTTGTTTGACAGCATTAAAGGAAGAGTTCAGCCGGAAGGAATAAAATAAAATAAAATATTGTTTTTGCACAAACTGCTTTGTTTAGAAAGAAAAGTATAAGCAGTGGATGAATAATGTAGTATTAAAAGCCAACTATTACATACTGACAAAACAGAGAGCCTGTCGATGAGATTCCACAATGCAAAGTGAACTATATGGTGGAAGATGAATTTGTGACAAAATGTTGTCTTGGTTTGTATAACACTCTATTCTGACCCAAAGCACATGAGATTGAACAAAAACACGACAGTCCTTGGTTGAGAGGAATAAGCATCATCAAATCTCTCAAAATTAATTTTGCTTTATCTGCTCTCGAGTTCTTAAATATTTCTCATTTTCCATGTATATATCTTGCAAATCAGGAAAAATAGAACAAAATCAGCCAGCCACAGATTAATGCGGTCATAGTCAACCACAATAAAGAAGGAAAAAAAAACTCTCGAAACACTACTCAAACATTGAAACATGACTAGCACAATACCAACTAGCCATATTAGATATGCAGCAACAGTGACTTCCGGATGCCACTATTATCAGCAGACCATAAAACCGCATGTGATGAAGTTCGCAAGTAAAATACACGGAAAGACAGCATATTAATTCTGAATCATGGATCAGACAACTATATCTCTACGGTCCCCGGATGTGTGTAATAAATATATCTAGCGCAGAACTCTCAACCACTTCGTGTAAAGGAGAACATGTTAAGCTTGAACTTGTTTGCCTATCATCTCAAATCCTAAAACCTCTATTTGGAAAAATGCAATTTCAAGATCGTCTCACTACCGAAAGCACGGGAGTGTCCTATTTTTGCTACAATACCTGTTGCCTCAAGAAAAAATTTCGGATCTGCCTCATTCATAATGCCAAGTCAATGCTACTGAATCCTACTCACTCTTCGCCCTTCGAAGTATTCCAATCCAAGCACAAAGTAGGAAAAATCCAAACAAAGCGAATAAAGAACAAAGGCGAGTGAGGTACAAAGGTGTGAACTTTTGGACTCACCAAACGATGCCGTTGGCCCCGCGGCCGATGGGGCGGATCGGAGGCACATACTTCGCCGTAACCTCGAACAGGTTTCCGTGCACGTTGTACCGAACGTAGCGGCCGTTGTGGGTGAGAAAGCCCCTGATGGGGCCCTCCCCGGGGGCGGCGGACTCCATGCCTAGGGCCTCTCCAGCGGAGATGGAAGAAAAAGGAGACGGGAAAGCTGGGATCTTGTGAAGGAGAAGACCGAGAAAGGGTAAAGGAAAAGAGGAAATGGGAAGCCCGCGGCCATGAAACGGGAAGTTGGAGTTCGCTTTCGTCGGCGTTTCTTGTGGTGCCTCGCCGTCACTTTCGCGCTCTCTGCCAGATTTTTTTTACTGCAACGGAAGAGAAGCGCTGACGACCTATTTATTTATCGCGAATAAGTTTTTTATAATATTTTTTTTAAACAAAAAAAAAGTGATTTTTAATAATAATAAAAAATGAAAATAGAAACTTATTCGAGGTTTTTCATTTTAAATATTTTATTATTTTTTAAAAATTTTAACACCATTCATCTTTTTTATATATATATATAGGATTTTGATCACTACAAGAATCGATCCTCCGTCCTGCGTGATGCGTCGTTCACCGTCCGATCAACCGTAGAGCGCATTTCCATGATCAAGTCACGCGCTACGTTGCCGCCGTCGCCGCACGTCGTCATTCGCCGCCACCGATAGGACCGGCGCGAATCGACAACTTGTCGGTCCGTGAGAGAGTTTCTGGCCGTTAGCGGTAGGAATCCGATAGAAATTCACCAAAGATCGCGGATGGATTTCGAGGAGGCGGAATCTGGCGCGAACCAGACGACGGACCGTCGACGCCGGATGGACCGCAACGCGTCCATCCGGTCATATCGGCCGACCGCCATTCGGTGGAATCCGGTCGAATCGCGGTAAATCGGCGATTCTAGCGGCGGTCGACATACCGGACGGCGTCATTCTGCCGGTCCGTCCGGCCCGTCTGAGATCGGCCGCCATTCTAGCGATTCGGCGGCCGGCGGCCGAACGCGATCGGCCAATTACACAGACGGCTGGATTCAGCTGTCGGTAGGAATCCGGCCCAATCGCGGCCGGCAGTGACTGCGCCACTGTCGGCCGCGATATTTGGTGATTTTCGACCGGTAAACTCTCCCCGTCGGACCGTTGGCGAGTGGCGCTTCGATCGCGTCTGGTCCGGCGACCGGCGATGGCCAGACGACGCGACGGTAGTGACGCAGGGTCGTCGAGGAGCGCACGAGCGCGTAGAAATCGATCGCGCAGGATATCATTTTTCTCTCTCTCTATATATATATATAGACAATGACGTATTTAAATTTTCTATCTGATTAATCTTTGGAAGTGATATGGGCAGAACCCGTCCTCTATGTTTTTGGGCCCTGGGCGAAGAAAAAAAAAAGAGTCCTTTTATAGATAAAAAAAAATCCTCAAAAAATAGACTCCCTTTCTTTATAACCTTTAAAAAATTTTAATTGGGGCCTGAGCGGGGCCCAGCTGCCCCTGCCCAGGGGCGGCTATGGATATGGGAAGTGATCGACTCTATTCCATAGATCTTCGACATGTCTCGTCAACAATTGAACCGGATGAAGTTGAAGTCGAAGTGACCTCCACCGGCCACCAAAGATAAATCAGGGATTTGCTCATCGTTTTTTTTACGGTTCAACTCGAACTCCCTAGTTTATCATCCCTGAATTATGGTCCAATGTTGAAATTGTACTCCGTTCATCTAACAAACTCCTAGGCCTTAGGACCGTTCTAGTATTTTTTTTTAAATTCATCATCGAATGATGTCGCAACAAAAGATCAAATTATATTCTCTGATGAAATATCTATATTTTTACAGGTGCGTTGGGGTATCTTATATTCTTCGGCAATTTAACAAACAACGCAACTGAAGTTTGGAATTGCCCAAAAAACATCTCATACTTTCATATTTACCAAATAACGTACTTAATTCCCATTTTACCCCTCATGAAACGGACCTACTGATGGTGAAATTCACACGTGGTCGAGAATTAATTTCAGATACGGTTGTATTGCGATCTCATCACCACCGTGTAGTGTTGGAATTATAACTTAATCACCGTTTGTGGTCTTTGGAATTATAATTTCCAGCACCATAGTGGTGGTGTTGGGATTGCACCGCCGCTGTGGTGCTAGAATTGTAATTTCCAGCACCACAGCGGTGCTGAAATTGTAACTTTCAGCATCACTATGGTGTTGAAATTGCAAATTCCAGCACCATAGTGGTGTTGAGATTGCAAATCCTAATACCACGGTGGTGGTGCTCGGATTGCAATATAACTGTGGTGCAGATCTGTTTGGCGGGAGGGGTAAAATGGGAATTAAGTGCATTATTTGGTAAATATAAAAGTATGAGATACTTTTTGGACAATTTCAAACTTTAACTGTGATGTTTGATAAATTATTGTATATTCTTCTCTTATAATCAAATAGCATGGTTTACTATCATGATAAATTTTATGTATAAAAAATAGAGTTGCAACTTTAAATGGGTAGGTATTACCTCCAATTTATCTTTTAGATATTCATAATTCAATTTCTAACTACAATAAATTTAAAAAAAAATTCTTTTAAATTGGATGATAAACCATTCAAGTTGACACCGTTAGGATTATTCATGCAAGTATTTTCTAATTTATCTCATTTTTTAGATGCGGACAAAGACGAATCCAAGATTTTATATTGGGAGTTACATACTAAAATATAATAATGTTAATTTAAAAAAATAAAAAATAAATAAAATTTTGAAAACATGATACATAATATTATAGTGAAAAATAATAATCAGGCTGACCCCTCTAAATTCTCATAGATCCGCCCTTGGATATGGAGCAGTCGTAAATTAATATGTCTCTGTCAGTCGATTTCATAATCAATATAAAAAAGATAAATCATAGAAAATATATTGTCCAATCTAGGATTAATATGACAGGAGAGCAGACATTCCGAAAAATTTGTAGTCTTCAAAGATTGACTCTTACTTATTGGTATAATTCTATTACTGTGTTGTTCATAAGCTGCTTCCGCGGCGACAATAATATTCTTTAATGACTTAAGTGGATGATTGTTAGATAGTTCACGGGGCTTGTAGATTGACCACGAGAGACGACTAATAGAATAGTGTTAGTCGAGTAGAAAAATTAATTACGTGTTAAAATTTTATTTGTTTTAGGTAGGACTTCACGAGAATAAGGGTTTTAGAGGATTACAAGGTATCGACGAGTCAACCAAAAAAAAGAAAAAGGAAAAAAAGGTAGGATGGAGATGCCTTTCAAGAAGTCAAAGGTTGACTTGTGACTTCGAAGTCAACTTTACCCTTAAGAATAATGTGAAACGAAATTGTAATATCATTATTGTATATCTCGAATCATTATGTAGAAACAAGTGTTAATTAGCTTGAGTTTATACTCATAATTAATCAGAACATATTATTTTCATACAAATATTCTCTCGACAATAAAAATTATTATTATTATTTTCCTTAGGAATATTCTCCAACACTGCTAAAGCCTATGAATCAAGAAATAAACATTTATTCTATTAAAATCAAGGGCGAATCCAGAGGGTTTTAGGGAGGGTCAGGCCCCTCTCAAATTTTAGGTGATTATTATTTAAAAAAATATTATTTATTTATTTTTTTAATTAATATTTTTATATTTTAGTATGCGGCCTCCCTAATATAAAATTCTAGATTCACCTCTGATTAAAATGATAATTAAATTCAAAACTTAATTACTATTCAAATGGACTTTAATTGTGATAGATAGGTCTTCCACCCTCGTAAGTTAGATATCAAAAACAGGAGATCATAACTAAATCGGATATGATGCCGACTTATTACTCCATCCTACCCATCTTTTTATTATTTTTCCTTAATTAATTGTCTCGCGTAGGACCTCGATTATCATTAGGGATGTATTAAAGTTCCATTTAATCGATTAAACTGATCGAATCGGTTCAATTCTATTTATTCAGAAATCTAATTTTTATTTTAAAAAATATCAATTTTTTTTTATTAATTATGTTTAATATTGAATTTTACAAAATTAATTTAACTGATAAAATCAAATTAGAAATTAGCAATCAACTGATATAATAATAATCAATTTTTATTATGGCATCAGTCCACCGGTTTATAAAATTATGATTTTATATATTTTGATTTTTTTTTTATTGAATTAAACTATTTTTGATCGATTTAATTTTTGTTAAAAATTCACAATTTAAAAAATTCGATCTGATTTTATTTCGACTCAATCAATTCGATCAATTCAATTAACAAACAATTGTTCATCCTAATTATCATATTAAAACATCATTTCCTACCATCCCTTCTCCCTCCCTACCCTCGATGCCCAATCTAGTCCTATGCAATGAATTCAATATACTAATGCGAATAATTTTTCTTTTTTTTAGTCGGCCTTAGATATCGAGGTTTTAAGCCTGACTAATCCCCAGTTCAATTCCACTTAATTTTTCTATCGTTCATTTGGATAAATCAGAAAGCATTCACAATAGACAATCAGATGATCCAACGTCTGTAGATTGTCATTCTATTTAATAAATTTTTTACAAATATATCGAAATTGAAGATCAATTTTTTCCTTTCCCTCTTGCTGTTGTATGTGCGGCCAAAATTAAAAGAATTCTACCGAACGAAATCAATTAAATCACATAAAGTCATGACTTAGGCAACTAAAAATCGTACCTCGTTGGAATTTCCTATACTAATAACAAATAAAATGATCGTCTACCTACTAAAAAATTAATAAGACTGACTTATTGTATTGACATCCTCCTCCTCCTCTTCCTCCCTTAGATTCCTTCCTAACTCTGTTAGTTACCGATCAACGTTCTTTTGACAAGTAGCAAATGGTTGGGGGAACTCATTTTGGTATGCGATTATAAGATATTATCATCAATTTTTTTATTATATTTTTCTATTCAGGAAGAACAATTTAGATAATATTTGCATTATAAATTTTGAGATAAAAAAGCAGTGCTGATATCTTAACATTCATTAGTTTGTCTTATTAACTTTTACGAGAGAAGCAACAGCTAACACATCATCCGCATTAACTCCTTTCTTTTGTTGCTTGCTTTGCTCTGCTATTTTCTTTTTCCACCTGTGGCTGTGGCTGTGGCCTTCGGTGGGCGCACAGGCAGGGGAGGCTTCTCCTTCTCCGGGCTGGCTCTGCTTCTCTGGTGATGGAACAGTGAAACTGCTCGGAAGGTGTCCGAGATCTCAGCTTTTTGGTTCGCTGGGGATGGAGAGGCATAGGTGCAAGCAGTGCTATCGGCGGTTCGCCAGCGGCCGCGCCCTCGCCGGGCACATGCGCTCGCACTCCGTGGCGGGCAAGGTCGGCCGGCGTGGGTTTCCTCCGTCTCCTTCCGTATCCTCTTCGTCTCCCGCGAAGGGGTGGGTGGTTGGCGGGGAGAGTGGGAAGAGGTTGGGGGCTGAGGTGTCGTACTCCCGGGAGAGCGACGCCGAGTCGTCGCTGAGCCGGCGGCCGAAGCGCTTGCGCGGCGTCGACGTCGCGGATGAGCCGCACAGCTCCGTGTCCGATGGGTCCGCCGAAGAGGACGTCGCTCGTTGGCTGATGATGCTGTCGCGCGACGCGTGGTCCAGGTACGAGACGAAGGGCAGGCCGGAATCCAGCGGCGGCGATGGGGGAGAAGAGCGGGAGGGTGGGGGCGGATCCAGATCGCCGCCCCGCATACTCATGGAGTTGCAGTGCGAAACGAGCTGCGCGGCGGTTTGCCATTCCCAGAAAGCTCCCTGCGGCCCCAGCGCGAGCCACAAGAGGGGGAGGGGGAAGCGCGTGGCAGTTCCCGACGAGGATTTCGCCGCCGCCGTCAGACAAGAAGAAAAGCTCTGGGAATGTCCCTATTGCCACCGGATGTTCCGCTCGGGTCAAGCCCTCGGCGGCCACAAAAGATCCCACCTTTTCCACTCCTCTGCCGTCCTCGCCACCATCACTTCGCCGGAAACGCTTCTTCCTCGTCCACACCCCGCCCTTCCCGCAGCGAACGCCGCAGCTTCCAACGAGGACGAGACCAGAACCGGTATAGATCTCAACCTCCCAGCTCCGCTCGAGGAAGAGGCGGAACTCTCGGCGCTCTCCGTGGCGATAGATTTGGCCAGCAAATGAAGCGAACAGCAAAAAAGACACCATTTTGGAGGCGATTGGGGGCAATTCTAGTGCGCCAAACGTCAAATTTCATCCCCAAAAACACAAAAAAAGCTTCATCTTTAAAAATTTTCATCGCATTCTTTTGTTGTTTCGGTGAATCCAGTTCCGCCTATACTAAAAATCAACTACGGGTCTGTAATCTCCTCCCGTAAATTAGCGTTCACAATCGTTGCGAGCGACTCAGAGCTGTGCTCTGTGTGACTGACACACGAGGAAGAAGTGTGGCGTGCGTTAGGTGGAACAGGCGCAGTTACAGCTGTTTGTTGTTTCTTCTTTGTCCACTCCCTCTGCATGCATGATCTGTACTTAAACTGCTCGATCACTCCTCATCCTCATCGCTGCTTTCTCTCGCTCACCCCTTTGGCGAGTGGTGGCACCATCGATGCTGTTCTTCCCCGACAAGCACTTACCAGAAGACAGTATGCAAACTATTCCCCATCGCTTGAGCTCCACTTCATCCCATGACAGCGTCAAGATTCTCCATCATCGATTTCCAGAATCCACAAAGCTTAAAGGCAAATCATTCTCCCACCTTCACATGCCAAGACAGAGCTGATCATCACGAAGCTTAAAGCCGAGCCGGCGTCGCATGGCGCCTTCACATGATCAAGTTCGACCACCATGCACGGCGCCTCTGCTCGCTCCAGTTACAGTATTCGTTTTCACTCCAGCGAGGATACTTTACTGAGTCAAAGGTACATGGCAACTACGTTGATTGCCTAAAAGTACGCCATCGATGCTGGGAATCGTTGACGGGGATGTCGGCCACTTGCGGCGGAGCAAGCCAGGGGAGTCGATGGTGGCTAACTACGCGCGCCTAATGTTCGATGAATTGCCGAAATGAAAAACAGTCCTTCTTCTACTTGTCGATGATGGTCGGCGAAAGCTTTTGAGTGGGTTTCGAAATCAGATTAAAATTTGCCAGCAGCAGCGTAGACTGACACCGAAGGAGGAGGAGGTGGTGGTAGCATGTGCATTCGATTATAATCAAATTGAAAAATCAAAATAGAATAAATCATTTTTTTTTAATTAACCGAATCAAAATTTTCAATAAAGTCAATCGATTGTTTTAAAAAATCGATTAATTCAGTTAAAAATTTAAAAAAAATATATTTTTTATCATCAATCAACTGATAAATATATCAATTGAGTTCAAACAGATGAAAAAATTAAGATTCATATCAAATTATTAAAAAAATCAAACATCATGCTCGAGGCATCGAGGATGTTCGAGCAAGAATCGAAGTGCTGAATAGAGAGAATGCTCAAGGAGTCAAGGTGCTTAAAAGGGAAGGGAGGATCTCAAATGAAGAATCTCAAATTCACGATTTTAAAATTGAGATTCAAGAATATCAAACGACTTATATACTTCAATTCAATTAATCGATTAAATCAATTTTTTTCTTTTAGAAATTGAATTAAAAAGAATCAAAATTTTCGGTTCTTAATCGAATTTTTGTTCAACCCCAGTGGCGATGGTGGTGGAAAACATGAGGAGAGCAAGTTGCGTTGAGGGATAGAAAACTACCATTGCACGAACAAATCGTTGGTTGAAATTTGAAGCGTGCAGGACTTCTTCTTCCAATCTCATGGGGATTAATTAGTAGAGAATATGAAGAGTAGGACTGCACTATTATTATCCCTGCACCATAGCTTGAGAAGCCAGTTGATGTTGATATGCAATTCTGGGAAAAAAAAAAAGAAGAAGAAAAAGACAAGGTTCCACATGTTTGATCAACTATGTTTATTTGTTAAATTACTAAATGAACAACCCTGAGTGCTCAATTTGATAACAAATAACTGAGGATATGTAATTGGCCCCAAATATAGATAGACACAACGATTTAGTGAATTGCCACAGCTACTGTCTCATTTCACAAAGTACAAATAAGTAACAGTTAAATTTGACTACACAGATAGAATGTCTACAAGTTAAATAAACGAAAAAGAAAACAGCAGTTAGAATAGAAACGACAAACAAAGCTAGCATCCACTGTTTTTGTCAAGCAGCATGCTGCAGCAAAATGAGAATGGTTCCTATTCCTGAAAATTCAATTTGCAGTAAAAAAAAACATTTTGCCAAAGCATTAACATGACTTGAATCAGGTGAAAACATTGAAATAACTGGCTCTCTGGGCTAACGCAGTGCAAACCAAGATCTTATGCAGGTCTTGTCAATTTCACATTCAGATTCATTTCCTTGTAAGAACTGACCTTTTTCTGTTGCCTTATGCGATGGCCTTCCGACAGAATATCTTTTGGGGATTCCTTGCTCCTCCGAAACTGAAGAACAACTAGAGTCCTGCTTCTCACTCAGTTTCGCAAGAATACTAGTCCGAGAAGTAGCTGAAGAACCCCTTTGAATAGAAGGTTCTAGGTGTAAATTTTTTGTTTTTGATTGTCCTCTGTCTTTATGGAATTTTCCATAGGTTGAGATGATTCAGACTTTGGATTATTAGATCTTACCCTTGATGATTTTCTGCTTCAGAAGAATGATTCAAATTTACATCAACAAAAATTGGAGATCATTTTAAACTTCATAATACAAATTATCTCACTGGGATCACCTTCTTTCCCTCTAATGCCACTTGATCAGCCACTGCAAATATGGCATCACCGATAGACTCTGGGGGTTTACACGATCCAGGTTTCAAAGCTAAAGACTTGGTTAGTGAGGGCCTGCCTATGAAAAAGAACAAGACAAATGCTTCTCTAGAACAGGAAATAAGTTTTTTTTTTATATAATCTAATAGGCACAGATAGTATGTTTAACAAAGGCATACAATTCATAAGATCCTCATGGCTGATACCAAATAGTAGGAACAAACACAACTTGGCGATATTTATATGAATAAGGACATGGTACCTTCTTCTCTCATCCTTTCCTTCTATCATCATCTTATGGCTCATTGGAAGTGCGACATCATAGTTCTTGAGCAAGTCCTCTTTAGTTTCACTCGATCCAGAATTTGATTCAATAGACACGATCCAGAACTTGATTCAATAGACAAGGTCATGCAAATAATTGTTCAACGACAAGATTAACAAATTAAACTAAAACATCAATCAATAACATTTATTGCTTTTGTCAAAATGTGACGATGATTGCATATCATTCAATAGACACGGCCATGCAAATTATTGTTCAATGATAAGATTAACAAATTTAACTAAAACATCAATCAAAAACATATGTTGCTTTTGCCAAGCTGTGACAATGATTGCATATCATTTGTAGGAGATCTCCCCTCCTACTGGACTGGATGTTTGTAATCTACAAAGGTCCATGAACCATTGAACCTCACGCTCTAGGAATCATGTAAACCTTACGAAAAGTGTAGGACCAAAAAGATGAAAACAAAATTATAGCAATGATCTGGACACATTATATATGGCATGAAAAGGATGAAAAGGTATTTTGAAATATAGATGTGCACTGGATAATGTGTGAAGCAAAAACCAGACCACCTTTATTTTCTTAATTATCTCCCTCTGTAAAAAGTCTAAAGCTCGCTCACGAAAATTTCATTTTTGAATTCACAGCATATCATATGCAAACATGAAATGCACAGGTTTCCACTTGCACTAGGATTAAGATGATAACAATGGATTCAGGCTCTCACAGAATCCATTCTATTGCTAAATACAATACAATCTAGAGTTCTTGAGCATCAAGTCATTATATTTTCTCTTATTGAAATACAAGTATCTTTAATTGTACTTGTAGCTATCAAATCTAATACAAACATGATATTTATTAAATTCTTTCCACACAAATGATCCCTCTAAGAGAGTGAAACTATGCTGTCATCAAGATAATATTTATGGGGGCAATGAAGATATAGTCCAAGCACTAATTTCAAGCTAAAATGAGTACAGATACAAGCAACAAGGTAATATTGCTTCCTAGTTGCCATGTGGTGCCATCTTTAATGAGAGATTTTTTTTAAGAAACCAAGTCAAGCACAAACATCAGCTGAGAAAATCGAATATAAATCAATGAAGAATTGCTTCCATTTGGTTGTACATTCAGAAACTAAATGGATAGATGAAAATCACATTTAGGTATGTAAACATTGACTAGATAGTTGTGCATATTAGATTTAATAGAAAAGAGTATTCTTCATGTCTATCCAGAATTGCTAGGTTAGAAATTTTGATTCATCATACAAATAGCAACTGGAAAATTCCTAAACATTATGGTGAATTTCTGTTACGAGGAATGCCCTAAGTTCATTGCTTTGCTCACTAAAACGAAAAAAAAAAACAATACCAGCAGTTTGAAACACGAAGTTGAAATCTAAATAAAGACCAACTCGACAAGATCTGAGGGGAAAAATGACAATGACTTCAATCACATTGGCAATCCACAGAAGTTTATAAAGCAGAAAAAAAAATTGACGCACAAGACAATGCTAACCTAATTTTGTCGATGTTGTCTGCCTCATGCAATGCTTCTTTTACTAGAAGACAACTTCGCAAAGGAAGTTAAAACCCATGATTCAATCAAACGAGATCCTTCTAAGCCAACTAAAGAAGTAAAGAACCACAAACTGTAAAATGACTAGCAGTAAAGGTATAGGCCTACAAGCGACAGACGCAAATGTTGCGAAGAAGCGAAATTTAGGGTTCGCTGAACTAAGGCTATACGCATGAGACGAAGTCCAAGCAAGGAGAAAATCACAAAAAGATTTGAGTTTGCAGCCATGAAACAATCGTAACAAAGATGCAAATAAAGCCACAATGAATCATCGACGATTTCATACAGGATTAACACTCGCAGGAAGAGAAAAAAAAACTGAAGAAGACAGGAAGAAAAGCGCTTGATGCAGTACAGAAAGAAGAAAGAGATGTAGAAGATCATACGTTCGAGAAAACCACAAGCGATTTCAGCAGCGGAGGAACGAGTTCACGATTGGAAAAAAAAAATTTGGACCATTTCTCGATTTATGCGTGTCATCCTTGCGCAGGGGCCATGCTAATCTTCTCTGTATCGTTCCAATTTTATCGGATGTCTCCGAAGAGACACTCTTCGTACGCCATAGATTCAATAAAAGGCCGTTCTTTATTTATGAGATCTCCGATGTGGGACTAAATCTGCTCAGTGACGTCTGCGCTATCCGTACTGATTTCAGCCCGTCAAGGATTTTTTTTTCCCCTCTCTAATTACTGTGCTTTATACTAATTGTTCAACGAGATTGGGATTGTAAATTCTGGCTTTATCTTTAGCTTTGCTAAAAACAAGGACGAACAGAAGGATTAGTCAACTTCCAACGGTATTAGCTGACGCCAAAACACCAAGGGGGCTTCAATTACCTTCACTAAAAGTGTTTATTCATATTGCTCTTTCTTGTTATTTGAGTTAGTACCTGCTGATAACTGTCCAAGATGGGATTAGGGTTTGCAAAAGTAGAAACGTAGAATCGATGCTTGAATTTGTTTGGTTTTGTTTTTTTTCTATTTGAACTCTTGAAGCTAACAAATCGAAGACAAAATATCACTCTCCAACAAATCCTACGATGGAATTTTAATACTTCAAAATTAAGCAAATGCATACCATACGACACTTCTAAAGCGATGAATACGATGCTCTTCTACACCTACTCGAAGAAGAAGCTAATGGAGCATCTCCTATAATTCCGGAACAATAGTAATAGAGATACAAAATGTGCACTGAGTGGAAACATCAAACAAAAACGAGATAAACAAATTATTGAATTCAGTAACTATGGTTTCTCCCCTACGCACAACAAAAAAATACCATCAACAAATATACGATATTGGTGTTACGGAATGGTGGCTCATGGAAACACAGCAAAAACAGAAACACAGACTCATCGATCAGGAAGATTGCCAGTTCTCTTGGACTGCAAGTTCTACTGGAGATGTGTCTGCTTGCTTAGGTGGTAGAGCATGCCGCTATCTATGCCAAAGGTCGAGGCCCATTCCTGCATTGTGTGCAATTAATCCTGTGAAGTTGTCGCCGAGATTGAAGCAATCCTTCCCTTGGGAAATTTTAAAAGAAAAAGATTAATCAACCACCAATGTGTATAATTCTACTTGCTGACAAATGTGAAAAATCAACCAGAGAATGTAATATTTACCACTTGAATAACTAAATGCGAATAACAGTTGACAAAATTATCTGTAATAGATTAGCAAATTCAACAAAAGTTGCTTCCAGTGGCCTCGACTCATCAGTTTAATCAGGTGGAAAAAAGACAGAACATGCCGTTCTAGAAAAGGAACAAACATAACAAAAGAAATGAATATGTGTCTTTGCATTTCAGGTGACAAGCTTGACGAAGCAAATGCGAACCTCCTCTTGAGTGGGATTATGGAGCAGTTAAGTCATCCTAGCTTTTGAGCTGCAAGCCTAAGGTTGTGTTTACTTCAGTGGAGTGGATTGAGGTCAGAGGGGAACAAAAAAAATGGTATTTACTCAAGTTCATGGATAGATGGAAGAATCCTGAATAAAGATTCCTCAACTGATCCTTTCCAGTGAAACCAATTTGCCAAGAGTGAGTGAATGGAGACTATGAGAGAAAGTACCGAAACCAACAATACAGCCACTTTTCTTCAACAAGTCTCTCCTTTTCATCTATGCCATCGCCTTCTGCCAAGCAAACAAAAAATGGAACCTTCTCAACTCCTCTTTCAATAAGTTCCTTATCTTCATCTCGTCCGGGACTAGAAACCCTTAAAGATCTAGGCAAACCAACATGATAATATTGCAGCATATCTCTAGGGCTGACCAGAGGCACATCCCATGTGCCTCTACGAACATCTTAACCATCTCCACTACATCCTCATAGTCTCTTTTGGATTTCATCAATTCCTTCCAACTAATGAGGAATTCCATCAGCTATAGCACCATAAGATGGCTTAGCTATGTTTGATTAATATGAATACTACAATGCTAAAAAGGACTATGATGAAAAAAATAATTAACCATAAAGTTCAATTCGCAAAAATATATGTCCAATCAGAATACTTAGACCAGAAATAAAACAAAATCCTAAACATAAATTCTATTCGCATAAAACATATTTTTAATAGAACATATTTGAGCAAACCCATATCTACTATTTGGAATACGATATATCATGTATGTGATGAGTTAAGAGTCAATAGAGTATTGAAACACAAATAATTGTTCAGGTAAACAGTTTATCTTCACGGCTCAAATTTTCAAATCTCAAGTATGATGCTGATTTCAATCCAAATTCAAAATATATTCTCTAGGTGTAAGCTTGCATTGATGTATGAAACAAGTAGGCAAAAGACTGACTGTACTAACCTATATTTTTACACGAATTGACAAATTATACTTTCCTATTAATATAATTTCTTTTTTCTTGAATCAAATGTAGTCACAACTCCCTCAAAAATTATTAATCTCTTTATATTGTCTCATTAAGATTTTAACTTTGAATTTCAAGGTTCCATATGCTTGTTTCATTACCAAATTGCCATAATCTTTTATTGTTTCACAACTTATAATGTTTGCTGAATCTGACCTGACTTTCTACAAAAAAATTATGCATCTCAAAGAATACAAAATTGTTTTGTAGAAGATGAATGCATATTGCAAAGTAAGGACAATTGCCTTAATTCAGTTTGTAATTGTTACCAATGAATTTATGTTTGCATTTGCTTTATAACTTTAATGATGCGACATCTTTATGTTGTCTCTTTTAATAATATTTGAGGCACTGTAAAACTACAACTTTGATAAGAAACTTAAGAGTATGATTATGTATTTAAATCATATTTTCTCTACTTAGCATGCAAGTTACATATGAAATGAGTCTTGGGATAATTGAATAATTTCTTTCCAGATTAGTTTTGCTAATGTATTTATTCCACTTTTATCATGCATGTATAGTAGTCTTAATCTTACCATTGTGACTATTTCTTTCAAGTTTTTGTTATATGTGTGTTGCATACTCTCAAGCTCTATATTCCTGCAAGCAAGTATTGTATAGCTTGCAATAGAGCTTCGTGTCAATTGTATCAACTTATGCACCACATCTTGTGACCCATATTGGGTGGCAAAGTAGTGTCAAGTATCAAAAGCATCATCATTGTACTGGTCTCAATTCTAGACATATCATTGGAACAATAGGACTTGCCTGTATCTCTTGGCATTAGATTTAAATATGTTAACAAGCTTACCCATTTCCATATATCTGGATAATTAATGACCAAATAAATAAGCTTTTGAAATTTGTTTATTCAATCACAAATAACATACATAAGCTCTTAAAAAAATGCACTGTTATTCAAAAAGGGTTTGTTCACTTGCAGTTAAGAAAAAGTATCTCCATCTTATGAATCCCCTCATCTAAATCTAAAGACTAATATATAGTGTAATTTCGACAAGCAAACCAAGATCTTAATAATTCTGGTCATTAACAAATCGAACTTCGCCACATGGACAATGAAGTGTTGAAGTTGTGAGAAAGCAGACCTCACTGGCTGATTTCAGAAGAACGTCATTACCATTCAATCTTATCTAAGATACTGACAAAAACAAAGTTTTACATAGGCAATCTCTCTATCTTCTTAACACAAAGAGATAAAGATGAAGTCTGTTTGAAAGTAAGCTAACATGATGTTTCTGTACCTCATTGGGCAGGAGGGCCTCCAGTGTTTCCTAGACCCATTTTTTGTCCTAACTCTGTAAGTTGTTCAACAAATTCAATCCCATTAAGAATTTCTGTAGTCCCATAAATCACATGTTTCACTGGCTGTGAGCTTTGCGCCAACTCCATTAAACTCCTGTACTCTACATAATTCCCTCCACCTATCATGAAAACAATTGCCTCCTTAAAAGGTCCCTTCAACTGTGCTCCAGAACCTGTTTTGGGGGCTCTTGGATCAAATATAAGGTAAGAATCAACCTCTGGATTTGGCTTTGCTTCCATCAAAGCCTCCACTATCCTTGTTAGAGCCAACTGCCTCCCTCCTGACAATAGATTCTTCATACCTGCAGTAACAGCACTGATGGACTGTCCATAGAGCTTCTCAGCCCAATCCACAATGTTACTCCTGCTAGCAGAGCTCGCTGAGGCAGTCAAGGATGTATTCAAGGACTTTACCTTCTTCACATAGTGAAAGGCACGTGTATCCACCTCAGATTCCCTCAATGCTGCTTCTATTGACTCCAATTCAGATTGTGGTGTTGTTTCCAAGGAAAGAAGATAGGTTATAGCAACCCGAAGCTTATCTACCTTGGTACCTTTCCCTCTGAGAAGACCGAGCAAGGAACTTCTATCCACACTTCCCTTGCTCAGCATGTCAGTTTCAAGAGTGCAGTAAGCATCCAAAGACCTTGCTTTGATCTCACCCAAAAGAACAGTGGCAATGTTCGTGTGTTTGTCGATCACCTTCTTCCTTTCAGTCAGCTCAGGAAGAGAGTTAACTGCATTCATCAGATGCTTGGTATTACCAATCAGATCAGTCCCGTCAAACTCAACACCATCCTTTCCCCCAGCTCGCCTATTCACCTCATCAACATCCTGCTTGTACTTGCTCAATTGGGTCTCTATTTCCTCTGCCACCTTCTCAAATGGAGACCAGCTGTTGGCAACCCAAAACGGATCGGAGTCGTCCAATTCATACGACTTTGCCGCACCCTTTTCTGCAGGCATTGCCACCCTATTCAGCTTCAAGCCAAGCACATCGTGAACCAGAGGACGATAGTTCCAATCGTGTTGGATCCCAACAGACAGCTCGAAATTCCGATCGAACAAGCAGAGGATTGGGCGCTGGAAGGAACTAGTAAGATTTCCGCCCTCTGTGAAGAGATTGTTTCTCGTGACCAAATGATCACGCAGACGAGCATCCAAAGCGGACGCGACCATCTCAGCAGGACCACCACGAGCACACCGGATCACCGGAACAACTCCAAGCGTAGCAAGGACGCAAAATAACCCGCTGACTATCTTCTCCACGATGTCTTCAATCTCACGATCTCCTGCTGAGGGATCGTTGATCTGGACGTAGGTCTTCGGCTGGGCAAGCGAGAAGAGACCATCCTCCAGAGACACGAACTCAAGGTACTGATCGTAGACCTTAGAGATCCGGTGAACAGAATCCATCTCGAGGGTCCTCCGAGCGAGATCCTCGAGCAGCGGGCGAGGAAGAGAGGATGAGAAATTGAGATGGAAAGCGTCATAGAGGCCACGAGAGGCATCAGCGGCGATCCGCTCGACGTTTTCGGGAGTAGGGCGGACGAAGTAGACAGCAGGCACGTCAGGGACTTTCTGACGCTCCTTGTCGATGCTGAAGTAGAGAGTAACGCCGTGCTTCCTTAGGTCGTTGACGCGTATCAACGGGGACAGGACGACGCGGCAGAAGGCGTCCATGATGAGGATCTTGTAGACCTCCTCGGCGGGGGCAGACGCGGACGAGATCCCACCGGCGCCGCCGGGAGTTATCGGCTGGTTCAGGTTCAGCATCCGGACAATGAAATCTTCGGAACAAACATCGATATGGTCAGAAAACACAGGAAAAAATCACGAATGAGACCATAGCAGAAGAAGAGGGAGGCTTACTGGTTTGCTTCTGCCGCAGATTGAGCGCCATGTCTACGGCCGATCGGGTTCTCGCGACCGTCGGAATCGCAATCGAGTCCACAGCGAAAGGCAGGGATGGTTCTCGATCGGATCTGAGGAAGAAAGGGGGGGACTGTTCGAGCCTCCAAGCTTTTTCCAGAACTACACCCTTTATATTTTACATTTTTCAAAAATATCTTCTATAATTTTTATAATGTTACAGTGACCCTTAATATATATATATATAAAATTAATATTATATTTTTCATGTCGAAATGCTCTTCGTGCAAATGCAGTAATTTAGAAATTAATATTTATTTTTCTTTCTATTTTAAAACTCCCAAAAAATTTATTTTTTTATTTTTTTTTGAAATCTTTATAATTCTGTATATTTTATTTTAATTAATTTTTATATTTTTAGCAGGCGAGAAAGACCATTCGGTCCTGTTTCCTTCCCGCCCCCCACCCCAAATTAAGAACGTCGCTCCTTTTCCATCGCTCCAATCCTGCGTCTCTGTCTCTTTTCCGCTCCTTTCTCCTTCCTTCTCCCGTTCTCCGATTTCCTCCTCCTCCGAGATCGCACCCCCATCTGCATTTCCGTTTTCCAAACTGCCTCTCAGGGCAGCCCGCAATTGTTCCAGCTCGACAAGATATCTAAAAGAATGCTGGCCTCATGGTCCCGCCGGAGGCCGCGACGGGGGTCCGCCGCTGCCTCTCCAGTACCCGTCGTTTCTTTGGCCCTAATCCTCCTCTTCCTCTTCCTCTTCCCTCTCGGTCACTGCCAGGATTATGACGACTACGACGGCGACGACGGCGGCGGCGGCGGTGGTGGCATAGGCCAGGGAGCGTCCCAGATGTTTACTCAGGTGGTGTACCAAAAGGTCATGAACCTAACCAGCACCTTCGCCAAGGACATTGGACGACAGCTGGATTTCTGTATTGAGAACGCGTATGCTCATAGATCCCTCTTTCTTTTTTTTTTCTGGATCATTTGTTGGGATTCTTCAGTTGCAGGGGATTGATTTTTGACATGGTGGTGTTGGTTCCAGGGACAAGGAGTGGAATGAGGCATTCAACTTCTCCAAGGACACCACTTTTATCTCGAATTGCCTCAAAGAAACTAAAGGTGCTAACTTTTTTTGATTGTTTTCCTCCTGCAATGCATTCATTTTTGTAGTTTATACAAATCATTCAGAGGATACAAACATTCCCTATTAAAAAACAAGCAGCCATTACGTACTAAAAATTCAGGTTTGCTCAGAGATCTTTTATATTTCACATTCTTTTTTCAAGTCATTATGATTGTTAATTAGCACCTAAAGATTTCTCACGGTGTACTTCAATGCATTAACAGGAGATCTCACACGACGCCTATGCACAGCTGCAGAAATTAACTTTTACTTCAGTAGTTTCTATGACAATGGTGGAAAAAAGAACTATCTGAGACCTAATAAGAACTGTAATCTGACATCGTGGGTATCTGGATGCGAACCAGGATGGTCTTGCAGTGCTTCTGATGGCCAAAAAGTTAATCTTAGAGACTCCAAGGTTGTGCCAATCAGAACTACAAACTGTCGTCCTTGTTGTGAGGGTTTCTTCTGTCCCCATGGTATCACATGCATGATCCGTGAGTATCTTTCCCTTGGATTCAAACATGTGTTCTTATAAGTAACTTCAATCTGTTATCATATCATAATGTTGGTTCAACCTGTATTTCAATTTCTTAATTCTCATTAAAAAGAAAGATCAGTTATTCCACATGTCTAAAATGGTTAGATCATATTGAATCATATTATGTGCTTGAGATCTCTATTTATTCTGCATTTATATTCACATTGCCTTTACCTTGTTAGATCATATTGAATCATATTATGTGCTTGAGATCTCTATTTATTCTGCATTTATATTCACATTGCCTTTACCTCTCTTCAGTAAAAATCATATTTGAAACGCATACATTAATCATACACAGAAATGAGGTGAATTCTTAGTTTGATGGTAGCTTCTAGCTTAAAAATGGATTAAGGTTCAAAAAGTTATGTAAATAGTCATTTTGTCTTATAGCCCATAAACTAACCTGCAAGATCTTCATTTGGTAGTTTCTCCTCTTTGCTTTCCCTCAAACCATATTGAAGATATGGTCTTATTAGAATATATAGCAGGAAAACAAGACCATGATGCCCTGATTCTAGTTGGATATTACACGTGTTTTATGTAAAATTATCAACTTGTTAGATGCTAAAGCCTCAAACAAACATTAGATTGAATAGTTCTTTCAATTCAGCAGTTGATACAATGACAATTGCAATAGTCCAGTGGTATTTGCTGAAGTATTTTGACCTCTCTTCACTTTCAGGGTAAACTGAGCAAGATAATTGCATATGATTTGTACCTGTATAGCTGTATACCTATTTAACTACTGAACATATCTAAATTTGCAGCTTGCTATCAAATTGTTCATTATTTTATTTTTTTCAGAAAGGGGAAGCCTTATCTATTCATTCTATCAGAATTACTATCAAATACATTTATTAATCTATTTGTTAATTTGTGCATGTAATTTATAGATGTGGGAAATATTATTTTCTGTCTTAAAGATCACTGTAACTTTATATTTCCTTCTAAAACACAAATCCTTAAGTAAACTTGAAAGAAAAAAAAATGGTGCCTTCCTTTTTAAGCATTGATTTATTTTCTTCTTATAACTATTATAGTTTAGATGGTACTCAACCAAGTACATTTTATGCTATCTTACACTTTACCAAGGGTATATGCTCTAGTTTACCATTGGAACTACAAAGAAAGTTTACTAATGTCATTTTCTTTAATGGTCTGAAGCCTGCCCATTAGGTTCATACTGCCCAATTGGAAAGTTTAACAAAACTACTGGCGTTTGTGATCCGTAAGTTGATCTCAATCTTTTCAAGGTTCTGCCAGATATACATTTTTTAATTTCTTAAAGGAATATTATTCGCATCTTAACGTTAATATATATTCAGGTACAACTACCAGCTACCTGCTGGAGAACCAAACCATACATGTGGGAGTGCTGATATGTGGGCTGACGTGGTAACTAGTGGTGAAGTATTTTGCCCAGCAGGGTACTACTGTCCAAGCACCATACAGAAAATTTCTTGTAGTAGTGGGTATTGTTTCTCAATCCTAGTTTTCTAGAGCAATTCTCTACCTATAATATCATTTGAGACTTTCTTCATGAGAGTCAACTGTACTACAATTCTTACTTTGATTCTTATATGTGCGACTGATACCCATTTATAATACTTGCTTCAGATATTACTGTAGGAAGGGCTCTACTTCTCAAACGAGTAAGTTTTTTCTAGTGACTTAGTTAATTAGAAATCTTGCAAAATGTTTCATTCGACGATGAAGAATTATAAAGTTGGAAATAGAAAACATATCTTGTGAAATGTTTCAAGTGGTGATAACAATTTGAAATGTAATGTAGGAAATAGAAACCATATAAAACAACAACGAATATATTATAGGACTATCTATTAGGTTTCTTCTAGGCAGCACATCCTAGTAAAAATTCAACTTTTCTTCAAACCTGCCATTTGCCATAACAGATATGGAATTCTTTGAGTCTAGATGGGTGCATAGGTCTAGTTCAGACTTAGGTTAGATTCATCGTTCAAGCTTGAATCTATTTGGATTTTCAATTTGGCATGGATTGAGGTTGGGTTTAAATATCTATATTTGGATTCATCGTCGGAGTTTAAATATACTCGGAGCCAAAATAGACTGGATTGAAGTTCGGCTGATCTCTGTGATTGGGTTAAGTCGAGTTTCATCTGGTGTTGGCTCAATTGAGGCTGAAGTTTTTATTTCCAACAAAATGGCTATCAAAGTATGCAAACCAAAGCCATAGAATTTCTCACAATGACAATAAAATCACTCTTACTTGCTACAGCACTGAACATAGTCTGTTTGACAGACTTAAGTTGATTACCAAGCTGAAAACTTAATTTGCTCCTCAGCTGAGCTAACTATCTGCTCTTTTTTTTTCTTTGTTTTTTCGAAGCCTACCATTTTTTTTTTTTTTTTTTGCCTTCTTTTGCAACTTAAACTAGCCTTTTCTTATTAAAGTTATATGCTTTTGCAGGGTGCTTTCAAAAACGCTCTTGTCCACCAAATTCTGTAAATCAAGATATTACCATATTTGGAGCCTTGCTGATGGTGAGTCTTATTTTTAGTTATTCCTTGTTCTTCCTGTACTCTTACTGCTGTACATTTTAATAAATGGATATCCAATTCAGTTGTAACATTGCTTATAGAAATTAAGACGTTTTGTTTCGGTGGCATAGTCTATCCTTACACTAGTGGAAATTGCATCTCAATTGTACACTACTAACCTTTTGTATAATTACTGTAGGTTGCATTGAGTTTGTTGCTATTGATAATATATAACTTCTCTGGTCAAATTCTCACCAGTCGTGAAAGAAAACAAGCAAAATCTAGAGAAGCTGCTGCAAGACATGCAAGAGAAACTGCCCAAGCTCGTGAAAGGTGGAAAACTGCTAAAGATGTTGCTAAGAAGCATGCAGTTGGCCTGCAGACACAGTTATCTCGCACCTTTTCTAAAAAAAAATCTGTTCGTACAGAGCCTTCAAAGGGGGGAGGCAAACCTCCCAAGAAAAAGGATCAAAACAATCTTACTAACATGATTGAATCACTAGAGGAAAATCCTGATAGTTATGAAGGCTTCAATGTTGAAATAGGAGATAAACATTTGAAGAAGAATATGCCTAGAGGAAAACAAATGCATACTCGCAGCCAAATATTCAAGTATGCATATGGTCAGATAGAGAAGGAAAAGGCTATGCAGCAAGAGAATACGAACCTGACCTTTTCTGGAGTAATCTCCATGGCCACTGATTCTGATAGTAGAAGTAGGCTCGCAATCGAAGTTGCTTTCAAGGATCTCACGCTGACTCTTAAAGGAAGTAAGAAAAAACTCCTAAGGTCTGTTACAGGAAAACTTATGCCTGGTCGTGTGGCAGCAGTGATGGGTCCATCTGGGGCTGGTAAAACCACATTTCTGAGTGCTCTGGCTGGAAAGGCAACTGGATGTGCTATGTCAGGCCACATACTTATAAATGGGAAAGCAGAACCCATACGATCATACAAAAAAATTATTGGTTTTGTCCCACAGGATGATATTGTTCATGGAAATTTAACAGTAGAAGAGAATCTTTGGTTCAGTGCTAGATGCAGGTATGGTGGTACATTAACTTCATTGCATTCTTTCATATGTTGAGATTGACAATTTAATGTTTCACTTTCGGTATGCCAGAATTACATCAAGTAGTTGTAGACTCTAGAAATCATTATGCTCATAAAACACCCAGATTCTCACGTGCAACCATTTGCTTTTTTGTATTGTCAAATGGCAAAAGATTTATATTATGTGTCCTTCTTCATGTTTCTCTCACTAATGAGAATAGTTATAGACATGTTGTACTTAATGATAACAAGTCTATCCTTTTTCCATGATGTTGCAGACTTTCGGCAGACATTTCCAAAGCTGATAAAGTTCTAGTCGTAGAAAGAGTTATTGAGTCCCTAGGCCTACAGGCAATAAGAGATTCACTTGTTGGAACTGTAGAGAAACGTGGTATCTCTGGCGGACAAAGAAAACGAGTGAACGTTGGTCTTGAAATGGTCATGGAACCTTCTCTTTTGATATTGGATGAACCAACATCTGGTTTGGATAGTTCTTCTTCAAATTTGTTGCTGCGAGCTCTTCGACGTGAGGCCCTTGAAGGGGTAAACATCTGCATGGTTGTTCACCAACCCAGGTTGTTTTAACATTCATGGCAACATGAACTTCACAATTATACTAAACTATAAATTTTCTCCTGCAAGTGGACTCCAGCATCCATATAATATACAAATAATAATCATTTAATATTGAAGAAAACTAGCTGCCTAGTGCAAAATGTAAGTGGATAGTTTCTCAAAAAACTTAGAAAAAGATTAACAAAAGAAGAAAACAAACTGCTATAGCATTTGACTGATTCCTATGTAATTGTTTTTGCTTCTGACTCCTGTAGAATGAAAATTATTTTACTTGACTTGAATTATGCTGCACGACTGTCTTCACTTTTTGGCAACAATTCATGCTTGATGGGATTTCTCAAGTCAGTGCAATGCCATTAAGCATATACGAATTTCATCATGGTTACTTTTTTTTAGCTATTATGTTGCACGAGTAGTCTAAATATTTAGACAAAATGCAATTTTTATTGGCTATATTCATTCAAGCTTCTAGGCAGACACGTCCTGTATGCCAGCTCGCTTACCAGTTTATAATGGGAAAACCATGAAGCAATTTTTGGAAATATTGTCTATGCAAAAACATGTAATCATTTCTCTATGAGATTGAGTAATACGATCTTCTTTTGTTTCAGCTACACGTTGTTCAATATGTTTGATGATTTGATACTTCTAGCAAAAGGAGGCATGATTGCTTATCTTGGATCTGTTAAAAAAGTTGAAGAATACTTTGCAGGCCTGGGAATTAATGTCCCTGAGCGTGTAAATCCTCCAGATTATTTCATTGATATTTTAGAGGGTATAGTTAAACCAAGTGCGAGCTCAAATGTAAATTACAAAGAATTACCTCTACGTTGGATGCTGCATAATGGGTATGATGTACCCCGAGATATGCTACAGGATGCTAGTGACGCTGATTCATCCAACAGGGGAACTGGAGGGAATCCTTCGGAAACTGGGTCTGAGAAAAAATCAATTGCAGGAGAAGTATGGGATAATGTCAAGGATATTATGGGACAAAAGAAAGATGAGTATGATTACAATTTCTCTAAATCAGCAGATTTATCTAATCGAAGGACACCTGGTGTTCTTACCCAATATAAATATTTTTTAGGAAGGTAAATACTGCACCTGTCAAAATTTTATCATCTTAATGAGGCTCACCTAATGTTCAAAATTCATAAAACAATGGTCATAAGTTATAGTAATTGTTGAATTTCTTGTTTCAATCTTACTGGTTTATTTTCAGGGTTGGCAAGCAACGTCTTCGGGAAGCTAGAATTCAAGGTGTTGATTTTCTTATATTATGTTTGGCTGGTGTATGCTTAGGAACACTTGCCAAAGTGAGCGATGAAACATTTGGTGCACTAGGTTACACATATACCGTCATTGCTGTTTGTAAGTTGGAGACTGCTAGTTTTACCCCTTTTTTCTGTTTGTGTGTTTTATGCTATATACATTGTCAATTTGTTGGCCATAAACTTGTGTTACTAACAAAAATAATTCGCTGTACCACAGAGAGTTACAATTTTTTTGAGGGCGAAAAAAGTGAAATTCTACCCTTAATTAATCTTGTAAAGAAATAATAATGTCAAGGGTATATACACAGGTTGTGAGAGAAAAAAAAAGTTACGATGAGGCCTTACAGGCAGTTTACAGTCATGAGGAGCTAGTTGTTGTGCCCCGAGATGCGTGTCTAAATTTGAAGTTGACTCAGTGAAGAAAATATATTTTCATATAATTGGTTGTGATAGTTGTTCTAACAAGGTAAATGTTGGCGAATTTGAGGTACTTCCTGTACAAGTTGAATAGTTGGAAGCCTTCATGGTATATTTTAGTTCGTCCGAAGCTTAAGCCTTCTCATTAGTACAAGCAAAATAGCAATCTTGCAACATACAATCAATGAGGAGTTTCATGATTGATCTCTTGACTTGACACTAGAGAGAATTCATTTCTGTAAATGAAGGTCAAATCTCAGTCTAAGCCATATCATTGGTTTCAACATACTGTAAGAAAACGGAGAACAAGAAGAGATGTGGAGAGGAGGAAATTTATCTTTGATGAATTCAGTGGCCGAATAGGGTTATTGATCGAGGGATTACATGAGATATGGTGTAGGGATTACATGAGATATGGTGTACAATTTCCAGGTATGGTAAAGACACATACAACAGCAAACATGATGTACATGACAAACTTGTGCGTGGTAAAATATAATTGATTGATAGCAACCAGGGGTTTGATTGATCAGTAGGGGATTTGATATTTTTGCACTACGAGTTCATATCTAGAAATGCATTTATTTGCTTAAGTAATCTGCTGTTAATTTGTTAGCAACTGAGCTGATCATTCACCTGGCATGATGATACTAGCAGGAAGGTGCAAACATAATACAAAATAATAATCTCTTGTTACCCAGAGCAATTTTGTTAATCCAAAAACCCATAGTTTAGTGTTGATTGATATCCATCTAGGTTTGCACTGTACATTACCTATCGTGTGTCACACAAAAATTCTTGCTTTCTTCCTTTTTGCAGCCTATACAATAACAGATACCATAAGAAAAAATATAGTCATGTTTTTATTCTGTTTTGAATGCAAAATCTTGTGCAGCTGCACTTATTTATTTTATTTATTTATAAGAACAATGTATTTATGGTTGTTCAGTTAGCTTTTGCTTAAAAAAAAAAAATCTGTTCACTGTAGTATTCCACCATAGAACTCCTTTAATCCCTTGGTAACTTATTGTCTATCCGATTAAAATATTTAATTTCCTAGCTCACTTGTTGCCAAACAAAAGTTCAACTTATTTAAGATGATATATTTGTTATTGGCATTGAATCCAGTTTTTCAGTCAGATTTAGTGTTTGACTTGATTTTGTATCAGTCAGTAAGTCTTTTTAATTAGTTGATCAAATATATATGACGCCGCATCCAGTAACATATTTTTGAATCGTTTTTTATTGTGTGCTCGTGTGTTTCATGCATGCCTCACCATGTATTTAGTCGAAAATGGATACAATCTATTGTCTTAAGAACCTTTAAGAAGGTGAAACATTGGTTAATTGATCTGACATCATCTTGTGATTTCTGATGTATTCGGTACATGCCAGTATACACTTCTTAATTATCACTCTTAAATTGCAGCCCTCTTGTGCAAGATTGGAGCATTGAGATCATTTTCACTCGAAAGATTGCAGTATTTGAGAGAACGAGCCTCTGGCATGAGCTCACTTGCCTATTTTCTTTCAAGAGATACAATTGATCATTTCAACACAATAATCAAGCCAATCGTTTATCTTTCTATGTTCTACTTCTTCAACAATCCCAGATCATCAATTTTAGACAATTACATCATCTTAGTTGCGCTGGTCTATTGTGTGACTGGAATCGGATACGCTTTTGCAATTTTCTTCCAGCCAGGTTCTGCACAACTGGTATGTCCTACATTATACATCCATCATAAGCCCTCTACATTATAATGGTTTCATTTTTTTTATTTGATCATCATTTTTTTTTCAAATCGCAGTGGTCTGTGCTACTACCTGTCGTTTTAACTCTGCTAGCAACTCAGCAGAAAAATTCAAAAACCTTGGCAAACTTATGCTACACGAAGTGGGCCTTGGAAGCTTTTGTGCTTGCAAATGCAAACAAGTATGAACTTTTGATTCTTCTCTCTTTGGACAATAGTGTTTAAAGTATAAATGTTATCCATGTCGACATGTGCTAACATGACAGGATTAGCTTAAAAAAATGGTTTCATTGAGACTTAATCCGACTTCTCTTTCAAGATGGACAAAGAAAGTGAAAAACAAACAAAATGAACAGATGTAAAGTAATGAAAATTCTAATAAACAAGTCCATAGTAATAGTTGGAATTGATGAGAAAAGTCTGGGTATTTTCAAGGAGATGAAGGTTGAGGTTTCCTATCAATCAAATAGTTGCCTTTAATAGTACCTTTGCTATAGAAGTTCTTGGTTGACTGCTGAAAATACTAAACATAAGTTACTTCCAAACACCATTTTTTTCTCTCAAAAACTTGCCAGAGTATGCTTAGTGTCATTGCTCGAGGTCAGTGTATAATCTTCATACCTACCATCATATCAAAACAGACTAATTAAACTGGTCCTTGCAGGTACTCTGGAGTATGGTTGATAACTCGGTGTGGCTCGCTTATGAAAAATGGATACGACATCGGCGATTGGTGGCTGAGTATAGTTATCCTAGCATTGTATGGCCTCCTTTTTCGCTGCATTGCTTTCTTTTGTATGGTCACTTTCCAAAAGAGCTAAGGGATAGAGTCTTGATGCTTCTGTCTTGGCTTCATTCCAATCTTCCTCATTCAATTTTGGTCTACTCGTTGAGGAAATGCACGATAATGTAAAGCACATCTCGATCAGATTGCTCCTTGCAGAAACCAGCAGCAAAAGTTAGTAAATAAAATGATTGTGTTTCGAGGTCTACATGCTTTTGTCTGACTCTGTACCATTAAACATTGCTGGAGTGCTAAAAGCATTAGCTAGTTGGACTGTTGTCTATTCGCTTTCAAGTTCCAATTTGTATCATTTTCTTCAAGTTCTTTATTTGTAAAAGATTGAAACTATCAATTTAGTAATTTTTATTGATTATTCCATGATCAGGAAGATAAATTATGAGACCCTTTTAATTTTGACGCAGACAATGAGGTCTTTATTTCTATGTCGCAATAATTAGTTGATGCTTAGAAAAAAGAAAGAGAGACAATATTAAGAGATCGCCCTAAATTTATAGAATCATTAAAAAAAAAGTTTGTTCAATTTAAATCTCCTTGCCGTAACATTAAACGAAGAAAATCCAATTCGATCGATGTCATGCAAGCTCTGAGATCCTCAAGATCTCCTCCAGATACTCTACTCCCAAGTCCTGCAACTCCACAACGCTTCCGCCGCCGGAGGCGGCGGCGGCGGCGGCGGCGGACTCACTCGCCTTGCATAGCTTCACGGTCGGTCGCCGCCGCCTGATGCGATTCCTCTTCTTAAGGGCCAGCACCGGCGAACACCCGAGCTCGATCCCCATCCCCCGCAGCGACTCCCGGACGCGCTCCGCCGGGAAGTTGAGCACAGCCGCCGCGCCCCGCAGCGCCCATGCGGCCTGGTCGTAAGCCAACGCGGCGGCCTCCGCGCTGCCGAAGGTCCCCAGCCACACCCGAGCCCCCTGCCGCGTCGAGTCCCGGATCTCCGCCGCAAACTTCCCCCACGGTCGCTTCCGGACCCCCCGGTAGCTCTTCTCCGTCGCCGCCGCCACCACCTCCGTTGACTCAGCGTTCCGGGATTCCGCCTCTTCGATTCCTTCCCCGCTCGTCGTCGTCCCTGACGAAGCAGACATGATCGGGGCCTTCGTAAGCATGTCGAACAAAAGCATTTCTTCGGCGTCGTTCACGTCGAAGGGAAGAGGGGGGCCCTCTCGGCCGGTGCCGGCAGACCGTAAAGGACCCATCAAGCTCGTCTCGGTTACCGACAAAGATTCGGAGACTGGAAAGTGGAGAAGGTTGTCAGATTCCATTGAGATTCGCGGAGAAGAGATCGAAGCAGCTCTTGCTCTGGTTCTTTGCTCTGTTTTATCCTCGGTATTTGAACTCCCGGGCCTTTTATATGCGAATAAATGAGAAATACAAATTGGGTGACGTGGGTGGATGCTTCTATTGGGTCAGGTAGCGTGGAGCCCAAGCCTTGAAAAAGCACGTGCAAGAATAACTATGGCGGCTGGGTCAAACTACTACCAGACGGTCATCTCCGCTACACGTGTCGCTTCTGTGTGATCTAAAACCCGGTTTGGTGTCGCATCCGTCATTATCCTTTACCGTTTTATTGAGTCGACCCACAGAATCTAATGACTAAATGGGTGGATTTGCACAATCTAGCAATCACACCTAGATTTTAATGGAAATGTATTGATTAAAAAAACAACTACGATAATTTTTTTTTTTTTAAATACGAATAGCACAAACCGATAAATCTTTAGCTAAATTTTATTTAATTCCATTCGAGTTATCAGAATTCTAATTAATACTCGATGAATTTGCATGGCGGCTGCAATACTGGATTTGGTGGGCCCACTTCCACTGATAAATTTGAAAGGGACGCTGTGGAATGGACATAAAGTCATAAACGAATTCATTGAACCAACAACAAATACAAAGAACTTAACCCTCTTCTTAACTATCAATTTGGTTGGTTCCAATTTTCTTTTTTTAAAAAAAAAAAAAAATCAATCAACATTAAGAATATTGTTGTATTGATAAAGGTTACATAGTGCAATTTAAATCTTTATATTAGCTCTCGTTAACCAATAGGATAAGGACACCTAGATTATCATATCATCTTTTCCTTGCCATCATTAATTAACTATGTACCAAATTAATTAGGCTAGTCAATGTAATTTAACTCAAGTAATTTAACTCAAGTTCATTGGACAATTAACTTAACCAAAATCATTTAGTTGTCGATGTAAATAGAAGTTCACTCTAGATACATTGAATTTATTCTGAATCGGCTTTTAGAGATCCTACGTAAAACAATAAAAATTGAGTTTTTTTATATGTGAATTTTATTTTTGAATAAAAGTTATTTGAAGGACAATTTTTAGGCCCTAAACAAGGGCTCTGAATTTATCTATATATTTATATTTAAAAAGAAAGATAAAAAATTCTAGTAAATAATGATTAATTAGTGAATAGGTAATTTTATATTCGATGAAATTTTTTAATTACACACTCAGAACATTTTGTTGAATTTTATATGTTATTCTTTTATTGCTAAAATAGACTTCAAATATTATTTTTTTTAAAAAATAATATATTTTTAATTCCTAAGTATTTGATTCACACTTGAAATTGAATATTAAAAATACATACGATGAGGAGGTATGCAAAAATGTTAGAAAATCCTCACAAATTTCAATAATTTTGAAAATTACTCGCAACCCCTTATGTTAAATATATTTTTTAGTCAACGGGGTGGAGGTATAAGTCATTTACATACATGCACGTGTGGTTCGATCACTATAAACAAATTAAAAAGAAATGGTAAACTTATTAATGAAGTTTGACCTTGACTAGTCCAAGTTATAATTGAAGAGACTTAAAGCTGGTCAAAGTTTCGGATTTATATATTTCCATTAAGAAATAAAGTTAAGATAGAACTTCTGACGCGAGCGAGCACAGTAACTGCGTTTGAACTTTTTCTTCTGGCGTTTGCTCGACATCATTATTCAGCGATCGTTGACTATCACAATTAAATTGAATTTCGATTGTGATTCAATTATACGGACGATGACGATCACGATAGATTTATGAGTTTAGCTATAATGCACATCCTCCGACAACACACATAGACGATTCGACGACGCACAAAAAAAAAATATTATATATTTTTTATTACTGAATAATTTCATAGATCGAATGACTCACAAAAATGAGATGTGCACGAAATTGTCAAGTATAATATCAAAACTCTATGCTAGAATAGCATTTGATAAGTTTTTACAGAAATGACACGGTGGTTAAGACACGGTAATATTTATAGAAGTAGCATAATCGATTCCGAATGAGGTCTAAAATTTTTTTTTAGATTCCGATTAATAGTTCCAATAGAATAACATTGGATGTATACCGTCCTTTATCTTTTCTTTATTTTAAATATTTAAAAAGTGACTTTTTTTTAATCTACGTGATGATTAACTTTTTTTCAGGGGAAAAGAGGATTTAAGAAATAAGAAACGTGAGGTAGTGTCAGCAAAATAGGGAACAAAAAATAGACCTAATTTCCTAAACAATTGCTTTATTTTTTTTTGACCAAAATGTAGAAGACTTGTCCATCAACTTTTTTTATGAGCGTCTAATAAATTAAAGATATATATTAAAAAAGAATCTTTGTATTAGTTTTATACGTTTACGCTCATTTACACCCCTACAAATTAATTATGAGGAAAAAAAATGTCAGAAGTGGGATTTGAACCCACGCTCTCTCACGAGAACCAGAACTTGAGTCTGGCGCCTTAGACCACTCGGCCATCCTGACTTCTGAATTTTCTTTGTAAGGATATTAATTTTAAATAAATTTTTTCTCGCTACCATAACTTGTCCCCAAATTGGCAGAATTAGAAGGTCTAACAACTACCACGTAGACCTAGCCACGGTCCGGGTTCGGTCCGGGTCCGGGTCGAAACCGTCATCGGGTTGATAAAATATCGACCTTAACCTGCCCGCCATGGGCATTATTGGTCCCGTCGTGGAACCGCTTGCCGTCCGGCCGGTCGAGTCGGGTGTCCGGGTCCGATCCGGTCCTAAATAAAAAAATAAAAAATATGTAAATAATTAAAATAAAAAAAAATTGCACAATTAAACTTATAAAAACTCTATCAAATATTTCATTATCTCAATACAAAATATATTACATCTTGGACTTAAAAATAAAAATATATTACAATAAAAAAATCAAATACATTTCAGTCGTATTCGGTATTTCCTTCCGTCGTCGTAGTTCCGGATGTTCCTTCTGTTTCGTCTTGGTCTTCTTCGTCACTTTTAATATGTTGGGTTCGACTTGACTTTTGACCAATCATAGAGTAAACATAGAGCTTCCAAAATTTCTGGTCTTAAGCTAGAACGTCTCTCTAACAATGTATTTCATTCAATACTAAAAGCTTGTCACGCAATATTAGAATATAGAATTTCTTGTCATTATAGATAAGATTGGAAATAATTGAGTTCTTTGCGACCACCATTTTAGAATGTCGAAGCTTTCTTCATCTGCATCACTAAAATCAAAAGAAATGGTCAAATAATTCTCAAGTTCCTGACTGGAACTTGAGGATCCTCGTGGACGTTTAGTTCGTTGTCTTAATAACAATTGTGCTTTAGTGAGTTTAGAAGTAATAATACTAGTTGTAGTGGATCGATGTATTTCATGTCCAATAATTTGTTCACCATATTTAATGTTATATTCATTATAAATATCATGTAAATGTGTTTTAATATTAAACAAAATCAAAGGAATATTAGGAGCAGTTTCGGTAATAGGACTTAAAGATTCATAATATAATGCTAACATATCTTGCAAACCATCTAATTTAAGTCTAGGATCTAAAACAAAAGTACATAAAAATATTTCAGGAATGTTTAAGAAATATTTTTTCCATTTTTTCTTTCATTACATAAATACATTGAGATAAATAAGTATCATTTGATTGAATATGTTCATTAAAAATACATGCAATATTACAACAATGTGTTAAAACTAAATGTGAAGTTGGATAATAAACACCTGATAATTGGTCACTAGCATCACTAAAAACTTTTAAAATTTCACAAATATTAGTGCATATATTCCATTGATTTGAAAATAAATAAATATCACGTGATTGAACATGTTGATGAAAAAACATACATAATAAATCTTTGTATTCAAAAGTAGATAACAACAATTTATAAGTAGAATTCCAACGAGTTGGAACGTCACGTGCAAACCGTTTAGGCTTCATGCCATTTATTTTACAAAATTTTCTCCATTCTTTCATAACTTGAGGATGTGTTCATAAATAATGAATTGCACTCCTAATTGGTTGAATATGTGATCCTAAATTTTTAAGTCCATCTTGAAAACACAAATTTAAAATGTGACATGTACACCTAATATGAAAAAATCTTTCACCTATTGATGGTTTACATATATCAATAAGTTCACTAATACTAGAGGTATTTGCACTAGCATTATCAAAAGAAATTGAAAAAACTTTAGAAGTTAGACCGTATTCTTCTAAAATAATAAACATAAGTTGTGAAATATTTTAATGTCGATTATTATCAATCTAATGACAAGTAATACCCATATATGAACAACTTTGCGATGATCACTCAAATATCTAACACAAAAGAAACTTTCTTGTTTAAACTAGAAAATTCTTTAATCAATTCTTGTTTTTGTTCTAAGACTAATTTTAAAAGTGTACGTTTTAGAGTATTTCTTGGGATACGTTTAATAGAAGGATTTGCACTTGTAGAAAGCCAATTTTCAAAAGATAATTTATCACTAAAACTAAAAGAAAGTTGTTCAATTGCACAAAAATTAGGAGTTTCTTCTCTAAATCTATTTTCGTCAAATTGAAAGAGTTTAGATTCGTTACCCCAACCCGATTGAGAAGAGAATGTCGGAATTTGAGTTTGAGAACGATCAATATCAATTTCCACCAGATGATTTCTCTCCACATGTCGAGTAAGGGTTCTGTAACCTCCTCCTTGTTGAAATTTGTAACATTTCGAACAATATTTACATTTTGCTTGCATATCACCGAAAGGGCGTTACTTTTGAAATGTTTGGTGAAGATATCGAATCGAGCGAGGCACTCGAGTTGGTCTTGTAGTAGTAGAACCCGCCATCGTCTTGGATGTATTACTCTACTTTCTTGACTTTGATGATGATGGCGTATTTGAAATTCATCAGGAAATATCAAGATCATAGTCGGCGTCGATATCGAATGGAGGTGAATCGCCGCCTTGCTCGAACTCGAACTCGGGTGGTGGTGGCATTATGCTCTTTCCTTTACGCATCGATCGCACTTCACGACTTGATCGGCTCAGACATTTGTAAAAATATGACTTGAGAGTTGAGACTTGAAAGCAAATGAAGGAATGAGAATTAGAGAAGAAGTTGTGATTTGTGAAAAATGAAAGGGAATGGAGGTGTATTTATAGGAAAAAAACATAAAAAAAAATTCCAGCGATCGGCCGTCGGATTCGGGTAATGGCCGACGGCCAGTCGACCATTTACACAACGGCCACGAAATTGTGGCCGTTGATGATCAACGACCACGAAATCGTGGCCGTCGATTTTTTTGCTTTAAAAAAAAGCTCAACCGTCTCAGGCCGGTAGTCGCCGCACCACGCCACAAAATCGTGATTTTTTTAAACTATCGTTTTTTTGACTCTTCAAGGCATTTAAAAATCGTAAAAGGAAGGTATCTTGCATTGTAACATTACACTTTTTTTTTATAATTCTATTGATTACATGTGAAAGGCTTTTTTTAAAGGTAATCCCGCCAAACACTTGGATTCAAATTCGTGGGAATTACACCACTCGAATATCTAAGAAACATAGCAAAGATTTAGTTTCACAGTTGTTCAGTGAAAAGAACCATAGCAACTCGAGCTAAACTCTCATGATGCAATGCACGGATCAAATTGCTGGCATCTGCTCATATAATCAAAAGCCTCTACATTCAAATGATTGACTATTTGTCAAGCTCCATTGCTTGACCTGCTTTAGCCTTGGCCAAATTGGACAATTTGGTTTTCACCTTCCCAACTCGAAATCTTCCTTTGTTCCTCCTTTTCAAGGCAGAACCATCTACCTATATAAGTTGAATTACACCAAACAAAAGAAGCATCAATTATCGCATGTCGTCGGTTAAATTCAAGGAAAGAAGAAATTTCTTATAAGAACAATTCGTGTTCAAAACAGCCAAACAAATACAAGCTCCAGCGTTTAGAACAGGAAAGCCAGCTGGTAACATACATGACCAAAGCAACTTGTGGATTTTTTTTTTATTTGAAAAAAAAAAAATGGGTCACTTGTTCCTTACTCCATTTACCTCCTCAGTACCTGTGTCAAAAATGGGGGCATTTCAACCCGAACCTGTACTTTTGCCGATCGATCTCGTATATAAATTTCTAAAAACAAAGTGCCAAATACTTAGATCCACATCTGTGGTAGTATCCGGCCTGAATACATGAATTTCTGCCTTTATCCTTATTCCCTACAGTGCAAGGCTACATCTATCATTGTAATATAAAACAGATCCAGTCAATATACTGTAATTAGCTTATAGCACCAGAAACCATAGAATGCAATTTCATTTCGCGTTGGTCTGTGCAGGCGAAAGATTTTATTCCACCGGTCAACCAGCACATGCACAGAACAATTCGAGACCATGAAACATCTTGCTTAGATTCCATGACAAGGTCAATGCAGTCAGTGGGGTCCTTTGAGGCACACAAGGTTTCATCAGGTGTAGAGTAAAGAATCTAAAAGTTCTGATCCTGTGTTAAATATGGAATCCAAAGAGAAGGAATTTGAATGATTGATGTTCATAAGCTTGAAGAACTTAAGCCCCATTTTGGCTCTTTATTAGTCTATAAGAATATACCCTCTCCTAGAACCTCGCATTGACTGAAGTTTGGTACAAATTGAAAATTGCTTGGCCATAACTTTCCAACAATTTCAAAGTGACTTTACATTGCATTTTGGTATTTGTTCACTTTGACTCCGGTGTCCCACACCAATGTATAACAAGAACAGTTAAAATTATACTTAATGATAAAACCAAACTGAAATAGAATCAGGAAGCCTAAAGTTAGCTTTAGAATGGAGCCTAAGGAACAAAACAATCTTCTGCAGTAAACCTCTGAGGGCTCTCAAACTGATGTTCTTGTTTCAAATCAAATCGGACGTCAAAACATCAGAATCGTATGGACTTTATGTTCTCCCACGCATAGAACCGAGTTTTGATCCAAATAAAAGAAATACATTTTCAAACAATGCTAATGAAAACGAAGCGACAATGACCTTAAGAAGTTAAAAAGCCAGCGATAAATTGAAGAGAAAAAAAAAAATGCAATCTTTCAGGGGACTAGCGAAGACGCATACCTTCATATTGTTCTTTTTAGCTTGCAGTTCTTTTCTTTCTTCTCCCTTTCTTCCTTTTCTCCTGATCGTAAGAACAGACAAAGAAGGCATAGAACAGAGACGACGTACAAAGAACATGGGAAAAAGACGAAGGGAGAAAAGAAGGAGAGGTATTTGTGAAAAATAAACGAGGGCAAAAATCTCACTTTTGAGGTCGAATTCGTGCTGTTTCTTCCGCTTCGCCAAGTTGTTCTTCTTCGACATTTCTGCTCCGCCTCTCTCTCTCTCTCTCTCTCTCTCTCTCTCAGAGTTGGAAACCCTAGCTGCTGGGGAAGTAAGCGAGGAAGGGGCGTGATATAAAATCGGGCCACGTGTCGTTGCTAAAAGTCGTGACTGAAGCCGAATCCACTATATATATCGTCGCTGGAAAAACGAAAACCCGTGGCGTCGCCTCATCTCCGTCGATGGCACGACTTCTCCGCCGCCGTCTCCTTTTCCGATCGATCTGCTCCGCCACATCCACCGCCGCCACTAACCTCAGCTCTCCTGATCCCGACACCATCTGTGACCTCGCCTCCCGCCAGGACTGGTCCTGCCTCAAGACTATCATCTCCCTCTCTGCGTCCGCCTCCGCCGCCACCCCTGCAGATGTCGCCGCATCTTTCCTCCGCCTCATTCTCGAGTGCCCCTCCTCCTCTGACACTGCCCTATGTTTCTCCCGCTGGTCCCAGAGCCACTACCATGTACCCCTCGAACTCCATCTCCACTGCCGCCTCATCCTCGCCCTCGCTGCTGACAAGCACTACCCCAAAATTCGCTCGGAATTCCACTACCTCACCAGTTCCGGTACCCACTCCGCAATATCCATCCTACACACGCTTTCTGTCTCCGCCGAGCCCTCCCGCCGCCGCTACGACTGCCTCTCCATCCTCGCCGACATGCTCCTCCTTGCCCTGGTCTATAACTCGAAGATCGATTCAGCCATCGAGGTCTTCTACCGCACCGGCGATTACGGTTACCGCCTCTCCGTCCTGTCCTGTAACCCTTTTTTAAATTTGTTAATAAAGGAGAAGATCGACATGGTGGAAACTGTGTTTAAGGAGATCATGCGAAGGAGGATAGCACCTAACCTGTACACTTTTAATACTGTTATTAATGGCCTTTGTAAGGTAGGAAAGCTGAGGAAAGCTACAGATGTGTTGAATTCCATCAAGTCCTGGGGGTTCTCACCGTCGGTAGTGAGTTACAACACGCTCATTGATGGGCACTGCAAGAAGGGCGGAGCTGGGAAGCTGTACAAGGCTGATTCCCTACTAAAAGAGATGGTGGCCAGTAATATTCTTCCCAGTGTGATTACTTTCAATATTCTGATCGACGGTTACTGCAAAGATGGTAACAGTTCTTCTGCAATGAGGTTTCTGAGTGAAATGAAGCGGCAAGGACTCTCCCCCAATGTTGTTACTTATAGTTCTTTGATTAATGGTCTTTGTTGTGAGGACAAGTTGGGAGAAGCTCTGGAGTTGCTCACGGAAATGCAGGATTATAATTTGAATCCATATTTGGTGATCTTCAATGCTATCATCAATGGATTATGTAAGAAAGGAAACATGGAAAAGGCTAAGGGGTTTTTGGATGTCATTAGTGAGAACAACTTGTTGCCAAATGTTGTTACTTACAACACCTTGATTGATGGGTGTTGTCATGCTGGTATGATGGAGGAAGCAATTGGGTTGAAAGGATTAATGTTAAAGAAAGGTATCAATCCTAATATTTCAACCTATAATTGCTTGATAAATGGATTCTGCAAAAATGGGGATAGAAAAATAGTTATGAAGCTTTTAGATGAAATGAAAGAGAAGGGTATAAGAGCTGATTTTGTAACTTACAATGTGTTGATTGGTTCTTTATGCAATGAAGGGAAGTTAGCAAAGGCAGTTAAGTTGTTGGATGAGATGTTGGAGGTGGGTGTGAAGCCAAGCCACCTAACATACAATACTCTAATAGATGCATTCTGTAAAAAAGGGAACCTCAGTGCAGCTTATAATATGAAGATAAGAATGGAAAGGAGTGGAAAACGTGCAAATGTTCCAACTTATAATATATTTATCAAGTACTTTTGTGGAATAGGTAAGATGGAAAAGGCAAATGAGCTACTGAACAAGATACTGGAGAAAGGTTTGTTACCAAACAGAGTGACTTATGGTATAATCAAGGATGAGATGATTGAGAAAGGTTATGTTCCTAATATAGATGGACATCTTTGTAGCAGCAGTTCAGCTTAGTTAGAGAAAGGAATAGTATGACATTAGATTGATTTTAAAGGAACAAAATGTATATTCATAAGACTTTAATTGAGAAAGAGATTGCTGTTTCTCTGATAGATTCTAAATCTTCCCAAGTTATGATAGTGGTGGTGGCTATGACCAAGATGACATTTATTAAAAGGCTGAGGGCGTAGAAATTTTCAACTGCTGCATGATTCATTTAAGACTACTGATTTCATCATATAGAATAAAACTGTTGAATTGCTGCAATGAGATTTGATATCCATGCTCTACAGGGTTTGTTAACTTGGTTATTGCAATATCAAAATTACATTATTGTAGACAATGATTGGCTTAAAGATCTTGCAAAAAAAGCTAAGTTTTCTGTATCAAGCTTAAAGTAATATGCTCACAGCAGTGTAATATGAGAAGTAAATGATCTTATGGGTTCAAGCAGTATGTAGTTCAGGGGTTGAACCTCTGTTTGTATGGCAAAGGTCATAGTGATGCGCAATGGCATCTGATTTCTTTCGGTTACAACTGCATGAACTGGGGAAAAAATTCCCTTAAAAGGAATAAATGTTGTGCAGCTGGCCAAGGATATTTCAGATAGCACCATGTAAGTATATCATCCTTACTTTGCATTCTTTTGTCAATATGGTGATCTTGTATCTTACAAACCATGAATATAATTTTCTTTAGGTTGACTAGTATAACTGTAGATCATTTCTAGCGATTTTGTTTTTGCTTTTTGTCTCATTCTTTGGCGTCATTTATATGGACCTTATTCTTCCATTGAACTATATGCATGTTGTATGACTAGTGATATTTTGCAATATAATACCTAACCATGCAAAACTTTCATGTGCACTACTTATAGCTTTTCTCAAAGCTAAACAAAAAATTGTGTTGACCAATTAAGTACGCCACATACCAAAAATAACAATAACATCCTTGACATCCTGCACTGATGAACAGAAGGTATGTTTTGTCTCCTTCCATCTGGAAGGATGCTATAATTTGGAGAGCTTACTCTGATATGCCTTCTATTAGCAAATTTTCCCTGCGTCATTGGTTTTCAAGTGTCAAGAGGCTTTCCACATCTGACAAGGGAGTCAAACATTGATTATTTACATTTAGTTCTTTAATAGTACCCTTCAAACTAACTTAAAGACATTATGAAAACTCAAGCTGTTATAATTATACTTGATCTTAGAACCTCTTAGGGACTCAGCAGCTCTATTAACTCACATTAACTGATCTTTGGACCGGGCAAATGACATGACAATTTTGTTGGATTGTACCTTCTCATTGTCAAAGTGACAATCAATCTTCATGTTTGTCTCCTCGTGGAGCTGTTATAGTTATACTTGATCCTACAACCTCTTAGGGACTCAGCAACTCCATTAACTCACATTATCTGATCTTTGGACAGGTAAATGACATCACAATTTTGCTAGATTGTACCTTCACTTTGGCAAAGTGACAATCAATCTTCATGGTTTGTCCTCTGGTGGAGCATTGAACTAAAAGTTATGTGCATTGCTATTTGGTTATCACAATACAATTTTGTTGGCCCTTTAACAGCTTGATCAACTCTGTCATTATGTACTACCTTTTTGGTGATCCATTGCAAACTTCACAACTTATTTTGTCGTAAGCACCAATTTTTCTCTTGTGGAATCTTCCGGTGGATTTTATGCTGTCTATATGGGAAAACAAATGAGTGAACTTTTTTATCCCTCTTACCCGGTGGGTGGGCTAGAAAGAATGAGAGTACGTGGATCCAATAGTCTTTCACCTCCCAATTTGATCAACCTTAATCAGGCCGACCAGGCAAGGATGAGTGTTTTTATTTATTTTTGTCGATGTTTAAAATTACTAATCGGCATGGACGGAATTTATCTTCCGCCCGCTGACCAGCATAGCACAGACATCAACACTCTCGCTATTGTTTTTTTTTTTAATTTAATTTTTCTTTATTTTTTTAACTGTTAATTTCCTTTTTATATTTTTATACTATTAATTCTTTTCTTCCTCAATTCTTTCTCCTTTTTCTTCCTTGTATTAATTTCTTTTCCTTTTTTTTTTAAATTAAACACGTGAGAAAAAAATTTCTTAAGTTGGTAATTTCTTTCTCCACCTTTAGTATGGATAAACCAAAAAGTTAAGAAAAATAAATGTTTCTTTAAAGGTAAACTACCTCTCTGAGGATACTAAAGATTAAAGACACATATTACTAGAAAAAAGGAGAGTCTTGATGTAACGATAAGATTATTATCTTGTGATCAAGAGGTCACGGATTTAAATCTTGAAAATAATCTCTTGTAAAAAAGCAAGATAAAATTACATACAATAGATCCTTCTTCAAGACCTCATACGGTGGGAGTCTCGTGTACCGAATTGCTTTTAAATTAAATTACTAAAACCCAGTTCGGGCCAGCTTATATATGGATAGATAACAGCCCCCTTCTACTTCTATTCCTACAAACAAGCATTTCGCTGTGCTCATGCATCATCTCACAACCACACTCCAAGTAGATGTTGTTTGATCTCAACACATACAATGCAGATAATTTCAGCTAAGAAGCTACAAATCTGTTGACCAGACAGTCGGAGGGACAAAAGATTCTACCTTTAAAGTGCGCTTCAGTGCAATTCTGAACAAAGAAAATTGCGGGGTTGTTTTGGTAATGATCTTGAACATTGATTCATCTAAATATTTAATATCTTGCATTGAGAAGACTAATATCTTGTCAGGAGGGAGTACATCTGATGCTATGTTTTGTTACATGGAATATTGCCACTTCTGAGTAACAAAATGCAGAACTAAAAGTATTAGACACAAATCTGTGTTTAGGGTAATGGTAGAGGACCCTAGCTAATTTTTGTTTAGATGAATAATTTTAACTGCCCCGAGTCAGTCAAAAAGTCTTGCGATGTTGAGCCTCAGGAGTCACTTTTTAAGTTATCTGTTAAATTTTGTTTCTTTCCTCTCATTTCACTTCAAGCAAACATCACATGAATTTTTAAGTTATCTGTGAAATTTGATTTGTAAATTATTTTATAATTTAAAGAACACATATTTGTCCCCTGATCAACTTTGAGAATGGTGCATATCAAAATAGAACATTCCAATACTCTCAAAATAAGGTTTTTTTTTTTCTTTGGAGCACGGTACGATGTTAAAAATAAAATTTTATGTAATCAGGATTTGATATTTACGCTGGGCATATCCTCTAATGCAAAAGAAATTAGTCAATGATAGAATATTTATGCAAATAATTAAGAATTTCTATATTGATCTTTAATTATAGTGTTTTTTTTATTTTTATTTTCAAATGGAGATTAGTCCTATGTGATGTTCAAATCTACTGAGACATTGACAATTTTATATTTTCTAAAGCAAAAAAAAAAAATTCACTCGACTCTTACTTAATTTGCATTGTCTCCTACGGCCATTTATTGCAACTACGATGAATTGGATCGTCCTTTAAAATTCATCTATATTTTTTAAATTTATTTTGTGGTTAATAAATTTTTTTTTATGGAGTTAGACTGATTATTTTCGGGATTAATTAGTCAGTACATGAAATTTTCGTCATGATTTTATAAGTTTATCATTATTTTTAGAATTTGAATATGTGACCAGATAATAATTTTATTCTTATGTCAAATTCCCTTCTAATACTTGGATATTTAGATTATTAAAAAAAAAACTTTTTGCCTTAAATTTAGGTTCATGGATTCATAAATCCAGCTCTACTAAAAATATTAACCAATGTCATTTTTAAAGGGCATGATGATTATCAAATCGCTTCTCAGTGTAAAAATGACATACAATTCAACTTCGACAAGGTAAAAGCTGAACATATCAAGCTTTCAAGATTTAATGAACTCTACACCAGGAATATTTGTTTGGGGGTAAAAATGTACTAAAATCTTTAGTAATTACTCGAATCGATTCTTAATATTTAAAAAATATCAATATCAAATCACTTTGGTTGGAAATGTCAAAATCCATTCGGCGATTTACTAAACAGCGCTTCTGAAGTTTGGAAATGCTCAAAAAGTATCTCATACTTTCATATTTACCAAATAACGTACTTAATTCCCTTTTTACCCTTCAAAAATAACGCATTTAATTTTCGAACGTGGTACTGAGAATTCAAATCTCAATACCACGGTGGTGTTGGGATTTGAATTCCCAACACCACGGTGATGATCTTAATTGCACCACACGCTGGCTGAAAATTCTCAACACCACAAGTGGCTGATATCAATTCAAAAATTAAACGCAAAATATGAGATATTTTTTGGACAATTCCAAATTTCAAGAGCACTGTTCGATAAATCTTTTCACAAAATAATTAAAATTTTCAAGCATCCAAAGTTTTAAAATGAGTTTTTTTTTTCTCTCTAAATTTCGGCACACTTTCTTAACGGAGAATATCTTAACCACAAAAAACAAAAAAACAAAAGTGTTACGATTTTAGCATTTTTGAAACAAAAGAATTTAACTCGAATATTTCTTAACATTAAATGTTCGATTTGGATAATTGCTCTACTCTATTTTCTTTGTCGTCTATAAAAAAAATATAAAACCTTTATATTAATGACTCTTTACGATTGTTCCATGTCAGAAAGAGATAAATTGGAAAATTTTGGCATAGACAACTTCAATTTTTTTTATTTATCATTTTATTAGAAAAAAAAAATTATAAATTTATTATAGTTGAGGATATCTTAGAGCTGAATTGAATTGAACGCCCTATCACTTCACAGCTCCGAAAACTTCTTTGTCATCTATCAAGTTGTTATAGTATGGTCCAATCTATTCATTTCTCATGAAATAACAAGTAATCTTGCATTGTCCCTCCTTCACTCCAGAAAAGGAGACAACAGCTTTAAATGAGGAAAGATTTGTGATGATCTTTTTTAGTTATTTATTTATTTATTTTATTTTGTCACTTCTTTACAAAATCTCTAAGGTGTTTCTTTTCTATATTACAAATTAATCATATTAACCAGCTTCACCCAGAACTAAAATGATTGATTCAGCACAAATCTGATCTTCTGTGTTTTGAGGAATCAGCAATTCTATTTTGGAAATTTCAGGCTTATTATTTTCCTGTAATTAAATACAAGATTGAAAATTATCCTACTCCTAATTATAGTATTTGAAGAAGATAATTACTAATCAGCGAAAAAATAAAATAAAATAAAATAAAATAAATATTTAGATCAGTTTGGAGATCCTGAATATCACATAATTAAAAAAAGAGATCAAGACAAACAAAGGGACTTGCCTGGATGGATCGATCGAGGGAGGCAATGGAAAAGAAATTTAGCAACGGATGGAAAATTCCAAGGGAATCGCATGATCTCCGATCGAAGCAAATTCATTCATTCGTGCTAGCTAGAGATCAATGCGATCCCTTTGGAATTCTCCTTCAGCTGCTCATCATCCTGCTCGACTTCTTCAACTACTGCAAACAGGAGATCATTAATGGGAGAATTCTCCTTCAGCAGCAGCAGCATCATCATGCTCGACCTCTCAGCTCTTTCTCTTATACTACTTAGAACGCAGATCGACTAGAGCCAGTGTGATGTCATAAGTTAATTATATATCTTGCAATAATTAAGGTGGAAAAAGATAGATCTTAATGCTACAGATAAACAAAAGAAAGAAAGATACAAATTAATCTCACATATATATATATGAAGTAGTTTTTTCTTCTCATGTGGCTGTTGGTTTGCTTCACGCTTGAGATATCAAACTGTACACCATTTCATATATATATAAAAACATATACATCAATCATTGGTTGAACAATAAGAATATATAGAAAATTATGTTGAAGCTTTGTTTGTTAAAGCTATGGAGGATGTCATCATTTTCTGCAGTCACTAATTGTACTCGTGCAGCAAGCCATGTATTATTTGGCCCTGGAGCTTATAATTAATTGATGGACACAGCTAGTAGACAAGGATCATTTTGGTGATTTGTATGTTAACCCCCCTTAATCCCTTATGTCGACATGATTAATTTTGTTGTGTGATTAATTAGAATTTTTCTTTCTTTTTTTTTTCTTTAGTTTCATAACACATTAATCCATTGACATCTTTTGATATATTTATATTAATCTTAATGTATTTTTCTTATTTATAAAACTACTTGCACTTAATTTTAATCTTGATTTACAAGTTCCTAACTACTTTTAATTATGAGATTGAATGTGTGGGGATCTTAAAATATTCTTGAGGGCAACACATGGATAATCACGTGAAACTATATATATATATATATATATATATATATATATATATATATATATATATATATATATATATATATATATATATATGAGTTATCCGTGAGCATCTCCATTATCCATCGTCTGATCCTCTAGAATTCAAGGATTAAGTTATAGTACTCACCCGATCGGACGGTGAATAATAGAGGTGCTTACGGATGCTCACAGATGAGTTGTATAGGAGATCATTCCTCTATACCGACGAACACAATTCACCGGATTCTCGACGACGATGCTGAGCGACTAAGGGCAAAGAGAGACTCTGATAAAGAATTAGTTACTGTGCATTTTCCAATCGAGCATGAGAAATGAATGTCGCGCATGAGTCGCGCGGCATAAGACACTCAACATATATATATATATATATATATATATATATATATATATATATATATATATATATATATATTCCTTTTTTTGTATTTTGGTGTATTTTTTTATATTATTTTTTAGTTGACACTAGATATTTAGGTCCAATTGATTTTGAGGGCGACTGATCCGCCCCGCGAAAATTTCTTTTGATTTTCACAATTAGAGATGGATGTTAATTTGCTAATTAAAGAAGGAAACATGGTGGGGCATGGTGATTAATTATAAATTGGGAGGTAAAGAGACAGATGTGAATCTGATCCCTGCAAATGCCGGCAGCAGTTGCCATCAACCAACTACTTTGATGCTAAGAATCTGAAGAGCTCCTTCCTTCCAAGAAAATGACATAATACTAAAGAGTAATTCATCAATTTATTTATAATTATATGCTGATCTACCTTTTTTTCTTTTTTCTTTTAAATGTTTGACTGAATAAATTGAGTGAAGTAATTCAAGAAAAGAGTGGACCAAAATAAATTGGTGGAAACATTTTTTGTTTTTGTTTTCCCTTCCACAATTAGTTAAGAACTATTTTCAGTGTTTTTATAGTTGTTTCCTTCAAGCTTCTGCAACTAGAGATTTATTTTTTTATTGCCCAACTAAATTGTTGCTTGCACACAATTGATATTTATTTTGAAATGTTTGGCATGTATAGTTTACTTTATAATAATAAGAAATCCAAAGTGATATATATTGTTCAATCAGCATAATTGAACATTCATACATATTATTATTACTTTAATTTTTAAGTTCAAATATAGGATATGGTGCACCAAACCTAAGGAAGGTCAAATTATTGGGTAAGATATTTAAGAAATATAGTTAGGTGAATGGGTCCATTTTGCTTTTGAATCCTGTTTGAATTTGGTGAGTGTGTCCCCTAATGGTTTCATTAGTTTTATGTTTCTTAAATTACGCTGTAAGGTCAATATTACTGAACATTTAAATCTACACCATGTCAGACAGTGTAAATATTTATTCCATCAAGAATTTCCTAAAATTGTTTCACATGCACTAACACATATCAAGCATGTATAATATCAAATGATTTTCATAATATTCTAGACTCACTTTAGAGTGAGTTAATATTTCAGAGATTATTGATTTTATTTGTTCCAAGGCTTACTCTCTCATTTGTTCTAAATAGGTATTCATGCAATTGATGTGAATATAAAACCAAGATCATGTGAAAATTTTAAAATATATATATATATGCAATATTCAGTTACCAAAGACACCACCATGATAAGGCATGATTATTTGTATAAATGACCAATAATTTAAATAGGTTTTAAAAGTAAGCTTACAATAATTTAAATCGTAATTACTTCTGTTGGTGTATCCTCCTCTCCAAATCCTGTTCAGCTCGATCAATAATCTTGAGTTCTTCTAAAGATGCAGTCAGTTTCTTCATCTGTTCCTCTTGTAACCTGAACTATTCATTTCCTGGGCCAGGAGATCATGCTTCCTGCCAGTCCCATTGGGAAAGGGAGAATCAAAGAGTAGCAAGTTGCTTAAACTGAAAGCTAGAACTATGAACATAGATAGAACTGATGAGAAAAAAAAAATGGAAATGGTGGAATATACTTTTGTGTATCTTCCCTTAGTTTTGGTTGGCAAACTTGGCACCTTGCAAACAAATCAAGTCACAACGTCATTCTATTTTGAATTCGATGAAACAAGTTCATCACTAATCAGTCTTGATGTTTGATAGCTAGGAAGTCTAACAACTTAGAGGTGATGAAAGAAAAACAAGCTTAGAATAATGAACTATATGGAAAGAACTACTACCTGGGTCGGTGGGTCGCTATGCCAGCATGGTCCATTCCTGAGACCCATAGGACATTATAGCCTTGACATTCTCCTCCAACGGATAATTGTATCCTTAGACTGTGCAAGAAGTCATAAAAATATCAGAGTAGAGAAATAAAGGAATAGGTAAAGTAGAATAAGATAGATCGGGACCTATGTGAAGAGCAACTGTCCCATTTGGAGATGGGAGTAGCTGTCAAAATAAAAATGTGTATGATCACAAAAGTGACTTGATTACAGTAAAGATACATGGATTGGATGAAAAGGATTCTATGAACATCAAAATCAGGCGTGTTATATTTTAAACAAAAGTTGATTTCATTTCCCCTTGTGAATTCAAAAAGAAATTAAAAAGAATTATGGAAAAGGAAAAGTAGATGACTTTTTTTTTTGGCAAGATTAAAAAGATCATTCCAAGCTAGGGCATCAGTACCTAAAAGAAATGATAAGTCTTGGTGTTGTGTTGACATGCAAGAAATGCGTGAATGGCCTTGAATAGGAGGAAAAAATCAAAGATGAAAATCTCAAGTAGAAGCAAATAATCAAGAAGTAGCATAAGAGAAGGAACAAAGGTGACTTACCTGGAGGAATTGGAAGAAGCCCTAATTGTGCTCAAGAGGAGAATGGCCGAAATGAAGATAAAGCGGCTTGGGATGGAGAAGCGGCAGCTGCATTCTAAGATGGAAAAGAAGTGGAGGCAGTGTTACTCGAGAAGAATGGTATCAATGCCATTTGGAATCTCAGTTCTTCAGTGGAATGGTTCATGCAGCTCGTATCAACTGGCACAAAAATGTTACTTTAATCCATGTTTTTTCTGTCGATGTTGTATTGAAATAGATGCACTTCAGCCACATTTTCCCCCATTTTATTTTTTTCCTTTACCACTATTCCAATCACATGTTTCTCTTTTCCAGGTATTCTATACTTCATATCTAAACAGGATATATGAACCTTTTCTTTCATAAAGACAAGTAACTGACCTTAAGTTCTTAATATGTTGACAACATTACTATTAAAGGATTTATACGCCATTTGTGCAATTAATAGTGTTTCAACCGATCATGCATAAGCTCTTTGTGATAATTGCAAAAGAAAAACAGAAAGATGATCACACGAAATTTATTAACCATAGAGAATAAGAGAGAAACGGATTAGGCTGTATGCAGCACATACAAGTACAAAAGGAGGGGTTTTGTGCTGCTTGTATCAGCCACAAAGATGTTTGGTGCTTCCCACCATGAGTACCATCTAAGTAGAAAGAAAAGAGAAAATGTGGTCAGAATCTTCATAAAATTGTATGCTTATTTAAAATCTAAGGGAGAATTGCATTTATAATTTCTCAACGGCGTTAGGATTATATTGCTTAGCCATTTGACGAGAAAGTTTCCTTTTCTGTCCTTCTGGGGTTGCAGGGTCAATAAAATCCTCTGGATTCTCTTCTTCAGTGTCTTTTTTCCTCTGTTTTCTCTCACTTTTCTGAGAGCCATCAGATGACCTCTGTGCCTATCCAACAACATATTATAACAGCTTAAATGTCAAAAATTCAAACAATGACACAATCTTTGTTATGACGACATTTTTAAAATAATGCAGACCATCTCTGCTTTATGGACATATCATTACCTGGAGTTTTGCAGCTTCTGCCTTTTGTGCAGCCTTGAGTTTTTTCTCTTCTTTCAGTTTAGCCTATTAAGGTGAAATATCTGTTGCAACGGATAAACAAATACTGAATCCAAAGAGAACCAAAATAAAGAGCATTTGAACATTTGATTATTAAGTTTTGACCAAGGCAGATCGTAGAAAAGAGAGGAACAAGAAAGAGACAGGGAAAAAAGGATGAGCAACTTTCACATGAAAAATCTTCTCCTTTTTTGTTGCCACTGCGGTCAAAAGCAAGTGTCATATTTGTCCCAAGGAACTCAGATGTTGAACATTAAGTTCCACTTGGAACAACTTCAGCAAGTAGCCTGTGTGCACAGTTCTTAAAAGAATGCAGCATTGCAGCATCAGAAAGGTGACAGCCAATTAGTCATTTTTAACCTATTAAAGAAGAATCCTATTGAAAAATTCAAAGCTAAATCAGAATTACCACAAATAGATTGCTACAATTTACATGAAATTAACTTTAAAGTAGAGTCGAAAAGAAAATCAGTAGAAAATGCATTTGACCATATTTATTCTGCTTCTGAAGCATGTGCCAATGGAAAACAAACCTTTTGCTCCTTCATTTTTCGTTCCAGATCTTGATCATCAGTCTGCATATGCCAATGGAAAAACTAAGTAAAAAAGGTTTACCAAAGCATTCATAACCTTTGTGATTAATACAAAAATATAATGATTTGTTTAGCCATTCATTTAGGAAAAAGATAGCAGAGATGAAAACGGCTGAAATTTACATGCCCAACAGTAATCTTAACGCAGAGTTTCTATTAATTAACTTTTCATGGAAATTTTATTACTTGAGAGAAAGTTATTTTTAATAAAAGCATGGAAAAAGCAATAATAGTAGGTTCTGATCAAATGCTGCTTTATCATAATCTCCATATTTTTCCTACGTGAAAAGGATAGGATAGGAGCAGATTAGAAAGGTGATGTTCTTCCAGATAAAGCAATGGTAAAGCAGAAACAAAAAACTAAGAGTGACATAATATAAAGGCTCCAACACGAGACAAGCATGCCTAAATCGACATGATCAGAGCCACTCAGACAAAATAACTAATACATTGACTTCTAAGTCCCAGCTACTAGCCTAAAATTCTTAGCATAAACTTAATGGTAGCTCACCCATCTAAGTTTATAAAACTTTTTTATTAGTTCACAATTTATAATATGCAGCAAATCTCTTCCATTTGAGGCTTGATGCTCCTGTTAATACTCAAATTCCAATTCATAGTGCATGATCATCCCTAATCAATAGCAAGTGAGGTCAATGATAGTCACACAATCACATAGACAACACTTCCAAGACCTCATCATGCCTAAGATTCTGACTTGAGAAGTGTCCACATTATCTGATGCATTCTAGCTTCACACCACTAGCTTTTCAACTAAGCAATTGTGTAAATTTACAGCTCTTCCTCTACTAGATTGAATTACTATTGCGGCAAGATCATTCATAAGTTACAAGTAACCTATCGTATAATTGTCTAATGGGCCAAACTTGTGAATGAATAGGAAATAGACTGATTTGGTTAAAGGATTGACCATAACCCGATTCTCATGATCCCCAGATGAGAGAATTGTCCTATTAACTTGTTAGACTCGACCTTGGCCAAAATGCTTAATCTCAAATTAATAATAGCACACTCATGTAAGCTAATAATAGAGTTTCTAATTAACCCACAATTCACAATTGGAACTCAACTGGGGTGTCACATAATCATTACAACAACCATCAAATATTATCCCACTAGGTGAGATCGGCTATATGAATTCTTTTACGCCATTGGATTCTATCTCATGCTATATCATCATTTATATTTAAATAAATTTTATCTTGTTTTATTATTATTAATCAAGTCTTTTTTGATTTCTTCTTTCTCATTGGATGTGCATATTTGTCATAGATTCACATCACCTAACTAGAATATTTATTGGTCGTTTAAGGCGTATCATTTTAAACGTATCTCATAGAATTTTCTCTCAATAAGTGCAATCTCGACTCTCTCTGATGTTCTTTTTTTTTTATCTTGTCCATCTTTGTATGTCCTTATATTTGGCTTAACATTCTTATCTCTCAACTTTCATCTTTTGTTGGTAAAACTTCTCTTTAAGTTTTAGAGGTACTTTATGATCACAAAGAACATCTGACGCTTTCTTCCATTTCAACTATTGTGCTTATATTTTATATAAGATATTTCCTTAATTTCTTTATCTTTTTACAAAAATTATCCTAAATACTTAAAACTCTCAGTCATTTTCTATCTTAATAATTGTCTCATTACATCTAATATTATTAAAATTAAATTCCATATATTCTATCTTTACTATACTAAATCTAAACCTTTCACTTTCAATATTTTCCACCAAAATTTGAATTTAATATTTACTTATTCACGTATCTCATCTATCAAAATAATATTTACAAACAACATGCACCATATTACTGTGTATTGGATGCATCCAGTGAGTTGATTCACAATTAGTGTAAAAAGATATGAACTTAGAGTTGATCTTTGATGTAACTTTATATTTATGGGAAACGTTTTGGTTCATCCGCTTAGAGTCTTCACTTTTGTCATTATATTCACATATATATATCCTTAATTATTTCAATAAATGCTATGTTGATACCTTTCTTTTTTAGAATTCTTCAAATAATTTCTCTTGTGATTCTTTTATAAACTTTTTCTAAATCGACAAATACAATGTGTAAGTCTTACTTCTCTTCCCAATAGTTTTCGATTGATTGACTGAGAAGATGTATAGCTTCTATTATCCATCTTTTAAGTATTCAAATTGATTTTCGATCACCATAGTCTTCTTCCTTAGTCTTTTTTCTATTATTCTTTCCCAAATTTTTATGGTATGACTTATTAGTTTAATACCCTTATAGTTTACACAATTTTATACATCTCCTTTGTTTTTATACAAGATAATTAGAGTACTTACCCTCCACTAATCATGCATTTTTTTAATTTTCAATATTAGATTCCTTTGTAAGTCATTCAATATCTTATTTCTCTAGACACTTTTTTTTGCATCTTATTTAAAGTCAGTTCTATTTTTGGAGTTTTAATTAAAAGGGCAACTTGGAGCACGAAGCTCCCGCCATGTGAGGTGCCAGGAAAGAGTCTATTGTACGCAATCTTATTTTACTTTGCAAAAAGCTATTTTCAGGACTCAAACCTATGAGCTCTAGGTCACAAGGCAACAACTTTACCGTTACACCAAAGCTCCCTTCATAACAAAATTTATGAATTCTACAATAAAATTTTTAATTTCAATACTCAAAATTTCACAAAATAAAGCCTCAACCCTAGGGTAAGCACCTATGTGATATGGGTGAAGAGGCAAGTCCCTAGGGGGTGGCTCAAAAGCACATATAATATAAGTGTGTACCCTAGGGGAACCTACTGTATTAAAAGCCATGACTTTTCCTATCCCTTGAGGGGCCCCTAGTCATCTTGACTTTTTACAGTGTATTATCCTCTAACCTACTTAAATTACCTAAGTTAAATTGATCACCTAAATCTTTATTAAAAAGTTGATGAAAATATTTATATCATCACTCTTTTATTTCCTCATCATTCAATTTCCTTATTGCATTTATCTTTAATGCATTTTATTTGGATAAGATCTCTTATCATCCTTTTTCTACCTTTAACTATTCTATAAATATCCTTTTTTTCTTTTTTTGTATCTAATTGTCGATATAAGCATTCAAAAGTTTTATTTTTTACTTCATTTATTGGTTTTTTAGTCTCTTTGTTAGCTATCGTATACTTTTTTAAGTTTTCATCGTTCTTACAAGTGTATATTGTTTGTTTTTCCTTCACTTTTTTTTGTACTTTTTCATTCCACCACCAAAATTCTTTACTTGATGATGCATGTCCTTTTGACTCACCAAGTACACTCTTGACTATCATTTTCAACTTTAATGTCATCTTATCCTATTTAAATCGTCATGTATTTCTTTTAATACTTGTACTTTTATTCTCTCCTTAAATATATTTTACTTTTCATTCTTTAACTTTCACCACTTAATTCTAGGAGTCATGCACATTTTTCTTTTGCTGATACTATGCTTGAGACGTATATCTAACACTACTAATCTATATTAGATAATTAAGTTTTCTCTGACAATAACCTAATAATTTTTACAAATCTTTCTCTTCTTCCGGATAATAAGAAAGTTAATTTACAATTTATTATTTTCTTTGACCAAATGTCCCTTCTCTTTTCTTGAAAAACGTATTAATTAGTATAAATTTATATATACTATCACAAAATCTAATACAATTTTTGTCCTTTATTTCTGGTTCCAAATCCATAACTCCTATGCATCTATCATATTTCTCATTTTTCACTCCTACATGTCATTTAAATCTCCTCTTATTAAAATCATTTCATTTAGCATAATTTTTTATAATATCTTATCTAGGCCTTCCTAAAACCTAAATTTGATGTCTTCATTTAATCCTACTTGAAGAACATATATGTTAATTACATTAATAGTTTCTTTTGTCACCAGAGTTATAATTCTATCTCCCTTTTAACTGCTACTACTTCATTCTTTAATGAACTATCTATCACGATACTTATTTCATTTCTTATTTTACTCCTTCCTGTGTACTATAATTTAAAATCTGAATTCTCTATTATTTTTGTCTCATCTCCTATCCATTTTGTCTCTTGTAAATATAAAATATTAATTTGTCTCTTCATCATTGTATTTACTACCTCCATTGCTTTACCAGTGAGTATTCATATATCTCATGTTTCAAATCTTAGACAATCAATTTTTCTATAATATTTATTCTTATTTAACCTTTGGTGTGAGGACTCTTACCTATTTAATACTACAACCAAATTCTCATGAAAATATAACGATCCTTGCTAAGACATTACAGTCGAACTCTACAATACATTCCTTCCAAAGAAAGACCTAGCATTAGTACAATAACTTGATGGATTCATTCATTGAATATTTAATGTTCCTTATCACATAATCATTACAGTGATATAAAAATTTAGTCACATTAAATAAAGTGATAAAACCTCAAGAAATTTTCATTTGGCTATAAAAGATGCATTTCAAGGAATCTGAAGATAGATATATGGAATTTCAAAGAAAACAGTTTTGAAATAACTAGTTGGATACAATTTCATAATTTGTTAGATAAAAAATTGGAATACAATAAAAGAACATATAATTATAACTTTATAATTGAATTGAAGAATTGTATATCTTAGAATACAAAGCAGATTAGTATTCATCACCAACATAATACAGTGATATAATAATCTAGTAGGATCAACAAAAACATCTAATCAGAAAACCTTATCTCCATTGGTTTGTTTTTCCAGCTTATCTTCCCCAGGCTGCATCAAATTGAGATACAATGATAGATACCAATCACCAATAAATTTCTTTTTGCATATTACATTTTGAATAGAGAATAACAGCAATTATGCATAGCAAAGCAAAAAAAAAAAAACACATAAGAAAATATGCAGTGAAGCTTCAAAGCAGTTAGATGTGAGCCAATAAACCCCATTTTCAGTCCCTCATGAATTAGCTCTTATGATTAGAAGAAACTCAAATATCAATACTCATAAATGAAAACTAACCTGCACAAAGGTGGAAACATGATCCTAGTAGTTACACCATCAAGAATTCACATACGCCTATGACCATGCACCAAAAATAGTCATTGAAAGGTTTTGATTTACCGAAGTCATTGAGCAATCAGTGTCAACAGTCAATTTACAAATTTGAAAACCTATCCAAATTAGAACATGTTAGACAAATACTAAAATAACTGAGCAAAAGTGAGGCTTCACGAATTCAAACTAGTAAAGTACAACTCAAACAGATTCAAGCAGGAAGGTTACATGATACCTCCGTAGAGAAACGAAAAATTTCCAAAAGTTCCACCTCTTTGGTTTCCATCGAATCTTGATGCTTAACTGGAAATTTTGGCGAATCGCGCGTATACGTAAGAGAACAACAAGTAAAAAACTGTTTTTTTTTTTTACAACTTAACCAATATTTTCAAGATCTCCATTTTATCATATGCTGGGAGGAAATGCCTTTTAGGGAGGAGGTGAGGAAGGGGTAAGTAATGGAAGGGTAAGGATAAATAAGGAAGAAAAAAAAATTTATCGTGAGGGGAAGGGAAAAGAAGAGAAATAAAGGTGAATTTATACCCCTCCCCCTCAAAAAATTGGATTTTTCTTACACCCCAATTTAAAGTGTAAATCTCTTTTCCCCTCCCCTTTATTCCCCTCCTCTATTACTTACACTCCCTTCCCTCCTCCCAAATAAGACCTTAAAGTACACAGAAAACAACTGTCGTACGTTCCAGATGCAGTTTCAATGACTATTGGTGAATTGCCAAACGAGAAAATGTCCGATTCATCCTGCATAACACAGCAACATATATTATTCACATCCCCACTCATCCTCAGATCCTCTCCTCGCAAGTCTTACCTCCCCCTTTATTGGCGCACAACGTCAAAGCTGAGATCCGGAAGGAACGAAGAGGGACAAGGAACGAAGCGAACAATTCTCGAGGGAGAAGACGACGTCCAAATGCGAGAAAAGGCATCGTCCAAAATGGAGACGAGAGCAAGAGAGGACGAGAGCGGCGGGAGAGAGAGAGAAAATCCGGCGACTGGGAAGGAGGAGAAATCCGAGACGAGCCTGGGGTTCGACGGCTCTGAGGCTTTGTTTGGGAGGAGGTGAGGAAAGTGTAAGTAATGGAAAGGAAAGGGAAGGGAAGCGAGGGGAAGGAAGGGGAGGGGAAATATATACTTTCTCTATGTTTGGGAGGAAGGGAGGGTTCATTAACGTAATATGCATTACCTTGTTTGGAAGGAAAGGAAGGAGAATGAAAGTTAAATATATAAAGTTACAAAAATGTCCTCAATAACATTGCAATAAAAAAAGCATCCAAGTATATATCATCCTAGTATTTATTATGAGATATTTGGATAAACTACATTACAAGGTTGTTTTCATCTGTTACACAAGCGCGCGTACCTACCGTGAATAGAATGTCTAGTCTACTTATATTTTGGCAAAATAAACTTTCAATAATACTCAAGGTATATTGGTTTAGGATTCGAGTCATCGCCCATTTTTATACTAGTAGTTGTTAGAGAAGATAGTTCCTTCCCAGTTCAATTTTTTTTTCCCTTTACCTATCATCTCCTCGTTCTTTCCCTTCTTTTCTTTTCTTTTTCCCTAATTTATTTTTCCACTTTGAATTCCTTTTCTTTTTTGAATAAACGAAGTGTATATATATATATATATATCCTTCACTATAAACTTGAAATATTTTTCCATTTAAAATAGAAACAATGTTAAACCTCTTCTAATAATACCAACATACTAATTCTTTAATAAAAACAATTCTTATTAAATTCTAAAGTTAACTCGCGTACTACTCCACTATAGCTGAACCAAACACTTATTAATAGATTTTCATTATTCATGTGAAAAGGAATATGGTCATACTCATCAATATCAACAAGATCAACAACCACCAATCATATGAGTTTGAGTGTGACCAATTAGCCTCCACGGGACAGGTTCAGTGCTACTTAACTGATAGATTTGTCACAATGAACAAGAATCGATCCCCTCTAGAGACGCTTATCCTCTCGCCCCCGCTAACGCTCGATCGGATAAAAAATATCTCTCACAATTTATCTTTCTTATGATGACTATGAGATCGACTAATAGGGGCCCATGTAATCTGCACAATTGAGCATGACCAATTAATGGGCATATTCATATGATTCATTATTCTATAAATGATTCTCCCAAGCAACGGACAAAAATCAAATGCATTCTTTTTTTCTCGTTATTCAATTTAGTGAAGGTCAAGCTCTCAAGTCCAAAAGGCCAACCACCAAGTGCGTTTTCAACAAAACATTCATCCAATACATCGATTTTTTTACTTCCTTTTTCTTTCTTTCAAAGTGAGCTTGTTATTGGATAAGTGAGGCAAAATCGCACCATCAAATCGATGTACACAACATAGTGAAAGCTTACAATTGCACGACATAGTTTTATAATTACATTGTCAGTTATGTGCAACACCTATATAAGTGCCTCCATTTAACTTGGTCTGAGATCAGGATCGATTGATGGTTTTATTGGAAAGCAAAAGAAAGATGCACTGGAGTATCATCATGGTTTAACGCCATGATGATTGCATGATGTTCAACTTTTCGGATAAAAGCTTCCATGGGAGTATCGCCTTTACTGAGGAGGCGAAGATACTATAGGACAATATGAAGGAGCATTTCTCCCAAGAGAATGCTCCCAAATTCCACCAGAATAAAACCATTATCACTACTCTAACACAAAAGGGAATGGTGGTGGTAAATTATTATTCTGAGTTACAGGAGTTGTGAGACGTGTTAGAGAACTACTCTAATTTCCCAACCTGGATATGTGATCCTGCAACTAAGTACGCTATGAAGTGTGAGACGGAGAAGCTGCATCAACTTTTGATGAGCTTGAAATGGAGACATTTAGGAATGAGTATAAAATATATCAATTTAGATCAGGACAAAATATATCTATTCCACCATAATAAAAACAAAGTATATAAATTTCACTATCATAAGAATAAAATAATATCCATACCATAATAAGAACAAAGTATATAAATTCTACCATCATAAGAATAAAATAATATTCATACCATAATAAGAACAAAGTATATTCAATCATCAAGCAACAAACTTCAAATACATATCATCCAAATACATAATAGTCTAACAAATATCCAAAATCATCCAAATACATAATATGTAGCCTCCAAACAAAATCATCCAAGTACCTATCATCCAAAAACATGATTTAGTACATCCAAACAAAATTTTTCATTGTGTGTACCACATAACAAACAACAAACTAATCATGTGGTGGATTCTCTTCATCCATCATTTGGAATAATAAGTTTTTGCGATATTCATGAGGACATCCAAGTAAAGCTCTCAACATCTTCGGGCGTTGAACAAGATACAAATAGCATGTGGAAATTTTATGTTGCTCAATGCCTAATTGACTTAACAAATTCCACACTTCATTTTCAGAAATAGGAAGTTCATTTGACTTAACCATTTCAGCTGTTGAACTCACAATGACTTGAGCTACTTGTTCAATTGCATTGCTTATACTGTCATCATCAACTTTACCTTTCTTTGCCCTCTTGTTATTGAATGATGCTCCAACAAAAGAGTTTGATTGAGATTTAGTTGGTGCAGAACCACTAGTCGGAAGTTGGGCATCTTCATTAACTTATATCGAATTGTCCAAATAGATTTCTTGTTGAGATATCATAACTTCAACTTCATCAATGGTTTCAAAATTATTTCCACCAATATTATCCTCCATTTCCATATACCGCTTTCTCTTTCGCATTTGGATGCAGTTTGATATGACTATTGACCTGTAGCTCTATCTTTCCTATATAATTGAACTAACTTCTCATAATTTCGAATAGGCTTGTTCTTCTATTCGGCAGTTTTTGATTTTATCTACAAGTTACAATACAATTGCATCAAACATTCATTTATAGATAATATCACAAGAGAAAATAAAATATAATTTTCAAATGCATATTACAAAACTCACCTCAATTAATTGTTGCACTTCTTGAGTTCGACAATGAATGTTTATGTAGTAGGATCCCATGCAAAACCACTCATACCATTCTTGAATAAATCATAACATGAAAACCAACCTCTTTTAATATGTTTCATACGATTTTGAATCTTCTCCTTATCAATAGGTCTGTCGGGAAATTTTACTTTCAATTCATTTAGAATATTTTCATATGCATGTGTAGTAAAGGTTCCACCAACCCTATTGCCTATATTATATTGATTCAAATATGCATCAATAAGAACATCATCCATAGCTTTATTCCAACAACAATAATTATTCCTTGCTTGCACTTGCATTTTCACTTTGCAAATCCTTCTTTTAGTCATCCTTAAAAAAAAATATAGTAACACTTAAAACACAATCACATAAACAATCATATGATATAAAATCCAAGTAACATAATAAATTAAAATGTCACCATTCATAATCATCTAAATACAAGAAAATTTATCCAAAACTGCAAGATAAACAAAAAAAAACATAAATGTCACATATTATAATCTAACCACATAAATAGCTATAGAATTCCTAAGCAATTCACCCGTCCTTGTCTCTTCATGGTCATGCCTATTACTATGATTTTCCTCTTGATATTCACTATTATTACTAAGTTCAAGATCAACCTCAAGCAATCCCTCATCCGATCAATATTAATCAAATAATTATGTAAAATGCAACAACAGAGGATAATTTCTTTTTGAGTTTCAATGCCATAATTTGGCTCACGAACTTCCTATAATAGGAAATCTTTTCTTAAGAACTCAAAAGCTCTTTCAATTGCATTGCGAAAGAAGAATGCCGAAGGTTAAATAACTCCGAGCATTTCGTGGTGGATTGCGGCTATATTCTTTCAAATGATAACGTTCTCCTCGATATGGTGTAATAAGACCGCTTTTCAACATGAATCCAGCATCAACAAGATAGTATTTTCCTAAAAAAAATTATATGTTATCAAAATGTAAAAGTGAGAAAATTTAATTACAATATATGTCATTTAATTTACCTTCAGGAATTTTAAGACAATCTTGTTTGGATAATGCATTTTTTAGTACTCTTGAATCGTCGTCCTTCCCACCCGGTTAAGACATAAGTGAATTTCAAATCAAATGTGCATGCTGCTAAAACATTTTGTGTTGGAAAATCCTTTCTACCACGAAACTTTGGGGCATCATAGGGAGAAACTCTAACACGAATATGTGTTCCATCTATCGCTCCAATACAATCCTGATATAATCATACCTAAATTATTAATAATTATGAACATGTATACATGAATTTATACTAGATAAAAGATAAGAATAATATTTTCACCTTAAAAAATGGGTAGAATCGATTGCTATTGTAGATTTCTGTAGGAATTTCTGACCCATCTGGTTGTTTGAGAAATTTATCCTCCAACTCTATTATAGCTCTTAAAACATTATGAAAATGACGACTCACTGTTTCTCCCGATCGATAGAAAAAGAAGCCAAGTTCACGATTTGTAACATTATGAGCTAGCAAATAGAGTGATTTTGCTACTTGTTCTTCCACAGTAATCCTTGTTGTAGGTCGTAAACCACCTTCTTTGACTAAAAGATTACACAATCTCACAAATGCAGAAGGACTCATTCTAATTATACTACGACATTGATCATTAGTCAGTAGTTTTGTCATTAATTCATTTCGTACATATTCTCCTTCTAATTGTATTACACGAGGAATTTGACTATTTGATTTGTTCCTATTTTGTGCATACCAAGCCACAACCAAACAAACAACTTGGGCCGATGCGAGTTGATGCATACGATGCAATTTAATGAAATTATTGCATTTATCATTTTGATCATCCATCTATAATCAAATAAACAAAACCAAAATAAATTATAAATTAAATAAATGACCACAGATTCAATGAAGAAAGCGGAAAAAAAGAAACGAAAAAAATAAACGCAAAAAGGATGAACTCGGTGAAGAAACAAAAAACGAAAAGAAAAATCAAGATTCATCCAACAAATAATGATTCAAATTTCAAAATCCAAAAACCAACAATTCATTCATCCACGGACTCAAAATCCGAAGCGAAATAAAAAAAAAGAAAAACCAAAAGAAAAAAACATTTACATTGGAGCAATGGAACGGTGGAAGAGAAATCCAATGGAATGGAAAATGTGAAATGGTTGAAACTTGGAAAGAAATTTGTCTTCTGCGGCGACGGCGAGAGCGAGAGCGAGAGCGAGAGGGAGAGGAAGAGGGAACGTCGTTTTCGACCGAAACTTAAGAAAAAACGGGAAGAAAAACTTAAGAAAGGATTAAAATTAAATAATATTTCTAAGAGGGATAAAACGGGAAGAAAAAATATTAAGTTTAACCTTCCCCTTCCTTACACCCCAATTTGGAGTGTACCGAATTTCACCTCCTCCATGGGTATAGCTGGTTAACATTTCCCCTTGCTTACTATTCCCTCCCCTTTCCTCACTCCTTCCCAAACAAAGGTAAAAATTTCCCTCCCTTTATTTACCCTCCTTTCCCCTTCCCTCACCTCCTCCCAAACAAGTCCTGAGTGAGCTACGAGCGCGACCAGGGATTTATGCGCTGGACCGGAAGCGGTTTAGGAATTAAACCCGGTCGGTTCAGCTGTTGTCGAAGTCGACAAGCGCGAGACGGTTAAATGGTTAATAAACGACGAATATCATCAAACCGTTACTCGAAAAGCATCCATTTATAGTAAAAAAGCAGTTACATTGGTCTTTAATATTTTTCATAGAGCTATATCCATTGACCCATTAATAAAAAATAACGAAGGATTAATAAATTCGAATAAAAACATTAAATTTCACATCGAAATTTAATCTCTATTCACTTTTAATAATATCTATATTATTTTAGCCTGGTCAACCCGATAGGACTACTTGAAAATTTTCATTTAAAAAAAAAGGATGCTTTTGTTTTTATTATCCTCAAAGCGCATTTTTCATATTATGAAAATATCAAAATAATTATTTATCTCTCTTTATACTTTATTAGTATATAATCGTAATCCAAGATGATTTTTCTAGAAAAGGTCCACAAGAAGCTCGTTTTAGCTAAAACTAATGTATGATATAGATTTTTTTTTAATGTTATAGGATGTATATTTCGATGAGATATGGAAAATAAATATTTTTTATAAGCGTCGAGAAATAATTTTTTGCAATAGCCTTGACTAAAATTGTTAAAGCATTTAAAAGTTTTAAATAGTTACATGATACGTATTTGATTAAATGAGAAAGATGAGTAGATTTTACAAATATAAGACATCCTTCAAGAAAAGGCACCCCTCTGGTTTTTTTTTTTCATACATCTAAAAAGAACCTCTTAGTTTTAGAATTCTCAAACAACATCCTTTTTATTGGAGCAAATTATTTTAGATTCATTGAGTATTCTTACTAAAAATATTTAATAATTTATATACTTGAAGAATAAAAATCATGACCAAATTCGAACTCTTAAGACTTATTTAAAGATATATAATTTTAAAAAAATTATTTTGCTAAAAATATTTAATGGCTCCTCCACATCGATCGAACTTCCTATGCAAGTATTTACGATTAAAATTAAATAACTTTGAAATTTAAAAAGATTACTTATCTCAAATATTTGATTTTACAATTATCATAAAATACAAAATAAAATCAAAATGGACCGCTAACGTGACTAGAGTAGGCAAGTTTATCGGTGCTTCAATTTCGATTCCAGTTCGATTATGATCGATTTCGAATTCGTCGGTATGAGATTCGATCTAAACTGATTCAAAATCGATTCCGATTTTAAAATTTTAACTTTAGAACCAATTCAATTCGGACCGGGTCGGAATCGATTCTGAATTCGTTCCGAATCGATTTTGAACTGGTTTCGGAACCAAAACTTTGAAACAAAATTCAATCCGTATCGGTTCGGAATTGGTTCCGAATCGGTTCCGAACAGGTTCCGAACCAATTCCGAAATGGTTCCGAACAATCTTCTTCGAACTTGAGCTTCCAAATTTATCTAACATGCTGGTGATCTTATTTTTTTCTATTACAAATTACTTTTGTAGACATATTAGTATCATACGAATTCTCACTTTTAAATTAACAATTGAAACCAGATCCAAATCGGAATTCGAACTGATTCCGAAACGGTTTTGAATTGATTCCGAAATCGATTAGAACCGAATCGAATCGGAATTGGAACGATTTCGATTCGATTCCAAAACTAATTTATTTGAATTAATTTCGATTTCGAATTTAACGAATTGATTCCGATTCAATTAAATCAAATCCGTTAAGTATGCTAGACGGAGTATGAACGATCTTTACTTTATTATTGTAATTCTATCGTCAGCTAATAACTCGAAAAATTGCTAAAAAGTTGAATTTGGAAAACAACCTAGTAACCATGAAGATAATAAATAATGGATAAGAATTGATTTTGAAAAGAATTTAATTTTTATTTTAAATTTAAATAATTATTTATCGTCTTATCAATCATATTCAGAATATAATTCTTTCATAATTTATTTTTTTTTAATTTTTTAAAAAATTAGAGAATCATATTCAAGATATAATTTTTTTATGATTTTTTTCTCTCGAATATGAGAGAGTCAGAGCGGAGGAATGGTTAAATTGAGAATTCTAATTAATCCGTTGCACAATAGTAAATGAGTGACCAAAAAAAAAAGGAAAAAAAAAATGCAGCCATATTCATGGTGGGACGGGTTAATCCATCGTAAATTCAATATTTAACAGGATGGACGGATCGACCCGTCATTCTGACGGGTTGAGAAATCTCCAACTCAATCTAACCCAAGACGGGCTACAGATTAGATGGGCTAACCCGCGGGCCAGGAAAAAAAATCTAAAATTATTGAGACGTTAAGAGCTTAAGGCGATAATCGATAAGACGGATAGAATATCATGATAAAAATGTATGTATATGAAACAACTAAAATATTATAATTAAGATTTAATTATTGATCGATAATATTAGATATAAATATTTTTTTATTCTTTTAACACTTTAAAATATTTAAAGCTTGATATAAATCAAATATGTATGATAGAAGATGATTGTGATTATGAAGAAATTGTCATGTTAGTATTAGAATATTAGTTAAAAAGCTTAAATAATTTTTTTTCGCAAGTTTTATCATTTTTTATTATTTCCTAACCTGCGGGCTAATCCAATCCGCCGCGGCTCAATCCGTCTAGACCCACAACTTGTACGGATTGATTTATTTATGTCTATTAAAATGACGAATTGAAAAAATTTCAATTAAATCCGTCTAAATTACTTGACGGAGCGAACGGATTGATGGGTCTAATTTAACTTGACCGCACTACAGCCAGTCGGATGAGAACAGTAAAAAAAAATAAATCAAAATTACGAGGCGATGACGAAGCTAATTGACCCTTTTGAAAAAAGTACCGACACCGTACGCCAAGATGAAGTGGGAGAGACCGATGACATCAAACTGCACTCGACTAATTGAGTGGTCAGTGGTCACCCAGTCAGGTCGTGGCCTGCGGGACGAACGGCGACGCCTTCACCCGCCAGATCTGCGTCTCCTCTTCCAATTCTTAGCTTTCTCTTGATGGATCCGAGGAGGCGGGGTTGGTCGGCCTTGCTGCTGTTGCTGCTAGCTCCTATTCACTTCGTCTGTGGCGGAGACATCGTGCACGAGGACGACGAGGCCCCGAAGCTGCCCGGATGCTCCAACAACTTCGTTCTGGTAGGGTGTCTGTCTCTCGATGATTGTTTTGCCGTTGCGGCGGTTTGCTCAAACGCTCTCGATTTGTTTTGCTGGTCAGTTTTGATTTTGGGAAGCTGGCGGCAGAATTTTTTTTTCGTTTCGTTAATACTTGTTCCTAGTCCTGTGTTTCTCAGAAAATGTTTACTCTGTGCTCGCATGGGAACTGTAGTGGATCTTCTTATAACCTTGTTTTTTTTTTCCCTCGAAAGAAATTCTGTCTTTGCTTGGTTTCCATCGAGAAAATCGTAGTGGTCACTTTCTAGGGTTTGCTGTGTGATTTGGCACACCCTCTTGTGTAAACCATCGTTAATCTGTACTAGACGGCGTACCATGTTTTCGTTTGGGCTTGGTTCATCGCCATCCGGGTGAATTACCTTTTCGTTGCGGTAGCTAGACGGCATGGATGCACTGCATTAGGTGCATGAAGCCTTCCTGTAACCGTGTGTTATTCGTAATTAGGATTTGTTCATTCCCACTGTCACTTTGTTAGTAACTTTTCAGATATATATTCTTCGTTCTTTTTGATTTTTTTGCCTCTACATTTATTCTTTTTTTTTTATTTTTTTTTTAATTTTTGCCTTGCTTAGTAACTTGCATCTTGCCAGGTTAAAGTGCAAACTTGGATTAACAATACAGAAGATGACGAATTTGTTGGTGTTGGCGCTCGATTTGGCCCCACAATCGTTTCAAAAGAGAAACATGCCAACCGAACTCGCCTTACTCTTTCAGATCCTTCTGATTGCTGCACTCCGCCTAAGAAAAAGGTTTTCCTTTTGTTATTGGGTATAGTACTCATTGTGTCTCCAATAATCTCTTGTTCCCTGTTCATCATGTGGCTAATGTTTCAAAAGTCTATTTTTTTTTAGCTTGCTGGAGATGTACTACTAGTGCATCGAGGCAAATGCAAATTCACAACAAAGGCAAAGGTTGCGGAAGCTGCTGGTGCATCTGCCATCCTCATTATTAATAACCGTAAAGGTTTGTATTTTTTATTTTTAAAGCAAAAAACATAATTGAAATACTAATTCTGTTTGTCATATGCACAATTAATACTCCAGATATTGAAGTCAACACAATGCATGTTCCATTTTATATTCCATATTTGCTTTGTATAAAAAGATGCTTTCTGGAATCTCTTGATCTTTACAAGACATTGATTCATAATCTTGTGAATTTCTATCCTTTGTTTGCTTCTGTACAGTCTTGTTTGTTTGCAGAGTTATACAAGATGGTCTGTGATAGGAATGAAACTGATTTGAACATAAGTATTCCTGCTGTTATGCTGCCACAAGATGCAGGCGCTAGCTTGGAGATTAGTCTTCAACATGGTTCCTCAGGTAGCTTTCCTCTTCAGTACAAATTAAAGATTGATACATGACATACTCTCCTAGTAACTGATTTGAAATGAAGTTTGATGGGTTTCAATCCAGTTTCAAATTCTAGTGCAGGATGATTCATTTGTGCTATAAAATGTGATTGTCTGAGTGGAGATATGTAAGGCTCTATTGTCTTTATTCCACATGTGGCATCCAGCAACTTGGATAACTTTTTCACTGTGCCTTTTGTAAATTTTGGTCGCGGTGCATCCTAGGCTTGTTTGAGTTTATCTTCCTAGTATTGTATATCATTATTGTTTTTCCTCAGATCGAGATACAAAATCTAGTTTAACTTTATCATGATGTTGAAGTTTAGTAGTGGTTTATGACTGCTTGCATAGGTTCTTCAGATGTCCTTGAGCAAATTGTGTTATGCACTCAGGACTTTGTTGGGAGACAAAAATATGAAGGATTATGTAGCAGTAGATATCAGGTTGTGTGGAATATTCCTTTCACATGGACATTCACTTTTTGTTGTTTAGTTCTTCTAGCAATACATAATTGCATATTAGTTATGATACATTTACTTGTGACTTTTCATGATGGATATTATATTTTATCCTCTACCACAAAGAGTTTCTAATTGTTCAACATCTTCTAGTTGCTGTGCAACTATACTCTCCAGATCGGCCACTGGTTGATACAGCAGAAGTTTTTCTGTGGCTTATGGCAATTGGGACCATCTTGTGTGCATCATATTGGTCTGCATGGAGTGCCAGAGAAGCATTAATGGAGCATGAGAAGTTATTGAAGGTTTTAATTTATTTTATGCCGTTATTGGGAGTGTTTATCTTTTTTTTTTTTTTAGAGTTGAACTTGTCATAGTATTGGATGGAATAATGATTGTAGGATGCCCCAGAGGAGTTAATAAAGATGGAAACTACAGGATCCAACGGCATAGTGGACATCAACACAACATCAGCAGTTTTGTTTGTTGTGATTGCTTCATGCTTTCTAATCTTACTTTACAAACTCATGTCATTTTGGTTCGTCGAGCTTTTGGTGGTTCTATTTTGCATTGGTGGTGTAGAGGTGCTGCTCGTTACCTTCATTCTTTCTGCACCCTTCTGCTTCTTATAATTGTTGCTTTTGATGAATTACAACTTGTCAGAAATCATTCTTTTTTATATATTTATTTTGTTACCCTTATAAAAGCCATAAGTTTAACCTGAAGCTTCTAGTGTATGTATACACAATGCTGGTTCATAACCTAAATAATTAGATGCTCAAGGCTGAAGGCATTCTTGCCTAGGCATAAATTTCTTGGATTTTGTCTTTTACTTTCTTTTCAGTAGCTCAGAAAATTTCCACATTACGCCTTGTTGTTATATTTTTGTTTAATATCTGGAAGATGTAGTACTGTAATAGGTTATTTACTGGTTTGGTTGTGTATGGGTGTAAAAGAGTACAACATTTATTTATTGGATGTGCTGAATTTTATTTTCTTACTTTTTATCAAAATGCTAATCAAGATATCTTGTTCTGCACCAGGGGTTACAAACATGCTTGGTATCTTTGTTATCACGGTATACTAGCGCCTTATGTTTTCTTTATTTCATTTAATGCTCTAATATTCTTTTACTTACTAGTTATACCAACTATTTGGTTTATTTACTAAGTTATTAGACCTGTGTCTGTTTTTAAACCTTCTTGTGCATTATCTCGGATTGTCTAATCTTTTTTTTTTTTTTTTCTTTCAGATCTTTCTCAGATAACCAACTCCTACTTTCAACCAAATTTTCTGCCTCTTTCTACCTATGTGTGCTTGAGGGCTCTCATAGTTTTTTTTTTAAATGTCATTAAGACTTAGAAATGAAAACTTAAACACAATCACAACTAAATCATAGGATGCAGATGTTGCTAGAATAATATATTGTTTAGGAGTTTATATTGGTTGGCCACTAGTATCCGTTCTTTTAAAATTAGTTAATCTTAGTTATGTAAACAGGGAGGAAAAAAGTGATATTTCCAAGGAAGACAAGTCTCGGCAAATTTTAATTTTGTGGTTTCTGACATTACATTTATGTCATATATACCAATATAAAACAAGATAAGAAATTTTGCCCCTCTAAATTTTTCAATATGTAATGAGACATCTCTAATTTCATGCAGTATTCAACTAGTTCATTAAATGGAACTTATATAGAAAGCAATGCATTTTCTGTTCATGAGGTAGCACTGATACAATACTGACCCAGTTACTCAACAACCAACCTCATTCAACCAAGAACAACTAAATTGTAAAGACAAATGTATCTACTATGACAGTATGACTTTACAAGGACTTGGATATATCTAACATAATGTGACTAGAAGTTGCACAGCATCATTGAATCATTTTATTTCATGTTTCAAGTTTCAGTTCCAACTGACATCATTTTCCACTCTGAATAGCTGTTGATTATGGTATATTGATTTTCCAGATGGTTCAAACGTGCTGGAGAATCTTTCATTAAAGTGCCCTTCTTTGGAGCAGTCTCCTACCTTACATTAGCTGTCTCTCCATTCTGCATTGTCTTTGCTGTTGTATGGGCTGTCTATCGCCGATTGTCCTTTGCATGGATTGGCCAAGATATCCTGGTAGGAAAATAGAATTGTTTTTGTTTATAATTTTTGACAAAAATGATAGTGGAGCCATCACACATTAATCACTTTGGTCTTTTATCTCTCGATAGTTTATTTCAAGTCATCCAACAAAAATGCTCACCTGTTTGTTAACTAATAAAAACTGAAGCGGCAGTGTTACATAGCATCACCTACGTGAATGCTCTTCCATAACTTTGACTTTAGGTCCATGTGATCCCCTTAAGTTGTGAATGATACATATGAAAGGAAACTGGTCGATGAGGATCTAAATTAATAACGATATTAGACCTGTCAATACAACACTTTGGTTATGCATAAAGATATTAATGCAACTTAGTATGCTTGTCGTTTACATTTTTTCTACTCTCAATTGGCCGGGGAGTGTTTGTTAATCAATTTTCTTGGGAGACAAGAATTCAACAAATAATTCAATTGTAAAAGTAAATAGGATAGGAGAAATAATTGACCAAAAGTCTCTTCCATTAATTATTCTAGATTGGTCCAAACTGTTAGTATAATTTGTATTTCAGTAGTACAAGTTTCCCGGTTGTTTGTGGTGCTTGCAGATTTAATCATCAGGAAGCACTGTCAAATATTTCATGAGCATGCTTAATTACCTTATTAATGTGCTTTCACTGCCATGTATGTAAAAGCTTGATTCTCTAATTTTATCCATCAGGGAATTGCTTTGATTATCACAGTTCTCCAAATTGTACGAGTACCTAACCTCAAGGTTAGTTTTTCTGTTTTTGTGCTTGAAAAGGTTCTTTATTTTAGTTTAGATGTGATTTTGTCACATTTGGAAACCATTTTAGACTCTACTAAAAAAAAATGATCCTTGGGTATATGCAAGTAAGATCAATTTTGCACAGAATATAGCTTCATTTGCAATTTGCTGTTGTCTCTCATCACATCTGGTGCACACCATTTAGATTCTAATGCTTGACTTTAGGCTGATATTAACTCAATCAATGTAAACTTCAAGAATAGAATTCATACAGTCCCCGCGGGCACTGCATAATGGTAAAGCATTTGGTGATTTCCTAAAGCATAAGCATTTGGTGATTTCCTAAAGCATCTGCCCCTGGAGGTACAGTTCCTTGGAACGTTTGACCCTGTGGAAATAAACTGCCCTCACCATTTACTGGGTGAACCGGAGGGAAGGCCACCCATTTTCAAAATTAGTAGGGCAAAGTCCAGGGATTAGTTCGGACACCTGGAATATCAAAAAATAATAATAATAAGAATTCATACATCCATTTCCATACTGCTGTTTAGTTTAACTTCAATATGCAGCCAAATTTCAGGTCTTTTGTACATACTATTACTGTTTGGGCACATTTTGCTGGAATTCCATAATAAATCTTGTTTGAATGTTTGAGTAACATGATCCTCCAATTAGAATGATCAGGAATGCTAGTTACTTGCCCCGACGGGCTAGCTCGAATGGTAAACACGCATATAGAATTTGTTCAAGGAAGTAAGGGTCAATCCATCGCTTATACTGAAGTGCCGACTCTCCATGCGATTTACCAACGGACTTTGGGCCAAAGGCTCCCTATGATTTACCTCCCTTACGATGGCTTGGGGGTGGGTTGGTAAGGACTATTAGGTTTGCGGATTCCTACCTTTTGCCCAAGGAATACTAGTTACTTGACATGTCATCTTTATCACTCTTCTCATCTCATATTCTTTCAGCATTAATATGAGCTTACCTCAAAGATGATACCTTTCAAGCAAAGGAGCCATGGGGACAATATTTAAGAAATGAAACATTAACCTTAGGGTGTGTTTAGTTCGGAGCATTTGTTGATAACCTTGGTTATTTATCCAAGCTTATCAACAAGAATCTTGTTTAGTTCAGAATTACTGAGTCATGATGGATGTTTGACACATTGTGACACGTTAGCAAAAGGGTTATAGAATCCGGAATCGGAAAACCTCGCAGATTTCGGAGTTTTGGAATTTTTTTTTTTAAATTATCCTCTGATTTTTACCTTTTGGCACATAAATATATCTATTAATTTATCAAATGTCAATCCGATCATACATAAATTATTAATATAATTAAAATCCTAATTGATTGGTCGCGGTTGTCGACTGTCGTTGTCGCTGTTGTCACCCTTCAGTCGTCAATCGTCAGTCGCCAGTCGTCGCCCATTGATCGTCGACGGTCAATCGGTCAGGTGCTGTCGATCATCGATCGACCGGGCGCCATCAATCGTCGATCGATCGGGCGCCACCAGTCGTCGACTGATCGATCGATCGTCATCGATTGTCGATCGATCGACCGTTGTCGATCGTCGCCGTTCGTCGACTAGCTGACCACCGTTGGTCGTCGATTGGTTGACCACAGCCGGTGGTCAATTGGCCGACTGCCACTGGTCATCCGTCGTTGGTCGATCATCGTTGTCGCTGATTGCGCCAACCACTGTCGTCGATCGCCAACACCGTAGTCGGTCGTCGATCGTCGCCGCAACCATCAATTTCTGACACAACTATCATAGTTGCCGGTGGCCGCCCATTGCCATCTCACCAGGCGACGACGACAACCATTCTAATCAGCACGGTTATACGCAAATATGTTTCAGAGTAAATGGAGTCTTAAAATTGAACCAAGATAATATAGTAAAATATTAAATTAGGTTATACTTTAAAACCTCCAAACAAATAAATTTTTATTGCATTGTTTAGGATTGAACCAAACAACATAAGTTATGTTTTATTCCCTATAACTTTGGTTATGTGATTACTTAGTAATCACATAACTAAAGTTATGCATGATAATTTGAACCAAACTCACCTTAGAGTTGGTATTAATTTGGTGAATTGAAATTCGTTAATTTGACATGATTGGAAACCTTAGTTGTACCAAATGGTAGGTGGCACTACCTAGGAGATTCATGTAGGCTTCAACGATGCGAAAAAAAAGTAACTCATGCGATAAGCATGCACCATGGCTTTCTGATCCATAATTCAACTGGGTGTAATATGTGAAACTTGTTTTCCATGAAATAGATATAATAGATCAGAGATAACTACCAATGCTTGCAGGAATTGTAGTATGTTAAAAAAAATGAAAATTATTACTTCTCTTGGCCTGTGGTTATACTTTCATAAATTTCACCTCTTAAAAAGTGTTTGATCTCACATTCAAAGTTCCATGCAGTTTGGCAATCCCGCAATATGCTTCTTCTTCACGTAGTAATCCTAAATCAGTAGAACTAAAATTAATGATGTGTTAAGACTTTCCATGCTTCCAATCTCCATCTTTTTCACGAGGCCACGTCATTTCTATGACAACATTTGCTGATTCATTTGCAAATGATTCAGCTTTATGCCTAGGAAAGCAATATAGTAAGCACAGTTCTTTTGTTAAAACTGGATAAGAACCGCGGAATCTGAACATGCAGTTAATCCTTTGAACAATTGTTCATGTGCTCATGGCATTCCATTTCAAGATTTCCTTTTCTAGTGATGTCATTTGTTTAACTCTCAATTATGTATATTTTACAATTCAGGTATGGATAGTAGAGTTTCTTACACTCATTGGATTCAAGTATGATCCTTTGTGTTTCTTAGCAGTGAATGCACTGATGCAATTTCTCATGAATGTGTTCTTTCTTGACTAATTGGTCGTTTAGAAAATCATGTTTGGATTTTCGAAAATCAGGTGGGAACTGTGCTTCTCAGTTGTGCCTTCTTGTATGACATCTTTTGGGTTTTCATCTCAAAGAGGTGGTTTCATGAAAGTGTGATGATTGTGGTATGTAGTATTCTTTTCCTTTGTTGAATGTGATCGATGGTTTGGAAGTTAATGTTTTCACGCTTTCATCTTAGGTTGCTCGTGGGGATAGGACCGCCGAGGATGGCGTACCTATGCTACTTAAGATACCTCGCCTGTTTGATCCATGGGGTGGATATAGCATTATTGGTTTTGGTGATATCCTTTTGCCTGGGTTGATAATTGCCTTTTCATTAAGGTTAAAATCTCTCTTATTGTTCTCAAACACTTTTATCTTATCACCATTGATAATGTCTTTTTTTGTCGATACGTTCCTCGAAATGCAATCTAGGATTTTAATTTTTTGTGTTAATCTGACAATTAGAAATCTACATTAGCTGAAGTTTACTTTTGGTGGTACTATTTCATAGTATTTGTAACTGACTCTGATGCAGTCATGCAGAGATGGAAGATTTTAACAGAGAACTTGTATATTATGTACGAACGAAACTTTTGTAGGATAAATTGTTGTCAGTCACTGTTTATTAAATTTCTGCATAACTCCTTGTTTACCTTATTCTTCAGATGTGTCTAACTCCTCTGTATCTAGAATTCGACTTCTTTAATTGCTTCTTTTGTCTTGCTGCATAGGTCGTTTCTTCGTCTCATTAATTTCCACTGTGATGATTTATACATTCGCATTGAGATGTCAGTCTTTTGCTAGCTATCTCCTTGACCTAAAGTGACTAAGCTAAGATATCGAACGTGCTAACGAGTTTGTTAAGAGCCTTTATGGTTCTTGCACCAACCAACCTTCACGCATACTACATCTACAATCTAACATTATTAGTAGTGACTTTGCTTCTAGATGCTCTGAAAAAACACAAATACTATATTTGCTGTATCTAAGAATAGTGCTTAGATATGTGCTCCTCTTTATGTGATAATGTTATATAATTTTTGATGTATCTCATTGTTGTATGCTATGAAGATATTTTCTGGCACACTAAAATATGTGATGACTCTTGTAGATGGCAGATTTATTTCAATAACCATTGGTTTATTGTTTTCTTTCTAATATTCTTTTGTTGTTTTTCTTTTCCGCATGTTTTCCTTCTATATTTCTGATTGTCCACTCATACACTGGTTTTCACACTGTTTATTTGCACTAAAGTAATCAAAAGTTCAGTTCTCTCTGCAAGTTTTTTTTCTGTACTGTGGAATAGGTATGATTGGGCAGCAAAGAAAAGCTTACGATCTGGTTACTTCTTGTGGTCTATGGTGGCTTATGGCTCTGGTAAGACTTCCTGGTAGTCTCAAGTATGAGTGTGCTATATCATTAGTAGACTACTAGTTTTCTTCTTGAAACTGTTTAACTTGCTTTATTTTATCTCAATAGTTTTTAATTTCTTTTTCTAGTTTTTGTTTTCTGATAGAGCTTATTTTATGGCTCCAGTAAGGCTTCCTAGTGGTATCAAGGGTAAGCTTGATATAGAAACTCAGTCAGCCACCTTTCAGAAAATGAAACATATCATCTTGGTGCAACCCTTTGCGTCAAGTTGAAGTGTCGTTTATGACTTTCATCATCAATTTATCTTGTCCTCCATCTTTCACCTAGCTTGCAGAAAGCGGAAGCAGAGTAGTCATCTTTCAATTTTTCTCTGGTCTCTCAAAATTGATGATACACTTTTACTTTCTCCTCAAGTTAAAGCGTCATTATAACTTTCATCATAAATTTAGCTTGTCAATCATCTTTCATCCAACTTGCAGGACATCGAAGCAGAGTAATCCTCTCATTTTCTCTGTGCTTCCAGAGATTACGATACACTTTCTTCCTGTTCTTGAAAGCCTACGTTTCCTCTCGACATTTTTCTTTATAGATTATACTCTGTTACTGTATTTATCTTTAGGCGAGGCAAAGGAAAGCAAAGGAAACGAAGTATCTCTCAAAATTAGTGTTTTTTCTAGTGATTTTCTGACCTATAAACCAAGAATTGGTCAAGGACAAACATTGAAACATGTGATAAGCATTGAAATCTATATATATATATATATATATTTTTTTTTTTTTTTTTTTGCCTTTTCCTTTCCTTTCTGAAAGGTATACCCTAATATAATATTTGCTTCGTTACTTTGGATCAGGTCTTCTTATCACATACGTGGCCTTGAATTTAATGGACGGTCATGGCCAGCCGGCATTGCTTTACATTGTGCCTTTCACGTTGGGTGAGATAAATTCCTTTATTCATTGACTGAAGATTATTCAAGCTCACAAAAACTTTCAACTAACCGCAAATTAGCCATGCAATTGCATGACATCTAGTTCTACTGGCGAGATTTAATTTTCTCTCAAATTGGTAATTGCCGTGCAGGCACATTTTTGGCCCTCGGGCGCAAAAGGGGAGAACTCCGAAACTTGTGGACGCAAGGTGAGCCACCAAGAGTTTGCCCACATATTCAACCTACCCAGTAGAAATAGCATAATACTAATTGCAGGTCACAAACTGTGACCTAGGTATATTAATCGCCTAGTTTCTATTTCCACTGCTGCACAAGTTTATGAGCTGTGATGGCTCAAACACTGACTGATGAAATGTATGTAATTTGCTGTGACCGCCACCACGGTAAGAGGCTTCGTTTAACACGGAGCTTTTGTGATGTAGTTGAATGCAAAATCTTTGCTCTTGTGAAAAACCCTCTGTTACGTGCAAATATTTTGGAAAGAGGAGGAATGGCTCGAAGACAATGCGTCTTTATGGGGCCTTTTTGAGGTATTATAGTGATTTTTTATTTTTATTTTAAAAAAAACAGTTGTCCATGTTTGACAGTTTCTTGAGCATGCCTTTTAACATTTTACCAATATCAAAAGGCCTCCTGACAAAATAATTTTGATATAAATAAAATGTTAAAAAGGGTATTTAGAGATGTTCGACGTTGGAGAAATGTTAAAAATGTATGACTTTCAATCAACTATTTTACCGTTTTAGAAGCCTTTCGGATCATAATGTTCTATTTTGTACAAATGTGGTGGAATAGGAATTAAATTGGGAAAAAAGTTTTAAAAAAATCAACTTCTTTATTTTCACCGTCAACAAAAGGGCGTTTCGTTGAAAAATGTATAAAAAAAATATATTTTTAAAAAATAATCAAAATTATTAAATAATTATAGTCATAACTATTTTAATATTGATCAAAATTGATTAACTAAATTAAAATTAATTAAAGACGGAGGAATTAAAAAAAGCGCTAACTATTTCGTGTGTTTTTTAATTTAATTAAAATTGCTATACATATTAGATTTTGATTTTTTTTAAAATGGAAAATATATTAAAATGTCATTTTAATAATTTTTTTAAAAAAATACTTAAGATGAAAACTATAATAAGGATGTTTTTTTAAAAAAGTTTATATTAGATATATCTAGCCACCAAAAGTTGTACGGTTTTTTTAGCTTTCCTAAGAGAATATCACGAAAAGAAGGATTTGTCCATTACTTTTACTACCTTAATTTTCCAAAATAAAATTTTAAATTTAGAGAATAAAAGTGTGTACAAATACATTCCACCTTATTTCATCTTTAATACACTATAATTTAGTGTACTACCTAATCTTTTCAGTTAACCGTGTTCCTTGCTCAAATGAAATTAAATTGAAAACTACTTTAATCTAAAAAAATATGCTGCCCCCATTTTTTTTTTTAGTTTGTATCCAATTCACACCAGAGAATCAAATGGAAACTCCTTTTTCCTGTACCTTCAAGTATATTAATTACTCAAAACACCAAAAAAAAAAAACACAACAAAAAACCTTATTCAGAAATTACAATATATGCAAGGAAAACACAGAAGAAGGAAGTTGATTCTTTGCAAACTTTTGTCATGAAGATGAGAAGAACATTCCCACCTGAGGTAGATGCACACACCATAAAACCAAGATCATTCGGAGTTCATCCAGACAGGTCGTTCCAATTGTTGATGTTTCCTTAATTCCAAGCTCGGTCCACCTCTGGAAGTCGATAGTCGTCCGGTCTAAGAGCCACAGCGAAATCTAGTAATGTTGGTGCCCTCTCAAGGATCCTGAAATCGATTCATAAGGATGGTGTATCAATTTGTGTAGAACACAATCCCTATGAAGTGATTATAGTACCTTTCTTTGGACAAAAAGATTTGTTTTACTGAGATAGAAAAGGAAATCTCGAGTAGGGTCCAGAACTATTGTTCAATATTCATAACATGAGATGGAGATTCTCTGATAGATCTTAATCAGCAAAATGCAAACTAAACAATGTATTGCACTCAAATTGATTGATACATTTAGGCACCTTTCTTGATTGTAGAGGTCCTGATTTACGCGAACCTTGTTGGCTGCATCTTTCGGAATTTTCTCGTATAGATATTTCATAGGACCCCAGGGAGGAGGATTCCTGCAATAAAAGTAGCAAAATACTGCATGTAAGCAGTGATTTTACTTTGGGTATTCTAAGAGGAAAATGTGTTGTTATACCAAATATCGACCTTGGTTTCTTACACTAGCTTTTTGTTACAAAGAAAAGAGTTAGATTCGCCTAACTGAAACCGTTTGTTTTCATCTAAAAACTTAAGGCATTCCTTGGAAGAAGATATAGAAAAGTCTGTTTTTTATCAAAGGGAAAACAGAAAAAGGAATATGATTAATTGTAAATAAATGCTAGGTGTTTCACCTTGACATAGGGGGCATTGCATTGAATGCATCAGATGCACTTTTGCTTTGTTTGAGAAATTCTTCAGCAGCTTGGAGAGCAGCTATTGCCATCCTATGGGATTTTTCTGTGTTACCCTCGTCAAGAATAACACCATGGTAATAATAAGCAGCTGCCTGTTCATGTAAGAAAAGACATCTAAATATATGGGCTCATATTATCGAGACAGCAAATGGTTTCCCTGAATTGTTTGCTTAATTTGTAGACGAACACCATCAAAATTTAAAGCCTCACTAATTCCTACGCCGCAAATTCATTATCGAATTGTTAAAGAAAAAATCAATTTGGTACCAAGAGCTTGTGAGTCATACCAGTGGAAGCATAAGTATTGGATTTAGGATTTCCTAAAACTGTTTCAACTGAAAAGCATAATGATAAATTTACCACTTAAACTAGCCTGTTCAAAGCACATACCAGATTGAAGGAATAGAAGGTATTCTAGATTCAGACTATCAAACTGACTTCCCTTCACAAGGCGGAACCTATTACATAATCACTCAAATTTTAAAATTTTATGTTTTTCTTCACATTACAATATTCCCATGAAAATCCATAGGTGATATGTGTAGAGAAAGGGCTCATAGTAGCCCTAACTACTACAACACTATAAATTTTGCTCATAATGATATAAGTGCATAGGGGTAACGACCAGTGGGGAAAGACCTTTCTTCTTTGTACTAGATTCTTAATTTCTTATAGCTAATGTGTTAAAGTTGATTGGATAGTGACTTGTCCTAAAAGCTCGAACTATTAGACCAATTTTATAATTTTTATGTATTGGACCGTCACACTTGTCCATGTGGGATTAATTAGTGTGAAGCATCCCCACTTCATGCACCCTCACGCTCATCATGACACATAGATGAGTTTTTTTTTTTTTTATTTGACACAGATAATTTTGATACCATGTTAAAGTTGATTGGCTAATCACTTGTCACAAAAGCTCGAGCTTTTGGGATCATTAGTTAGCCAATCAACATAATGTCCTCCCAGCTAAATTTCTAGATCAGATTTTTATAATCCATGAGCAAATTACACATCAGGCAAGGCTTTTTCCACCTATTCCTGCCTCCTTATTATTTTGGATTGTATTTTCGCTCATCCTTATCCCTGCAAAACAAGGTAGGCATTTCACCCTAAGCCCATACAATGACTTCCTGCGTTTGAACATATATTTTTATGAGTAACATAAGCGTCTTGTTATCCTCATGTTCAGAAAGGTAAGATGTCATTCTTAGTAAATCGTAGCTTCATGCGAATTCTACACCTGGAAAATAGTTATGGGAATCAAATGACTAACCTTTGCTTCAGCATGCTTCCATTTGATAAATAGTTGATGTTTTCCTCCCCAACCTTCAGCTAATGGGTACTTTGTGATGCTATCCTCTGCCTAAAGGGTGATGCAAAAGTTTTTAAGAAAGCGACTAAAGCACCATATGAATTATGAATCAGGAATATATAAATACATAAGATCAATAATCAACAATTTCTATTACCCTAGTTCGGGTTCAGTGATGGGAAGTTGTGCGATAATCAAGGGGTTTATAAGTATGATGAGTGAACTTATGTGCATGAGTTTCATCTTTTTCTTTGAAAAAAAACATATTTATAGAGGAGAGAATTTGCAATGCAAAGCAATAAGAATAAGTTCACTTTTGCCTAACATGTGAAACAGGATTGGAATGCTACACTACCTGACGCCAGCACTTAACCATTTCACAAGCTAGCCTCCTTTTGACAGCCAGTGTAGCTTTGAGACTATCCATTGCCATCCCTAGTTGAATATCCACACTCTACCACAAGAATGGGAATGGGAAAAAGACTGATTAGTGAGTGAAAACTAAACAACCAACTCAATATACAGTAATGATGGAAGTGCAATCTTATGCTAACGTACAAATCTTGCATGCTACCATATTGGGCAACTAAAAAGGGTAGTCCGAGATTAACATAAAAAAGAAACGTTATCTTACAATGATTATATAAGCTCCCTTGTGATATGAGTCAGATGCTTTCAATCATGAATGCAAAAAACTTAATGGCACCATTACCATAATTTGTTACCCTATCAGATTTAGTTTAACCATTCAGCTGGTAGATTAGTGCTCAAGTCCAAGACAGCGATAAAATTTAGTGATATAGAAAGACCTAATCCATGTACCCAAGATACTTAAGATACTACACAATGCAGAAAACTAAAAATTCCACTTAACCATGTTTTAGGCACTTATATTTGCCGCATGTGGTTCTGGAAGCTTGTCGTTACCGTGTACCACATCTATTTATCTGTTTTGCTATTTCGTGATGAAAGTATTATTATTTCAGTTCTAGTTTTCTCAAGTGCAACTTTTCTAAATCTGATAATCAAATAGGATCCAAACATTTCATTCTGTACATCTAAATGATGTCTTTTCCACGTTCTAAATTCTCAAACTCTACTTTATATAACAGAATTAGTTTGATTCCGAGCACTTTTGAAGTTTAAACTTGACCTGCAAGTACCTCTTTCTCTGTAAAATTCTACCCTTCTTGTTTGTATCGCTAGAATGTATGAGAGACCGGATTGATAAAAAAAAAATGTAGTGTTGCAGTAAAGAAAATCAGTATTGAGATTATGCTACACAAAGGGAGATCAAGAACAAGTTGTCTCAGGAAAGAGGCATAGCTCAAACTTAAAAGTACAGATATATAAAGGGAAAAATTTTCAACAGTTGAATGAACTTTGAGTACCTGACCCAATGCTTGCATAAGAAGAGAGTGGAGCACTCCTTCGGCAAGATCAGCAGGAAGATCCATCCTACCAAAAGTAAAAATGAAAAGGTGACAGCATGTAAATCTCAATATTGCCTGAAAGATAACATGGAGAGTAATGAATAAGTCAATATCTAAGCTTTATGGAAAAAACACATGGAATGCTGACCTTATATCAGGAGGAAGTTGAGGATGAACATGTTGAATAGCACAATCCAGATAACCTGCTGCCTTTAAAAATATATCAATTGCAGTTCTCCTACTCTCTATAAAAGAGTAGCAAAAAGTGAAAAACGGCAATTTGGTAATAATTAGATTTAAACATCTATTGAAAATATGAAATTTAACATAAAAATATGTAAGGTAAATATAGTCAAGATGAGATAAATGCTTTTGGAGAAAAAGGCTTCCAAGTGAACGTAGAGGTTAATTATACAAGTAGTACCAATAAAAAAAATTAAAAAAACATTTGGAAACTACACCATTTCCCACTTTTTGAATCATGTTCATTGATGTGACACGCCACTAAGTTTGCAGTAAAGAAAATAACATCTGAAAGAAAATATCTAATGACCTCCTTCATCAAGGATGTATTTGGTGAGCATAAAAGATACTCTGTATTAGTTCCACAAATTCGTTATAATGTATACCTTCAGAAACTTTTGGATTGCTATCACTAGATGTTTTAGGAAGAAGCAAGGAATTGGCTTCAGAAAAGCACAGCATGGCCATCAAGTGAAGAACTGAGAGAACCTCATACCAGGAATTTGCAATTTTTGTTTCCTGCAAAAGAATTAGCGATCATTCTGCATCTTCCAACACTATGGTACTAAAAGCTGGTGTAACTGACATATAGAACCACCTCAGCATCATCCTCCTGGTTAGTCCATACAAAGTGAATGCTGGCTATTAGCTGGCTTCCTGTAAATTTCACAAGCATGTTAAAAGTTCAAAACAAACATGACATGAATGTTAAAAACAAGGAAAATAACAAAAGAAAACTGAACAATATTACCATCTTTTACTAAACCAAGAAGGACTGGTAAGTAGTCTTCAAGAGCCTGCCAAAGATCAGGCAAACTAGAACCTCCTGCATGCACAGAAAATTTACACAAACAGAGTAAAAATCTAAACAATCTTAAATTTCTGACCGTGTTGCGTTGCTGTTTTCCTCTTGGGCTTCACCACAATGGGTGCTTCTTGGGCAGCCATAACTAAAATTCTGGTTCTCAAGGCAGACAGACGTTCGATTAAAGGCCTCGGCAAGCTATCACCCAGTGACTGATACAAATCCACGCTTTTCGGGACTCGCAACCCAGGCACAAAGACTGCCACCTCCCCCACATTCTCTGCCCTTTTTCTGCTTCCCGTATCTGAATCGTTTTGTTTAGAAGGCAGGCATCCCATATTTGAATCTCAGTTCTAGAAAATACAAATTGGGTCAACTATTAGCGCCAAACAGTTGCTAAAAAAGGAACTGATCCCACAACCAGTCACACTTTAAGGACAACAATGAAATTATTGAAGCAAACTTCTCCCTCGATCGTCGAGGACAACACGACAAATCACTGAAATTATTTGTCAGCGATTTGCCGCGACATATTAGATGAATAGATTTTCATGCACGAAGAGGCATGACTCCACAAGGAAGTGCTGGAACGAGGCATTGAAACCTTGCGGTCAACCAAACTGAGAAATATTAATAAATGCCAACTAAAAAGTTAGTAACTCACGGGTATTGAATCATTAGTCTGATACTTCATACATGGCCCAATCTCATAAATCCATCTACAACTAAGCAATGAAACAAGGCGGTTCTTGTGTCCACCTTTCTTTGCCAACCAGAAGTTAGTTGACGCGTTTCTGCATATCTGCGCGACAGGTTGCACGTCAGTCCGCAGACGACACAACAAAGTGGAGAGAAAGGCAAGCTACGGCAGCGATAAAAGGAGATTCCTTTTAGTTTGTCCCGGTAGGAGAGTCTCAGATTCCCACTTGAAGAACTGAACCAAACGTCAAAGAAAAGAAGAGGACTTTTGCAGGAAAGCAAAGAAGCTCATAGAGACGGCTTCATAGAAAGGGTTATAGCTCGAGTAAAGCCTTTCTAAGCTACAAATTCAAGCACGCAAACGAACTGTGAACTCAAAGAAACATTCGGAAGAACGCATTTATCGTTGAAATTGTCAAAAAAGAAGGAAAAGTTTATCCGAGCTATGACAATTCTTTCAAAAGCAAGCCACAGACTTCAAGCATTCAGCTAGTGGAAGCCACAAGCAGAGGAAGCGAATGAAACCAACAAAGATAAAAAAAAATAAAAATCGTTACTTCGCAGTCACGGGATTCAGATCTCATCGCTCTGCTGCTCCTCGGTGGAAGAAGCAAACCAGATTGAGATCCGGACCAGAGCTACGAGATCCACGCGGCGTGCGACCATGGATTCGTGGGAAAAGGAGATCCCCCTCGAGAACAGAGCACTCTTCCACACCTTTCAAACCAGCCAAAGGGGAAGAACCCTAGAATTCGGGGAGAGATCCTGGCAGGAATGTGGGCAAGGGAGAGGAACTGTCAGGTGAAACAGCAGAAGGGCGGCAAGGCCTGTCGATGAGAGGGATTCTACGCGCGGCGTCGAAGGGCGGCCTTGGTTCGGATCCCGAGGAAACGATTCCACGTACTTGTATGCGAGCAGAGACGAGAGATGGATCCCAGTCCCAGCGTGACTAAACCACGACCAAAGATACGAATAAATGGGTCCGTAGTTCGTGGTTTTCGCGAAACGACTCGTGACCAATATCGTGGGAAAGAGAAACGCTAGGGCTCGTTCATAGCATGCCACATCAGCATGGTTTTTTTTTTTTTCGGGGAAAAATCTATTACTTCTCAGGGTAGCGATTGGATGGCAAGCAATGAAGGTCCCCTTCTTTTCTATATTGAAATGGACCGCTGGGATTCTTTCATAGCAATAGCATGCCAATATTAATTAAACTAAATGGCAAGCAATTAATATAACATTTAATAGGAAAAGATAAAATGGAAGGCACGAGAACCTTGAGTTTCTTTCGTATTGTTTTTGGGCAAATAATAAATTTTGTAATTGAGAATGACAAAAAAAAAAAAGGGTTTATAATTATTTATTATTAAAAAGTTATTTTTTTCAATTGTTATTATGTAAAAGATTGAAATCGTCAGTCTAGTGATCCTGATTGATCTGTCTCACGGTCATTGTGAAGGAGATTAATCATGAAGAATTTTATGGATCTTGATACGGTCAAGACACGTGAGATCATCTGAATCAAAAAAAATTTTAAATCTCCTTCGAAATCGATCCATATCATTTTTATCAATATCATCGTAGCTTAATCACCAAATCATCAGACAAATAAAGTATAAAAAAAGTCAAGACAATTTGATGTTAAATTTTTCAACAAAATGAATATTTTTAGGGCAGGAAAATTGCCAATATTCAATTTAGGATATTTGGAAGTTGATGATAGTTTTTTTTTTTTAAAAAAAAATGTAGTTTGATTTAAATTAGTGTCTCAATTGTCAAAGTTAAATTGTTTTTCACCCTGTTTATAGCTAAGTAGAATATATGTGATGGTGTTCCAGATTTCTGAGTAAGTATTTATATGATGAATGTTTTTGAGTTCTATTGTTTTGTTCGAACATTATTAATTCTTCCAAATATTATTATCCCAGAACGAACACTAACGTGCAATTCAACAATTAAATATTTACTGTCAATCTTTAATTATGTCGTATTTATAATTTTTTTAAAATAATATGATAAATTAAAGACATTGCAATTATAAGATTGTCTAAATAAATAATTTTTTATTGTACTTTGATGACCTATGAAATTTTTTTATAAGATTAGATTGATCATGTAAAAGATTGACTGAGTGCAAAACTACCGATGATACTTAGCTTAGATGGGCTCGACTTGGAACTTCCGAAGAACTTTCCAGCCTTCAATGGTTTCAATAATTTTCTCACCAACGCTCTCAGGGCAACTGCGTGGTGATTACAAACGAAGGACTCTTTTGAAATGGCCTAAGATCGATTCTGCCCTGGCAATACGCGCTGGACGGGTGAAGGTGCTCGATGCCCTCCGGTCTAACATGATCGGGCCATCAGGCGCCCACAAACCCTCACGCTATGGGTCATCCGTCACCCTGATTTACCTTCGTCGTCCGATGGAGACTCTCGTTGAAAACCTTGGGACGGGATCAGTCGGCCCTGAGAATTAGTGGACATAAATCCGACACCTCAAGTTAATCAAAAAAAAAAAAAAAATGTCTCCTGCATTTTATCTCGCTATTTAGTAGACTATATTATTTTGAAATAGATGTATAAGTGATTTAATTAAAGTTAATATAGAATTTGTATTCTCGAATGTCAATTTATATTAATAAAATTTATTATTGATATGGACTAATAATAAAATCCGACCTGTAGAATTGATTAAGTGTACTTTTCATTGGCGAGAAAAATGACGTCGTCATTTTAATTTCTATGAAAAATCATTGTTTCTTTTTTTAGAATATTCGAATTTGGTGGATGAGACAATGACGACTTTTTAATTAGATCAATTCGTCTGCCTCTGAGAGCCATTCGTTCATAGGCAGACTTGCGAATAATGAGTTGCATGTATATACGTACTTGTCGAGTACCGCATTGAAGGCCAAAGCTGTTCCTAGAACGGCGCTCGTCTCGACCATGTATGTTCCCAGTAGCCACGCTCCTTCATTCAAATCCCTCAACTGTGTGCGAGCAGACACTGCACTGACCAATGCCGATCCATTCGGGGGTGACATTCCTCATGAGCATTTCTCTGAACAGTGAACACTGTCAACGACTCCTTGCTACGGCTTCACCTGATTGTGCGAACCCTGAATTTCTGTCAGGCATTTTGTCAAACAGCTGCAGTGCCTCCAAGGATTTTCCTTTCCTTCGCGTACCCTGCAACCATAGCATTCCAGGCGGAGCCCTTGTCGTTCCGATCCGCGTACATCGCGATGGCGTTGTTGATTGACGGCGAACGAGTCGGAGTCAAGCACACGCTTCGCCGAGTAGCAATAGACTCCCTGACCGAAGGGCCTCGGATCCGAGCACGGAGCACGATCGGATCAGGAAGGGGAAGGTGACCAGATGCCGGAGTAGAGACTAGAGAGGACTGCGGGAGAGGGCGCGGGTCATCGTATTGTACATGAAAGCGGCGAGGCGTTCGATGCTGAAAAAGATGGCGCGAGCATGGCAGAAGGAACTGCCAGGCGGCGAGAAGCCGAGCGACGGTGAAGGAATATAATCGGATGGTAGACCGGCAGTGATGACGAGAGCATGTACGCGCCGGAGCTCGGAGGATGCGGAGAAAGCCACGAGGCGCTGGGAAAGATCGGGGTGGTGGAGGAGCTCCAGCTTTCGCGCAAGGAATCAGACGGCGGCCTTTCCTTGGTCCTTGGCGCCGCCAACGAAAGGCAAAGTATTTCTTTTCTATCTATATATAAAATATGAATGCTAAAATTGAAAAAGACAAAGTTTCTTTCTTTTTTAAATTCCTGAAATTTTCTGTTCCTCGCGCAAGCAATTAAAACTAACATAAAATGACTTAAATCGAACATAAAATCACATTCAAATGTTTTCCGCTTGGATCTTTAAAAATAGTAACACTAAAAAAATCAACAGTAATTCATGCCTGACTTGGAGTTTTATATCAAGACAAACATTTTTGCTAGGTGCATAGTATACAACAACAACTCAGAATTCAATAATGGCAGCACAATCAAAATAGCATGGATTGGTGGTGCAATAAGTAGCATTCCAGTCTATTTCACTGCTGCATGTAATAATATCTCAAGCCATTACATTTGTAATTCTAGCAGACAGATCTCACACCAACTAACTATTTACCTTATTTTGCTTCAACTTTCTACGACCACTGCACCTGGAAGAAGTGAGATGAAACATTTATATTGATACGAATGGGTTGAAAAGTTGCCGGCACCTTCGGAAAAACAACGGGGAGGTCGAAACGAGTAACAGTAAACTGCACAGCATGAGTTAATTTTTGCCTTTTCAGTCAATCGCCAAAGTGAAATATATGAGAACCATTGTCCCCAGGCTTGACCTGTTCATTGTTGCAAGAGACAGCATTTGGTTAAGTGAGACAAAAAAAGAAAAAAAGAAAAAAGAAAGAAAGTGAATTCGATGACTTGACTGTTCTTCTGAAAAGATGTCATTTTTTCACATAAACAAAGGCCAAACACGGTTAATGCATGAGAAAGAAATGTAAATAATGCTATCGGCAATCTCAAGCTGATCAGAGACTAAAGATGGAAGTTACTGTTCAAGCAAATGTGATTAGAAGAACGGGCGACAGCACAACAAAAACAATAACTGCCGGCGGTCACCGCCAAGTTGAAATGAATCTAGCAAGAGTATTAATTTGCTAGTTCAACAATAACATGTTAATAATTTCTCATCTACTGCAACCACTTAAATCCTTGCTTTAATGAAGAGTAATACCTCTGAGTTATTACAACTGCTTTACAAAGGCCCACAATGGCTGCCAGACAGCACTAGGTATGCCGCTGGGATACTATTACCTCATAGAATGAAAGTCTGTACTTCCATTTTTTGAGTAGATATGAATTCTATTCCAGAATTGCAGGCCAATGTAAAAAGGATGGGAAGTATTAAGTTGTTGGATATGTACTGAGTAGGTTAAATTTAGAACATAGGACAATCATAGACTGAGCTTGAAAGTGTCTTCTTTGTCTTATCAGCATGGGTTGCATAATGCACAGTAGAAAAAAGTTATAATCCCTGCCTAAAATTCATCTCAGTATTTACTACTCTGGTCACTTTAATATTGAAGATTGCATCAAGAGAAACTTCCACAGTACTTACAAGGTTGCAAAGAATAGAAGAATCTTTCGTGGATGGACGAAGGTTAAGCGATTTAATCTTTTGTTCTTTCCTTCTCCAGAATCTGGGAGAACAGGGCTATTAGGTACAGATTGCACAGTATGGTGAGTTTTGAAGGGCACAAGGGGCTGTTTCAGTTGCTCCACCTGAGCAGGTACAACTAGGAAAAAAAAGAAACAAAGACACACAAAAATATCTTAAGAGAAAAGAAATCAAATTTCATGAGGGAAAAAAAAAACTACAACTGCTTCAATCCAAGAATTCATATAGAAATCTTGGGGAAAAGACAAATCCAAATCACTAATGACCAACAGGTACAGGAGTGGAAAATGCTTGAAAAAAAAAACTATTTACGTCAGCATTTCAAAAAATTTTAAGCAATCTATAGGATTTTTTTAATCCACAAAAGACAACCAGTTGGGCATGTTTCTCGGAATAATGAACGAACTAACAGTTAATAGGAAAATAATATCTCATACCTTTCACAAGAAGCCTTTTCAATGTTTCATCTACTTCTAGCTCCTCACCATTATGTCTCTCTGGGCGCATTGAACTCTTGCGAGAGAGGGCCTTCTGTGGGCACAAATTTAACTCAAAATTTTCACTTTTGACTATGAATGAGAAGAGGTTCCAAAGCTTGTACTTATGTTGTTCATGCAAAATCAAAACTCACCGGTATCTTTGGACTTCCAGAGCAGCATATGTCAGGTGGTTGTGCAAGACTTTCCATATCCACAACTGTATCGCGAACTTTCTCCATGGTTATGTTTTTGTTAATTTTCCTGGCAGATAGATTAGAAGGACGAAAACAATACTAAGATAACCACAGTAGAATAATTTCACTAGGCAGTCAAGGTTTGTAATTCCATTAACTTTGTAATGGAATGTATGCTATACCTTCCCAACATACACATTAAAGAACCAGCAAAGTATAAGGGTTGTGATACTATTATGATGCCTGAGCTCTTTTCTCAAACCTACCGGACCAAGCATCTATAAGGACCTTGTAAATAGAACGTAAGAGGTTCGGCATTTTAATTACTTCATTTAAAGAATGGTTTAGAATCAACGGAGGTAGAATTAGCTTTGGCCTAACTCAGATTCCTAAGTTCGGAATATAGGAGACTTTTGGTCTAGAATAAACTTCTATGGTGTTTAGGCTAACTGCTGATCAGCATAGCCTTCGACTTTCAGCCCCAAGTTCTACCATAGATGACTAGAAATCCTTCTCGATCCACTTTTATGTTCCAGATGATAAAGTAATAGATATATCTACTCGACTGCTCCCTTCTCAAATTGCAGGAAACAGAAAAACCGAATCGAGAAATTATTTTATTATTTTGGAGCAATAACAAGACACGATAATGCGACTTTTGAGAGAATCAATTCAGTCCAACTCTGAATCTCTGGTCAACTGATAACAACGGCAATGAGCTATGAAGGAGAATCATTCAGGTATACGAAAATTCCACCACATACAAAGTAAAAAAGTTTCCTTTTGAACATGCTGAAGATTCTTGTTCCTTCTTCTTTTTGAAGAAGAAGAAGAAAAAGAAGAAAGAAAAGCACGAAATGAAGATTCTAGGGAAGAAACGAAGAATCTGATAAAAAAAATTCGTCCATTCCCAAATCCATTCAAGACACGAACGGAGATCAAGGGTCCTTCGACTTCTTCACTAAATCGAAAAGAATGGATAATGCGAGAGGAAACCGCACCTGATTTTGCGGATACGTCGAGAGAGCAGGCGTAAGACGGAAGCTTCTTCGTTATGGTTCTCCTCTTGTCTCGTTCGTCTTCGAACGAACGACCCGTCGTTCCTAACAGAGTTGCAGCTGTCTCCGTGGAGAGAAATAAAAAGGACCGGCCGACGACAGAACAGGCGTTAGTCTTTTAGTGCAGGCAAATTTTCATTCAACCCCCTATCATTTATGTCTTTCCGAACGTCCCTCAAAAGTTTAAAAAATATCAAAAAGCCTGTTTGAGTTTTTCGAATTCCTTTTTCTGATACCTATTCACAAAATTTCTCCACCGTACCCAAAAGCACTTGCTCGCCAGTGTCTATCGAGAAGACAAGTGAAACAAGCTTTATCAAACAAGTTTGCACAAGTTTTAACTCTATCTCGAGAATTTTTTTTTTATTATATATATAAAAGGTTTGCAATCACAGTTATGGTCTTATAGATGGGCATGCATATATATATATAGCCAGCAACGAAAGCACCTTCAATATAATTGAGATTTTGTCTTCTATGGTAAATCGATACGCGTGATGTAAACTCATGAAGGCCAATCCAACTCTCACTTTCCTCTGCTAGTTAGCAAGGCAAAGCTGCGTTCATGGCTTCAAATAATTAAGCAGCTAATATAAAGCAGTTATGCGATGCCATTAATTAACTCTCCCACCAACTGATTCAATGCACAATTCAATGTGAGTTTAGTATTTCTTCCACGGCACTAATCAAAATCTCGTGCCAAGACAGAGCTGAGAAGAGTCATGCATGGCAGGTGAAGAGCAGCTGGAAGCCTACAAATACTGTGCACAAGTGTGACCAAGTCGGCATTACTGCAAGCAGCTGTAAGCCTGAAGTTGTAGGTAGCTGTAAGCCGCCTGTGTTCGAGTTCTTCACAGAAACGAAGAGAACGGAAAAGCATGGCGCGGAGTGCCAAACAGTTCTGTTAGTCGAAGTAGAGAAATGGCCAACAGCATCGACTTCGACTCTTCGAGAAGAAAGGAAGAAGTTAAGCTGATAATATTAAATCTAGAGGGAGCATTTTACAAATAAGTTAAAATTCGGGAGTAAGATGAAAAATGTTGCGTTATTTACGTTATAACGCGCCAGCCGTTTTCTCTCTCCGTGCCGGTATTAACGCTGGTCTGGTTTTGTGCTTGATAATTAGTCGAGTTCGACGGATCTCTCCGCTCTAGCCGTCGACTTCAGATCTGAGGTGAGTTTTCCGCTCTTCCTTGATCTGTTTGCGTTTCCGTCGCCGTTGTTGGTTCGCGATGTTACTAGATCTTCAGGTGTCGTAGTCGGCGTTTCCGTCGCCGTTGTTGGTTCGCGATGCCTTGGTGGATCTGCTGACCTTTTCGATTTTGATGCTGGGAAGTGGAATTTTCGGTTTTCTATTTGTTTTTGCGGATTCTGCATTTGCGCTCTTCTTACCGCTAATTTACTCTAGACGATTGAGTTCATATGACGTTGAATCATAGAAAGGTCATTTTTTTCTCATCCTGGAACTGTTCATCTCTTCTCATAGATCTGCTGAATCGCGTGTTGTGACGAAGATCTTCCTCCGCTGTGCTTTGTTCACAATGGTATGGGTTACAATTCGATAACTATTGTTGGTTTCGTTTGTAACTTAAGTGCTCATTCTGTTCTTGCTAATTGTTTTTCATGCTCATTTATCCTGTCTATGCTGACTTGTTTTTAGAGAGAATCGGCAATCTAATCAAAATGACCTTGCATATGTTATATCTGTTAGTGATTGAGTGCGAACTCTTACATATTATTGAAACATATATCATTCAAGCTACGGAATTTAATTCATTTATGGACAAATTGCATTTATATTATATATCTTCAAATAATGGAATCAATACCGATCACCAGTACCAACTCCCATAGCCGACATGGGTTCTAGTATTAGTAACATCTACGTAAAAGAGAAAGGAAAACAGGAAGAGGCCCACAAAGGAGAAGCTATAGAAGAAGAGAAATAGGGAAAGGGGAAAGAGAAGAGACAAATGCGAAAAATGAAAGTTAAAAAAAAAAAAACTAGACAAACACATGGAGGTGTGAAAAGCATAAAAGGGAAAGGGAAATTAGAAAAATTAAATGGAAATATTGGTTATAACCTGTCCAACCAATATTAACTGACCTGTAATATTTATAACCTATTAAAATTTTATACAGATTATGAATTTTTTACATGCTTTTTTTTTTTCCAGAAAAAATGCTGAACCTAGCACTTATGTTTCACTTCTGGATCAGTTTCATTTGCATTCTTCTGAGAATAGAATATTTCAAATTTATAAATGAAAAGTTCAAAATGGATGACATCCCTGTGAAAATAAAATAAATGGCATTTGCACTTGACAGTGTTCAATGTCAAAGAATTTAACTAGAGAAACATATGTATTCCTGAGAGTGCACAGTACTTTGTCTTCCTCTGAGGCACAGATTGCTTATTTTCAATCCTCCATGAGTGGATCCTAAATAACTTCACTCCTTCCTTCATGGGGCATCCTTGTTTCATACAATCACTCATAGCATCATCAAAGTGTCAGCATGAATAAACACTGCTATTGATTAAGAGGACCTACATAGGCAATAAACATAATTGATGATATATTATATATACCATAACTAATATTTAGGAGTAGCGTGATACATAATGGTGATGAAAATAAGAATCAGAATATCCATGATGGTTGTAACCAATCTTCAGTGTGTTTGTAAATCATGTGGATAAGATTATTAATTGAGACTCCTTGCTAAGTACTTGTTTGGTATGGATCAGGTTGTTCTTGCTGCTTCCGTCGTAACTAAGTCAGGAAAAGGTAAGTTTCTCCAATTTTAGTTCAATAGTTCCAGTTCTTTCATTCAAATGCAGAATGGAAAAGGTTGTTGATTTAGTATCCATAAATGTTGACAACATATTATGTTACACAATCCTTTTTGTTTATCAAATGAAGAATTAGTTTCCTTGGCCCGTATTTCGTCAATTACTATCTCAACTTTATTTGATCTTTGTTTCTGTTGCTTGTTTAGCATGAGAATCTATGGTTGACTTAATATCCTAATATGTTGCACATTGCAAAATTGCCTGTTAACTAGGTATGCTTTCTTGTTAGCTAGTTATTGATCTGCATTCATTGTGGACTTGAGCTAACTAATTACAAGTATGATTAATATAAATTGATCTTAAACAAGTTTGAACATCATGTATAGGTCATATGAACTCTTTCGTCTACCTTAGGCATGGTCTCCAAATCTTATTTAACTTCTTGAAGCCGTCCTATTACAAATGCTGAAAGGCATCCTAACCCCATGACTCTTGTGTATTGCAGCCTTTTCTAAGCTTAGGTATACAAGCATATTCATTCTAAGTTACTTATCATTACCATATGTGAGTTTAATTGGAACTTGGAAGTTGCAATTTTGTATAATTCGGTGTTGAAGTCATGATTTTCTATCAGCATAACCTATGGTGATTTTCCTTGCAGCTGCAACTATAATTTCTTTTTTTTTTCCCAATTTAGTTTATATGCTGCCAAGGAGTGGAAGAAAGATGATGAACTTGAAGTTTGAATTAGCTATGTTGAAAAATGTAACAAATCAATCTTCCAACCAACATTGGTTGGAGACCATGCAGTCATCCCCTTTTTTGTTCCGTTGTTGTTGTTGTTATTATTATTATTATTATTATTCCATGTTCTAGACTAGTTTCATTTGATCACAAAAGGTGAGATTGTTGTCTAAGATTTCTCCTTCTATCTTAATTGCAGTGTTGGTTTCAAGGCAGTTTGTGGAGATGTCTCGAATAAGGATAGAAGGACTGCTTGCTGCCTTCCCTAAGCTGGTGGGAACAGGAAAACAACACACTTTCGTAGAGACTGAGAATGTGCGCTATGTGTACCAACCAATAGAAGCACTTTATCTCCTACTTGTGACAAACAAACAGAGTAACATTCTCGAAGACCTGGACACACTAAGACTCTTATCCAAACTTGTATCCTTTTTGCAATCAAAGGCCCGTTTGTCTTCATACTACTTCAGTCTTTTGCATGTCATTCTTTTTCTTGACTTGAGTGAATCTGCTTGGCTTTTTTTCACCTTTAAATTTGTTTCCTTAAATGCATATAGGTGCCTGAATATTCACCCTCACTAGATGAAGAGGGTATATGTAAGATGGCTTTTGAGCTCATTTTTGCTTTTGATGAAGCCATATCATTGGGCAACAAAGAAAATCTGACTGTAACACAAGTTAAACAATACTGTGAAATGGAGAGCCATGAAGAAAGATTGCATAAGTTGGTCATGCAAAACAAAATTAATGAGACTAGGGATATCATGAAGCGGAAAGCCAGTGAGATTGACAAAAGCAAGGTATATTTTAAATCTATACAGCATGATGTTCATGTATGCATAAAAAAATACAAGAGAACTAGTTAGTGAATAGACAACAATGGGACTTATTTATAAAACTCTTTATATATAATAATGTAAAGAGGGTTTTTGGGCTTGAGTAGAATATAATAGCAAAGATACAACTAAGATACATTCTTGTAGAGTTCATATACTTTTATTTCGTTGTTCAGACCTAGTGTAACCCTCAACCAAGGTTCTCGAATGTAGGTTTTAATTGTGAATCATTTTGGTGATTTTGCAAATCAAGAATTGCAAGGCTCATGTTTGAACATATAAATTTGTAAAAAAAATTCTACCTTACTAAAATTTGTAAAATATCTTATTTAACGCTATAATATGATTAACAAAAATAATAAATACAGCAACACAATGCCAAATAACATAACCATTCATGAAAATGAATGAGGTCGCCTATTCCTAACTTGCCTGAGTAAACTTATATCCTGAATCATGAATCGCCAATTCCTAACTGTATCAGCTCGATTCAAACTGTATTGGTCTGATTCTTGGTCGATTATGATTCAGGCATACATTTCAAATCATTTTGCCTCTGAATCAAATTGGACAATTTGCAGTGCGATTCAGTGTGAGTCACACAATTAGAACTACACATCAGATGATTCAAACTGTGAATTGAATGGTTTGAACTGCAAATTGGACCCATTATGATAACCATGTGCTCAACCTTTTTTCATTGGTGCTTGAGGCTAAATTGATCACTTGAATTGAAGGAGAATTAAATTTGAATATATGACATAGATTCAATAATAAGGGGGAAGAAAACTGAGAGGATATCTAAGATGGATGAATTTGAAGTTGTAACTAGGAGTGTTCGATATCTTAGAGCTATTATTCAAAAGGAAGAAGACATTGACAAAGATATCATTAACAATAGTGGATGGTTGAATGGAAAGGAAGGTAATTATGCAATCGACTCATGTGTGATTGTCATATGATTGTTGTGTGCACCTTAGATTAAATGGAAATTTTTATAACAATGTAGAACAATCTGATTTTATTATAAAAGGGCAGTTTGGTGCACGAAACTTCTGCCAATATGGGATGCTGGAAAGGGTTTATTTTTATGTAGTCTTCCCCTGCATTACAAGAGGTTGTTTTTGCGACTTGAATCCGTGATCACTAGGTCACGCAATAACAAGTTTACCATTGTGTCAATCTAGTTTTACTATAAAAGGGTAGTATGGTGTACGAAACTCCTGCCAATATGGGATGTTGGGAAGGATTTATTGTATGTAGCCTTACTCTGCATTGCAAGAGGTTGTTTTTGCGACTCGAATCCGTGATCACTAGGTCACGCGATAATAGAAAATATTTTAATAAGATATAAACATCTTAAAAAATAACTAGGAGATTATAGTTAGATGAGTTAGTTGTTAAAGGTGTGAGAGATAAGATCTATGTAGCCGGCCCAATATAGTGAAAATTAATACGGTTTATTGTCGTTGTCATCATTGTAATAAATATTTAAGTGTAGCCCAATTATTTACTAGCTTTGTTTATGATGCTAACATTCTCTTTGGCTCGTAGACCTCTGATCTTGGGTGTCTTATTTTCCTATTCTTTATAACCACAAGTAAATTGCTGTGAATAGAGATACTGTGAGTGCAGACTGCAGAGTTTTAATTGTCATTTTATAATTAATGCTGCTACTGTCTTGCATAATCTTATAAGCTTTAAAAATCTTAGTTTTTTTTTAAGGTAGCTTGCACAGGCAACGCAAATCTCAAGCATTTGGACATAGTTTATTAGTTTTATGGATAGTGGTGCTGCTATCTCTTGTTAATAGTTAGATATGTGAAAGTTGAGGTATCATATAATATCAGCTAGTTTTGAGATCTGTCTTGTTACAAGTTAAACACGGGAACACTGCAATACTATACTGCTTGATAATTAGCTTCTTTACTTAGAGATAAACTTCTAATTGTTTTTAGTTTTGTTGCATTTTTAATTAATCTCTCTATGAAATATAGCTTTGCAGATGGTATTCCTGACAATTTGAAATTCTTCATATCCATATATTTTATGCTTTGTTGAACTATTCCAAGATGCAATCTTCATGAATCACTGTACTGTACTTTGTTTTCACAGATTGAGAAAAACAGAGGCGATAAAGGAGGATTGATGGCTTTGTCTGGTCCTCGAAGAATTGAAAGTAGCTTTAATGACATGAGCATTTCCAATTCTGGAAGTGGTTTTGGCAGTGGATCTGGAATTGGATTGAGCACTGATGTGGAATCCTTCTCTAGTAAGCCCAAAGGTATATGTCATATGTGCTCTCTAAGCAACCATGTTATATTCATAATCATCTACCTGTGTCAATTCATGATGGTGAATTAACTTAGTTTTCACTCAGCATTCCTAATTAACTTGATTGACAACTGCTATCTCCTCTCCCTTTGGTGGAATGATGTTTCAGTCTTTTCAGCCCACTATCATCTCTGGTTTTCCTGCTTATTTAAGGCATTCCTTTTATTTTTCTGCTTCTTGGAAATTTCATTTAGTTTAATGGTTGTTTCATCATGGTTAGATTAAAAATCATTCTCTCCATTTTAGTTATTCTTCCACCACTGAAGGCTGTATGTTGTTTGCAAAAGTTGGTTACCCTGACAAGAAGGCAGTTCATGAAATTTACATCAGATCAGCTTAAAAGGAAGAGGAAGGGGTGGAGGGGGAAGAAGAATGAAAGACGAAGAAGAGCAAAAGGGAAGGAGACATTAAATTGCTTGTCTTTCCTGTCCTCCAGCAACATCCCACCGGACCTTTCTCCATGCTTCCCTATGTCGATCACCTTCACATGGTTGTTGGCTATGTGAAATGGCATGGCAAAAATGGTGCCACCATTTTGACTCCATTTTTGTTGCTTGAAATGTTATATCTTGCCCATATTGGACAAGACTTCACAAGATTTTTAACTATGAGTGGAGTATCAATCTTGTGGATTACATGCTTTTGCTTTGCTATCAAGACCAGTTCTCAGTCTTTCTCATCTATCTTGGGATTGGTAACAGTCATGCTATGTTGAATTAGTTAAAATAAGTGAGATTAAGAAGGAGAAGGCGAGCCTTGGCGCAACGGTAAGGTTGTTGCCTTGTGACCAAAAGGTCACGAATTCGAATTCTGGAAACAGTCTCTTGCAAAAAAGCAAGATAAGACTGCGTACAATGGATCATTCTCTGGGACTCCGCATGGCGGGAGCTTCTTGCACCGGACTGCTTAAAGTGAGATCAGGAAGGGTAGCAAAATCAAATAAAAGAACTGAGAGCATGTTGGTGCTGACTTGTGCCTTCCAACTGTAAGTGTTGGCATGGGTTCCTGTGTCGACCTGATCCTTGACTTTCTTCAAACCCCTTTCCTTTCCTAGTCTACATGCCCCATCCTCTTTTTCTTATCATCAGTGTTGGTCTTCACATTTCTTCCTTTAACGCGTATAATCTGCTGTTATCTTTGCTGATGTGTCATACCTCCTGTTAGTGGCTAAGCATCACAGTTGCTGCCTCCACAGCCTCAGTTTATTTCAATGCTGCCTCCACTATGCTCATAAGATTCTTCTTGGCACATCCATGCTAATTTTGGTTAGTGCATTAGATCGTTATCTCCTGCCCAGACAGTGATTGTTCTCTGTTTTGAGTGGCACACAAGAGTACAAACCTTGTCATAAAGCACAATGACGCAGAATTGTCAAACAGTCGATATTGACAACTTGTTTTAGTGCTAGCCTCGACATTATGCTATCGGTGTCATCTTGGATGGCACACTAAACCTTGCTGCCTTTTGGCAACAAAAAACTAAATAAAAAAAAAAAAATCAACATCTGCCAGTATCTGGTATTTGGCATGGTAAATATCTTTGCAAGTTTTCATTTATTGATCATATACTTAGACCTTGAATATGATGGGTTTCTATCGATCACAACACCCTGAGTTATCTTAAAGCTTTTTTTTTTCTTTATGCAAGAAACATTGATATAATACTAGAGAACCATAATATGGAAGTTTTCAGAAAATCGAGCATCCTTATTGATTCCTGATTAGTTTTTTATTTTTCATTGTACATAGAGATGCTTATAGTCAAGTGGGCACGAAACAACAACCACAGGCTATGTTACCCAATTAGCCCAGCTAAATGGATTTTATCCTACAATGTACTCTTACTATGGCCACGTCTTTAATATTGCTCTAGTTATTTAGGACTTTTATATTAAATTGAATCTTTGTCAGTCTCCTTTTTTTCCCTCTGCCTTCAATTTTAATTGATCGTCTTGGTTTTATTTGTCACCTTTGAACATCTCCATTCAAAAAATGTTTTATAAGTGTTTATATAACATAATTATAATTGCTATGCACTCTTTTATAAATTCCATTACAATTTCTGTCTGCAACTCTATGCTTTTTCTTAGTCAAAGGAAATCATGTGTATATTATTTTTCCTCTAATTTTTCTGTCAGTTCTCTTATTAAATAAAGAGTACTATATATATTATGTTTAAGTTGAAACAATACTTTGTTATCGCATAAGGTGTTGTATCGAATGACCAAAAGTTATATTTGGTTTTGTATTCTCATATTCATGGGTAAACATGATTTGATGATGTGGATGATAATGCTTTATACAAAGTTTTCAATCATGTAAAGCATATGAAGGCTTTATATAAATACAATTATAGATCATGATGGTGATGCTTACTAAACTAGTATCAACTTTATGTACATCTACAGATAGTCCAAGCAATGAAAATAACTTGAATGAAGCATAATCCATGTGGAAATGTTTGCCATTATGTTAAACTGTTTTTATTTTACTCACTGAAGATTCTGCTCATTCAGGCCGTCCATCTGCATCTGCTACTGCTCCCTCAAAAGGCCTTGGTATGAAGTTAGGGAAAACACAAAAGACAAACCAGTTTTTGGAGTCTTTAAAAGCTGAAGGAGAAGTTATTCTCGAGGATGTGCAACCAACTGTTGCTCTGTCAAAATCCTCTCTTCCACCAACTGACCCTGTCACATTGGCCATTGAAGAGAGATTAAATGTTGTCATCAGGAGGGACGGTGGTATTAACAACTTTGACATCCAGGGAACTCTTTCCCTGCAGATTCTTAACCAGGAAGATGGATTTGTGCAGCTTCAGGTTTATTTTTTTCCCGCCTGTCAAAATTGCATAGAAACTGTGAAGTTTCCCTTCTACATCAAAAACTTTTCTGTTTGATTATGGTTGATTTTTCTTCGTCTATCTAGGGTCAGTATACCAATCAATTGCTCAGACATGCTGATATGCAACCAACTACTAGCTATTAATGTGAAAGTAGATTATAATGAAGTAAACTAATAAATCTATATAGTAAACTCAGCAGCCTAAAAATTCTAGCGCAGCCAACACAACTGCACTCCTGAAATTGGAGGGAGAACAAATGCAAACAAATATGTCAACTGGAGAAAAAAAATATGAGCATATGCAGCCACCAACTTTGTTATCTCCAGCGGTTAGTCACCTGGCAATAATTCCCCATTGATCCCCATGTAGTCTTAAAAAAAGGAATATGAACATATAAACATGACTAAGCCTAACAATAAAGATGTACCATCAATACTTTCAATAAGCATCCAAGTCACTTGAATGCAACAATAAAATTAACTCACAAATGCAACGACCCTAAACAGTGGAATAGACACCATCCACAATATAACATCAAACTCCATCATGTGTGTTGCATCTCAAGCCACAATATAACTATCAACACCCAAAGTATACAATATAGCATTAACAAAAATGCAACCGAACGACATGCCTACACAATCAATGAGACAACCTATGAATTCAAAAACAGAAGAATCACTGAAATTTTATGTATATAAGCACTACCTGTGGCATCATATCTAGGCTTTGATGCTTATTATCAGGCATCTACTCGTACTGTATAAATTAGTGTTTTGTTGTTATGAATGAATTGCAGTTTTTCCTTATCCATCTGGTATTTGGATTCAGTAATCCTACTCTACCATTGGATCTAAGTTAACTTGGATTCAGATCCTTGTATGATAATTTTCTTAGACCTGTTATACCTGGGGTCCAACTCTGTCCTATCTGAGAACATGAGCAAATGCTCCAAGTGGCTTCATATCTGATATTTCCTTTTGACGGGAATTTTTTTAAATATATTTTACATTTTACACTTAATGTGGTTTGTAGTTCTTTGTGGTGCCTTGTTATTTTTTTTTTTCTGAGAGCAAATAGATGAAAAATGTTATTATGGTCACACATTATCATGGCAACTGTAGTTTTATTAAGTATATTGGAAGGAAAGCAGTTTATGGTAAAGTCATTTGGTAGAGATTGGTGCATTGCCTCACAACTCATTGAAATTTCATACCTGTTCATATCTTTTTCCAACTGTGGTTGTTTGGAAGTTCTATGCCTAAAAATAAGCAAATAACCATCCTTTTCTACAAGATGGTGTTTTTTACCAAGTTGATAAAGAACTTATAGCTTTATGCCAAGGTCAATTGGGGTGGAACATATTTTTCAACGAATTCAATTTCTTGTTAAACTCACAGTTGTGATTGGAAACTTGTTCTTTTCCCATTTGTTTCCAGATTGAAAATCAAGATGTTCCTGGCCTTAGCTTCAAAACCCATCCTAATATCAACAAAGAGTTATTCAACAGCAAGCACATTATAGGATTGAAAGATCCCAACAGGCCATTCCCTGCGGGTCAAAATGATGTTGGTCTTATGAAGTGGAGAATTCAGGGCATGGATGAAGCTTCTTTGCCTTTGACTGGTTGGTATTACATCTTTGTACTAACCCTTGTCAATAAAGTGCATTCTCTAACTATAACCTCATTTATCTACAGTCAATTGCTGGCCCTCTGTTTCTGGTGGTGAAACTTACGTGAACATAGAGTATGAAGCATCAGAATCATTTGACTTGCAGAATGTTGTAATCTCCATACCGCTCCCTGCACTTAGGGAGCCGCCGAGTGTAAGGCAGATAGATGGAGAATGGAAGTAAGTACTTGAATTTTTTTCCCCACTAAAATGGATATAATCATCCCTCATCTGATGCTTAGAAATTTCTCACATAGTAGGGTCTCATTTAGTAAAGATAAACAAGCAAACATAACTCTTCCAAAAGTCGTCACTTTATGTTGTGCAATCTCTGGAACTTTGGTAATTTCCTTTTGCACTAACCTAATTCTACAGGATAATTGAGGAGTTTCTGCAAATTGAATAAATCACTCAAATTATCAGAGTATATATTTTACTTGATTGGAGCCCAATCTGCTTTTAAGTACCCTCTATGATTTGAACCCGGCTTTGAAGATTCTGATTCTTAGACTTTCAGAAGGATATCCATGAAACCTCCTGCTGGTGATTATTTTATCAGGCATACAGGAGTCCAAGAAGTACCATCTCCTGGTACTTTGGGAGCTTAAAACAGATACGTCAATGAAATAACAAGAGCATTATGCTAATATATATCTAGGTTACTAGAGGGATACATGGGGGGCTAGAATATGAGAAAATGAGTTTAAAAAGTAGATCTCTTGATTTTGGACAATTTTTAGTCATGAAGATTGCACGAAAGCACAACCCGATGCTGTTTTTCATCCAAAGTTTCCTTTGGTTTGTCTGTGGATTGTATTTTTTTTTTCCCTTGTTGCTATCTTTAAGTTGTACTAGTAAAATCCAGTTGTCTTGTTTCTCCTTTAACTGCTTTCTTTCTAAATTTATGCATAGGTATGACTCCAGAAATTCCACATTGGATTGGTCCATTCTTCTAATCGATCATGCTAATCGCAGGTTGAAGAATCATTCTACATTCAATTAATCTCAATCATCCTGCCCTCTCTGGGTTCATCTAACTGTTTTTCCTTTTTTTTTTTTCATTGTTAGTGGATCAATGGAATTTGTTGTGCCTCCGGCTGATTCATCAGCATTTTTCCCCATTACTGTCAGATTTACTGCTGCAAGCACATATAGTGATGTTAAGGTGAGTAAATCAGTGGATTAATACCTTCAGTTTTGTCATGCATGGATTATTTATTGTTGTCGCTTCACAATCTGAGATCTGGAAACATGTCAGGTTGCAAATGTCATTCCACTCAGGGACAATGCTCCTCCAAAATACTCTCAAAGGCTTCAGTTGATCACAGATACCTACCAAGTTGTTTGATCATGACAGATATTTGCTGGCAGCTCGAACCATTCTGCTTTCCAATATTCTTGCTTGTCCAGAAGGACCTCTTTATTTTAACAAAAAACAATTTTGTTTCGGTTACAAATATCGATGATTGTTGACCTGCGAAAAAAATTAGCAAGGTGAGTCATGTATGAGCTGGTTCAATAGGTGTGTGCATCCGGTTCATGGATCCCATAATATTTCTGAATTTCCCTATGCTTGGTGATTTCATATCATATCGGAGCTCATTGCTCTAGAAGAAAAATTATTTGCCTAAATCATTTATAACATTTTTAAAAGAACTAATAAATAGATCATTATCTTATTTTTTTTTCTTATAAAATTATCATTCTCTAATTTTCATTTCTCCATTTTAAACAATACCTATTTTGTTTCATTCACTGAACCATAGTTTCCTAAAAGGAGAGATGTAAATCGAGCTAGATCAATCAGATTCTTGACACTTCTAGTTCGTTAAAGGGGTATGGTACACGTGGATGATTCGTGCTCTTCTTCTCCTACAACTCAGCCAGGCCCGATCGGTAGGTGGCCTACGCGATGGAAACCAAGTGAGATAGAGGGAGAATGGGAGCCACAGTCACGCCTTCTATGTCGAGAGTTTGGGTTCGGCATTGAGAGGACGAGGTCCTTGCACAAGGCTTCGAGAGAAGTTTTCGACGTCAGAGAATTTGACGATGTGATAGCACAGGTGATTTTCCCATGAAAAATCTTCACTTCGGGAATGGATTGCTGGAATTGGATAATGCAAGATTTGTCGGAATCATCCATGAGCCTCCCCTTCACCCTCACAGTAGGAACGAAATTCTTAAACTTTGTAACAGACGCTGCAATGTACACAGACAGGGTTGCGGCCTTTTTCCTCACACATCTACAAAGCGATTCGGTTTGAGGAACGACGATAGAGTCTCTGGCAATTTTGGCACGAGACTGACTTACAAACGGCGGCTAAAAGTGGAGGATGGAGAGAAGCTTACGAGCAACAGACTTGCAAAGAGGTTTAAAGTTGAAGACCTCTCTTCGATGTGTGGGAAAGAACAAAAAAGAAAAAGGAAAAAAAAAATCGTTTGCAAGTCGTTTTGTCCTAAACATACTTCTTTTTTTTACCAACGAGGAAAATTTTCCTGCTGGTGCAATTCTTCTATCATACAAAAGGAGAATTTCAAAACAAACGCCGAAACCACTGTATCTTGTCTGTTAAGAAATTGTATATACAATATTTCCCTATTAAAAAAAAAATCAAACTATGATGTTTAGTAATCCGTATACCCTGCCCGCTAAGAATATTCGGGCACAAAAAATGACATGATACAAAACATAAACACAAGGTGTGACATTCCCGGTGCACAAAATCCTGCCAATGCAAGGTAAAAGAATCTATTGTATACAATCTTCTTCTACTTGCTCGTTGAATGTTAAGACATGACATATAATGAGCTTTACAAATAAGCAAAAGAAGATAGACATTTAGTAGTCAATGCAGACATGAAGAAAGGTACCTGATCAGTTCCTGGATTGCGGTAACTTGCTCGAGCATTAGAGATGAGCTAGATCACCTTGTAACCGAATATAAATAACCTAAGCATCCTGGTAATCTGGCTCACTTTGTGCAGACCATGCTGGTGATCTTAAACTGGCTAGTTTCCTTGACTTTGGAGAAATTAAGAGTGCTTTCTCCAAATCTGATTGCTTGAGTGGTCTTGGGCCCTGATGATAAGAGTAAGACGGAGATTGAAGCATTCATGGTTTCAGCTTATAAAAGTTCAGCTAGCAATAGCAATTATATAGAAACAAGGGGCAAAAAAAGAAACATGCTATAAATTAAGAGATTGCTGCAAAAAAAAAAAAAAAAACTTTGTTTTATTTTAGTTAAGTTAGAAGCCTTCCACAGCATGATTTTTAAATGAGAATCTCTTTAATAAGTTTTAGTAAGCAAGATCCTCATTAAGTTTGACAAAAGGGGAAAAAAAACTGAATACCAATTTTGTAGAAAGCTTTTGTCAATTACGTCAGGATTAAGGGCTCACAGAGAAATGAAGATACAACAATGAAATGAATAACAAACACAATCATTGACAGGCCATCATTAAACTCTAGTGGCCGGGCGAGAAAAATGGTTGGAAGTGCATCTCAGATGGAATGGACTTGCCATGTGAAGATCACATATGAAATCCTAAATTAGGCTCAAATTCATCAGGCATCAAGGAAAAAGTTGGAGGGAGGGATTTGCATTGTTAAGGGGCAAAATGAGGATGCGTTTCTCAAGGCCACATGAAACACAGTACTGGAGAATAATTCAGACGGGTTGAGATTTGCAGATGTATGCGTTGGTCAATGCTGAATGGATACCCAAAAGTTCTAAAAAGGAACTACTTAGCGTAAACAAACTTTTGAAGAGCTGAAAATAAAAAACTATCTCACTTGCTGAAGAATTATTTGATATTAATGAAATATACTCACTCTGGATGCCATCCCATTCTTCTCATCATTGAGTAACTCTCTGACTGGAAAATAGGCTGCTTGTTTGCACAGTTCAAGCAAATCTGAACCACTAAAATCATGACACAAGGTAGCTATGTACTCATAATCAATGTTTTCTTCAACATTTTCACCCTTGACTATCACTTTTAGTATCTTGGCCCTCTCACTTTGATCAGGCATGCCAATTTCAAAAGTTTGGGTAAATCGCCTCTGTATTGCCTCATCTAGTTCTGATGGCCGATTTGTAGCAGCAAGAACTATCACACGAGCATTCCCTGCAAAGGAAAGAAAAAGGTATATTAATATTTGTCCCTAGCAACCAGCATTGTAGATGCTCAAGGTTAAGCAAATATATCCGTAATAAAAAAAGAGAGTGCAGAACATTCTTAATTAGTGGTGTCATACTAAAAATCAAATTCAAACGCAGCATTTGCCTGTCTTTTCTTATATGGCGTTCCTGTACTATCTTTAACAATCAGTCATTTCTGATAGCTAGGCTAATGGATTGCTATGTCCTACATGGAATGTACATAAGAATGCAACTTGAATTTGATATGACATTGCCGAATGGAATCACTAAATCAGTTTTCCTTTTTTTTTTTTTTTTTGATAGCTAGGCAAATGGAATCAATAAATCATGCATGACATGGACATAGGAATGCAGCTTGAATAATAAGGTTTTTGCTTGGCAAAACAATGAATCTAACTGCAACAGTCAGACAAAATCACAAGAATAAAAAGGCATACTAGAGGATTAAGATACTCTAACTCGATGAATGAACAACTTGACTAATAAAACTAAATTATTTGATATGAAACATTGTTGCATTATAATGTCTTGGGATATTGAGAGCATAAAGGGGGTTTTCCTCATCAGAAAAATCATATAAAAGGAGAAGCATACCAGGTAAATGATAAAAGTAAAAGTAGGAAACTAGGAATACTGTTGGTTAAGAACAAGCATCACATAATCCCATGGAAGGAAATGAAGCATATATTCACGAGATAGACTCAACTGAATCTGGGAAAATGCCAAGGAGAATCTGAAACTTACGATCGGTGGTGAAACCATCCCACAAGGACATGAACTCAGTTTTCATGCTAGTCAATGCTTCATGGTCTGTTTTCTGTCGCTGACCCAAAAAACTATCGACCTCATCGATGAAAATGATAGCAGGTTGTAGCTTATCAGCAAGGGTAAAAACAGCAGAAACTGCAATAGAACCAGTGTAAATGTAAGCAAACAATAGTTTAGAAAAATAGGTGAACGTATATCTTAGCAGATGTTGTATTCCCATATAAAGTAAAATCAACAGCCATTCAGGATTCAGATCTAAAGAATCTGTGCCTTCTTGTACTAAACAATAGTTATGTTCATATGGTACGTATGAAACTCATGAGGTATGATCCAGCCAGAGGCACACTTAATAATGTTAAATTAACATATTTGTGATCCTAAAACCAGAACCACAATCAAGATGTATGCCTGAAGCAATGATTCTATTCATGTTGGAACCATAATACATTAGAAAGATGATGTGGCACAAAGCGGTTCTGCTGGGAGATCTGATTAAGGTTAAAGCACTTACCCTCTTAAGCTTGGCCCACTAACCGCCAATCAACCAACCACCTACCACCTAGAACTACATTTTTAATACTTTCATAATGTTTTAAATGAATAAATAAATAAAACTCTTCCTTCTTCACAATTAATATTTCTAATCTCATTTTCCTTCTTTTAAATACAACTGCTTTAACAGCAAGAAAAAGAAACTCGATCCATTTTAAAGAATGACGAGAGTGTAGTGACAATATTGTGAGAGAACTATGAATAGTTGGTTAGTTAATTTCTGCATATATTGTTTTGGAACTACAAAAGATATCAGCTACTTTTTCTTTGTTTATATCACAAAATAAAAGAGGTGCAAAGGTTTGTACCTTCACTAATCTTGAAGAATGACAAATTTTTTCTTCTTGACACGTGTTATCATAACATATTCTAAAAATGGGGTTCCAGATGTCATGAAGTAGACACAATAAGCACAGAAAAAGAATTAAAAGTAAATTACTTTAAAAATTTATTAATCAATATAACCACAAGGCATGCCAATAAATAATATGTAAATATATAAAACATTAAGCTCACTTCACAGAATAATAAAAACTTGACTTACCAAGTTTCTGAGCATCCCCAAACCATTTGCTCATCAAATTTGAGATCCTCACATTAATAAAAACTGCACCAGACTCTTTTGCTAAAGCCTTGGCTAACATTGTCTTTCCTGTTCCAGGTGGACCATACAACAGAACTCCCTTTTGTGGGCTAAGTAGTTTTCCTTGTGAAAACAACTGGGGTCTACGAAGCGGAAGAATGACCAATTCAAATAGTGCTTGCTTGACATGTTCTAAGCCACCAATACACTCAAATTCAATATCAATGTGATCAGGATTTATAACATCGCACAATATTACATCCTGCGAAATGAATATAAACATCATTATTAATTTTTTTTAATCTAACTATAATTTAAGTGCTCGAGGTACTAGTTAATAGTTCCTACCAAAAGTTAAAGACCTTATGAGTAGCAACTGCCATTATCTACTAAAATATTGTCATTATTTGCTCAGATATGAATTCCAACCTTATAAATAATAAATTAGTTTGTCCATTACAAACTCTACGTATTGACTATAAGAAGGCAAACTAGCTAATGTAAATCCTACAGATATGTCAATAATCTTAAAAAATAATATGCTAGTTTGTCCACCATAGTCTATACATATTGACCATAAGAAGGCCAACTAGTACATGAAAATCCTACCGATATGTCAACTAGCTATATATTTCATCACTTGTATCTTGATCACCTAGGAATCACCTTGAAGAATCCTAGGACAATGTCTTCTTTAAAAAGCATATACAACATGCAGTCGAATGCATATGTGGTATCAAAAGGAATATGTAGGATGCATAAGTTGTCATTATTAAAAAAAATATACATGACTAACTCTATAGATAAAATACAATAATAGTTGTTGCCAATTTTTTTATCAAAAAAAAAAAAAAAAAAAAAAAAAAAAAATATATATATATATATATATATATATATATATATATATATATATATATATATATATCATAATGAACAAGGAATTTGCAAATAAAATTATTTTATAGAAAGGTTTGAAATCTCATTTTAAGCCAAAGAATTGGACTCCTACTACAACAAAACTAGCATGCCATATCGGATCATCCTAACATACCAAGGAGGAAGAGCAGAAGATGAAAAAGAAAAAGAAGATGAGAGGGAAGAAAAGAAGGGATAATAAATCCCTAGCCAATCCCTTTGTTATGTCATTCCAAAGTTGTTTTGACATTCAAAATAGCATCATTTTGTCATTTACAACCAGGGAACAAGGGCTAAAGCTTGAGCGTTGTTGGCTTGGGTGAAGGATGAGCTTGCAACAAAGATAAGGTCAAGAAGAAGACCTTGTGTCACATAGGCAAAGGATGAGCTCACAACTTGAACTCATAAATGACGTTGCAAACAAAGGTTGAGCTCATGAATAACATAGCAGACGAAGGATGAGCTCATAGACAACGTTGCAAACAAAGAATGAGCTTGCAACAAAAGATCTACATGTGCAAAGGAGATTTTGTACCTTCTCACATGTCAGTTTGAAACCAAGGTTTATAGTACTTATTTTCAAGCAATCTTTTGTGGTACTCAAGAAACAAGAGGTTATATGGAAGCCTAGTAATTTTCTTTAAGGAATATAACTATAGTTAAATTCTTCACACTGTTTCAGTTAAGCCAAGATGGGATTTATTAATTTCTATCATTGCATTGATGTAATCAAAGTGACCTTTATTCTAAACCTTCTGATAAAGTATTCATTTAAAATTATTGTACCATATTTTTATGAAAGGAAATTGCAGCAACATAGATAGAAAATGCTCACAACTTAACTATAGATGTCTAGCAAGTAGCAAAGTGAAGGCATATACCTTTGACAAATTTGTACTGGTGACTTCTGATGCCCATCTCAGGCTTAAATTCTTGGGTTGTTAATGCTTACGAGAAACATGTAGAGATGAAGGAGAATCAATGGATCAAATTCGGTGTTTACAATTACAACAACAACAACAACAAAGCCTTATCCAACTAGGTGGGGTCGGCTATATGAATCCTTCTACGTCATTGGACCATATCCCCTACTATATCATCATCCATATTTAATAAATTTTATCTTATTTTATTGTTGCTAACCAAGTTTTTTTTTTATCTTCCTCTTCCTCGTTTGATGTGTATATTTGTCATCGTTTCACATCGCCTAACTGGAGCATTTATTGGCCGTCTAAGTACATGTCCATACTACCTTAAACATGTCTTTTGGAGCTTTCCTTCAATAGATGCAACATCGACTTTTTCTCTAATGTTCTCATTCCTTATTCTGTCCATCCTCGTATGTCCGCACATCCACCTTAACATCAAATTTGGTGTTTAATGTGGTAAAGATACAAATTTCAAGAAATCAAGTGTTATAACTGTAACTTTTAACAAGATTGGATCTGAAAGTTAAAAAAAATACATTAATTATCAAACATAGAAGACAAAGCAGAACTTTATGCATAGCAATATTTAACAAAAACGAATTAGAAAGTTCACGTCATACAAATTACTTGTTAAACACTGAGTACCAGGTTAGATCTTGATCCATAGTGACTACAATTCAGAAAGACAATGAGAACAAAATAATAACCCATAATATATATCAGGGGCACAACCCAATATATTACAGGCCAAGCAAGACCCAATGCTTGTGGAACTGTGAATGACTCATCTTTATATTTTTCAGATACATGCAAGCAAGTATTACCTAGGAAGGAGGAAAAACATGACATAACAACTCAATATAGCAAAGCTGACATATGCCTAAAGCAAATACTTCACATTGAATAGAGAAACACAGAGGTGTTGTGGTAGAAAGTAGAGGAAGCTAAAGCAAACAGATACAAAGCAAACAGATACTTCATGAGAATCCTTCACATGACAGACCATACTACAAATTGAGACTACGGGGCAATGCTCAATATGAAGTAATCTATACTAAAATCTACTACAAACTCATTAACTGAATTGTCTTAACAAGTTAGACCAATCTGACTAAATACAGTTTGCAACCAAAAGCATAAGTTTGTCATTAAGGTCTTATTTATAATAAAGCTCTAAAGTGTTATTTATATCCGCAAGGTAAATTGGGTATGTCAAGATTATTATATTTACAGAAGGATAAGTATCATACTTAACCACGGATTACTAAAAGATAGCTCAAGCCTTAGCCAACATGAATCTCAGTTGCAGAAGTTACTAAAGTTTCCAATTTCGTCAAATTGTCTAGGGTAAACTTTAAAGTTCAGTCTCACTCCACACCTCTATTTGTCTTAAAGGCTTGTCATAATGAAACGTCTTATAATGCTACAACACAAAGTGCAACTAGTTGAAAAGATACTGGAGAAAATATACACAAGCTGGCACGATTATAAACTTGAAATTTGCTAACGGGAGGATCGAAATATCAATAAAAACGTGTAACTACTTAACTAGCAAGTGAAAATCAACACAAAAAAAAAATTCACTATTTCAGCCAGCAGAACAAACCCTAGGCATGTTGCTGTCTGGGTTATAGACACTTCAAGGTCCGACAGAAGATAAAATTTCATATACAAAAGCAACCACTAGATGCCGGACGGCAGGAAAGGTACAAGTGTAGCCTGAATCGGATCTAACACCATCGAGGAAAGGGGGAAGGGATAACGAGAGACGAAACAGAACAAGAATACTACCTCGTATTGGTTGGTCTGGATGAGAGGTCGGCCGAGGCGCTTGGCGATCTCCTTCTTGTGCTCGAGGGTCTTCTTGCTGTCGGCCCGATCAGGGTCGAGTTGGCGCAACCCGATGAACATAACAAGAGAACTCAGCACTGCGCTCGCTGCATAAAGTATGAGCTCCTGGAGGAACCTAGACCCCCATGGCAGCATCTTCTTCCTGCTCCCCCTTCCGATTCTCCTGCTCCCTCTCCGCCTTCCTTCGCGAGATTTCTACGAATGGATCAGACAGCAAGGGCAAGGCTTTGAAATTCCACGCCCATTTATAGCTCCAAAATCTGGGAGCTCGGAATTTTGTTTTTACTAAATTTTATTTATTTTATCCTTCTGAATTACTTACATATCAAAAAAATAAAAAACATTTCAACAATAAAAATATTTTATACAGATTTTAAAATAAATATTAAATAACAGAAATATATATATATGATTGAATTTTTATATATTATTGATAATTCATTCATCCTTAATATTTTGTCAATCAATTTCATAATTAATACGAAAAAGATAAATTATAAATGACATATTGTTCAATTCAAAATTAATGTGATAGAAGGATAGATATTTTAAAAGATTTATAATCTTAAAAGATTAATATTTATTTATTAATATAATTTTATTATCGTACTAATTAATAGATCGAACTTTTATATATTATTGCTTATGGAAGTTCAGGGTAAAAAAATAAAAGATTTCGCGTAAACGATTGATTTTCCAAGCCCGAGGCCCATCCAAAACCGTCCATCATAGTTTTGAGTTTCATCCGGTCCGTCCATTTAGTTGTCTTGGCACCTCGACGGAAACGTACGTCCCGAACTCGTAGCCAATCGCGTTAAAAACCGGCCCTTTCTCTCCCTTTCAATCCCTCAACTGGAAATCGTCCGAGGACGAGGAACCTCCCTCCTCGAACCGCGAAAATTAGGGTTCTTTTTGAAACCCTAGATTTGGATCCACCCGATCCATGGATAAAGTAGTAGGAGAGGGAGCTTTGGCCTTGGTCGAGCCCCATCCCTGGGACGATGAGCACACGCAGCTGGAGGCTGTCGAGGTCGGCCTAACACAATGCGACCAGGCGGAGCGCAGAGGTGAAGCGGGCTATTCCCCCGTTTCTAAGAGCTCCTCCCACGCGTTGCCTCCCTCCGGGTTTGATGCGGCTGCGCCGGTTCTTATCGAGGCGCCGGAGCCCCTAGCGGATGCCAGTCCTGCTTGTGATAGTGGTGCCAAGGATGGGCGGGTGGAGATGATCGAAGTGGATGGCACGTCGAATCCTCAGAGTGAGCAGGCATCTGGTTGTGTGACTGAGCTATCAGTGCCACCGGACTCCGTTGCTCCGCTATCTGACGAAGGAGCTGAGAAAGCTAACGCCTTTGAGGTTGATTCTCCCAGCACCGCTGTGGATGATGCTGATATCCTTCAAGAGGAGGGAAAGATAGAGAGCAATCATATTCTGCAATGTCATAAAGGGAACAACAGCGAGCATGAAGAAATTTTGATGTCTCAGGGCCCACCTGATGCGTCCAACTGTGATCTTGATGGAGGTAATTCAAACATCCCCGCCTCAGACGCTGCCGCTATCATCATTTCCAGCCATGCCACCGCTCCTGCTGTTTCTTTAGATATGGATGTGTCAAACATGGAGGTGGATGCAGCTACGAGTTTGCAGCATTGCAAGGACAGTGTCCAGGGAGTAGTAATGCATTCTCAAGAATCATCTGCTGTTTTTCCCTTCGATTCTGATGGCCTGAAATTTGCAGCCTTTGTAAGTGATGATGTCACTGCTGCCTTAGGCAATGCTGATGTTGTGGAGGAGGCAGTTTTAAAAACTGATGTGGGTAGGTTGCCAGTTTCTGAATTGCAGCAAGGGAAGGAGGAGGACAGTATTAGGGAGGCATCTTCTGTGCCTCAGAGCTCCTACACCGCGCCATCCCCTGGTTTTGATGGTGATGTTTTGAACTTTGGTGCCATTGAGATTGTTAATGTTCCCACCACTACAGTTGGTGATGCTGCTGTCCACTTAGCAACGTTGAAGATGGATGTTGATAATGCACCAGTTGTTGCAGGCGAGCAGGTTGCCTGTGAAGAAGCTGATGTTTTGATGCGTGTGCCATCCTCCATTAGTGATAGTGTACTTGAGAAAGTAGCGTCATCTGTGCCTATTACTGGTGCTTCACCACGCGATAATGATGCTATGAAAGTGGATATGGCATTCACAGATATGGATAAACTGGACAATGTGACACTTCCCATATGTGAACAGATGGAGGATGTTGCGGTGGCAGATATTTCGATGTCCAAAGATTCATCTTCTGTGTTTCCTTTTGATGCTGATAGTGAACTTCAGAACATTATCGCACTTGAGCCTGATATAACCACCATTTCACATGAAAGTGCTGATGTTGTGGGTGATGAGGCAATGCAGATGGATGCAGATGCTGATGCTGGTGCTGATGTTGATGCTGATGCTGATGCTGATGCAGATGTTGATGTTGATGCTGATGATACACCTGCTGTTGTCCGAAGAGGTGGACGAAGGAAGAGGGGTCGACCATCAAGGACTCAGGTTGTTAAAACTCCCTCAAAGCAGAAAGAAGATGAAGAGGTGTGCTTTATTTGCTTTGATGGAGGTGATCTTGTAGTTTGTGATCGTAGGTTAGTAGAACACATCTTTCATTTCTTCTTTCTTTCCCTTTTTTTATTGTTTATATCCCCTTTTTGGTTTCCAGGGGTTGCCCGAAGGTGTACCATCCTTCATGTGTCAATCGAGATGAGGCTTTTTTCCGTGCAAAAGGTCGTTGGACTTGTGGTATGTTTCTTTCCCCCTTGTTCTCTTTCTCTTATGTTTCTTTTCTTTGTTTGTGTACTTGGATATTTTTGTTGATCATGGAATTGAATATGTCATACTACTTTTAATAACTGAACCCTTATTTTCATATATATCAGACTAGTTTTTTTGGGGACCTTAAAGAGAAGGCTTTTGATACATATTTTTTGTTTCCTACTATTGTTAAGTATACCTTAACTAATTAAAGATAATATTTTAGTTCATGCCAAAGAGTACATAACACATTGGTTATAAAAAAATTCGATAAATTTCGAATTTATTGATAATTTTTTAGCTATCCAGTATCTATTCTTTGAAGAATTATAGGAAAGTATTTGATGTTGTAGTCCAACCAAATATACCAAAACCCAATGCCATTCCTACCTGAGGATACATCGATTGACCACCCTCTTTTTAGGTTTGTCTAAAGAGTTGTCCACTGTTTTGATTGATTATACCTGGCCAATTGAGTGTGGAACATGTAAATTTGTTTTAGTGAAAGAAGAATGACATGGGAATAACATGGCATGACAAAACCATAGATATTTATAAAATTGTTGCAAATACTGTATATGCCCACTAGACAAAGTCTATATTTTTCAGTTTTCACGTGTGGAAGATTATATTTGATAGATAATGCCAAAGTATGCTCATCTTCCTTGAGAGTATTAGGGTGAAAAGGTCCATGTAACTAATTACAAATTAGTTGGATTTCATAAATTACTATCAGGAGCAAGTCAAATGTTCAATATCAACCACAAGCCTATATGAATACTTGATGAATGACAACTCGAAAAACAATGAGCCCCATCTATTGGACTTGATTATGTGAATCTTAATATTTTTCTCGGTATCGAGTTGTATATAAGGCTACGTCACAAGTAATACCATGATCTTTTAGATCATTTATAAATTTTAAGTATCACAAATAGTACTAAAGTATTTTATATCACTTTTAATTATGTTAAATGGATCTTTCTTCTGCCTCCTTTTATCTCTTACACTATTTGCTCTAGTTTATTCAACTCATCTCACTTTAGAATCTATCAATCATCTTTGAGAATGCCCATACTGCATTTATTTTTCTCAGTTTTTTCTTATAACAAAGCCACATGAAATGCATAATTAAGTTTATTTTATATTTTCTAGTAACTTTATCATCATCTTAACAACATTTTTTGCATGATTAAGTTTTACATATGTTTTTCAACTGTCCAACACACTAACCTTCAATATATGGTTGATTAATGTCATAATGTTTTATTTTTTAGTCAAAGGGGCATGCTAAAATTTGACTTGGCTCCAAAACCTCTTCTCCATTTTAACACCCTAATCTTAAAACTATTTATGATTTCATGATTTACTCCTTCCCATCTCTCTATTTGTACACTAAGATAAGTGTAGAAACTGACAGTGACAACATGGTTTAAGCTACCCACTCAATCTGAAAATTTGAACAAATGGTGCTAATATATGGACACAACATGAACGTGACAATCAATTTAAACTCTGTTCTAATACATCGTTCTTCTTATCACTCAGTTGAAATGAGTACATATGGCTAACTCATTATGTTGGAGTTGATTCCTAATGAACCAAAATTTCCAAGTATGTTGCTGGATGATTTGTATGGCTCAACTGATTTATGAGTTAGTGATAAAATGTGTTTGCTATGAATGTGTTACAGAATGGTACATCTATTAATTTGGTAATTGAAAAGAATTAGGAATGACCGTAACAGTGTTCTAGAATTGTCTGCTGAGGATAGCAAGCCTTGGAGAAATTTTGAATTTTGATTCTTCAGACCTGTAAAAATATTGTAGTGACTACTATAGATCTATGAAGTTTCTCTCTGTAATGTAAAAACGACTGCTTACATAGAAATTTAATGAGAAGATCCTAGGAGAAATCAGATTTAACTATAATATTGGCTAGTTCTTTTAATTGATGCCTTTTCATGTTTGAATGTTTCTTTTCTTGCTGAAGCATGATTTTCAATTTCATGTACAGTATCATATTTTTAATTTATTTAATTGAATTGGAATTCTAGGTTGGCATATATGTAGTAGCTGTGAGAAAAGTGCTCGCTACATGTGCTTTACCTGCACATACTCTTTGTGTAAAGGGTGTTGTATGAAGGACACTGGGTTTATTTGCCTTAGAGAAAATAAAGGCTTCTGTGAAGCCTGCATGAGCACTGTGATGCTGATAGAGAAGAAGGAAAACGGGCATGGACAAATGGTTTGTTGTGTTTTTCTTATTCTTCTCATTCCTCCCAATTATTTTCTGAAAACAGTCTGTACTGAACTCAATATTCAAGTGTCAACTTGTTCATGTAACCTAATATTTGAATATATATATATATTTTTTAACTTAACAGGTTTGTTATGCTACCTACGTAACAGCACATAATGTACTGAAAAAACTTTGGAAAGTTTCTGTTTTTTTTTCTTTCATCCCTCCCTTCCTTTCTCTTTCATTCTCTATCCCACCAAGTAAACACACTTAGAAAATAAACTGTGGTTGCAGACTTTGCACCCTTGTATACTTGTTAGTTATTTTAATTTTGGCCTACATTTTTTGGACAATGGCTGCATAGTTAAAATGGAGAAGTGCTCATAGTCTTGTGTCATTGATGTGAATTCTGCTACTCGCTATCGGGTGATGTATAATTCATATGTTTCATTTGTACATGGATTTATATGCCTTATTATTTAAAAAAAAAAAGTATTTAACATTATTTTCACATATATAAGTATATTATCACGTAGTTAGAATAATAAATTCATAAGAACCGTAATTTATGCTTAAATAATGATTATAAAATGCAAATAGGATCCTAAATGTTAATGTTATATCAAAGATGTTTTAAATCATCAAATGACTATCCTTTTATACTAATCACATGTTTCTCAGTTAAAAAAAATCTGCGCACTTAGAATAAATTAAACATAAACTAGATTGTTCATCTTCTTGTTGTCTACTTTATTCCAAGGTATTATGTTGTGATGTAATTATGAACTAGCTGGATATAGGAGGTAAATCAGTTGAAAATTAAATCAATATGCGACAACACACACAGACACATATATATCAAATTAATTAATTTAAGCAAGCATAAAAGAAAATTTTACTGCCATGACACTGTATTTCTAATTAATCTACTTGAGCAATCTGTATGAAAGAAAATTCCACATCTATTACACATAGAAACCAATGAAATTCACATCTAGCAGAACAATACATATACAACTAAAAATGCTTATTGCTTATGACTATTAAGTATTTGGGACTTAAAAATTCTAAATTGTTTATTGAAAAGATTTACAAGTATTTTATTTAACTAAATTTCATTCATCAAATTCCTCTTCATCACATTTTTAGCTCTTTTTCTACATTAGGTAATAAGGTTGATTAGTTACTACCATCTTCTATTTGATTGGATTTGAGTCGATCAATTTCTCAGATTATGTATCGATTTGGTGCATACGTAACTCGAACTCATCCGCCTATAGCACATATTGAGCATTGCCTCATTATCGATCATATAGAAAAATCAATGCAATTATCAAGTATACTAGTTATGCAATAACATAGAAGGCTTTTTGAAAAAGAGTGGAAATGAACTAATTAGAGTTGAACTTGTGAGGAATGAAAGAAAATTGTACCTAATAGAGTTAAAAAAGAAGTCTGCCCCATTGAAGAATTGCCAACTGTATATCCTTATATTATATATGGCCCAATGGAAGAATAAGATCTAAATAGCAACTCAAATGAATTTTTTGCTTCCACCATCCAATACAGTTATTAGAATGTGGGTCTGGTGAAAGGACATAGTGTGTTTGATTTGGTAAAAATAGTTCTAAGGGCAGTTATTCGTTGTTTTCCTAAATGTGGTTCCTCTTTTCTTACTCAAACAAAGCAGAAAATATCCAATTATGTTTTGTTAGCTAAATCATGCCATCAGTTTTCCTTAGCCAAAATTAGCATTGAGTGATAAGTGGGATTAAGAAGGAACTTGTCAGCTTTTCTTGCCATATTTTATTTACATACAACATTGTGGTAATTGATGAGACGTATTTATTAAATAAGAAGCTTGAATTTGAAGGAAAAACTTTAGGAACTAAAATGGTTTAAGATCTGTAGAGTTTGGGTAACAAGATAGAATTGATGAAATGGTTAAGGTAGACGAACATACACATCTTTCGATATTTTGAATCTATGATCTAACAAGGAGGAGATATCATGGAACATGATCATCACATTCCTCACAGGCTCAAAGGAAACTTTTATAAAAGTTATGATACATCATACTTATGGATGGAAGTATTGGGACATTAGGAAGTAGCATCTACAAAAAGTTATGTAGTCGAGATGAGAATGGTAAGATGGATGCATGAAGTTACTAAAAAGGTTGGATTAAAGCAAATTGTAGTTCCAATAGATGATAAAATGAGAGAAAATATATTAGAAGGTATGGACATGAAAAATGATCAATAATACATTCTATAGTGTGAAAAGTTGAAGTTATTAGTGTGAAAGGTGCAAGAGTAGAGAGAGATGAAAAATAATATTGGTCAATATTATAAAAATGATTTAATTACTTTGTATAGCCATGGTTTAAGCTCAGTGGAGGGATAAGATTGTAACTGATCCCAAATAGTTTGGGACAAACTGGGCTTCATGATGAGAGGCTTGCATGTGTATTCTTTTTCTTCTTTTTCTTTGGTTTGTTTTTCAGGATTCTTATTTGTTTTCTTTTAAACTTGATATCAGGGAACCAGAATAGTATTTTAAACATTGACTAGGATGCTGTGTGTTGTTTGAGGCATGACACTAATGCACTTCTGTTAGGTACTTAGGTACACCAATATATTCCATTCCTTTTTGCTATAGAGTTTCCAGAGATGATATCACTTGCCATTTTGTTTGGTAGTATAGACTTTCAAATTGTTATATTGTGTACTTCTAAATCACTTTGTTTGTATTTTCTATAGTTTCATCTATTCACTTCATCTCCTTTTTGATAATTTTGTGTTTTTGCTTATTGGGTCTATGCAGATCACAGTTGATTTTGATGATAGAAGTAGTTTTGAATATTTGTTCAAGGACTACTATTTGACTCTGAAAGCAAAGTGGTCATTGACACTAGATGAGTTAATGAATGCTAGAAATCCAATCAAGAGATCTGATGTTGCCACACTAAATGATGATTCTGGTAATTTGCATAATCCTAAAGAACAGCAGGTGGCATCTTCAGACAGCTCTTCAGACCATAAAGAAAAAACTTCTAGGAGGAAAATAAGGAAAAGAGCTAACAAATCTATCAACGAGGAAGGGTCAGTAAAAGTAGAGAATGCAGGATCAGTAAAGGTAGAAAATGTTGGTACATCTACCCCCAGAAATTCTGAATGGGCTACGGATGAACTTTTGGAGTTTGTAGCACATATGAGACATGGTGATACATCTGCTTTATCCCAGTTTGATGTTCAGGCTCTTTTGCTCGACTACATAAAAAAACATAATCTTCGTGATCGCCGTCGAAAAAGTCAGATTGTTTGTGATTCAAGACTTGGAAATCTTTTTGGGAAGGAGCGTGTGGGACACTTTGAAATGCTAAAACTCCTCGAGTCACACTTCCTCATAAAAGAGGTATCAACACTAGACAGTGAAGACAAGCAAGGAGGCGTAGTAGATCCTGATCCTGGACCAACGGATGCTAAAGCAAATAGTGATCCATCCACGAAGTTAAATCTTGATAAGAGACGCAAGGCTAAGAAAAAGGTGGAGGATAAGGAACTTCTAAACAATCTTGATGATTATGCAGCAATAGATGTTCACAACATTAGCTTAATGTATCTACGTCGCAATTTAATGGAGGACTTGATTGATGATGATGAATTTGAGGAAAAAATAACTGGAACCTTTGTAAGAATAAGAATTTCTGGGTTGGCACAACGGCAAGATATGTACCGGTTGGTACAAGTTGTTGGTAGGCTTTACAGGCTGTTTACTCTAAATAGATATATACTCTTGCATCATTAGCGTTAATGTGTGCTGCTTATATTTTCTGTTCAGGTTCGGGCAAAGCTACAGAATCTTACAAAAGTGGAAAGAGGACAACTGATGTAACACTTGAGATAGTAAATTTAAACAAGAAGGAGATTATTACGATTGATATCATCTCGAATCAGGAATTCACCGAGGTAATCTTTTCTATTTACATTATTTTTCCTTGCTTAGGCTCTGTTGATTATTATGATTTTTTTTTTTTTTTGCATCTAGGGGCTTTCAGTTTCTCATTATTCAGTACTATGTAAAACATGTGCGAGTATTACAATGTGTCTATGGTTTCTCCTGTTCGGACCTTTTATACAGAAAAAAGTGCTAAATTCATTCTTGACTCGTTGCCAACATGTCAGTTGGCATTCAGCTAATTACTTTCTGATTATTGACTGCCTATCGTTAGACAAATTGGATTGATGTGATTTGAAGGTGTAATAAGTAATTGGAGACCAAAAAATCTAGTTCAGTGTATCTGTATACTATTAGTGATATATTATTGCATAAAAATCTATGGAGTGATATATTTTTGGTAATTTTCATTGATGCTCTTGTAATTCTGTTTCTAAGCTTCCTAAGAATCAAATAAAGTCAAATTAAACTATATCATATTTCCCAAATGGTTTTCTAAATTGATTGCTTAAAATATTATTAATTATTAATTATATTAATAATAAAAATAACTTAATATTAAACTATCCTTAGATTCTGATGCTAATTATTAGTTATTATATGTTAAGTTTTGTCATGCCCCCATACTTGTTCTCATAATCCGAGATTCCTTTTTGTTGGGTTTTGCATCCTCACTTTTATAAAATGATGTGTCGAGCACCTTAATCCTACCTGTGTCGAATACTCATTTAAATTCATGGTGTTCTGACTAGAAGATGAGCCATGCATGGATCCTTTTTACCAAACTCTGCTACAGATCCTCTTCTTTCAGATGTTGGTATCTCCATTGGAAGAGTGTTCTTTCATCTTGGCCTTGGTTATAGAAATGAGTGTTTATCTCCCTAAACAAGATTCATTCCTCTTCTCTTCTTGACAAGAGGGATGAGCGAATGATAATTTTGCTTCTTTTGATTTATTATATAAAAGGACAAATGTGTTACTATTTGACTGGACTATTTTGTCTGCTGTGCTTGACAAGATCATGTTCTTGTAGGAGGAATGCAAACGCTTAAGACAGAGCATTAAATGTGGGTTTATTGGGCGACTAACAGTGGTATACCTTGTTTGGTCTTTGTTGTGTTATAGATATCAAACAGAATAAATGTCACGGTTTTTGTTTCATCATTTATAGGGAGAAGTTCTGGAGAAGGCAAGGTCTCTCCAGCATGTAAGAGTAAATGATGTAAGCGTCTTCCTCTGAACTGTTTTTTTGAGATATTCTAACTTTTTTCTTTTCTTTTTCTTTTTCTCTCTCTCTTTTTTTTTTTTTTGCTTTTCCGCTATGCTATAGATATTTTTAATGTTCCTTTCAGTGGTTGGAAAGTGAGAAATCAAGACTTGGTCATCTTCGTGATCGTGCTAGTGAAAAAGGCCGTCGAAAAGAATATCCTTTTGCTACACTATTCTTATTGAGAACTATATCTGCTAAATCCTGTTGCTTATCAGAATAATAATAACTCTCACAGTTCTTTGAATTGTTGCATGTATCAATGTATCTGCACTGGTCATGCTGGTCCAGTTATGGGAAAGAAAATTGCTGAATGGTTTGGGTAGAACACAATGTATGCCCAGGATCATTGACACGTCTCATTGGAAACTTTAGCTTATATCAGATGTTCACCTGCAAATTTTCTAATTCGATTTCATGTTTGATGCTGTCTATTATCTTATCACAATAACTCTATTTTAGCAATGTGTATGTTGCTACCACCTTAACTTTCCTCCACGCTTAGAGAATGTGTGGAGAAGTTGCAACTGTTGAACACACCTGAAGAGCGCGACCGTAGACTAAATGAGGTCCCTGATATACACACCGACCCACGTATGGATCCAGACTTTGAGTCTGCAGAGGAAGAAGAATCAGATGCGGGGAAACATGGTACAATACATCTTGGTGGTTCATATCTTTAATTTCAAGCCTGATTCATTTTTTTGGCTATTGACTATTATTAAATTATAAATTGATTGTTGAACCTGCAGATTTCTATGACAAGTTGAGAGGATCTTCCTTCGCTAGGAATGGAAGGGATGTAAAGTCTCCTGGAAAAGGAGGTTCAACTGAAAACAGGAGTAGTTTCCGGAAAAACTCGAACTCTTGGGAGTCAAACCGAAGTACACAACTCCAAGTAGGGTCTTTGTCAGATTCCTTTTCTGGGAGACGTGCTGATGCAACTGATTTTTCCTTGAACAAGTCTAGTGACATAGTCCAGCCAGTTATTTCTGAGCCTCCTAGAAACTATGCACTTGGAAGTGGGCCGGATGGCAGTCTGTACAATGAGAAACATCTTTCAACAGCACAGTTAACTGAGGGTTCACTTGGTACTCAAAAAGCATCTTTCCCAGTTGGGGTTGCAACAAAATCAAAAACAAGTGAATCAGAAAAGATTTGGCACTACAAAGATCCCTCTGAAAAAATCCAAGGACCATTTTCAATGACTCAATTACGCAAGTGGAGTACGACTGGATACTTCCCTCCTAATTTGATGATTTGGAGAACTTCTGATAAGCCAGAGGATTCTATTTTGTTGAGCGATGCACTGGCTGGGAAATTTGAGAAAGATTTACCGGAGTGGGAACCTCCCTCTAAGAACACAGACCAGTCAATTGATGTTTCATCTACTCCATATAGTGTGGAAGGAAATTCAGAAAGCGTTAAGAGAGGGCATCATATTTCTAATTTGCCCAATAGCACTCAAAATTTGACGCTTTCTTCCTGGTCATCTACGAAAATGAACGTCCCTGCTGGGGCATCATCTGATGATGCCAATGTTAAGATTGAACTAGGACAAGGACAAACCAAGGCAATTGAGTCACACCCTAGCAGTCAGTATTATGTAGATTCTCATCTCAATAGGAGCTCTACAAGCAATCAATTATCTAGTACCATTACACAAATCTCACTAAATGAGTCGTATCAGTTGAGAGAGGATTCTTCCAATGTGCTTACTCTGACTTCACAACCAAGCAGCGAAGGGTGGTTGAATGCCAAAGGCTTTGCAAATAAAGAAATGCCAACTGATGCTTCTGGTCATGACAAGGCTTCAGGCTGGGTTACCACTACAAGGGGCTCGGAAGAAACAGTGTCTTTAAGAAATACCACAAATTCATTAACAGAGTTGGGCTTGGGCTCTACACAGTTTGTGCATGATCAAGCTGTTAAAGATGGTGGAAAATCTCTTCCTGTTGCATCTGCACCAGCACCTGAAACGAAGTTGCACCAGATCCAGGAAGGAGCAGCAACCGGGACAAAATTTTCTGAATATGGTCAAGTGACCTCTCAGTTGTCTGATAAGAATCATATTCTTCTCTCACATGATCAAAATGACTCTGGTAAACATTTGCTGATAATGCAAGGTAGATCATCTGATGGTAGTGGACCAACTAATGATTCTGTTGCTCGTGCCCAAATTGTGACTTCCCAAAAGTCTGAAGCACCTGATCTTAGTACACCGTCAATTGATGCAGCTAGAAAATTATTTGTTCAGGCAGATGCTTCAGAGTCTAGCTTAGGTCAGAGATCACAAGCATCAGCAGCTTCAAATTCTGAGCGTATGAATTCTGCAAACTTTGAAGTTCCAAGACACATGAACAGCAGCAATAATCAACTGCCATCTTCAAACATGGCACCTTACGGTTGGAACACTGTTCCTGTTCCAGAGTCTACTGCAGCTACCAATGATAATACTCAATTGCTCTCTTCTAACAGTTCTAATCCACCATCTTCTCAGTTTGGATCTAATGCCAATATTGTACCAGCACAACCAACGCAGTTGGGTTTTGTTAATGGATCAAATATTCAGAATTCAGCTTTTCCAGGGGCTTCACAAAACCCAAGCACAAATCCAGGTTCTACATCAGGAACTGGAAGTTGGACACCGGTGCCTCAGGGAAACATGAATGCTGGCTGGGGAATGGTAGCACAAAACAATATGAGCATGCCTTGGGGGCAGACCACACAAACAGTTACAGATTTTAACATTGGTTTGGGAGTTCAAAATCAGGTAAATCCAATGGTGAACCCTGGTTGGGTAGCTCCTCCGCAAGGAAACACAAATATGAGTGCAGGTTGGGCAGCCTCAGCGCTGGGTAATGCAAATCAAACTCCTGGATGGGCAGGCCAATTTCAGGGAAATTTTGCCATGCAACCTGTTTGGGCTATGATTATGCCAGGACAGCCAAACCCTAGTCCTGGCTGGGTAGCTCCTGTACAGCCAAACACAAATCACATTTTGGAAACATCTGCACAAACTATGAACATGAATCCTGCTTGGGGACCAGGGCAAGGGAATATTAATCCGGGGCAAGGAAACATTAACCCATCTATGAATCAACTAGTTGGTAATCCTCATAGCTTTGGTAGTCAACCACCACAGGCTGGAGACCGGCGTTCTGGGCAAGGCGACAACTCAAGGGCCAACGACTCGAGACAACCGAACCCAAGGTCATCATGGAACAGGACACAATCCGGAGGATCATCAGCTCCCCCAAGAGGAAACACAGGCATATGCAGGTTTCATGAGATGGGGCACTGCAGGAAGGGTGCATCATGTAACTATTTCCATTCATGATTCGAGAAAGGATCTAAAGCATCTTTATCTTAACTTGTTTTGTTTAGATCTATTTCTGTATGCATTTAAGTTGTATCTTGTGATGCATGTAGAACTTAGACGAAGCTGAAAGATCCATTACTGCCCACCCTTTAATTGATGTTCAATATTTTGGCATGTTCCTTGAATCATAATGAATCCTCTGATCACCCAAGTGGTCCAAATTACACATGCTGAAGACTCAAGGGCCTCATGGCATCCGGGTAAGTGGAGTGTGCAGTTCATAAACTAGAATGATGTGCATCTTGGGTTCAGAGGTTGTCTGGTTTCCCTTATATTCCGACTATTCGCAATTTTCCGAAACTGATCTGGGAAATTCTGTTGAATTTGATCAGGTTACGGTTTGATATTTGAACTGGTAAAAAATTTAAGGTGATCATACAGTATGACTTGGATCTGTTAATTTTCTTGTTTCATTCAGACTTTTTGCTTGGTTATTTGTCCTGTTTATAAATTAGTGGCTATTGCAGTTTCGTAATGTTTTTGGACCCGTTTTAAGTTTGCAGATCAATACGTGCTATCCTGCACGATTCTTTCTTATTTATTTATTTCTTCGTGAAATGTCGTCTCGTGTCTGAGAAATTTGTCTTCGCGTTTTCAGCTAAAAAGTTGAACACGTTTATATTATATTGATTAACATTTGTAAGTCATTCCAGTTCATTTTTTTTCATTTTGTTATTTATTAAAATTACACTTAATTGCTTGCAAATATTGCAATATTTGTATTTCTAGTTCTATTTTTTTTTCTCTACTAATTTGTACAATAGTCCTAATGCACAATTTTCCTTTGCTGGCTCATGCCTAAGAATGAAGAATGGCATCTAATAAATTCTAATAGTTTACAAAATGCATGTTTTAATTTGAAAATTGCTAGGTGGATATTTAGCACTTCTTATGATATGAATAATGTTGTACCTCAAGTATTTTTCTGAAAGAAAAAAAAATGCAATGTGGTTTTTTTTTTAAGTGAAAAAATTGAGACAAAAATGTTGAGAGCTTGTGCTTTGCATGCATCACATATAGCAACAAGCTGATTAGATTAAGCTAACACTTCACTAATTTTTGTTCTAACCTTTCAATAGCAACAATTAAAGCATCCTACTTTTTGCATGACAATAGATAAATCAACTAAAATGCAAACTTTCAGTGCTTAATACATGAAAAATAGATCCTGATTCTTTTCTATATATAAATTTGTGGTCTAATCAAGTCATCTAAACTTTTAAAACTCTATAATTCAAAATAAACCCTAAATTCTATACTAATTATCAATAAGAAAGATGAAGCATGTGCATGAACCTCATTTTGCAGACCATTCATCCCTCTGTTCCTCAACAAATTTCCACCAGCCAATCCCTCCCTCTCTTCGGCACCTCTCTTCTCTATCTATGGAAATCGCACAAAATAGGGAGACAATGTGACTGGATGGAGTTCCATTGCGCCATTCTTTTGTACAATCCTTCACCAACAAATCCTTCTTCATTCCGAGAAGAAGAGTAGGCTACATGTGCAGGTGAAGAACCAGCCAGCAATTTCCCTGGCAAACAAATCCAGGTGGGCATTTGCAGCAATGTCCTCCCTTGCAGCCATCGCATGCAAGAGAGGAGCAGCAGCATTACGATCGCAGTCAAGAGCAGGATGGCCTTCGCCCTGGTCCATGGGCAGTGAATTCATCTCTTCTTCTTCTTCTTCTTCTTCTTCTTCGCAACTCCTCGCGAAGCCTAAAGCAAACAGGGTGTTCCTTGTCGACACATTGGCCTTGGTGAAAAGCTTGGAGGTGCAAGGTCTCCCCACAAAGCAGGCAGAAGCCGTTACCTCTGCCATCACAGAGGTCCTCAATGATACTCTGGAGAGAGTGGCTCAGTCTTATGCCCCCAAGGAGGAAGTGCACAAGGTATGAATAGAAGTAATTTTTATCCCCTCTTATTGCTCCTCTGAATGCTTTACTATTGCACTGTATTATACCACTACTTTACTGTTGTCGCTGTTATCTCATTATTATTTACATGTTTTGATCGACCTTAATGGAAATTGCCCATTACAGAATCAATTGATTCAAGATGCCAATCTCTCAAAGTTCAAGTCATTCATAGAAAGCTCCCAAGTACATGTCTTTGATTCAGCTTTGTCTTCCTGTTTTGTTTTGTCAGTTTGATCTATTTGTCGATATGGAAACAGGAACATCACGTCTCTTCGCTTCAAAGAGAAGCTGAAAAGCTTCAGGTCGACATGGAAAAGTTGGGCAGTGAGCTCAGGTTCCTGCTGACGCTCTCTAGTCACTTTTATTGACTTAAATTCAATGAAAAGTAAAATAATAATCAGACTAACAAGACTCAATGATGCTGATCATTTGAGCTATGATAGGTACGAGATCGACAAACTCGCTGCCGGACAACGTTTGGATCTAAACCTTGAGAGGGGGTGAGTGATCCAAGAACACAAATCATCCATAAGACTTTTCTAGATCGCATGATCCGATCATGAAGTTACAATTGACAACTCGCGATCTCGCGAACTTACAGTACAATTTTCGGCTTGATAAACTTGTGTTCTTGTTGAACATAGGAGGATGCGAGATGAACTAGCAAAGCAGAATGCTGAAACTACTCTTTTCACTGCCAAGCTTGACAGGGTAAGTTATAAGTATTTTGTAAAGCTATTTTGGTGGTAATTAAGTATGTTTTTCTTTCAAGTGTGATGGCTAATTTGCAGGAAATTCACACATTGAGGGCACAATTAGAAGCTGCAAAATACGATGTGATAAAATACTGCATCGGAACACTCGTTTCTATCTCTGCTGCTGGCCTTGCAGTTGTGCGCATTTTGATGTAAAAAATTTCCCAATTGAGATTTTCTAAGTTTTTTATTCTATTTTTTCTTGAAAAAAAAACATCTACAAAAATATGGCTGTACAGATCTAAAGATTTTAGCTTTTCGAGTGTAAAAAAAAAAATGAATATTGATCTAACATTCTATCATCAAGTCATATTTAAAAAAAAAAATAATGCTCCAGTGAGTTGACAAAAACTAATCAGCAAAATGAACAGACAAATTATGAGAAGGAGCTTTTAACTTGCATTCACCTATTCACAGAGGTAGAGGCAACCTCCGACTGCCTAGTTTCTAACCTCTAAACTCAACTTACATGTCTCAATTAAGGTAACACTGAGAAACAAAGATATTTCGAGCACAAAAATTGAATAAAAAAAAAAATACAGCCAGATTATGTCGTTCACCTGTTGAGCAAGATGGTCGTCTCTGAGATATGCCTCCTGAGTGTACGCTGACTTGACTCAGATATGATCAATCGGAACTTTGCAAGATGATGAAATGATCATCGTCGATATTCTTCATGGGATCACATCCACTGCCTCTACCAATGTACCAAGATATTGAACCTGTGGCCAGGTTAAGAAAGCAAAAGAATGTACCTGTGAATTTCTCCATTCCCATAGTTTTAGTTGGTTAGCTTTCTGTTGTATCAGATCTTAAACGTTGAAGAACTATTTGGTAAAAGATATTCCTCCTTGTCCTTGAACAAGGAATTTATACATCAAAAAGTTGAGGGAAAAGTTGGTTTTGTATGGTAGAAGTTTGGATGGTGAAGATAATCTTTTGAAAGGTTATCTTCGCAAATTGGTATAGAATTGTCATCATCAAAAAATAAGGCAGTCAAATATGAGATTAGCTAGAGAAAATCAAGGGGCACACAGCACATTTGAGGGGCACTGTGCACAAAATCAAGGGTAAATTGCATTTAGCATAGTGCAAACCTGTTGGAGGAGACAAATCGGGTTCTTTGGTTGTATGCAATAAGATAGTCCCAGAAATAACTGTAATAAACCCACACAATTCGGAAACTATACTGTTGACATCTTGACCGGACCAATCCTGTAGTGGAATTAAAAGTAAGGAGCAAGAACAAATAATGACACTCGATCGTTAAGTTTTCATTACACATACCTTGAACATTATTGCACTTGCAACTATTGTGAGAGTGGTAAACATGACATAGTAAATTGGTGAAACAATTGCTGTATTGAAAGTGTCCAGTGCCTGGTAGAGAGAGAACAAAAAGAGATTTATAAAACTCATGTTTTTTATTATGGGGAAATGATTCCCCATTAGAAAACCTAGGTTGTCCCCCTCTACCATTTGTATATGTATTATGATGAAAAGGAAGTTTGACAAACGAGTCATTTTACTCCTTGCATATTTATATATTATATTAGGCTTTTCTCATAGCATTCCTGATCAAGCTAGTTCGATTACATTTTAGAAACTAAGGTTGTTACAAATATATTCTGTCTGCCTTCTTAACTCGTTGGTCAATGAATCTACTAATTGATCATCAGAACTAACAAAAGAGGTGATGATCTCATTAGATTAACCTTTTCCCTATGATGAAATGACAATCAACCTTTGTATGCTTTATCTTCTCGTGAAACTCGAGATTTGAGACTATATATATTGCCAAGGCCAAGGCTATGTATTTTGCCTCTGCGCTCGACCTTGCTACCATTGTTTGCATCCTGCTCTTAGGAAACAAGGTTGTAGAATTTAATATGGCCTGAGAAGAGAAGGATGAAGAGACAACAACCAACCCAAATTATCAATTCCTTGCACAAAACATAAAGACAACAACAATATTAGTAGCGTGATTGCTAGTGCGTGTTCAGTTGATCATGTTAAGTGTATATTCCATGAAAATAAAATGATATGTTAGAACACAATGCCGACAGCACAATGTAATGTGTTTTGGAGACCCTACTACTTCATGAAAATAAAATGATATGCTTAGTGTGTCGCCTCCAAATAATTTTCACTATTATCATCCCTTCACAGCACATAATGGTGTACACCTCTACGATCTAGGGGTCAAGCTTTAACCTGATCAATTGGATTTCACAAGCTATCGCAAGCTTGACCCTTAATGGGAATTTCACTAAAGCATATCCTCATCTCTTTCTAAAGATTCGAGTGAAAAATTAGCAAAGAGGTAAATTACTGATAGTTTGACCATTGAAGCATTCCAATTCTTCTCCAAGCTCTTGGATCCTTTTAAGCACTTGTATTACTTGAGCACTAGAGATTAGAGATGTTTTCATGAGTTTTTCTTGCATAAAGCTCAACAAGAGCTTTTATGGAAAGCCCTCCAATGAGTCACTTCTGATTACCTCCAGTTGACTAGAAAAAATCCTCAGTCGACTAGATGCACAAAAGTTGACCATTGGACGATAACGATTACAGCACATTTAAAACTCAATTTGTAGATTAGTTGTGCCAAGAAATGTGCCATATGGTCATGGAAAATGATTGATAGAGATTTTTAAGAAAAACACACATTTTGTCAGTAGAGATTATGTTGCACAAACCTTATTTAAGTAATTCAGTTGAGAGATGACACAAACAAGGGCAATTGTGACAAAGAGCCAGGTTTGGTAATATGTAACCTGACTTATCCCTTCCAATGTAAGTCTGATAGCAACTCCAGTGGCTTTTACACTAACAACCTGTAGGGACAAATTCAAAGGATCACGCAAGACAAAATGGCATCACAAGTGACCAAATTGAAAAGCTAATAATGCAGGTAGAGTATGTACAATCTTGAGATTTGGAAGCATTTTTACCGTTAGTGATCCCATTAAGGAGCAGATGCCCAAATAAATCAATATGTTTGTTTGCCCATATAGGGGTTCAAAATATAACACCAATGCTAATACTACAGATAATGTAGCTGCAGCATAAACTAAAAATGCTGGAAAAAAAAAAGAGAAAAATATTAGTGATATTTTCTAGATTTTTAAAGTAACTCTCCATTAATACAACAGAATTAATGAGAGCTTATTTCAGTACCAGGTTGAGTGGCTAGCTTCCAAATTTCTTCTACAGAACTTGGGGATTGCTCCTGAGGTGCATGAATCACAATGACAACAGAACCAACAATGCAAGATATACAACCCAAAATGCCCATTGTCTGCAATCGTTCCTTCAGCATCAAGTGTGCCAATACAGCACTGCTCAAAAAAAAAAAATGTTTGTTAGTGCCAATGAAGCTTTAAGCGTTCAATCATTTATATCAATACCTGACTATTATGCTTAATGCGCCCAAAGGAGTAACTAAAGCAGCTGGAGCAAAAACATAAGCCACAAAATTTGCAACCTCGCCAAGGAGCACTGATTGTCAAGAAACTTTCAAATATCAACAGCATAGCAAATCTTGTTTAGCGTGTTATAATTATCAAAGCACTACAATATTCCTAATATGTACTCAGGTAGCTTACTTGTGATCATTCCAATCCACCATAGCGGTTCTAGTAAGTAAGTATATCCACCAACTCCTATGAATCAAGGAAAAAGGTTAAAAAAAAAAAATCAGTCATATTCTATAATAAGCTGGCCAAAATCTTTAAACATAAATAGGAGAAACAAAATCTTGCAATAGAAAAGATTATGTGCATGGAAGTATCATAAGAAACAGTCAAAAAGGGAAAGAAGAGATGATTAGAGTTTTATTGGAGTCTATGTGCATGCACATAGTCATCATACACATCATCCATATTATTTGCCTTCGGTTCAAAACCAAAAATCAGCTTTGAATCAACATCAACTTTGAGAATTGGAAACACCAAATTGTTAATCATCTATAACAAATAATGAGCTTAGCTGGTCAATGCAATACCACCAAATTGTTTATGATTTCATTATTCCAATTATTCATGAGATAGCAAAGCTAAGACCTGAGGATGCTAATGCTCACCAACAGGAAAGTGCTGCAGCTGCTGCAGGTAATTCAGATCGTCTATGGAGGGATTCTCTATATGGCTATGGAGTGAACGTGCTAGGACAGCAGATGCTGTCCCAGCAATGGAGCTGGATCTGGGCATCATCCATGGAAAGCATTGAAGGCAAAGATCATGGGCACAGATAAAAGAATAGGACTTATTGATTCATTTACAAATTGTGTCTTCATGACTAGGGTTTGTCAGAACGGTCACGGTAACCGTCGTGGACTCCTCCGTTCCCATTCCAGAATGCCTCTGATTTCATTTCAGAACATCCATAACGCCGTCTCTTTCTTTCTTTTGCAGCCTTCGTCAACTCGTCTTCTCCCTCACAATGTCTTTGCCATGGAACATTCTGAGCCAGAAATCTGGAATGGAACGGCATAAGGCGTCCCAGTTCCGGAACGCCCGATCCGAGGGTTCTGCATCCATTCCGACGAACCGTGTTCATGACCCTCTAGATGTAACTTAGTTCCTAGCTAAGTTACTATCTGAATGTTGATAACAAGAAACAATGAGGTAGGCAAATTCTCTCCCAGGTTACTGCCCGAGTTGATAGAGGGCATCTTCAGAAGTTGCAATGCTAAATCAGAGAAGAGCATTCCTCGGTTCATGGGATCAAAGAATTTAAAGGGATAAAGTCAGAAGAGTACACACTTCGCATATCAAAACATATTATATGATTCTAAGCATGTATCGTATCACTGTGTGTCAAGTTTATAGCTTTTGCCAAGCAAAATGCCTCAAAAGCATATTTAGCATTCCGGATTTCTAGAAAAGGTAAACAACGAGGTCAAAATCAAATGTCGAAAAAAATTTTACACGAAAACAAGAAAAAAAAACGCATCTTTCCACAAGAGAGAAAATATCCATCATTCGACAGAAGCTAGGTTTTCCATTCTGACCTGCTCGGATGCCAGATTTGCCTGCCCGCTTGAGCCCCTTCTTCTTCAATATGAAGCTGGATCCGATGAAGGCGCTCGAGACAAGTGCGAGAACGAAGCCCTTGGTGTTATCTGAAACCCCCATTTGTTTTTTTTTTATCCAGCCGATACTCTTACCCAACTGGCGGATCTCCTCCCTCTTCCTCCTCGTGTTTCTCTTCAGAAGAGTACGGCGGAATCGGAGCAGAACAAAAATTGAGAACAAAAATTGAAAACACGCGCGGAAGGAACGAGAATCCAATGTAGTTCTTTCTACTGGAGCTGGAATTCTCCCTCCCAAGCCACCAGATTTGAATCGAGAAAGTGAGAGGTGCAGAAGAGCCTCCGTCGTCGTCTTCCGCGACCGGGCCCGAGGGGCGACTGGCCACGACATGGAGCTCGGTAGTCTGATGTAACGGAGGATGGGACGCCGCCACCAGTTAGAAAAGCTACTTTTACTGACCCAAATGCATACCGAACTTTCTAACGGGAACAAACTGGGACCAAGGCAACTAAATATACGCAACTAGAGCAGCGGGTAAACGATTTGGTATTCGTCCGAGTTAAAAAAAAATATTATTATTATTGTTTTATTGGATGACGCAGCTGTAACACGGTGGAAATGGATTTTCCTTCGAATTTTTTTTCACATTTTAAATTAACGCAATTTCCTACCGTAATATGGTTTGGCCAGGCTGATGCTTTGGCGGAGGTGGGTGGTCAGAAATGTAGGGCGCACTGATAATTCTCGAAATTATCAGATGAAAAAATAAAAATAAAAATAAAAATGGCACCCAACTTTTGCTATCGGCAAAATTCATCAAAATTAAAATATTTTTTTAATTGTAATTTTAATATTAAAATATTAAAAATATCCTACTTTGCTTAGTCAAATCTTAATTTTAATCAAAGTGCTAGTAGTTTAGCCAACCAGCTTTGAAATTTGAATAAGGCGCTCCTGCGGCCGATGGCTGCAGACAGCACCGTATTCGCAAAAGGAAAAAATGGTACTGGGGCATTGCGTCGAACACTTTAGCGGCGACGACCGCGCGCACCCTAGTCGCCGGAAACAGAACCGATCGCCAGCGGGGAAGGAAAATGTCAATGCACTTCGACTTCGGAAACCCCAACGCGATGGTTCTAGCAGATATTTCACCGTACTTGCCCATGCTGCAAGCGGCAACGACGTCGGCGGCAGAAGGGGACGCGGTCATCGCGTTCTCTCCGAAACCTCTGCTTTCTACCGCGAAACGACAAAGTTAAACCCTAGGATGATAAGTCGAGATTCGTGTGCATCCTTGATATGACGGTAACCGTCGGATTGGCCTCAGAAAAGCATGGCTGCGATGGTGGACCAGAATTGGCACTGACTGATGGAGACCGGGCAATCGGGTTGACTCTTCACTAAAAAGCAATTTTTAAAAGAAAAATGTTAAAACAACACCTAATATTTTCTCATTCCGAAAATGCACTCCTCGTAACTGTTACAATATAAAATAAAATTACTCTAATTTAATCAAAATTGTTATATATAATTTTTTTTTTTATTAATTTAGTTGTTACAATTTGACCAAATTAAAATAATTTTTAAAAAATATTTCAATATGTTATCGGCGTACATTTTTATAACAAATATAATGTAACTATTGCAATAATATATTATTTGAAAAAGAGCGATGGTATCATGGAAACCTCTTCCGTTTTATTCGGACGACTCTAATGTCTTCGTTGAGTCATATTCCTTTTGTTTTTTTCGGTTTCAATTTCCTACGATTCCTAACTAGAATAGTCGTCAAACTTAATTGATTCTCAACAAGCATATTAATTATCAATTCGAAAATCGAACAATCCATGTTGATTTCATAATTATTCAAACGAAACATTTTTTATGATCGATTGATGATATATTTTTTCCTATATAAAGATAAACGACGAAGGTAAAAAGTACAATCTTTCTCATTTTTTCATGTGTATTTCTTAGTTCGCGTAAGCACTAGTTTTATTTTTTTTTTCAATTCAAAATTCATTGACAGATGTTAATGTGCCAAATTACTTAGTCATTAAAAGTGTCACAGAGTCGCTCGAGCGCCGAGTTATTCGAGTTAAAAGTTCACTATTTGAAAGGAAATAAAAATGGGGAGGGCCGAAGCTATGCTAAGAGAGTAGTATCAAAGAGTATTTTTAAAGTCCGATCCGTTTAACTCGAGGCTCCGGCAAGTGCTCCACTTTTCACTTCCATTAGTGTTCCTATTCATCAACAGTCTATATATCTTAAGCGACTTATTCTGAGTCACGACGTGCATGACTGATCAGATGTACAGTAATTAAGAACGTATTATATTACACGGAAATATTATCTTTTGCTAATGCACCGCACACTGCATCTGTACAGTAACGCGCGCATGATAATAAAATACTTTGTGCACCTACTCATGCATGATTTAATCTCCATAGTTCGATTTGTAAGATTGTACAGTAATGAGAAATATATAATACTTTCGTTCAGAACATTATTCTCCAATGAATGCTATAGCTAATCCCCTTCACTTGTCGGGGTCACTGTCCCTATCCCTCTAGTTGGATCGTGATCGAATTTGGATCGAAATTCGATCCGATTGTAGCCGACAATAGCTATGACACAGACGATTGTGATCAAGACTAATTCCGATTATGATCCTGGCCAAAATCGATTGGCGGGTTCGTAGAAGTCTGAGTCCGACAAGACCGCGGGTCGATTCGATCAAATCCCAAATGTTCGAAGTTTATGTGGAGGAGTCGAGCGACGGAGTTATCAGGCATTCTTTATTATCATACGCCACACACGAGTGTGCAGATATCCATCGTCTAGGATATCAAAATTATGTATATATATATATAGTGTTGTGATATCCTATGCGACACTTTGTGCTTACTACGTTCGCAACTGCATCACCAACGTTCGATTTGTGGAATTGCACAGTAATGAGAAATGTACCGTACTTTCGTCTACGATATTCTTCTCCGATGAGAGCTATAGCTAATCCTTTGAATCCATCGAGGTCGTCATGCCAGATCACAACCAAATCGGGGCCGGAATTTAGCCCGATTGCGGTGCGCAATGTTGACGATCGCGTCCAATCAAAATTTGACCACAGTCTAACCGTACTCCGACTCCAATTGCTTGGAGACGTCAAGGAGGAGTCAAGCGCATGGAGTTATTGTGGGATGGTGGTGGCGATCCTAACAATTTCAGGAGCTGAGCTATAGTGTTTATCGTCTCCGACGACGTGCAACGATAACCCTATGCTTTTCTCATTATTGTGTAATAGTGTTAGATCGAATGACAGAGAACACGTCACACAAAGATGAACACTAATCAATCATGCATGATATCAACACTAGATATACATACACAAGGAATCCGCGACCTTGACAGGTTTAGTGGTTGAACTATAATGTTCATCGGAGAAGAAGATCGGACGACAAAAATATTGTGCATTCCTTGTTAATGTGCAATCTCGTTTAATTGGACGATGGATATGTTGTCATGCAACATTTTTCGATATATATAATTAACAGTGTTTTTTCCTGTGCGGTAGCTCTATGTCACCGTCGCCATTCGCCAAAATTCCGAAAATGATCTAATCGAAATCCGACTACAATCCAATCGAAGTTGAAGTTTAACCGGATCATGATCGAATTTTGATCGGAATCTAACCCGATCACAGTCAAAATCTAATCCGATCGTGACCACAATCGACCATGATGTCGCAACCACAATCTGGCCCAATTCTAATCCAAATGCGCATGACCATAGCCCCGTTGTCACACCCTAAAGGTATATTTGTCCGTTCACCGAATGGGTACCTCCTTATGATAATATGAGATATAACATTGATAAGAGATCCAAATAGTTGTTGGCACAAATAAGTCATATATCATGATGAAATAATATTAACAAGTATAAAGATATAAAATCTCAATTATACATACTTTGACATAAAAAGTAAACGTAATCGAAACTAATATCAAACTGAAATTTATACCATAGCCAAATTTTATAACAACACAAATCATAATCAAAAAATATAAAATCATAAAAGATTAAAACCAAGACGGCTCCATGTGAGATGAGATCGACAAATAAGACCTCTGAGTATCATATAATATCCTCTACCTGATACTTGGAAGGAAGAAAGTAGATGAGATAGTGAGTAAAATACTCAATGAATATAAAAAAGATAGTATATGAACTAAATATATATGGAGATCAAAAGGTATACCGTCTCACAGGTAATATTAACTAAAAACAATAAAAACATAATATGTACATATATTAACCTGATCCACCAAATATAATAATTTCATACTAAACAACAATAAGAATATAATATGTTCATATACCAATTTAATCCATCAAATATAATAATCATACTAAATAGGGATATGCAATGATGCAATGATATTGCTCGTAACCATATGAGCAATATATAAAAGCATATAACATGCAATAACATATATGATAATGTCACGTCTATGCAATATTCATATGTCAAACATATACAATAATCACAAGAATAATGCACCATATAATATCAGTATATGCAACATACACCACATGCATATGCATGGTCACTGTCTATATTCCACTCCATCTACCATGACACGTGTGTGTGGTCGAGTGAGTGTGCACGTGACAACTGCATCGAACTCCCGCTTACCACTACTCTCGAATGGTCGAATGACAATATACAAAGTAACTATCTAGCTACATTCAAGGTGTCTCATGCTTATACGCAACTCTAGCTATAACTACTCTGAATGATCGAGCGACACGACATGATCAGTTGTCCGTACTTTTCGCTACTATTACCCGAGTGGTCGGATGGACAGATATGACTAACAACTCTCTCAACTACAAAGGAGATATGGTCGACATTGTATATATAATGTGATGATAAATGAAAAGTAAATAATCATCCACACAGATATAGTCATCTCTATACAACAGTACTATGATCATAACTAGAACTATGACCTGTAAACAATGTATATAAGAATAACTGATATAAATAATACTAAATAGCATGGATAGCAAAAAAGATTGTATAGACATTGAGTAGATCATCTATAAGATCAAATAAGTAAATATTAAACTCAAACATAATAAAGAATAAAATCAAGAAAATTATATTAATAATAATAACAAAGGGTCATGTGTTAAGATTAATAATCTACCGAAGTCAAAGAGAAAATAACTGTCTATCTGATATGTAAAATCATATTAATTAATTATCTTCACAGTTTGTCATCTAACAAATACCTATAACATAAAATACAAAAGATACTAAATTCTAAAGTAATTATAATAGTAGAACCAATTTGGATTCCTTAGTCCTATTTATTAACCCATTAATCCGTCCATAGGACTTGTTAACTAATGCATCATTTAAGCCATGAATCACATAATTAAGTAATAATCACTGATAACCTGAGATTTATTGATCTATAACAGTAATTATGATTAATCAGTCCCTTAATCACATAACAATATTTATTGATCTGTAACAGTAATCATCCACACATCGATTAATCAAATAAATCACATGATAATTTAATTGAGTAATTTATCTCTGATTAGTTCTCATGGAAATAATGTAATGATTAAGGTCGTTTATAAATAAAATATGAGTTAATTTTGAAGAAGATTTAAAAAAATTTCTAGATTATCGCGAGGGTCTTTTCTGGAACAACCATCTCTGACTAGGCAAGGTGACGACGATGAGCTATATACAGATCCGAGCTCGAAACCACGGAATTAGCCGCAGGCGACGGTCATTGCCTGCAAGACAGTTGTGGCGGTCGGAGGTAGTAAGAGCTCACGACCATTAGCCGAGGCACATGAACAAGAGGGTGATGATCGACAGCGTCACTGCTCGCGGAAGAGGCAGCTAGCTGCGAAGCTGCTCGAAGTGTTGAGCTGGGCAAGGAGCAAAGCTGCTCGTGGTGGGACAAGGGAAGGGTCGACCGGCGGCAGCAGCGGATTCCGACCCTAGGCACGCCAATGGCCCGCGATGCTGTGAGACAGATCGCGACTGTAGATCTGGCAATGATAACTGTAAATATGGTTGCATCAGGGGCAGCGGAGACACAAGGATTGCGCCGACGGTTGTAGCTTTGGTCTTGTTGCGATGGTGGTCGCGGAGCTAGTGGCGGTAGCCACAGATTTGGCAAACGATCCACTGGTTATGAAGTGGCCGGTGGAGGCAGGTCGCGGCATCCACGACTGGGGAACTGGCCAACGTGTGGACAGCTAGCGACGGCGAACTGGCCTCGCGTGAAGAGGGGTGACGGCGAGCTGAGCTCGGAGGAAATATGGTTGCATCAGGGTCGATCCATTAACTCTCACTAAATTGATAATCCAACGGACTTAAATAAAATATATTAAATCTTTTTTATAAAATATTATAGAAATTCAATTTAAAATTCGAAAAATTCTTTTTTTTAAAAAAAAATTATAAGCGAAAATTTCTTAATTACTAACTATTATTTTATTATTATTCTAGTTAAAATTTAAATTGAGATATATTTGATTTATTTATGATATTTAAGACTTGTCGTGATTGCAGATCTATTGCAGTGTCCGATGAATTTATGAACGAACTGTAATACGGTTGACGAAATTAATATACATTCTTTATTACTATATAGATCAAAAGAGAGCGAGAGTTACGTGCGAGTGCACACTAATCTCTTGCGTAGGAGATAAGCGCTCATATTATATATATTCGTGGAAGACCAAAAATTATAGAATAAATTAAGTAAACGATAAAGGATGCCCTTCTCACGTACCTCTCATAGCATTTGTCGCGTTTATTTAACACAGTAATGATCCTGGGAGCTGTCAAATTGGATAGGAATTGATTCATCCCGTTAAATAATTTAGGTGGATTGAATTAAAATTTTATTAATTCGTCATTTTGACGACTTTAAATGGATCGACCCGTACGAATTGCGAGTTTAGATGGGTCGACTCGCCGTGGATACGGATTAATCCGCTGATTGAAAAATATCAAAAATTGGAACAAGTGAAAATAAAATTGTATAAATTTTTTTTATCAATATTTTAATATTAACAAGACAAATTTTTCACTATTACAATTTTCTTTTATCACACATATACTTTAATAAAGTATAAAAGAAGTCAGAAGAAAGAAAAGTATTTGATGAAGTACTGTATTTTTTTTATACTCTAATTATTTTATATTATCTTGTTACTCCCAATATAAGAAATAATGACATATCAAAATCAAATAATTACAAATACTAAAAAAATCTCAATTGAATCTCTATTTGTAAGAGCAAAAATTTACATTTGTATATTATTAAGATTTAGATATTTTGAAACATTGGAAAGAAATAAAAAACATCGGTACTCAACTTTGTAGGTCGATAATTAATCTCAATTATAAGATTTTAATTACTTAAAATATTTATTTTTTAATCATGGTATCTCCTCTGTATTATTGATCATTGTCTTAAGCTTTCATTATCTCAGTAATTTTTGATATATTTTTCAATTTTTTGATCTACGGGTTAATCCGTCTAATCTGTAATACGTCTTGGGTTGAATTGGATTGGAGATTTTTCAATCCGTCAAGATGACGAGTTGACCTGCTCCTCTCCATTAAATATTAAATTTACAACAGATTAATTCGTTCCGTGATGAATTAATCCGTTTAACAACTCTAATATCCATCTACTGCAACTTTCCGCTGGGTGAGTCATTAAGAGCGCTTTTCCCAGCCCAAAGCGGAGCTTAAATGCATACTTAACGTTTTGTCGAGGTAAAATAAAGCATATTCGATGCTACTCGATTCTCGAGATAGACCTGGCCAAGGTCCGCGAACCCGACCCGACCGCCTATTAGGCGGCCGGTCCCGCTTTTAAAAACCGAATCGGAAAACAAAAATCGCATTTAAAAAATTTGCCGAGCACGGCGTGTCGTCCGCCTGTCGCCGCTTTCTCGCTATACGGCATGGGCGCGCGACGGGCGGTCGCAACAGCATGAGGCGTGTTGTTTCTCTCGTCACGACACGGGCGTGTCGCATACCGAGGCGTGTTGTTCTTCTCGTCACGACACGGGCGATCAAAACGACACGGCTTTGACACACCTGAGCAGCGTGTCGACCCTGGTCGCCTTTTTCCTTTTAAAGAAAAGAACCGACGGCCACGATTTCGTGGTCATTGTAACGCCGACCCGGCTGGTCTCGCCCGACCCTGGTCGGCCTCCGACCCACTGGCCTGGCCGCTGGAAATTTTTTTTTTTAAAGTTTTTTTTCCCTATAAATACACCTCCATTCCCTTTCATTTTTTCACAAATCACAACTTCTCTTCTCTAATTCTCATTCCCTCATTTGCTTTCAAGTTTCACCTCTCAAGTCATATTTTGGATCAAGTCGTAAGGGTGCGCGTGCGTGCGGAAAGGGAAAGAGCATAATGCCACCACCGCCCGAGTTCGAGTTCGAGCAAGGCGGCAATTCACCTCCATTCGATATCGGTGCCGACTATGATCTTGATATTTCCGATGATGAATTTCAAATACGTCATCATCATCAAAGTCAAGAAAGTAGGAGCAATACATCCAGTACGATGGCGGGTTCTACGACTACAAAACTAACTCGAGTGCCTCGCCCCGCATCTGATATTTTCACCAAACATTTTGAAAAAGTAACGCTCCCTTCCGGTGATATGCAAGCAAAATGCAAATATTGTTCGAAATGTTACAAATTTCAACAAGGAGGAGGTTACGGAACCCTTACTCGACACGTGGAGAGAAATCATCCGGTGGAAATTGGTATTGATCGTTCTCAAACTCAAATTCCGACATTCTCTTCTCAATTGGGTTGGGGTAACGAATCTAAACTCTTTAAATTTGACGAAACTAGATTTAGAGAAGAAACTGCTAAATTTTGTGCAATTGAACAACTTTCTTTTAGTTTTAGTAATAAATTATCTTTTGAAAATTAGCTTTCTACAAGTGCAAATCCTTCTATTAAACGTATCCCAAGAAATACTCTAAAACGTACACTTTTAAAATTAGTCTTAGAACAAAAACAAGAATTGATTAAGAAATTTTCTAATTTAAGCTAAAGAGTTTCTTTGTGTTAGATATTTGGAGTGATCGTTGTGAAGTTGTTCATATATGGGTATTACTTGTCATTGAATTGATAATAATTGGGACATTCAAAAAAGATTGCTAGCATATAGATGTTTTAACGAAACACACACGGCACAAAATATTTCACAACTTATTTTTATTATTTTAGAAGAATATGGTCTAACTTTTAAAGTTTTTTCAATTTTTTTTGATAATGCTAGTGCAAATACCTCTAGTATTAGTGAACTTATTGATATATGTAAACCATCAATAGGTGGAAGATTTTTTCATATTAGGTGTACATGTCACATTTTAAATTTGTGTGTTCAAGATGGACTTAAAAATTTAGGATCACATATTCAACCAATTAGGAGTGCAATTCATTATTTATGGACACATCCTCAAGTAATGAAAGAATGGAGAAAATTTTGTAAAATAAATGGCATGAAGCCTAAACGGTTTGCACGTGACGTTCCAACTCGTTGGAATTCTACTTATAAATTGTTGTTATCTACTTTTGAACATAAAGATTTATTATGTATATTTTTTCATCAACATGTTCAATCACGTGATATTTATTTGTTTTCAAATCAATGGAATATATGCACTAGTATTTGTGAAATTCTAAAAGTTTTTAGTGATGCTAGTGACCAATTATCAGGTATTTATTATCCAACTTCACATTTATTTTTAACACATTGTTGTAATATTGCATGTATTTTTAATGAACATATTCAATCAAATGATACTTATTTATCTCAATGTATTTATGTAATGAAAGAAAAATGAGAAAAATATTTCTTAAACATTCCTGAAATATTTTTATGTGCTTTTGTTTTAGATCCTAGACTTAAATTAGATGGTTTGCAAGATATGTTAGCATTATATTATGAATTTTTAAGCCCTATTACCGAAACTGCTCCTAATATTCCTTTGATTTTGTTTAATATTAAAACACATTTACATGATATTTATAATGAATATAACATTAAATATGGTGAACAAATTATTATTGAAACGAAACGATCAATCCACTACAACTAGTATTATTACTTCTAAACTCACTAAAACACAATTGTTATTAAGACAACTGACTAAACGTCCCACGAGGATCCTCAAGTTCCCAGAACTTAAGAATTATTCGACCACTTCTTTGATTTTAGTGATGCGCAGATGAAGAAAGCGACATTCTAAAATGGTGATCGCATGAAGAACTCAATTATTTCCAATCTTATCTATAATGAGCTTTTAAAGATTAGAGAAATACATCGAAGAGACGTTTCAAAGTAAAATTTGGAAGCGCAATGTTTACTCAATGATTGGTCAAAAGCTGCAAGTCGAACCCAACATATTAAAAGTGACGAAGAAGACCAAGACGAAACAGAATGAACATCTGGAACTACGACGACGGGAGGAAATACCGAATACGACTGAAATGTATTTGATTTTTTTATTGTAATAGATTTTTTTATTTAAGTCTAAGTAATATATTTTGTATTGAGATAATGAAATATTTGATAGAGTTTTTATAAGTTTAATTGTGAATTTTTTTATATTTTAATTATTTACATCATTTTTTATTTTTTTATTTATTTAACTAAGACGACGATTAACCGGATCGGACCCGGACCGGATCGGACCCGAACCCGGACCCGACCCGGACTTGACCCGGACCCGGACCCGGACTGGAACCGGCGGTTCCATGACCCGGACCGTAATCGGCCACGAGTGGACCGGTTAAGGGTCGATATTTTGTCAACCCAGACCTGACAGTTTCGACCCGGACCCGGATTGAACCCGGACCGTGGTCAGATCTATCACGAGAAGACTAAAGAGAAGCGATTGATGGTCACTTCCATCCACTGATTTCTTCTCTCACTCTTTTTTTTTTTTAATTATTTGACTTGGAGGCAAATAAATAAATTAATTAAGGTCAATGTATGTCATTGTTAGCAGTGGAATAAGTTCGCAGCACCCTTTAATCAATCGGCAAAAATGCTTTTGCTCCTAATTAATGTTGACTCTAAGGCATTAATTAAAGTTAAGTTTGTCGAGCATTAGTTTTTTTTTTAATATGATATAATTGTCTTATCGGGCAAGAAGATACTCCGGGCAGGGTAGCAATCCTTGTTTTGTGTTCATACTAGAGTGCAGAGAAAAAGGCTGCTGCGTCCTCGAGTCAAACGCACTCCTGCGATTCCTTGGCTGTTGGACGCGTGTTGGTTATTGAGTGCATGCAATTTGTTCAACGGTATCATTTTTTATTTTATAATACGATTTTATTTTCCTCCTAACCTTGACAAATAATAATTGAGAGTTTAAATAAAAATTTCAACATCTTTATAATTCTCTTACAAATGAAATATAATGAAGTTCTCAAAATCTATCATAATCTATTCGTGGTCATCAATATAAGTATGAATCATTCGATAGTCCGACATAAGATCTTCAGTAGAGATCACGATCTACTAATGGTCCCCATCACAATTTGCTCATGGTCTCTACCATGATTGTGTTCTCTATCACAGACAGGTCTTGACAAATCATGAATCTGATTTGCATTGATTGGGAATGTCGTCGTTGCTATCATATTGGTGAATTAGAGTTTCATAAAGGTTTATATTTTATTAGTTTTAAAATTTTGGTTTAATTTTAAAAAATTTTCTATTTAGATCTTTTTTAGTTTAAAAGTTTTTTTACTTGTTAAGAAATTTTTATTTAAGTTTATTTATTTATTTTTAGCTTTCTTGTTCGTTAAAAAACTTTTTCTTTTCCTGGCCCATTTGAAGATGAGCTTAGCCTCTTGTAATTTATAGATTGATTTTTGATTAATAAAGTTATTTTGATTTCTTTTAAACAAAGAGACCGATCCTTTTGTTGTTAGCAAATTCTCCATCTCCTTTTATTCTTTCCACCCTCCTATTTTAATTTCAAACATGGAAGATTTTTAGCATCATCTCGCTACCCTATATGCGTCATGACCACTCACATGGTCGTAGTTAAGACCATAGCCAAATCATGGATCTGATTTGCATTGATTGGGAATGTCGTCGTTGCTATCATATTGGTGAATTAGAGTTTCATAAAGGTTTATATTTTATTAGTTTTAAAATTTTGGTTTAATTTTAAAAAATTTTCTATTTAGATCTTTTTTAGTTTAAAAGTTTTTTTACTTGTTAAGAAATTTTTATTTAAGTTTATTTATTTATTTTTAGCTTTATTGTTCGTTAAAAAACTTTTTCTTTTCCTGGCCCATTTGAAGATGAGCTTAGCCTCTTGTAATTTATAGATTGATTTTTTATTAATAAAGTTATTTTGATTTCTTTTAAACAAAGAGACCGATCCTTTTGTTGTTAGCAAATTCTCCATCTCCTTTTATTCTTTCCACCCTCCTATTTTAATTTCAAACATGGAAGATTTTTAGCATCATCTCGCTACCCTATATGCGTCAATTGATATCAAAGCTCTAGATCCATATATGGAGGGACGTTATGGTCGTTGTAATGGTCGTGACAAACAGGTTCCAATTGAACAAGTCATACTCCAGTATCAAGTACTAATGAGTTCATCGATCTACAAAGATCAATCATGAAATTATCTCGATGATCCATGAATGGTTATCATGATAATGGTTATGGACGTGATCGTCAAGTTCCGATTGAGAAAGTCACAACCCAGGATCGATGTTCTCAAGAAACCATCATGGAGATAAATCACAGAGTTATCTTAACGTCTAAATCTTAAAGAACATGCATAAGTATGAAGACCTTAGTTTTCGAATCAAGCTTCCCGAGTTTTTTGATTCATTACACGTAGAAAATTTTATTGATTGGATTGACGAAGTCGAACAGAATTTATATTTAGAAGAAGTTCCCAATCATGCTAAAGTAAAATTAGTAGCTATGACGCTTAAGGGAGAAACCTTCGCTTGATTGTTATAATTGCAGCACTCATGCAAAAAACATGACAAGGCTAAGATTACAGATTGAGAGAAGATGAAAAATCATTTTCTTCATTTTTTATTAAACTTAGTCATTATTTCAACCTTTTCATATTTTAAGACAGGTCACCCGATCAATAAAAGAGCAGTCTCTATCAATTGAAGAAGCAAGAGGTTGTGTGCAGATAATGACCCAGTTCAAATTCGAGGACAAGTTTTTTTCAAAATGGGGCGAAAGATGGAGGAGCAATTCTTAATTGAAGAAGACACAGGAGACTCAATCTTCGATGATGAAGAAGATGTGGAAGACCTTGATTACGACGAGGACGATCTTGAGAGCACCGAGTTCAAAGAAGACAAAAGATCCATCTATGATGAAGACTTTGAGAGCACCAAGTTTAAAGAAAACATGAAAGACCTCGTCTACGACGAATATAACATTGATAAGATAATTGAAGACAAGGAATACCCCGTCTACGACAATGATCATTATTGATGAGGTGAGTGAAGATAAGTTGAGTGAAGAAAACCTAGAAGACCCCATCTACGACGAATATGTTATTGATGAGGTAATAGAAGATCGCATCTACGGCATTGATAATATTGAAAAGATAATTAAAAACATGGAGGACCCCATCTATAATGATGAGTATGAAGTGATTAAAGAAAAAAATGGAAGACCCAATCTATATCGAGGATGATGTTGATAAAGTCAGATATGAAGATGGGCATGGGAAGACAGGAGCAACCTTGGTTTGTTGAAGAAGACATGAACGTCTATGTCGAGAATAATATTGATGAGGTCATGTATAAAGATGGACATGAGAACACCGAGAGTAAAGTTTTATTGATTGGAGATGGGCATGGTAAGATAGGAGCAATCTTGTTTGGTTGAAGAAGACATGGACGTCTATGATGAGGATAATATTGATGAAGTCATGTATAAAGATGGACATGAGAACACCAAGAGCAAATTTTTGTTGATTGGAGAAGTCATGGTCAACCTCATTAGCAACCATGACGAAATACTTTACAGAGATAACTATGAGATGATGATTGTTCAAAAGAATCTTCTCTTCTCCAAGGACGAAGCGATAGTTGCACTTTGCATATTGTTGGAATCATCTTTACCGTTTGATCACGAAGCTATACATGATGAACGACAACTTTGTAAGATGATGGGAGACAACTACATTTCTCCAAGATGAAATGTGATGACAAGAAGAACCCTTCTTGATTGAAGCTATGAAGGTCCAACCACTAAAGAAGAGGAATTGAAAGAATACTATTTTTAAAGTCTCTCTTCTTACTCCTTTTTATAGGAACTTTGCAAGAAGATCGCTCATCTCCTCCTTTATGACATGGTTGACCACTTCAATGAGAAGAGGAAAAGGTGTTTGTCCAAAACTTAATGAGAAGAGGAAGAGTTTAAGAAGAAGAGAAAACTAATTTTTATTCTCATTCTTTACTCATCTCAACTCTTGATCTCCTGTCATGAGTTTGTAATGAACTTGTGGGCTATAGGCCCATTGTCCCTCTTCTATCTTGGGCTATTAGGTTTTAGAAAAGTTCTAAAACCTAATTATGAAGTCCATTCCATTAACAATCCATTATGGTTAACATAGTGAGCACAAATCCAATTTGTGAACCATGTGTGGAACTCTTCCATTCTTCTTGATTCCATTGATTGAAAATTATTCATAAACTCTTTTATAAGTCATAACATTTGATCATATCAAATTTTAATTATCAATACACCGTTTGATCACATCAAACTTCATTCGCCAAATTCAACTACTTGAATTTTGACTTTCTTAATGGGAAATAGGAAAATCAATACTTATTTGACTCTCAATGGTTCAGGAATATAAATAGCCATAAGTTCACAACTCTTTATGATTCAGGACTTCACTCGTCCTTTATTCGGACATACCCTTAATAACTCCATCCTATGATCAACTCTTTAATTATAGGACATCATAATTAATTCGGATTAGTACCCAACAAATCATGATAAGAGTGTCTAGTAGCAACACCCCATGACTGCCTATGTATTACTGAATAGTTCTTGCAAAAATCAATCAATTATGGTTAACATACAATTCGATCCCTTCAACTCATGTATCCCGGTCAAATCTATAACCATTTGTACATCGAGAGTTATATTGATTTGACAACCATGTGATGCATCTTATGGTGACATTGCATGTGCAACTAGGAAACTCTTCTCCTAAAGAACATCTTACAATCCTACTAAAAGACTTCATACACTATAAAACAATACATTATATAGGATATCCACACCTATGGGTGTATGGTGAATCTTTGACTACAATATACTAACTCCTATATGTTTCGTTACTGTACCCAATCTCATCACCTGATGACCCTAATAAAGTTAGTAAATGAGTCAAAGTACAATTCCAATATATAGTCTCAGTGTTGTCTCGGATCATAAGGACTACTGGTGTACAACCACAATTAAGGATTTATTCACTCGATAAATGATAACCATTTAGAAAGTATGAGTGAGGATAGTTTGATGAACTCATCGTATGAGCACTCATCTGTATGCTTGAACATCTCTATGTCCTTACCAATAAAAGTAAACGTGGTACACTACATCACAAATATTAGTCTCGAGCTCGAGCGACCTTTTATCCTTGTTTATTAGGCGACCTAATTGACTAGGAACAAGTTTAGAATATATAGTGAATATTTATGTATTTCATAATGATCATGTACCACCACATCTCACTATAATATATTCAAGAACTTTATCTATGTCTCTAGTATGAGTATTAAGATAAAGTAAATACTACACTGAATCGAATTATATTAAAACAAAAGATGTTTTATTGACAAAAGTCATCAAAGCCCTAGTAAACAGTTGATTTACAAGACACCTACTCTAACAAACTCCCACTTACCCTAATATCAACTACTTATTAGTTTTATAATAATCCTAGCAAGGGTTTTGTAAGTGGATTAGCAATATTATCTGCAGAGGGAACTTTCTTAACTGTGATGTCTCATTTTCTCACAATCTCTCGGATGATATGGAATTTTCTCAGTATATGCTTGGATTGATGATAAGACCTTGATTCCTTTGCTTGTGAAATAGCTTCAGTATTGTCACAGTGAACTGGGATTGGATCAACACCATTTGGAATAACGCTCCACTCTTGGATGAAATTCCTCATCAAAACTGCCTCCTTTGCTGTTTTTAAAGTTGCAATGTATTTTGCCTCGATGGTGGAATCTACAATTGTATCTTGTTTAGAACTCTTCCAAGAGATATCACTTCCATCTAATGTAAATACATATCCAGTGGTTGATTTCACATCATCCACATTTGATTGAAAGCTAGAATCAGTGTATCTTTCCAATTTTAATTCTCCAATCCCGTATGTCATGAACAAATTCTTAGTCCTTCATAAGCACTTAAGAATATCTTTCACAGCTTTCCAATGCAATGGATCGGGATATGACTGATATCAGCTCATGACACTTAGAGCATATGCTATATCAGGTTTTGTAAAAATTATATTATACATGATACTACCAATGACAGATGCATAGGAAATACATGTCATCGTCTCTATCTCTTCATTTGTCTTGGGACACATAGACTTGGATAGAGTTACATCATGACACATTGGTAAGTATCCTCTCTTAGATTCTCCCATTGAGAAACTACTAAGTATGATATCTATATATGTGGATTGAGTCAACCCAGCATCCTCTTTGATCTATCTCTATAGATTTGTTTTCCCAATACATAAGATGTTTTATCCAAATCCTTCATGGAGAATCTATTGACTAACTATACTTTAGTTGACTGAAGCATTCTTACATTATTTTCAATGAGTAAAATATCATCAACATATAATATCAAGAATGTCACTGCACTCCAACTAACCTTCTTGTACATACATTGTTCCTTAAATTGATTGTATCATCAAATTTGAAGTTCCATCTTCTTGATTTTTGTTTGAGATCATAAATTGATTTATGGAGTTTGCATACCTTATGCTCACTTTCCATTGATGTGAAACCTTCAGGCCGAGACATGTAAATCTCTTCCTTAATATCATCATTAAGGAATATCGTCTTTACATCCATCTATCATATCTCATAGTCATATCATGCAGTTATAATAAGTAGTATCCTAATGGACTTAAGCATTGCGACCGGTGAAAAAGTTTCATCATATTCAATTCTTTGTCTTTGATTATATCTTTTTGTTACCAATCTAGCTTTGAAGGTCAATACCTTCCCATCAAGTTTTCTCTTGTATATCCATTTGCATCCTATAGGAACGATTCCTTCAGATGGATCCACTAATAACCAAACTTGATTTGAGTGCATGAGATCCATTTCGAATTTCATGGCCTCTAGCCATTGCGTTGAATCCATATTAGATATCATCTCCTTAAAGGACCTTGGATCACATCCATGATCAGAGTTTTTCTGATTTCCTTCAAAGAGTAGATCATACCTTATAGGTGATATTGAGACCCTATCAAATCTTCTTAGTATGTGTATAATACTTATTCTATTGATTGTTGGAGTGTGGGTTCTATTATTTCAATTGTGGAATTATCTCAAACCTTTTCAAGTTCTATCATCTTGCCTTTTCTATCTAATAGAAACTCCTTCTCCAAGAAGGTGACATTTCTTGAAATAAATATTTCTATTTTCTTGGGATTATAGAAATAATATCCAACAGAATTCTTTGGATATCTCACAAAATAGCATAAAGTGGATCTACTATTCAATTTGTCTCTCACTATCTGCTTCACATAAGTAGGACATCCCTATATTTTCAAATATGAATACTTGAGAGGTTTACCTATCCATATCTCATATGATGTATTTTCTACTACTTTTGTATATACTTTATTCAAAAACATTGCCACAGTTTCAAGCGCATAGCCCCAAAACAATGGCGGTAGGTCAGTGAATCCCATCATAAATCGAACCATGTCCATCAACATTCAATTACGATGTTCTGCTACATCGTTAAGTTGTGGTGTGGCAAGAGGAGTCCATTGTGAAAGAATCACATTCTTTTTTAGATAGTCCTTAAACTCAATACTCAAATATTCTCCACCTCGATTGGATCGAAGTTTCTTAAAACTTTTCCCCTTTTGGTTTTCTACTTCATATTTGAATTCTTTGAGCTTTTTAAAAGATTCAGATTATATTTCATTACATATCAGGAGTGACATTGACAGGAGCTTCTTTTGGAGGTGCCTTATTCAGTGTATATGCAATCTTTTTAGATGCTAGAATAATTTTTAAATTTCTTAGCCAGTCAGAATTGTTAAGTCTAGTTAATTTGTTGTGATCAAGTATCACTGACAATGGATTTTGAGATGTCATATCGAAATATATTGAAATGAAAAATTAAAAATTAACATTGCTGACTATTTTAAATAATTCATAAGAAAAAATATGTGGATTTTCATATTTTGAATTTACTCCTACTATTTTTATCATTTCCATCACCCTCTAATTGAAACTAAAAAAATTATATTTCTTTCATAAATACACAGAGCTCAATTAGCCAACTATGATCATTGAATGATATCAACCAATCATAATTCCCAAAAGGTATAATTCAATTGCATCAAATGCAACCTTTGAGTAATTTGTCTAACGTTTGATAAGGGTCCAATAATATGATGTCGATTATCTTTGCATGTTAAGCCGACCCATCAATGTTGAATCGTAATGGACGGTAGTCATGTGTTCCCTCAATGATATGGGCCGAAGGCATAGGAGCACCACCCAATCAACATCACTTATGTCAGTGGAAGACAACTTTCTGGCGTTCAAGCCTCCCCAATGATATGAGTCAAACACTACCGTGGATAGATATTCATCATGCAATCACTGTTGATGGAAGACAAGGAAAAATAAACTTTCTTTATTGCTTAATATAAATTTTGAATGGTATTTATTTTAATTAATACATTTTTGTCTCATCATTTTTGAAGATATGATTTACCTTACATATATTTGTCAGATTCAAGTAATTATGTTATCAAATAACAAACATACATTTTCATCATAGGTATAATATCAAATATTATATATCAATTAATTAAAAATTAATTAATTGATCAATTTTTGCCTTGGTTAATTTTTTTAATTAACTGCAAGATTATCAATTAAATTGACAAATCAATTTATCTATAATAAATTTTGATAAAACAATTATCATAAGTAAAATCATATTTTACCAAAGATAAAATAACATTTTATCATCAATAATTAGAATCATATCTTAATTATTCATTTAGTAAAAAATGATTTTGATTATAGATGAAATCATTTTTCACAAAAACATATTTTGATTTTATCAAATCTATTATAATCTAATTTTCTTAAGTGGTAAAAAAAATCAATTAACGCAACATATATCAATTTTGTTTCAAAATCCATATGATAAATAACAAAATCGGACTCTGATACCACTGTTAGTCTCACATGGTATATGGAGGTTATGTCATACACAACTCTAATACTACTGTTAGAACACTGTGACATCCTCAAGCTCTATCCTACAAAAGCTTAGATACCACAATTGATGCATGTAAATCTAGCATTCACGTGTTTTGTTTCTACACCTCAATATATAGCAGAAATTAAATTTTACTTATGATTTAACACTTAAATCAAATAAGTGTTCATATGGATTTTCAAAATAAACACATACATGATCTTTTATCTAAACATGCATTACGATATGACCCTTAAAATAAGTCCGTAAAAGTATGACAAATATAAACTATCAAATGATTGAACATCTAATATCAATCTAATCATTTTATTTAGACATGCTAAACTATCTAGAACTAACATGCTAAATCATTTAAGCACAATCTAAATAACATTATTATCGCATGTATCAATATACATATTTGAAGCATAACACAAGCAAAGATTTATACCTTCCAAACTATCTTTGGTTAGGAATAATATCTAGAACTTGTACTTCCTCTGTAAATTGGTGCTTCCTCCGTCTAGTCCAGTTCATGATCGAAAAATCTTTTCCAACACTTGACTGCACTAGAAATCAAGAGTTCTTTATCGTCGAGTCGATCAAGGTGTATTTTTCGAAAATGAGGGATGTGTTGCCGAATCTCCCTTCAAAAGGGGCTGCTAAAAAAAATCCCTTCATAAGGGCTTGCTCAAAAATTCCTTCCTAAGGGGCTATACTTACAACAACTTTGTAAGGTGATGACCGACAAATACATTTCTCTAAGATGAGAAGTGATGATAAAAAGAACCCTTCTTGATTGAAGTTACGAAGATGATCTCATCTTTAAGATCCAACTGCCAAGAAGATTATTTTTAAATCCTCACTTCTTACTCCTTTTTATATGAACCTTGTAAGAAGATCTCACATCTTCTCCTTTATGACATGACCGACCATCACTTCAGTGAGAAGAGGAAAATGTAAAGGTAGTTGCCCAAAATTTAATGAGAAAAGGAAGTGTTTGGTTCGTAAAGAATTTTTTATTTTTTATTTTCATTCTTTTTTTTTTCAGAAAACAGAAAACGATTTTTTTTTATTTTCCAGAAAACACTCTTTTATTTTTTAGAAAACGAAAATGGAAACAGAAATAATTATTTCTCATTTTCTAATTTTCCAGAAAATGCTCCTTTATTTTCTAGAAAATGGAGATGGAAAATGCGAACCAAACGCGTTTTCTCGTTTTCGCAGAAAATGAAAATAAAAAATGGAGAAGAAAATGCCTACCAAACGCTCATTTTCTTCTCATTATTTACTCATCTCAACCCTTGATCTTCCATCATGAGTTTGTAATGAGCTTATGGGATAAACCCATTGTCCCTCTTCCATCTTATGCTATTAGATTTTAAAATTTTTCTAAAACTCAGTTATGGAATTCATCCCATTAACAATCCATTATTGTTAACATGGCGAGCACAAATCCGATTTGTGAACCATGTGTGAAATTCTTTCACTCTTCTTGTTTCCATTGATTGGAAATCATTCATTAACTTTTTTACGAATCATAACATTTGATTATGTCAAACTTTGATTATTAATACATCATTTGATCACATCAAACTTCATTCGCTAAATTCATCTACTTGAATTTTGATTTTATCAATGGGAAATAAGAGAGCTAATACTTGTGTGACACTCAATGGTTTAGGAATACAGATAGTCATTGGTTCACAATTCTTTGTGATTCAGGACTTCAATTGTCCTTTATTCGGGCATATCCTTAATAGCTTCATCCTATGATCAATTCTTTAATTATATAACTTCATAATTAATTCTGATTAGCACCCAATAAATCATGGTAAGAGCGCTAGTAGCACCACTCCATGACTCCCTATATATAATTGAATAGTGTCTACAAGAACCAGTCAATTATGGTTAACGTACAGTCCAATTCCTTCAACTCATATATCCCGGTCAAATTTATAACCATTGGTATATTAAGAGTTATATTGATTTGACAACCATGTGATGTATCTTATAGTGACATCGCATGTGCAATTAGAAAACTCCTTTTCGAAAGCATATTTTATAGTCCTGATAAGAGACTTCATACATTATAAAATAATACATTAGATAAGATATCCACACATATGGATGTGGTGAATCCCCGACTACAATGCACTGACTCTTATATGTTTCGTTACTACACCCAATCTTACTACCTGATGACCTTAATAGAGTTGGTAAATGAGTGGAAGTACAATCCTAATATATAGAGTCTTAGTGTTGTCTTGGATCATAAGGACTATTAGTGTACAACCATATTCAAGGACTTATCTACTCGATAAATAATAACCACTTGAAAATTTTGAGTGAGGGTAGTTCGATGAAATCATCATATGGGCACCCATCTATATGCTCGAACATCTCTATGTCCTTACCAATGAAATATAGTATACTACATCACAGATGTTAGTCTCTAGCTCAAGTGGTCTTTTATCCTTGTTTATTATGCGGTCTAATTGTCTAGGAACAAGTTTAGAATATACATTGAATATTGATATATTTCATGATGATCATCATATGTACCATCACATCTCAACTTATAGGGCCCTCCATGATTTACCTCCCTCACAATGACCGTGGGATAGGTCGATGGGGTCGCTGTAGGTTGGCGATTCCAACTTTTACAGAAGGACTTTATCTATGCCTCTAGCATAGGTATTAAGATAAAATAAATGTCACACTGATTTAAATTATATTAAAATAAAGGATGTTTTATTCATAAGAGTCATCAAAGTTTTAACCAACAGTTGGCTTGTAGGGCACCTACTCTAACACAAATTTGGTATCTTCTATCTCTTCTCTTCTTTTCAAGTATTTCAAGATAGTCACACAAAAAGAAATCGCCTATATCCTACTATTTCGCCAGAGCAACTTTTTGGATTTAAAAGTAAAGCAATGGGCGACGGAGCTAGTGGATGAAAGAGAAAGCATAAGTTCTTATGTCAAAGAAGAGGATGACATTGGTTCAGACTCGAGGATGAATTCTTTTCAACCACAGGTGACTGATGCAGGTGTATCCAACAGTCTGACCAACTTTTATTTTATGATACGACATTTCTTCTGAGCCATAACGAAGAACAATCGAGGCTCCAAATAAGAATTTCAACACCTCCATGCCCCTTTGATATGAATATACTTCATTCTGGATCAGAACGAAGCATAATAGATCAGCTCTCAAAGCCTACCACAATCTATCCGTGGTCAATAATACGGGTGTGGATCATTCTGCAACACGACACGGGACCTCCAGCAGGAACCACAGCTTGCCCGTAGTCCCCACCATTACTGTGGTCTCCACCATGGTCAGGTCATGGTCCATATCATGGTCAGATCATGGACCCTTCCATGGTCATGGAGCTTCGTCACCACTGTCATCTAATTTAGATTTCATAAATTTTTATTGGTTTTAAAATTTTGGTTCAGTTTAAAAAAATATATTTAGATTTGTTTATTTAAATTTTTTTATTCGTTAAGAAATTTTTGTTTAAGTTTATTTATTTATTTTAGTTTTCTTGTTAGTTAAATTTTTTTTTCTTAGCCTATTTAAAAATGGATTTAAACTTTTATAATTCATAGATGAATTTTTTATTAATAAAATTTATTTTAATTTCATTTAAATATAGAACCGAATTCTCTTTTATTAACGAATTCCTCCTCGATTTTCTGTGTCTCTTTGTTCTAATCTCACGTATGGACTTCGATTCTCTTTATCCCTCTGTTCTAACTGTTAAAGTAATATGAGGCGAAATATCCATTTAGAGCCCACTACATTCATGGAGGGAGTGCGCGGAACTAGACTCCATGTTCCATTGCGAAGGAGCGCATCAAATTCTATAGCCATTGCATTACGCCAATTTGAATCCTTGTTTGCTTGAGAAAAACAAGTCGGCTCGATAGATTTTGAGGAGATTATGAGAGCATGAGGAAGAGGATGTTGCGTCGTCTTTGATGGACATCGTGCATAGATATCGCTCAAGGGGAGTATGCGACGAGGTGCATCATCTTCTGAATCACTCTTTGTTGGGGATGGTGAAGAAGATGGACTTACATTATCTGAGAATCCAGAGCTGGGAGGTGTATTATCTTTGACTGGCGAGGATTCCGAGATTGGATACTGAATAGGTTCTTGAATGTTGTCCCTTCTAATATCATCATTGCATGTATCTCTTGTGGGAGTAGATCCTTGGGATGACTCCAATGGTATAGAAGAGTTTCCAGAGAGCTCAGGAGTAGGACCTAAGATTCCATCTCTTTTTATAGATTCAACATGTCTTGTAGGTAAAATGACCTGTGGAAACTTTGATGTTATATTGGGTGGTATTATAAAGGTACCACCATTTCCTGTGGATGGAGCTTCTGGTATGACTGCAAATGGAAAAAGAGATTCATCAAAGATAACATGCCGCGATATATATATGCGTCCTGTCGGTACATGTAGACAACGATACCCATGGTGCAAATTACTATAACCAAGGAAAAAACATTGTTCGGAACGAGGATTAAGTTTGTGTTTAGAGTAGGGTCGTAACCATGGATAACATGCGCAACCAAAGATACGTAAGAGCATGAAGTTAGGAGGTTGATTAAAGAGTTTTTCAATAGGAGATTTGTGTTGAAGCAATGGAGTAGGTAGACGATTGATAAGATAAACTGCAGTATGAACAGCATCATCCCAAAATTTAAGTGGAACCGATGCATGATTGAGAAGGGCTAAGGCAGTTTCAATTATATGACGATGTTTCCTTTCCGCGGAACCATTTTGTTCGGGAGTGTGAGGACATGATACTCGATGAAGAATACCTGAGGAGTCGAGGTAGCGATGAAGCCCCTGATATTCTCCACCCCAATCGGAGTGGAGAGAGAGTATTTTACGGGCAAAGTAACGTTCAACGTGCCTTTGAAATCGACAAAAAATATCAAGAAGATCAGATTTTCTTTTCATGTGAAAGACCCAAGTAAATTTACTAAAATCATCAATAAAAGTCACATAATAAAGAAAACCCTGATTTGACAGAATAGGAGCAGGTCCCCACACATCAGAATGAATTATTTCTAAAGGAAAATTAGATACATGAGAGGAAGTAGAAAAAGATAATTTATGACTCTTTGCTTTCATGCATGCTTCACAAGAATAAGAAGGAGACGTCAAAGAAGTTGGTAAGTCGAACTTATTGATGATATCTTGAACTAGACGAAGAGATGGATGACCAAGTCGTGCATGCCAAGAGGATTTACTTGTGCGTTCTCCAATGAAAGCCTTGGTGGAAGTGGGTTGAAGGTAATAAAGACCATCTTTAATTCCTCCTTTGAGTAGAGTCGTTCCGGTTGCAGGATCCTTCACAAGACAATGATGAGGGTGAAATTCAAAAAATACATTATTGTCATAACCGAAAAGTAAATTCTTAGTGATTGAAGGAACATGAAGAGTATTGCGCATGCGAAAGGTTCGACCAGATGAATGAAAAATTGTGTTTCCAAGGTTAGCAATTTCCAAACTTGAGCCGTTGCCTACTTGTACCATGTCAGGTCCATGATAGGAGGAAGCATCTGTGAGAATGTCATAATCCGGTGTAACATGATGAGTTGCCCCAGAATCTGGATGTCATCCTGAGATTGAAGAATTTGCCACAGTCATATAAGGATTGCTTGTAAGAGAAAATGCTCCTGGGTGAAATGATGAAGTCGAGGATGAAGATTGATTTTGATTTGATGATGCAAAACCTCTGGGAAAATTTGAATCAAATCTCTTATAGCATTGATTTGCAAAGTGACCATTGCGAAAACAAATTTGACAACGTCCTCGGCCTCGTCCTCGACCTCATCCTTGTCCTGTGTTTCTTTCACCTTGATTTCGTTGATTTTGTTGTTGATGGATAGTTGTATCTGATTTATAGGTTGTGTGCGTAGATAGAACAATAGAATCTGACATCCTTTGAGATTGTAATTGTAAGAGGATTTCATGAGAGGACAGCATACCATGAAGAGTATCAAGTGACACTTGCTCCATACGTGTAGTCACACTAGGAATAAAACTGTCATATTGAGGCCCTAATCCTGCAAGGACATGAATCAATAAATCTGGTTCGGAAATTGGATGTCCAATTGCTCTTAGATTATTAGCAATAGTTTTGATTGATTGAATATATTCATTGGTAGATTTGTCTCCTCGTTGCACCGATTGTAGTTGCATGCGAAGTTGAAGCACTCGCGCCTGAGAGTGGGATGCAAAAGTTCGAGCAAGAGTTTTCCATATTTGTTGAGAGGTATCAAGCCCTACAATAATAGGAAGTATAGACTCGCTGAGTGACGAAATTATCCACGTCATAATTAGTTGATCCTTCTTGCTCCAAACTGAATAACGAGGATCGTCTTCTTGGAATTTAGGAGAGGTACCATCTACATGAGCACGAAGTAATGATTGAAACTGCATCTTCCAAAGTAAATAATTATCATTATTAAGTTTAATAGGAAGATATGATATGACATTTATTGATAAGGAGGAGAGTTGCGTCGCTTGATTTGTTTCCATGGATGATGAAGAAAATTTTGACATTTGAGATTCCGAGATAGGACAATGCAGATGCTTCCGATGCAATGAACGTCGATTAGGATGGGCAAAAGTCTCGAGGTAGCCGACTAACTGCTCCTTGTCCACGAGAGAGGCTCCGGACAGAGAGGGCGATGGTGGCGTGGACAACTCTGTTCCACTTAATAAGAAATCCAGTAACAAATCTGTTGAAGGTTGATCGACGGTAGCAGCCTACGGACGTATTGGATCACTGCGGCATCGAGTGTCTCCTTGCTCACTTCAACTTCTAGTTGCCGTCGCTCCAAATTGAGAGAGAGATTGAGGAAAGGGATTACTGATAATAGTCTTGGTATTAAATGGTAGCTAGCTCGGCAAGAGCTGTTGATGTGACACAAGCTTTTGATGGGACCCTACTCTGCACCTTGATCAAAGTCTGTCTCGATCGAGAGCAATGGCGCAAAAACGAAGAGAAAGCTCCGATTCCTTCCAAGCCGATCAAATCTCGCGGAGCGCGATGGAAAAAAAAAAATTAACAAGGCTCTGATACTAAGTTAAAGTAATATGAATCGTAGAAAGAATTAAAAGATATTTTTCATTGATTCGCTTTGTACATAAACATGATATTTATAGATGTATTACAAAGCTAAATCAATTGAAATATTCAACTAAATATTCCAGATAAGAAAACTCTATCCTATCTAATTTGACAAAGTCTATCGACCAAGTCTATTTGATTAATTCTAATTTGACATGGTATGTTTGATTAATTCTCTTTTACTGACCTCTCGCATGACAAGTTTTCCCGCTATCCTATCCCGCCTGCGTGACTGGTGCAGAGAACAAGGCTGCTGTGCCCTCGAATCACAATGCACTCCTGCGATTCCTTGGCCATTAACGCGGCCCGGACGATGCCTTGTTCCCTCCCCACTCACAGGCTCCGCTCGCATCTCATTCCCTTGCCGCTTCGCCTTTGCACACGACGAAAGCAGCGGAAGCGAGCAGATTGTGAGAACCAGTTGCAGAGTAAAGCCTGAAGAGAAGTGGAGGAGGAGGAGAGGAGGAGGAAAGAAGAAGAAGAAAAAGCACGGAGGAGGCTGCGTATATGTGGCTACTGTTGCTGTTTTCCGTGGTTGCATCGATCGCCTCATCTGCTGCTGCTGATGCTTTAGACCATGGCGACGGAGACTTAGGTGCCTTGTTGAAGCTCAAGGCTGCTCTGGTGGCGCCCGGGAGCTCCGCTCTCGCTGACTGGACGGGCGCCGCTGATGACCATTGCGTTTTGTTCGGCGTAACCTGCGATCTCGACTCGCGGGTGGTCGCGTTGGAGCTCTCGTTTATTCCCCTCGATGGCACCCTCCCGGCCGACGTGGGTCGCCTTCGCCGCCTCGTCAACCTTTCTATTTCGTCCGCCGGCGTCGGCGGTCGCCTCCCGGCCGAGCTGGCGGCACTCCCTGCGCTGCGGTATCTCAACGTTTCCAACAACAACTTCGTCGGACTGTTCCCGGACGTTGCTCCCGGTGGGTTCCCGGAGCTGGAGGTCATCGACGCTTACAATAATAACTTTTCTGGCCCCCTTCCTGTGAGGTTGGCAGGTGCGCTGCGGCTCCGGTACCTGCACCTCGGCGGTAACTACTTCACCGGGATGATCCCTGAGGCTTACTCCGATATCGCCAACCTTGAGTACCTCGGCCTCAATGGTAATGCGCTTGGCGGGCGTATCCCGGCGAGCCTCAGCCGGCTGTCGAAGCTTAAGCATTTGTACCTCGGGTATTACAACAATTTCGAGGGCGGCATACCGCCGGAGTTCGGTGGGTTGTCTTCGTTAGTCCGGCTCGATATGTGTGGCTGCGGCCTCTCCGGAACGATTCCGCCGAGCCTTGGACGCCTGAAGATGCTCGATTCGCTCTTTCTCCAGATCAATCGGCTCTCCGGTGAGATCCCGCTAGAACTTGGCCGACTCGGCAAGTTACAATGGCTGGATCTTTCCATCAACGAGCTGACTGGGGAGATTCCCGCGAGCTTTGCAGAGCTTAAGGAGCTGAAGCTGATGAACCTCTTCCACAACCAATTTCGGGGCGCCATCCCGGCGTTCATCGCGGATCTTCCAAATCTCGAGGTGCTGCAGCTGTGGGAGAACAATTTCACTATGGAGCTTCCTCCCTCGCTGGGCCGTAACGGCCATCTCGTGAGATTGGACATTTCAACAAATCGGATAATGGGGATGATTCCGCCTGATCTCTGCTTCGGCGGGCGGCTTGAGATGCTGGCGTTGATGGACAACAAACTGTTCGGCTCGATTCCTGAAGAACTCGGTGACTGCAAGTCGTTGACTCGGGTTCGACTCGGCAAGAACTTCTTGAATGGGACGATCCCTAGCGGGCTTTTCGATCTGCCTCACAACAACATGCTGGAGCTCAGCGATAATTTCCTATCCGGCGAGTTGCCTTCTGTGATTGGAGGGGGTAGCCTCGGCACGCTGCTCCTCTCCAACAATTTGATCAGCGGCTCGATACCGCCTGCGATCAGCAGTTTACCTGCTCTCCAGGCTCTCGCTCTCGATGCTAATCGGATCTCCGGCGCTATCCCGCACGAGCTAGGCCTGATGAGACAGCTTTCCAAGCTTGATCTTAGCGACAACATGCTTTCCGGTGTCATTCCCGCTGATCTGACGCGCTGTTCCACCCTTACCTCGATCGATCTCAGTCGAAATAAATTGACGGGAGTTATTCCGGAGGACATCGCTAAGCTGGAGATCCTCAACACCTTGAACCTCTCGCGAAACTTGCTGGTTGGTGAAATCCCGCCGGATTTACAGCGAATGAGGAGTCTGATCACGCTCGATCTCTCGCACAACCTCCTTTCCGGCCGAATTCCCTCACAGGGGCAGTTCCTGGTGTTCGACAACCGCAATTCCTTCCAAGGGAACCCTGGGCTGTGTGGAGTGCCGCTAGACCCTTGCCCCGAGGGGGGCATCGTCGACGGCGCCTCCGGTTGGGGCACTGTGCGTCGGCGACAATGGGACGCGAAGAGGGTGCTGCCATGGGCGGCCCTCATGGCGGCAGTCCTTCTGACGGCGATAGCGGCGAAGGGTTGGACGCGGTGGAGGGACCGACGGAGCAAGGGGTGGAAGTTGACGGCGTTCCAGCCGCTGGACTTCACGGCTGAGGACGTGATGAAATGCCTAAAAGACGACAACGTGATCGGAAAGGGCGGAGCGGGGATCGTCTACCGAGGGAGCATGGCGAGCGGGAGGGAGGTGGCGATCGAAAGACTGATGGCGAAGGGTGCCGGGGCGGAGCACGACAGGGGGTTCACGGCGGAGGTGGCGACGCTGGGGCGGATCCGGCACCGGAACATCGCGCGTCTGCTGGGCTTCATGTCGAACAGGGAGACGAACCTGCTGGTCTACGAGTACATGCCCAACGGGAGCCTCGGCGAGATGCTGCATGACAACGAAGGGGCGCGCCTGGGATGGGGCGCGAGGTGGCGCATCGCGGCGGAGGCTGCCAGGGGGCTCTGCTACCTCCACCACGACTGCTCGCCGCCCATCCTGCATCGCGACGTCAAGTCCAACAACATCCTGCTCGACTCCAACTTCGAGGCCCATGTCGCCAACTTCGGCCTCGCCAAGTTCCTGCCCGACCCGGGCGCCTCCGAGTGCATGTCCGCCATCGCCGGCTCCTACGGCTACATCGCTCCAGGTAAAAGTAAATTGCTCGAACACGTTCCAGGCACTCAGATTTCTCATTTAAGCATCATTCACATTAAAGTTTGTTATTCATAAGATTTCATGCTGTCATTCTCCAAATCTTCAAATTTTTAGTATCATATTGATGTGCATTAAAATAATGACCCACTGAACAAGGCTCAATCTAGACATTCTATCCACGCGGACCTCCGTTATTGGACCGCAACACACCTCGAAACCAGTGAAAGGTGAACAAGTCTTCATGGAAAGGAGCCTTTCGCTTTTGGACACCTGATGCACTTTAGGAGGCATGCTGTGTAATCAAGAGGATTTCAACAATTCTATGGAGATTAACCTTTTGCCATCGACCACCTCGATTCAGACCTGTTTTCCTCCCAATCATTCCGGTTCGGTATAATTGATCATCCCATTCCACTCCCAACTGAACTCTAAGTTCATCATCATGAAGTTATGATTGTCCCAAGTTTTTAGAGGCAACTCCCTATCTTCTTCGTCACTCTTAATTAATATTCTAATCAATGACTAATTAAATTACTTTCGTTTATTATATTAGCAGAAATTTTCCTTAGCCTCGTTCTGAATCTGACTTGGCGAGAGCTCAGATCTTGATACGTTTTCTTTTTCAGACATGAATTTATAATTGATGGTGCTTACTGTTTTACCTTTGATATATATGCTGTTGCTTTTCTTGATATATACTTTTGTAAAATGCTATTGTCTGCATCTATTTACGAATACAGAGTATGCATACACCCTCTTGGTGGATGAGAAGAGCGACGTTTACAGCTTCGGTGTTGTGCTGCTGGAGCTTATCACTGGCCGCCATCCAGTAGGTGGGTTCGGGGACGGTGTGGGCATTGTCCGATGGGTCTGCAAGACAATATCGGAAGTGCCAACCGGAGGAACCGACTCAGCTGCTGCCATCCTCTCGGTGATCGACCAGAGGCTCCCCTCAACTCCACTCGACCTAATCACTAACCTGTTCGAGGTGGCAATGCTTTGCGTGGAGGAGAGCAGCACAGCAAGGCCGACGATGAGGGAGGTGGTGCAACTCCTCTCCGATCCAACTTCCAGTCCCCATGGCCTCAGCTCGTGAGGGACTCAACTCGCCGTTCCAAAGGTACTTATTTCTTGCACTAGTATGGGATTTTGCTATATAAAGCTTGCACTAGTAATGTATTTGAATCTCTATTTGCATTGTGAAAGACATGAATGCATAGATATATACATGTCGATTAGAAATATACGCAAGTGCCTATTGATGTTTTTGTTGTGACGGTGGAAGTTGATTGATATTGTTGTTACCTTTTTTCTATGAATAAGGTAAGAATATCTGTGCGTAGGACATTGTTCGAGCCAAATAGTCAATTTGGCGGGAGGAGTCTGGGAAGAATGGTTCGGACACGTCAGTCTGGGACAATTGGCATGGGAGGACGGTTTGAGGGAGTTGGCACGGCGGGGTGACCGTGAAGATTACTCCGATACGAGATGGATGAGAATCGACTCGGTCTAGCGGGCCTAGAGATGGTTCGGTACGAAAAGAATAGAAATTGATTCGGGCTACCGGAAAAAGCCTAAGAGCTGCGCTACACGTGAATGATAGGTTTAGGTTAGCTTTATCGAAGGAAAGTGGCTGAAAGAGATGGGCTAGCATATTTCTCGAAATGTAGATAAGAAGTTGTTACACAACAAAAGAGGGCCCTCACGTAATATTCCGAGGAGCCTTCGCTTCTCGTGTATATAACAGAATGATTTTTCAGATAGACAAGGTGATCACGTGTACGGTGAAGGAGGTTTGTGGTGCACCAGCTGGCCGAAGGAAGGAGGACAAAAGGGAGAAGCAGGGAAAGAGGAAAAGGGGAATCCATATTATTCCAACAAGCGATAGACAAAGGTACATCCGAAGGGGAGAGTGACCACATCGTCGGAGAAGGAGACAGGGAGAGTAGTGAGCTTCATCTTTTCGATACTTTCCTGTGTATTAAGCTAATTGTAAGAGGTTTTCTCCTCCACCTCCAGAAGTTCTTTCCGCGAAGGAGGAAGTTTATAGTGAAAATGTTTTGGCACCGTAGCTTGTGGGAGAGCTCACCCTCGTGGAGTAGGAATCCTTATTCTGAACCACATTACATCCTATGTCTTTTGTTCATTACTTGTGTGACGTGCATTTCTCTTTTTCATATTACATCATTACTGTTGCGGCAGGAGAGAACCTTCAAGCTTCCCGCACGCTCTCCTATGTTGAAAGAAAGCCATAAAACTCTTCCCCGTACCGCATCATTGATGATCATGTTCTAATAAATTACTTTTTAAACTCTTTTCGAGAGAGGTGTTCTATATCTGATCCTCCAAATTTAAAAGCTCTAGATGAAACAATAAAAATTGAATCATTTTATAGATGAAAATTATATTTTTGATATTAATTAGGGTCTTTTACATGATTTTTTTTTTAAGATTAAATTTTAGACTCTGAGCACGGGCTCTATTAACTTTTAATTATAAATTGGTGGATTGCTTGCTACTAAAATTTATGCTTCTATAGGTAGGCGAAGAGGGGTTTGCGGCGGCAAATTTGGTCGGGAATGGGGGAAGGAAGGAGGGGAAATGTTATTGTTAGGCACGGGCTCTGGGTTATGGGAATAGACTGGGTAGGAAGGAAAAGTTGCTGCGGCGGCGGCGGCGGGGTAGCCGTGGTAATCGGTGGCGAATTGGGAGAGAGGCGGGGCCGAGGCGTAGGAGGACGACCGGAGAGAATTGGGAGGGTGGAGTTCGGAGGCGGAGGAGGGTATTGGGAAGCGTTGTACGAGGAGGTGAAACCGCCGCCGGGATGCATCCTCGCCGTAGACGGTGTCGGTGGCGGTGGCCGGAGGTAGCCAAATAATAGAGACCGACAGTGAGGCAAATTTTTTAATTTACACCCTGACACGATCCCCCGTTCTCGAAATTGCTTGCATTATTTAATCATGAAAAAAAAGACAAACTTCCTAAATCGTGCTCCTAACTTTGCCTTTTCCAAACTATACCCCTATTCTCTTTTAATTTTTAACCCAAATATGCAACGCGGATGGTTGTGACCGAGTAAGGGCAACTGCTGTTTGCTCCACTGCAAGAACTTTGGCTTCGAAGTTCGATCGCATAAGCTGTTGCTGCAGTATACTGCTTGACTTGTCGATGATGAACTCGGACTGTAGATGTCAAACCTGACACTCTGTTAGCGATGATATGTATGTTGAGGGAAAAAAAATTAGTCCGGGATTTGATTGGTCACCATTTAAATCAAACTCTAGTGCAAACCAAATGGAACACGCACAAACAAACAACTAAGGCAAAAAGATAACATAAACAAATAAAATTTGTTCAGCAATTAAAGAGTTTTGAAGTACATTTGATTAAGGAAAAAAACACAAATCATAAGTGTCAGGCCAGAATTAGATAAAAACTTTCATCATTATCATCATTCGTCTGTATTTTTATGGTCTCACCTAGAAAATAGAGGGTAAACAGAAGGATTACAACAAGATTTAAACGTGTGCAAATTCACTAATTAGTGAGATATTCCAGTTGATAAAGCAAATTAAGAACTGCAATGAATCTGCTAATTCGATGATCGAGGAATTGTACCATCCATTTCATTTTAGGATTGCTTCGTTATCTGCTAAACTGTGTTTACATACATGAATTCTATGTTGGAGGTGGGTTTACTTGTTATTATCATAATCATTCGATTGTGTCGTATTGGTTCGAATCTAATTAAGTGATCAAGTGATCTACTTGTTGATTCACGAGTTTCGATTTATTAGATTGGGATTTTATCGGCAGAATTCATTAGAGTACGGATTCGTTATTGATGATGACTCATAACGGATCTAATCCAATATATATATAGAGAGCGTGGTCCTCATAGGGGTTAGGTATTTTAACATACTCTTCATTTCCTATCGGCTAGGAGTTTACGACACCGTCATCCTAGAACTCTATGGAAGACCTACCATTTTGCTTCTTCGCAGGAACTCCGGATTGGATCTTACAGGCGGCAAGATCGATGACCACTCCACTGTAATTAGATTTTATTTACTACATGCCATCATCATTTATATTTTATTGTTGTCGTAAATTTCGATAAAACTATATCCTTATCATGAATCATGTTGTATCTATTTGATTTCTTGTATACAAGTCTTAAATTTGTGATTTCCATCAATTGATATCAGAGTGAGGTAGTTTTATCGATTTTTATAGCATTAGGTTGTAGTTTTTGTCGTTTTCGTTGATTTTGCACAAGATTTGGATCTTTTGTTGAAAAACGATGATTATTTGACGAAAACGTAGATAGAAAATCTAGTTTTAGGCGCTAGATCTAAGGTTTCAAGATTTTTCCATGAAGAATACGAAGAATGCCGACATAATTGTTATTGTTCATGGTAAAACCCTCATGTTTTATCCGATAAAATTATCCTAAGTCGTTTATCAATCAATTGATGCATAACATCAGTCCACTGTTGCATCTAAAAATGTCAAACAAAACATTTCTGACTCGACTACTAGATTTGACTGTACACACTAGTCGATTGATCCTTGAGGTCAGTCGACTAATATGCTTAAACCTAGGCACATAAGGTATTTTAGTCAACTGAGACACTAGTCGATTGTCATACAATTAAACACCAATCGATTGATGGAGCTAAGGTTAAACATAGAAGGGTTACAAGTCGACTGGAGCAATCGATTGATCATGTTAGTCGACTGGTGCTCATAAGTCATCCATAGAATATTTTTTAGTCGACTGAGATAATCAACTGATGTATATCAGTCAACTACCATTAGTATCAATCGATTGGTATTGTTATGGATAAAATTGAGCAAAGTTTGATATGGGAAACTTATAGATGTCATAACTTTTTGCTCGGGATGAGTTTGATACGTTTCTAGTTGCATTTCGAAGTTCGTTCAAAGCTCTACATTTATTACACTAGGGTAAACCCCTGTAACACTTTGTCTCAGGCCTAAAAAATATCATTTAAGGCATTTTCGAAGGCTTCGAAGTTTTTAGTTTGGTGTTAAAGGTCATTTCCTACATCATTAGATTGCAACAGTACAATTGAGTTTACTATGTTTTCTAAAGTATCTATCTATACATATGATTTTATTTCAAAGTAAGAACTATTATAGAGGTTTATGACATATTGTATAGATAGATGTATATCTATATTAAATATAATTGGTCAAAAGAAAAATTATATTTAGGTCAGACATATGTTTGGAATGATTTCCATATAGAGAAAAGATTCTATTGACAAATTTTGTTGATCATGTACACAGGATGTCGGGCAAAAGGAAGACATTTTGTGTGGTAGATTAAAGGTTTATAAATCATAGACTCAGACAGATATAGCTCATATAAAGGATAATTTTATTATGTGTATCATGTGTCGGCCTAAAGAAAAACATATGGTGTGACTAATGAAGATTATCATGAACTATAATTTAAAGAGTACCACTAATAAATCACATTGCAATCTAAAGACTAAGTGTGATGTTGTACTTGATATCTTATTTTGCTCATACATATTCATACATGCATATAATATGTGCTATTTATTTATTATTATCTTTTTTTGTCCTTGACAATATGTGAGGCTATGTTCTTATACTCTCTTTCTTATTTAGTGCACATAAGGTATATATTATAACAATAACATTCCATTAATTTTAATTCTAGAAACCATTGAAATATAAAAGGACCATTAATATGAATAAGGGTATTAAAAATGTAGTATTTGGTAATGAACTTTTCAGCTTGGTTAGTTTAGAAGTCAATTTTGTCACTGTACCTATTGATACTGGGTGGATAGACATTGGATATATCACTCATATTAGTGTCACTAAACATGCTTGTCTTAGTAGTTGATTGTTTATTGATGGTAAAAGATACATCTATATTAGTAATGACAAGAATGCTAAAGTGATTGCTATAAGTGTTTTTCGACTTTGTTTAAGGACCAATATATTTTTAGATTTGGAGAATACATTTGTTGTTTCATCCTTTAGTAGAAACTTAATTTCTATTTCTTCTTTAGATAAATCAGTATATACTTGTTCATTTGAAAATAGAATATTTAATATTTTTTAAGATTCAATACTTATTGGTATAGATTTCCTAGTTGATAAGCTACATACATTAAATACTATAGCTCTCACAAACAACATAATAATACATAGTATATATACGAAGCACAATTTGACTAACGAGAATTCATCCATATGGTGGCATAATCGTTTAGGATATATATTCAAACAACACTTAGAAAGGTTAATGTCACAAGGAATTCTCTATTCCCTTGACAAGTCAGAGTTTGATGTCTGTATACAATGTGTCAAAGGGAAAACTACTAACAAAAGAAATAAAAGTGCAAGTAGGTATAATAGCATTTTAGAATTGATACATATAGATATATGTGAATTATTCCCTAAGGTAACTTGGAATGGGCAAACATATTTTATCAGTTTTATTGATAATTACTCCCGATATATATGCCTACTTGTACCTTTTGCATAAGAAGTCAAAGTCCTTGGGTATGTTCAAAATCTTTAAAGCCAGAGTTGAAAATTAATGAGATAAGAAGATAAAACTGTCAGATACGACCATTGAGATAAATATTATGGTGGTTATAATAGATCTGGTGAATAGAATCTAGCACATTTTGCCAATTACCTTTCTGATGTGAGATTATAACTCAATACACCATTCATGATGCTCATCATCAAAATAGTATAGATGAGTGAAGGAACCGGACCTTAAAGGACATGGTAAGAAGTATGATATCTTTCACTTTTTTATCGGAGTCCTTATAGGGTGAAGCACTCAAGACTGTAGTTTACTTACTCAATAGAGTACCCAATTAGACAGTGAGTAAAACCCCATATGATATTAAATATTTATACATTTGGGGTTGTTTGATTATGGCTAGAGCTTATATGCCTAATGAAAGGAAACTAGACTCAAGTATGATTAGTTGTCATTTTATGGGATATTCTAAAAGGTCAAAGGAATTTAAATACTAAAATAGGTCTTTTTCAAAACGGAAAATACCAAGTTTATTAAGGATAGTGGGAATAATAAACTCAGGGATGCACTTTTGAAGAGGATAGCATTAACCATCCTACTTTAGATACTACAAGTGTAATCAGTAGTAGTGTGATATTCATACCCTATGTTGTTAGTGTTGCACATCCAGTGGTAGTATTAGTACTTTATAATGTCCCAGTGTCCTCCTCTATGCAAGTAGAGGAACTATCCGCTCAGGTTGAGATATACCCTCTTATGGTTGAATAAGTTCCTCAAACGGCTCAAGTGCCTCAAGCACAAGTGCCTCTGTAGTGATCCACTAGGGAAAGGAGATCCACAGTTTCACGTGATCAAGTTTATCTCTAGGAACATGAGTTTGACATTGATTTAGAAGATGATTATTCATCTTTTCAGAAAGTCAAATAATGCTCTAATCTTGAAAAGTTGACTAAAGTCATGAAGGTTGAGATGAAGTCCATGGTGGAGAATAGCATGTGAGATTTAGTCGAATTGTCTGAAATAGTGGAATCCTTTGATTGTAAATGGATATTTAAAATCAAAAGAATTCATTGGGCAATGTCGAAATGCATAAGGCACGTCTTATAGCCAAGGGATTCACTCAGAATGAGGATATTGGTTACAAGGAGACTTTCTCACCTGTATCGATAAAAAACTCCCTAAGGATAATCATGACACTTGTAACTCATTATGATTTATAGCTACATCAAATGGACGTCAAGATTGTGTTCCTTAATGGAGACATTATATATATAGTGCAACCAAAGAACTTCGAATCTAATGATTCAAAGCAACTATTATGCAAATTAAAGAAATACATTTATTGCTTAAAACATGTGATTCGTTAGAGGTACAAGAAATTTGATCAAGTGGTTTATTTATTTATTTTTAAAGAAAATCCAGTTGATCAATGCATATATGTCAAGTTCAGTATGAGTAAGTTCATAATACTTATCATGTATGTGAATGACATCTTGTTGGCAAGTAATTGTAAATAACTGTTGCATGAGATCAAGTTATTTTTATCTGGTAAATTTGAAATGAAAGATTCTAGTAATAAATTTAGCTTGCAACAATATCCACAACATGAACTTGAAATTAATAAGATGAAGAAATTTCCTTATACATCGGTAGTAGAAAGTCTCATGTATGCATAGGTATGTATACATTTGTTATACTTTACATAATAGGAATATTAGGTAAATATATAAATAAATGCACTGTAAAGAGGGTCATGCAGTATTTGTAATAAATTATTTAAATACTCACATTGAGAAGATCTGATTGTCTGGAGATGATTAGATATTAAAACTTCGCATTTTGATGGATGTCTGAACAGTAAGGGGTTTATATTAAGATATATCTTCATATTGTTAGGAAGAGCTATTATTTGGAAAGACGTTAAATAAATGCTGATAGTCATCTCAATAATGAAGGATAAATTAGTAAACTACTATGAAACATCCAATTATAGAATATGATTGCAGAATTTATCACAGGATTAAAGATCATATGGGGCTTTGATGACTATACAAGGTGTGGTCCTCATTAGACCCGGCCAAGGTCCGGGTCAAACCCGGACCCGACCCGGAATCGGACCGTGGTCAACGGTCCGGTTAACCGGGTCAACGGGTTTGACCCGGACCCGTGACCGGACCGGCTATTAGGCGGTCCGGTCCCGATTTTTTAAAAAACCGAACCGAAAAAAATGAACCGGCGATTTAAAAAAAAATAAAATTAATGGCCACGATTTCGTGACCGTTGTGGTGCAACGGGTGACTCGCCGGGTCGGCTCGGCCCGGACCCGGCGGGTCCACCATTTTTTTTTAAAACAAAAAAAAACGACAACCACGATTTCGTGGCCGTTGGATTTTTTTTTTTTTATGTTTTTTTCCTATAAATATACCTCCATTCCCTTTTATTTTTTCACAAATCACAACTTCTCTTCTCTAATTCTCATTCCCTCATTTGCTTTCAAGTCTCAACTTTCAAGTCATATTTTTACAAATGTCTGGAGCCGGATCAAGTCGTAAGGGTGCGACCGGTACCAGAAAAGGAAAGAGCATAATGCCACCACCGCCCGAGTTCGAGTTCGAGCAAGGCGGTGATTCACCTCAATTCGATATCGGCGACTATGATCTTGATATTTCCGGTGATGAATTTCAAATACGTCATCATCATCAAAGTCAAGAAAGTAAGAGCAATACATCCAGTACGATGGCGGGTTCTACGGCTACAAGACCAACTCGAGTGCCTCGCCCCGCATCTGATATCTTCACCAAACATTTCGAAAAAGTAACGCTCCCTTCCGGTGATATGCAAGCAAAATGCAAATATTGTTCGAAATGTTACAAATTTCAACAAGGAGGAGGTTACGGAACCCTTACTCGACATGTGGAGAGAAATCATCCGGTGGAAATTGGTATTGATCGTTCTCAAACTCAAATTCCAACATTCTTTTCTCAATCGGGTTGGGGTAACGAATCTAAACTCTTTAAATTTGACGAAACTAGATTTAGAGAAGAAACTGCTAAATTTTGTGCAATTGAACAACTTTCTTTTAGTTTTAGTGATAAATTATCTTTTAAAAATTGGCTTTCTACAAGTGCAAATCCTTCTATTAAACGTATCCCAAGAAATACTCTAAAACACAAACTTTTAAAATTAGTCTTAGAACAAAAAAAAGAATTGATTAAAGAATTTTTTAGTTTAAACAATAAAGTTTCTTTGTGTTCCGATATTTGGAGTGATCATTGACAAAGTTGTTCATATATGGGTATTACTTGTCATTGGATTAATAATAATTGAGACATTCAAAAAAGATTACTAGCATATAGATGTTTTAACGAAACACACACGACACAAAATATTTCACAACTTATTTTTGTTATTTTAGAAGAATATGGTCTAACTTCTAAAATTTTTTCAATTTCTTTTGATAATGCTAGTGCAAATACCTCTAGTATTAGTGAACTTATTGATATATGTAAACCATCAATAGGTGGAAGATATTTTCATATTAGGTGTACATGTCACATTTTAAATTTGTGTGTTCAAGATGAACTTAAAAATTTAGGATCACATATTCAACCAATTAGGAGTGCAATTCATTATTTATGGACACATCCTCAAGTTATGAAAGAATGGAGAAAATTTTATAAAATAAATGGTATGAAGCCTAAACGGTTTGCACGTGACGTTCCAACTCGTTGAAATTCTACTTATAAATTGTTGTTATCTACTTTTGAATACAAAGATTTATTATGTATGTTTTTTCATCAACATGTTCAATTACGTGATATTTATTTGTTTTCAAATCAATGGAATATATGCACTAGTATTTGTGAATTTTTAAAAGTTTTTAGTGATGCTAGTGACCAATTATCAGGTGTTTATTATCCAACTTCACATTTAGTTTTAACACATTGTTGTAATATTGCATGTATTTTTAATGAACATATTCAATCAAATGATACTTATTTATCTCAATGTATTTATGTAATGAAAGAAAAATGGGAAAAATATTTCTTAAATATTCCTGAAATATTTTTATGTGCTTTTGTTTTAGATCCTAGACTTAAATTAGATGGTTTACAAGATATGTTAGCATTATATTATGAATCTTTAAGCCCTATTACCGAAACTGCTCCTAATATTCCTTTGATTTTGTTTAATATTAAAACACATTTATATGATATTTATAATGAATATAACATTAAATATGGTGAACAAATTATTGGACATGAAATACAACAATCCACTACAACTAGTATTATTACTTCTAAACTCACTAAAGCACAATTGTTATTAAGGCAACGGACTAAACGTCCACGAGGATCCTCAAGTTCCAGTCAGGAACTTGAGAATTATTTGACCACTTCTTTTGATTTTAGTGATGCAGATGAAAAAAGTTTCAACATTCTAAAATGGTGGTCGCAAAGAACTCAATTATTTTCAATCTTATCTATAATGGCAACAAGCTTTAGTATCGAGGAAATACATTGGACGAGAGGCGTTTCTAGCTTAAGTAGAAAAATTTGGAAGCGCAATGTTTACTCAATGATTGGTCAAAAGCTGCAAGTCGAACCCAACATATTAAAAGTGACAAAGAAGACCAAGACGAAACAGAAGGAACATCTGGAACTACGACGACGGGAGGAAATACCGAATACGACTGAAATTGATTGAATATAATGAAAATTGAAATGTATTTGATTTTTTTATTGTAATAGATTTTTTTATTTAAGTCCAAGATGTAATATATTTTTTATTGAGATAATGAAATATTTGATAGAGTTTTTATAAGTTTAATTGTGCAATTTTTTTTTATTTTAATTATTTACATCATTCTTTAATTTTTTATTTATTTAACTAAGACGACGAGCGGGCTTGCTAATGATATTTTGTCAACCGGACCGGCGTGATTTCGGACGACCGACCGTGGCCAGGTCTAGTCCTCATAGGGGTTATGTATTCTGACAGACTCCTCATTTTCTATCGGCTAGGAGTTTGTGGCTTCGTCATGCTAGAATTCTACGGACGACCTGCCATTTTGCTTCTTCGTAGGAACTCCATATCGGATCTTACAGACGACGAGATCGATGGTTGTTCGTTGAAATCAGATTTTATTTACTACATGTCATCGTTATTTATATTTTATTGTTATTGTAAATTTCGATAAGACTAGATCTGTATCATGAATTATATTGTATCTATTTGATTTCTTATATACAAATATTAGATTTGTGATTTCCATCGTTCTATTACCAAGAACAAGGACATCACTAGAACAAATTTTGAGGGAACTCGAATAGACTTACAAAGTAGGAAGGATAAGTGGTCGGCGCAGATTGTCTGCAATCGCAGAGCACCTAGAACAAATCGCTCCGTGTCCAATGCCACGAGAAACGTCACGTTCGACGTCCCAAATGCCACAACCAGTCGACCATGTAATGCAAGCTACAATCCGCCAACACCAAAACGATCAGGTGAAAAAATAATCACAACTTTCAAATCCCAGTACTAATTCGACGGATCAAAGAGACGAGGAACATATAATCCCAATTGTATAAGGCGAAAAGTACGTAGATAAATCTTATCATAGAAATGAGAAAACAAAGTTTCTTTTTCTTGTTTTTTGCATTTTAGGAAAACAAATTGATTAGCTAATGCATGCGGAATATCATTCCCATAGTTGGAAGCAAGTTATGGCAAAAAGAGAATAAGAGGGAATTACCTCCATGGTCGACATAGCCATAAATTCTATGAGCTCGAGAACGGTTCGTTTGTTGGCTACTTCTAGAGTAGCTAAGTGTGTGGTACCACGATCAGAAATTAAAAAAATATTCAAAGTCAGGGATATCTAAAGCTCGCTTATTAGAAGGTACGAAATGGTGAAGGGTGCAGACATTGCTTCAGGGGGAGTTCGGGGGGAGGGTTTCATCGTCGATGGTTGAAGGAGGATGATGGGAAGACATGGCAGAAACACCGGGGGAAGGTGTAAGGATAGCTTTAGATGGGTTGGCTCTAGGAGTGGGAGGTCGATCTCTTTTCTTGCATTTAAGTTGCTGCTCTAACGACTCAGACCCCTCCGATTCATCGATGGGTGGTATAGACCTACCACCTTTTGGGGGAAGTAGGGAAGGTCTTGGGGGGGGGGGGGTGGGCAGAGAGTGAGTCAGAATGCAGATCGGATAGAGCTCAAATAATGTGTGCTATGGTGCTTCGACTTTTGCTCATAGAGGCTCTCCACATCCTTCTCTACAAATATGGGTAGGTTAGAAAGTAAAGGGTTAGTCGGGGGCCAAAAAATTGATAAGTTACCTAGAGAATAGGCTAGGTTGCCTCCACGGGGATTTGCCTATAAACAACATTGGAAAAATTGGCCCTGACTTTGGTTATGACAGCTAGGAGGTTTCATCCATATTTTTTATCTCATTCGGTCACAGTGTTAATTAACATTGACCTTGGAAGAATATTAACCAACCCTGAGACATCTGACCGCTTGATTAAATGGACTATGAAACTGATCGAATATGACATCCAATACCAACCTCGGATGACTCTCAAAGGACAGGTATTAACGGACTTCTTAGCCGAGACATCAAGGGTCGAAAGAAACGAAGTATGGAAAATATATGTTGATGGCTCGACAACTAAACAAAGAATCGGAGTAGAAGACTTTTAATATCTCCACAAGAAGATATGATCTGAATAGTTGTGCATCTCAACTTCTGGGCCTCCAATAACGAAGCCGAATATGAAGTCTTATTGGCAGGACTTTGGGCTGCTCAGCATGTTGGAGCTCCTCGAATTGCTTTATATTCTGATTCACAACTAGCCGTAGAACAAGTTAAAGGGTCGTTTGACACAAATAATCAACGACTCCAACTCTACATACAAGCTTACCGCAAGCTAACATCGGAATTCCAAGAGGTGATCCTTCATAAAATTTCTCGAGCAGATAATCAGAAAGCCGACAAGTTAGCTCTCATGGCCAACGCACTCGCCACTTGGAGCCTACAGGATTCACTGGCCGAAACCCAGCTCATCGCTCATATAGATCAAGATTAGAATGTACTGAGAAATCCTCCGGACTGGAGGGATCCTTTAATTAATTATCTGAAGCAGGAAATACTGTCGGATAACCGAGTCAAGGCACAAATCATCAAGAAAAGAGGAACCCAATTTGTCTTAATCGGAGATACCCTATACAAGCGGGCTTTCGCTCGACCTTTGCTCAAGTATCTTGGTCCCGAGGAAGTCGATTATGTCATGAGAGAGATACATGAATGTTGCTACAGAAGCCATTCGGGAGGGACATCCCTAGCCCGGAGATTATTTTGGCAGAATATTTTTGGCCAACTCTCCAAAAAGATATCACTCGCTGTGTTCGCGTATGCTTCAACTGCCAGAAGCATCACAATTTCTCTCAGCAGCCAGCTAAGTTGTTAAATATGTCTGTAATATCGTGCCCCTTCGATCAATGGGGAATGAATATAGTGGATCCGTTGTCGATTGGGTCGAATCAGAAAAAGTTCCTTCTAGTCACTGTAGATTATTTCTCAAAATGGGTGGAGGCAGAACCATTGACCAAGATAACTGAGGATGTTGTACTAAGATTTCTCTGAAAAAAATATAGTTTGCTAGTTCGGCATCCCAAGAAGGCTAATCTCGGATAACGGGCAACAATTTTAAGGCCGAAAGATAAAAGAATGGTGCTAGCAATTGGAAATTCAACAAGCTTTCACCTTGGTGGTTTATCCTCAAAGCAACGGGCAAGCTGAAGTCACCAATCGAAAGTTGATTCGGGGGCTCAAAACCAAGCTAGACCACATGGGGGGAGGTTGGGTTGAAGAGCTACCAAGTATTTGATGGGCATACAGAATAACTCCCAAGGATAGTACGGATCTCACCTCTTTTCATCTGGTCTATGGTGCTGAAGCTCTTGTCCCAGTCGAAATTGGCATGGGGTCGCCAAGAGTCTCAGCCTATACCTTGGATAGCAGCGACAATGACGAAAAAAGACTGGCAGAATTAGACTTAGTAACCGAGACACGAGACAATGTTGTCAACCGAATGAATGCTTTTCGAAGAAAGATAACTCAAGCTTACAACAAGAAAGTGGTACCTCGCTCCTTCCAGCTCGGCGACTTGTATGAAAGAAAATTCAGCCAGCATGGGAGGTTCGTAAATTGACACCCTGATGGGAGGTCCCTTATAAGATCACCAAGAAGCTCAACTCGAGAGCTTATTATCTGCAAGACAACGAGGGAAAAGATCTCACTCGACCATGGAATGCTTTCCACTTACGAGCCTATCATGTGTAGATGGTCAGCCGGTATGTATTAGTGTTTCCCCTTTTGAATAATAAAAGGTCTCTTTCGTTGATTGCATGCATATCTATTCTTATTAAAGTCGTCTATCACGGCGTATTCTTATATAAGTCGCTTATCACGGCGCATTCTTATTAAAGTCATCTATCATGGCGTATCTCGACAAAGTCACCTATTACGGTGTATTTCGGATAAGTCGTCTATCATGGCGCTTTCTTATATAAGCCACCTATCACGGTACATTTTTATATAAGCCGCCTATCATGACACATTCTTATACAAGTCACCTATCACGGTGCATCATGGATAAGCCGCCTATCACGACACATTCTTATTAAAATCACCTATCACAGTGCATCCCGAATAAGACACCTATCACGGCATATTCTTATATAAGCCGCCTATCACGGCGTATTCTTATTAAAGTCACCTATCATGGTGCATCCCGGATAAGCCGCTTATCACGGCGCATTCTTATACAAGCTGCCTATCAAGAAGCATTCTTATTAAAGTTGCCTATCATGGTGTATCTCGACAAAGTCGCTTATCACGACATATTATTTCTAAGTTGCCTATCATGGAGCCTCTCAGCCAGACCCCTGTCATAAGGCACTATGAAGGTACTTATTATAGCCAGTTACAATTCCAAGCATTTCTTACCGCTACTTATTACAACCTGGTTTACTTCACTACATTTCTTGATGCGGCGAGAAAGCTGAGAGACTTAACCATTTCCATTCAAGACGCGACACAATATGTAGACGCAACAAAAAACTTGTTATATTGAAAGTTCAATACATAGGTTACAAGTCCCCAAAATTGCCGAAAAGAAAATACAGGGAAATGCATAGTACGGCTACAAAAGTTCTACTACTACAAGAAAACAAAAACTAGGTTATTTGGGGAGGTCGCCGAGCGCCGAGTCAGGGGTCTCATCTATCAACATTTGGAGATCCAAAAACTCAACGGAGGCTCCTTCGGGAGGGTATCCGGCTTCCTTGAAGTGTCGGATGGCCCCCTCGTAGCCTATCTCTAGGAGATCGATAGTTCATCCTCCTAGGATATCGAAAAATTCCTCCGAGGCTAGGAAGGCCTTCTTGTGTTGCTCCCACCGGCCTTCCTCGTCTGCTTGATAGGTAGCAAGTTCTGCCCTAACTGTTTCAGCCTGGGCTGCCAACTCACCGCACCGCATTGCTTTAGAGGTCGCTTGGGCGACCTTGGCCTGTTCAGCCTCAAGTAGGTTGGCCTCCGCTTCCACTGCCCCGGCTCGAAGTTCCTCTGCCTCAGCCGCCTGAAGCCGTAGGCGCTCAATCTCTCACGCCTGACCCCGTAAGTCATCCTTGTAACGAAGGACCTTCGACCGAGACATAGCTGCCTCGACCTGGGCCATCCCTAGCTCCATCTCTTTCTTACGGAGTTGGGTCGAGACAACCTCCACTTGGGGCGGCATCCCCTGAAAGGTCGCGGTTAAGGGAGGCAAACGCATCATCAATTTCAGGTGATAGCTCCAGAATTGCAAAACAACCAAGTTAGTTAGTAAAAGAGAGAGAGAGAGAGAGAAAAGAAGAATGAGAAGAAAGAGAAGAAGGGGGGGGGGGGGGGGGTGTCTTCACTTACTTGAGTCAGGTGGGTATTCATAGCGTCGCATAGCGCAGGGACGGACTTTTCCTTAGCGGACAATTCGACCACATCGCAGATCCCCTGGAGGAATCCTCGAGCTGGTCGCTCTCTCCTCGGCACGAAATGCCCTGAGGACATCTCGGGGAGAGGACTCTGGCTTCGAGGCGAGAGGATGATGACTCAGGAGGGAGAGCGAGGGCCTCGGGGTATGCCTCTTCTGGAGGCGTCGGACTGCCAGAAGGACCGGCGTTACTCGGCCCAGCCGAGTCGTGAAGATTTGGGTTGGGCGACCCCCAGGAAGGACTCCCTTTGACCGAAGAAAGCACCACCCGACTCCTTTTCTGGTGTCGACGATGCTCGTCAGAACCTTCCGAGATGATCACCTCGCCCACCATGGGTGCCCGAGGCGGCGGGAGTTCCTCTGAGTCGCCCTCGTCTGGCGTCTTTGCAGGGGCATCTGTGGGGGCAATCATTTGTGCCCTCTTCCATTTCATCCTCTTGTTGATGGACGCTCTCAGCATGACTTCGACTGCGACAGATATAAAACAAGTTAGAGGTTAGTAATGTTGGAGTATTGGGAATACAATCAAAGTTCCACATTGGTAAGACATAGAAAAGATCATGTGCTTATAAGATGAAAAGATATCTCCATTGGTATGAGACCTTTTGGGTAAAGCCTAAAAACAAAACCATAAGGGCTTAGGCCCAAAGTGGACAATATCATATCATTGTGGAGATATGTGAATCTTATAGGCACTAACAATTAGTATCAGAGTCATGGTTCATGTCAAGCCATGAACCTCGAACGAAGGAAGTTGAGCTCCCATATCCGGATCAAGAGAACCAGACACCAGACAGGAAGTCCAGTTGGGTCAGGAGGACCGAACAACTGGCAAGAAGTCCAGTTGGGCCAGAATGGCTAGACAATTGACAGAAAGTCCAGCTAGATTAGGAGGACCAGACAGTTGGCAGGAAGTCCTGGTGGGTTGAGATCAGACAACAAGCAGAGGATGTCCTTCGAGGATGGATAAGCTTGAGAGGGGGGACAATGTGGTCCTTCATTTGAGAGGGGGGGGGGGGGTTATTGGAGTATTGACAATACAATCAAAGTCCCACATTGGTAAAACATAGAAAAGATCATGTGCTTATAAGATGAAAAGATATCTCCATTGGTATGAGACATTTTGGGTAAAACTAAAAAATAAAACCATGAGGGCTTGGGCCCAAAGTGGACAATATTATGTCATTGTGGAGATATATGATTATTATATGTACTAACAAGTAATAAAAAAGAAGAAAAAGTAAAGTTTCACCTAAGTGTTACTCAGTTCGACTTCTATCGGGCTTAGACTGTAATGGTATAATAGCCCCTCCTCTAGCAAGGCGTTAACGTCGAAACTTAAGTCGGAAAGCACTCCGACTATCTCTTGGTAGGAGGAAGATTTTTTGAAGCCTCGTAAGGAAAGAGTGGAAGGCATCTCGAGCTGGCAGCCACTCGGCCAAGAGAAGGGAGAGCCTGGCTTTACGAACAAGTACTGAGTTTTCCAGTACTTGTGGAAGGTAATGAGATTAACCAAGAATTTTGTCTCTCGGCGGGCAGTAAAGAAGAAAACTCCTACCTCTTTCTTGTTCGAGATGAAGCATGAGTGAAATGAGGCGACGAACAAAGGAAGGTCATAGAAAAGAAAATTGATAATGAATCCATTAATGAGGCTAAAGGAGTTGGGAGTCATTTATTGTAAAGGAATATAAAAGTAAGTCGACAGCTCGGCATAGAATGGATGAAGGGGAAAGCGGAGGTCGACCGCCAATTGATCATGAAAGAAAGCGGTAAATTCGGGAGGTGATTCATGGGGGCGCTGGTCTCGTTGGGGAGCCCTAAGTCTATAGGTGTAGGGGATATGGAAGGCGACCCTAATCTCGCTGGGCACATCGGAGGTGATGGCGCTGCGAGTTCTAAGAAACAAAAGGTTAGAGATTCCAACCATCAGGAAAAAGAAGGAGATAAAGATTAGGGGACTTATGGAACATATATTGCATCGGAAGGGAGTAAGAGAGGAGAGTCGTCGGAGAAGAAGATGCGGGAGAAGAAGGTGCGAGAGGTTTCGTAAGCCGTTTATAAAGAAAAGCCGCGTCGCTTCATCTTTCGAGGATCCATTTTAGGGATCCTAGGGACGTGTGGTAGGGCGGGGCAAAGTCTTGGAAAGTGAGATAATCATATCAAATCCATGCACTTATGATCTACCTCTAAAAGCATATCTTGCCCGTTCCCGAGGACATATACTAAGCACTGTCCCCCATATTTTATCGAATCGAAAAAAGGGACCATAATGCGTTAATGCTAGCCCAGTCAGTCATACTACGCATATCCTTCGACTAGACTTGGGGGATGCCTATGATACCAGATGAAACTAGCTTATGACTAAAAGATATTATATTTATGACTACTCATCTCTTGGGTCCATCCATCATTCTAAGGCATTACACCTCGCCCTGACCAAATGAGGTATGAGGAAGACAGCATCTCGGCATATAGCCGAATGATGATAACATCTTGGCATATAGCCCAAAGCCAAGTGAAGAAGTGTCACATCGCAACTATTAATTATATTCTGTCTCGGCTTCATGGTGGGCCAAGTGATATACATCTCGGCTATTATATTCCATCTCAGCTGTATGGTATTCCAAATATATTGTATCTTAGCAAGTTATAGGACATGATGTTCATCTAAGTCAAGATGTCCAGCGAAACATCCTTTGTCAACGGGCCCATCCGATAAGAAAACATATGTCCATGTCTATCTTAGGGAAGTCTGTTCGTTGTATTAATGGAGTTCTGTGTCCCATCAACCACGCGGGAGACATTAATTGCTCTTCATACGCGATAACATTTATGAAGGTGATGCTCTCTGTTATCTCTAAAGACGACAAGCCATTCCTTTATCGTACCATACCATCCATGCCCTCCGTATGGATATCTCCGCTTATATAAGGGCAGTTAGAGGAGGAAGAAAAGGTCGGAACATCTTTTGCACTGCTCTCTTGCTTCCACTGTTTCTTCTTTGCATACTAATTCCTGCCTTGAGCGTCGGAGGAGTCTGGCCGAGATCTTTTTCGGCGCCCTTAACTGCTTTTTCCCTCTGTGGGACTCGTCTCGGTCGGCCATGAAACGTCATTCGACAAACGTCCGAGATCGTCAATTCTCAGCTTCGGCGCTCCCCGTCGTGTCATCCATTCCTCTGTCCGAGTCACCGATCCTTCACCGTTTTCGCTACTGGACACCTCAGCATCCCGATCTCAGCCGCAATATGTCCCGTTCATCTGAGTGTCTGCTCATGCACGTCGACATGTGTGCATGAGGGTAGGCGCCTCGAGAACTTTTCCATATATATATATATTTGATCTCCTGTGCGCCTCATCAGTCTGTGCCCGTGCGCGACACGCTCTCCACCATTAGATCGAACGCGCGATTGGGAAATGCACAGTGCATCTTCTTCCTCGCATGTAGGACGAAGCTTGGAATCGACCGCCGACGCCCCTATTCCGGTCGTGACTCGGTCGGATTCCGATCACGGTCTTGTCGGATTCTGACCGGCATTGGATTCCGATCGGACGGAGGCTGGATTCGCGACCGACATTGGATTCCGATGGGATCACGATTGGATTCCGGGCGAATTGGGGCCGAAATTCGACCGTAACTCGGTCGCCAGTGCCGCGACCACTGGCGGCCACAATCACGGTCGATTCCGATCGCGAATCAATTGGAATCCGACCTCCGTCTGGCTAGAATCCGTGTCGCCCGGACTGCGATCGGAATAGGGGCGTCGGTGGTCGATTCCGAGCTTCCGTTCTGCGGGCGGGGAAGAAGATGCACTGTGCATTTACCAATCGCACGTTTGATCCGACGACAGAGAGGCATTGCTATTGTCCTAACAGACACGAACTGATGAGGCACACGGAAAATCAAAACACTATATATATATATATATATATTGTTCGAACCTCAAAGATTCTAGAATAAATTAAGTAAACGATAAAGGATGTCCTATTGTCCTTCCCACGTACCTCTCATGGCATTTGTCTCGTTATTTAACACGTTAATGTTCCATCTACTACAACTTTCTGCCTTAATAAAGCGGGCAAGTCATTAAGCGTGCTTTTCCCAGCGCAAAGCGGAGCTTAAATGCATACTTAACGTTTTGTCGATGTAAAATAAAGCACATTCGAGGCTACTCGATTCTTCCACCAGCTGTAGCAGCAACTACTCGATTCTTCCACTAGCTAATTGATGGTCACTTCCATCCACTGATTTCTTCTCACTTCCTTTATTTAAAAAAAAAAAACTTATTTGACTTGCGAGCCAAATAAATTAATTAAGGTTAATGTCATTGTTAGCAGTGGAATAAGTTTGCAGCGCTAGTGCACATTGCAGCACTCTTTAATTGATTAGGCAAAAATGCTTTTGCTCCTAATTAATGTTGACTCTAAGGAATTAATTAAAGTTTGTTAACTTCTTTTTTGATTTGTTTTTAATATGATATAATTGTCTTATAGGGCAAGAAGATATTCTGGGTAGGGTACCAACCCCTTTTGTGTTGGTACTCGAGTGCACAGAAAAAGGCTGCTGCGCCCTCGAGTCACAACGCACAGCTCGCGCCCCTCCCTCGCGCTGACACACGTGACAGCACACGCTATCGCGCTCTGCTCTCTCCCCCGCCGCTCTTTTTCCTGCGATTCCTTGGCCATTAACGCGACCCGGACGATGCCTTGTTCCCTCCCCACTCACAGGCTCCGCTCGCATCTCATTCCCTCGCCGCTTCGCCTTTGCACACGACAAAAGCAGCGGAAGCGAGCAGAGTGTGCGAACCAGTTGCAGAGTAAAGCCTGAAGAGAAGTGGTAGGGGAGGAGGAAAAAAGAAGAAGAAGAAGCATGGAGAAGGCTGCGTACCTGTGGTTATTGTTGCTGTTTTCCTTGGTTGCCTCGATCGCCTCATCTGCTACAGCTGCGGCTGCTACTTTAGTGCATGGCGACGGAGACTTCGATGCCTTGTTGAAGCTCAAGGCTGGTCTGGTGGCGCCCGGGAGCTCCGCTCTCGATGACTGGACGGCTGCCGCTGATGGCCATTGTGGTTTGTTTGGCGTCACCTGCGATGTCGACTCGCGGGTGGTCGCGTTGGAGCTCTCGTTTATTCCCCTCAATGGCACTCTCCTGGCCGACGTGGGTCGCCTTCGCCGCCTCGTCAACCTTTCTATTTCATCCGCAGGCGTCCGCGGTCCCCTCCCGGCGGAGCTGGCGGCACTCCCTGAGCTGCGGTATCTCAACGTTTCCAACAACAACTTCGTCGGACTGTTCCCGGACGTTGCTCCCGGTGGGTTCCCGGAGCTGGAGGTCATCGACGCTTACAATAATAACTTTTCTGGCCCCCTTCCTGTGGGGTTGGCAGGTGCCCTGCGGCTCCGGTACCTGCACCTCGGCGGTAACTACTTCACCGGGATGATCCCTGAGGCCTACTCCGATATCGCCAACCTCGAGTACCTCAGCCTCAATGGTAATGCGCTTGGCGGGCGTATCCCGCCGAGCCTCAGCCGGCTGTCGAAGCTTAAGCATTTGTACCTCGGGTATTATAACAATTTCGAGGGCGGCATACCGCCGGAGTTCGGTGGGTTGTCTTCGTTAGTCCTGCTCGATATGGGTAGCTGCGGTCTCTCCGGAACGATTCCGCCGAGCCTTGGACGCCTGAAGATGCTCGATTCGCTCTTTCTCCAGATCAATCGTCTCTCCGGTGATATCCCGCTGGAACTCGGCCGACTCGGCAAGTTGCAATCGCTGGATCTTTCCATCAACGAGCTTACCGGCGAGATTCCCGCGAGCTTTGCAGAGCTTAAGGAGCTGAAGCTGATGAGCCTCTTCAACAACCAACTCCGGGGCGCCATCCCGGCGTTCATCGCGGATCTTCCAAATCTCGAGGTGCTGCAGCTGTGGGAGAACAATTTCACCATGGAGCTTCCTCCCTCGCTGGGCCGTAACGGCCGTCTCGTGAAATTGGACATTGCTACAAATCGGATAACGGGGATGATTCCGCATGATCTCTGCTTCGGCGGGCGGCTTGAGATGCTGGTGTTGATGGACAACAAACTGTTCGGTTCGATTCCTGAAGAACTCGGTGACTGCAAATCGCTGACTCGTGTTCGACTCGGCAAGAACTTCTTGAATGGGACGATCCCCAGCGGGCTTTTCGATTTGCCTCACAACAACATGCTGGAGCTCAGCGATAATTTCCTATCCGGCGAGTTGCCTTCTGGGATTGGAGGGGGTAGCCTCGGCACGCTGCTTCTCTCCAACAATTTGATCAGCGGCTCGATACCGCCCGCGATCAGCAGTTTACCTGCTCTCCAAGCTCTAGCTCTCGACGCTAATCTGATCTCCGGCGCTATCCCGCACGAGCTAGGCCGGATGAGGCAGCTTTCCAAGCTTAATCTTACCGGCAACATGCTTTCCGGTGTCATTCCCGCTGATCTGACGCACTGTTCCACCCTTACCTCGATCGATCTCAGTCGAAACAAATTGATGGGAGTTATTCCGGAGGACATCGCTAAGCTGGAGATCCTCAACACCTTGAACCTCTCGCGAAACTTGCTGGTTGGTGAAATCCCGCCTGATTTACAGCGAATGAGGAGTCTGACCACGCTCGATCTCTCGCACAACCTCCTTTTCGGCCGAATTCCCTCACAAGGGCAGTTCCTGGTGTTCAACGACAGCAATTTCTTCCAAGGGAACCCCGGGCTGTGCGGCCTGCCGCTAGATCCTTGCCCCGAGGGGGGCATCGTCGATGGCGCCTCCGGTTGGGGCACAGTGCGGCCGCGACAATGGGACGCGAAGAGGGTGCTGCCATGGGCGGCCCTCATGGCGGCAGTGCCTCTGACGGCGATAGCTGCGAAGGGTTGGACGCGGTGGAGGGACCGACGGAGCAAGGGGTGGAAGTTGACAGCTTTCCAGCGGCTGGACTTCACGGCTGAGGACGTGATGGAATGCCTAAAAGACGACAACGTGATCGGAAAGGGCGGAGCGGGGATCGTCTACCGAGGGAGCATGGCGAGCGGGAGGGAGGTGGCGATCAAAAGACTAGTAGCGAGGGGGGCCGGGCCAGAGCACGACAGGGGGTTCACAGCGGAGGTGACGACGCTGGGGCGGATCCGGCACCGGAACATCGTGCGTCTGCTGGGCTTCATGTCGAACAGGGAGACGAACCTGCTGGTGTACGAGTACATGCCCAACGGGAGCCTGGGCGAGATGCTGCATGGAAACAAAGGGGCGCACCTGGGATGGGGCGCGAGGTGGCGCATCGCGGCGGAGGCAGCCAGGGGGCTCTGCTACCTCCACCACGACTGCTCGCCGCCCATCCTGCATCGCGACGTCAAGTCCAACAACATTCTGCTCGACTCCAACTTCGAGGCCCATGTCGCCGACTTCGGCCTCGCCAAGTTCCTGCGCGACCCGGGCGCCTCCGAGTGCATGTCCGCCATCGCCGGCTCCTACGGCTACATCGCTCCAGGTAAAAGTTAATTGGTCGAACACTTTCCAGGCACTCAGATTTCTCCTTTATACTACCCGACAAAGTAAATAAATTTTTGTCAACGGGGGAAGAAATTATGCATGCTTGGACTAGTATCATATTCATGTGCATTAGAATAATGACACTCTGAACAAGGCCCAATCTCTTAAATTTTTAGTTAACAATTGAAGCCCCTTGTAGGTATTGGATCCATCTAGACATTCTATACAGACCTACTACACTTTCGGACACCTGATGCACTTTAGGAGACATGCTGTGTAATTTAGAGGATTTCAACAATTCTATGGAGATTAACCTTTTGCCATCGACCACCTCGAATCAGACCTGTTTTCCTCCCAATCATTCCGGTTCCGTATAATTGATCATCCCATTCCATCATGAAGTTATGATTGTCCCAAGTTTTTAGAGGCAACTACCTATCTTTATCAAACATTCTAATCAATGACTAAATTACTTTCGTTTATTATATTAGCAGAAGTTTTCCTTAGCCTCATTCTGCCCCTTAAACTTTCGTAAATTCTAATCAATCTAGTTTGTTTAATTAAAGAATTTATTAATCACAATCTAATTTTCTTTTCTTTTACTATATATTGGAGGCGTGTTTGTAGCAATAACAATTTTAGGGGTAGGAGCTCAGTTTATCAGATTTTATACGATTCAAAGTATAAAACAGTATAATACCAGTGTCAATAGTATGTACCAGTCTAATCCAGTGAGTACAAGCGTTTTATATGCATTTATTTTCGAATTGCTCCGGCAGTTATCCAAGTAGTTAGACAAACAAACTAGAAATCTACAGTTTGATTTCGAGTTCATTCTTATTCAAGGTTGAGTAAACTGAGCTGTGATGATATTTAACCATGTCGTGTTTGAACTAAGAAACTTTCGCTGAATAAGTTTTCAGCTTGGTCAGAATCTATCGCGATGAGCCTGAAAAACATGGAAACTGTATTGACTTGAGTCGTTTATGTCGTGGTTCTGAACCTAACTCGGCGAGAGCTCAAATCTTGATACATTTTCTTTTTCAGACATTAATTTAGAATCGATAGTGCTTACTGTTTTACATATGATATATGCTGTTGCTTTTCTTGATACTTTTGTAAAATGCTATTGTCTGCACCTATATATGAATACAGAGTATGCATACACCCTGCGGGTCGATGAGAAGAGCGATGTTTACAGCTTTGGTGTTGTCCTGCTGGAGCTTATCACTGGCCACCATCCAGTAGGTGGGTTCGGGGACGGTGTGGACATTGTCCAATGGGTCTGCAAGACAATATCGGAAGTGCCAACCGGAGGAACCGACTCAGCTGCTGCCATCCTCTCAGTGATCGACCGGAGGCTGGCCTCAACTCCACTCGACCTAATCACTAACCTGTTCAAGGTGGCAATGCTCTGCGTGGAGGAGAGCAGCACAGCAAGGCCGACGATGAGGGAGGTAGTGCACCTCCTTTCCAATCCAACTTCCAGCCCCCATGCCCTCAGCTTGTGAGGAACTCAGCTCGCCGCTCCAAAGGTACTTATCGCAGTATGGGATTTTGCTATATGAAGTATGCTATATGTCGACGATGGCAATATGTGAAGTCGACGCAAAAGGCGTTATAACTTATCGAAATAAGGCGAAAAGTATGTATGGATGATGGTTAACGTATTCAAATCTCTATATGCATTGTGAAAGACATGAATGCATAGATATATACATGTCGTTCACAAATATATGCAAGTGCCTATTGATGTTTTTGTTGTGATCGTGGAAGTTGATGATCATGTTCTGATAAACTACTGTTTAGTAACTCTTGTTGATAGAGGTGTTCTACAATTGTTTTTTTTTTTTACATTTAATGTGTTTATGAAACAAATATTCTTAATTTATGGCTCTATTAACTTTTACTAAATTTTATGCTTATCCGTAAAGATTGGAACCGCCAACTTAGTGACTCCCATCGACCTGTCTCACGATCATTGTGAGGGAGGTAAATCATAAAGGGCTCTATGGGTCTTGACGTGGTGGGTAAGATATGTGGGAGTCATCTGAATTCAAGAAAGGACTTTCGGCAATTTACCAAAGGGTGTATCTCAAATTTGAAATTGTCTAAACACAGTCTCATAGTTTTATATTTATCAAAGAGCATACCTCATTCCTTTTTTATCTCTCTTGTCAAACGTGGATATCAAGCCGATCGAAAAAAATGTGGTACTGATAATTATATTCTCAGAAATATAGTGGTCTTGAGATTTGAATTCCCATCACCACGTACAATATCGAGTTCGTCTAAAAAAAGATGGTGCTGGAAATTATATTCCAGGAACGTAGTGGTCATGAGATTTAAATTTTCAAGAACACAGTGGTCCCGGGATTTAAATTCTCAGTTTCACATACAATATCAAGCTGTCATAGGAAAAAGATGGTGTTGGAAATTATATTCCCAGGAACACAGTGATACTAGGATATAAATTCCCAGCATCACATACAATATCAACTGGCTGAAAAAAAGATGGTGTTGGGAATTCAAATCTCAGGATCACTGTGTTCTTGAGAATATAATTCTCAGCACCATATTTTTTTCAATCAGCTTGATATCCACCTTTGGCGGGAGGGATAAAAAAGGAATGAGTTGCGTCCTTTGGTAAATATGAAACTATATGACTGTGTTTAAGTAATTTCAAACTTGAGGTGCGTCCTTTGGTAAATTGTCGAAGAGCTTTAGACTTCCTTCAGAATCGATTCATGCCTTATCCACAAGCACCGCCGTATCTTAACCACCATATCATTCCTATGGGGATAAATTTTATGCTTCTATAGGTAGACGAAGAGGGGTTTGCGGCGGCAAATGTGGTCAGGACCGGAGGAAGGAGGGAGGGGAAACGTTGGGCACCAACTCTGAGTTATGGGAATAGACTGGGCAGGAAGGAAAAGTAGTGGCGTCGGAGTAGTTGTGGTAATCAGTGGGAGGACGACCAGAGAGAATTGGGAGGGTGGAATTTGGAGGCGGAGGAGGGTATTGGGAAGCGTCGTACGAGGAGGTGAAATCACCGTTAGGATGTACCTTCACAATGATGGTCAAGGGTAGTCAAGATTTAAAATTATTTGAAATTAATCGTGGACTATTTGAAGTCGTTCACGAAACCACTATGTGTAAAGTAATTGTTCATCGTTTGAGGAAACAACATCCACTACATGGGTGATCGTCGTACGTTATTTTGTCGATTACTTTTTGAGCAGTCGACTTTCATCATTTTTTTATCGACAATGAAATTTTTTTGTTGAATAAAAAATAAAAAATTTAAATTGTTCATCGCTTGGTGAGACAATATCTATTTCACAAGTGATTATTGCTCGTTGTCTCGTCGATTATGTATTTTTATTGATGATAAAAAAAATTTATTGGATAAGAAATAAATAATTTAATTAGGCTACTTTTGAACAATGAATTAATATTGATACGGTCATCTATTAGTCCTCTTGTATCAAGTCATTGGATGATGATTTTTCCATCTGCTTGTACTAAGAACGTATCTAAAATAATACTGGTTAGAGGATATCAATGTTTCGACAATAATTCTCCGATGTTTAAGTCAGACAAAATAGAAAAAGAATGAAAAAGAATGTAAGTTAAATTAGTAAAATTATAATTATCTTTTTCCATTTATTTATCTTCCTCTTTTATAATCTCTTCAACTCTCCATTATTATTGTATTATTGTACGTTTTTTTTTGCTACCTCAAATCAATGTGTTCTATGCCCTTATTACATAACCACGCCGGCATATACTCTTCATTTTGTGACTATCTTTGTAAACACCGCTTCGATATATTTCAATATTTATGGGTTGTTATTTTTCTTTATTGTAGCTTTCCCTCTGGACAAATATTTTTCAAGGGGTATTAAAGACGGAAGTACATCAACCCCAACTTTTAACCCCCTACTTCTACTGTACTCTTAACTTTTTGAGCTCTCGTCTTCTTTCAATTCTCAACTTTCAAGCTCGCTACTCTATGAGAATTTGACTCCACCGTTCTTGACTTTCTGAGCTCTCAATCTTTTGGTTTATATCTCTTTTATGTCCAACTTCTTAACTTAATTATTCGACCCCCAACTTCTTGAGTTTCGATATTCCTGTCTTCTTTATGACTCAATTTCTTATCTTGATTATCCATATGTATGACTCGAGACTTTATCAATTTCAAATATATTTATTAAATATAATGATATTTATAAAATTTATCATTCTAATTTAATATTGTATTTTCAAAATTAAATATTTGTAATTTAATATTTTAAAATTGATTTAAAAAATTGATAAAATTTATAACGAAATTTGAAGAAAAAAAATAAAACAATTATTTAAAAAAAAAAAAAGGGTGGGGTTGGCTCCGCCCACAGTGGCCATGGCCGGAGGCAGCCAAATAGAGACCGATAGTGAGGCAAAGTTTTTTAATCTACACCCTAAAATTTGAGAACCCAACACGCTCCGCCGTTCTCGAAATTGATTGCATTATTGAATCATGAAAATTTGGGCGTGTTTCCGAATAATTAAAAGTCAAATTTCCTAAATCGTGCTCCTAACTTTGCCTTTTCCGAACTATACCCCTATTTTATTTTATTTTTTAACCCAACTTTGCAGCGCAGATGGTTGTGTCAAGGGAAATGAAGAACATAAGAGATATTTCAATCTATTCTCCATTCTTGGTTCACTAAACATGACAAATTTTGTTTGCATCTCATTTCTTCTTCTCTTCCGCTCCCCTCTTGCGCTACCACCGCAAGTAAACGAGGTGTAAGACAAAGGTGAACCACCACCGGCCCGATTTGTGTCGAGTCTATAGTTAACTTCCAACTGCCTAATTAACAAACATTAGCAAGCACACAACTATAGAGAATCACAATGACAATGCTTCTCTTTTATTAACAAAATTTATGTAACTGAAGAAAACTTTACATCCAATGGTGTGCCTAATCTGACAAGAAATGTATAAATGTACACCATGTATCCTATAAGTTTGTACGAATTGCGATAAGCTCAATTGAACGGCGATGAAAGAACAACTGAAGTCGTTAGAATTAGGAAGAACACGAGGAGGGTTCTTGTGGCTGTCTTATGTTTCGCACTGCCGGAGCTGGGAGGCCTCGATGCAGGCAACAGAGGGGTGTTTGCTCCTGCTGGGGCGGTGTCGGTCGAGTTCCCGCCTAACAAGAAGAGTGCAAACTTATGGTAAAGGTCATACTGAGCTTGTATGCAAATGATTGTTTTTTCACTTACAATCAGAGTTCATCCAACCCAATGCCATCCTTTCTCTATCGAAGACGATTCGGAGGCCGGTCATGAAGTTTTCTACACGAGACATGTCGACGAAACACACAAAGCTTATGTTAAGCAAATGGAGCCTACAGTAAACATGACTAACTCATTCAGTAGCCAAAGATGCTGAGCAATGTATATGCTTCAACATGTTTTCACTGAACATCAAGAGTACTCTTAATTCATCGGCAATGCCAACGAAGAATCAAAATATTTGCTCGAATGATCTAAGAGGTCGACGGAGAACTTACGCCCGATTATATTCATTCCGTCGCTCCTGTTCAGAGCCAAACAATACATGTAGACACTCTCCTGCAAACCACAAAGAACAAGAAAGGTAAATTTCTCAAGAACTTGGAACAAAAACAAACTATCTAGCCCTCACCCGATCAGTGAACAAGATTATTGGATCATTGGCTGGAAAAACGCCCCCACCGCTCGTCGTAAAACTTATATTGGGTGTAACTATTGCATCTTGATTGGAACTGCAGCAAACTGGGATCACATTAGGTGACATCATGGAACATTTACGAGTTTTCGAGTTGTTTTGGTTCATGAAAATGACCTGACATCGTAGCAATATTCGAAAGGGATATTTGAATCGGGATTGCTCGATTGATCCTGTACTTGTGAATTGAACTGTAACAAAAGAAAGGAAATTGTGAGGTACTACATAAAACACATCGACTGGGATATGTTTCGATCGATAACCAAACATCTTACACTTTGGACGAGTTCAGTATACATTGGATCGGCTAAATAAGTAAAGGAGGTACCAGAGTCGACAACTGCTCTAAAAGAAGTTTGTATCGAGCTATTCCCAACTACAATTCCAGTTATGTCGATTGTGTAATAAGGCCTGGAGAAGATACCCGAAAGCAAACCGAGTTAGCTATCGAGAAAATTATCGGAAAATAAAAACACCTATCTGATGCCAAGTTATAAGAGTCTTACAAACTCCTGTCAATCACCAAAGGAGTTTCTTGTTGGCCTGTGCTACCATTGTCTCCAAAATCGATCCTTCCAAAACCATTATCTCCAAAGCACATCGAGAAGGAATTTGAAGTATATCCTTGACTGTATAACATGCTAGGAACAGATATGTTATCCATACCAAGCCCGAACAAACCGTTCGGCGCTGCACCATCTAGAAATGAGCCTGTCTGAACTTGACCACATCTACAGAATTTGGTTAAAGTAAAAGAAGCTTACTGAAACGATCAGACATGATTTTCAGCATAAAATCTATCACTGAATGAAGCAAACCAATAGTGATCCCAAACCTATGACTCAACTTAGTTGATTTTTTGTGTTGCATAATGAAATATGATGAAGGACCAAAGATGGCAGTACCCGAAAACAACTTGTGCCGGAACAATCTGAGGCACAGCAGTATTCTCAGTTGTGAAGTACAAAATATCCTCAACTAGAACCCCAGAAGATGAGGTATTAGAAGATACGTATTGCACCGTGTAAGGGCAACTGCTGTTTGCTCCACTGCAAGAACTTTGGCTTCGATCGCATAAGCTGTTGCTGCAGGATACTGCTTGACTTGTCGATGATGAACTCGGACTGTAGATGTCAAACCTGACATTCTGTTAACGATGATATGTATGCCGATGGGGAAAAAAATTAGTCCTGGATTGGAATGGTCACCATTAAAATCAAACTCTAGTGCAAGCCAAATGGAACACAAACAAACAGCTAAGGCAAAAAGATATCAGAAACAAATAAAATTAATTTGTTCAGCAAAGAGTTTTGAAGTACATTTGATTAAGGGAAAAAAACAAATCATAAGTGTCAGGCCAGAATTAGATGAAACCTTTCATCATTATCATCATTCGTCTGTATTTTATGGTTTCACCTAGAAAATAGAGGGTAAACAGAAGGATTACAACAAGATTCAAACGTGTGCAAATTCACTAACTAGTGAGATATTCCAGTTGATAAAACAAATTAAGAACTGCAATGAATATGCGAATTCGATGATCGAGGAATTGTACCATCCATTTTTTTCTTAGGATTGTTTCATTATCTGCTAAACTGTGTTTACATACATGAATTCTTATTACCAAGAACAAGAACAGATTTTGAGGGAAATCGAATAGACTTACACCGTATGAAGGAGAAGTGGTCGGCGCACATTGTCTGCAATCGCAGGGCACCCAGAACAAATCGCTCCCTGTGTCCAACGCCACCAGAAACGTCACGTTCGGCGTCCCCAACGCCACGACCGCGTAATGCAAGCTACAATCCACCAACACCAAAATGATCAGGTCAAAATAATAATAATAATAATAATCGCAGCTTTCGAATCCCAGTACTGATTCGACGGATTGAGGAGACGAGGAACGTACAATCCCAGTTGGTCGACCCGGAAAGTGGCGTTGCCGTCGGCAAACGAGAGCTCCGGGAGGAGGCGCCCGCGGTCGTGGCGGGCGAGGGCGGAGTAGTACTCGGGAGTGCCCTTTCCGGGCCACGAGGCACCGCCGCCGCCGCCGCTCGCCTCGGCCCACCGGCGCACGGGGTCGGAGAACCGGTGGTGGAAGTCGAAGCCGAGGCCGGAAGCGGCCACCGGCGCCGCCAAGGACGCGAGAGCGAGGAGTAGGCCCAGGGCGGAGGCCATAGGAGGAGCTGAAGGGGGAAGGAGGCGATGAACAAATTGGACCCGGATGGATTGGTCGACACTACAGGATTAACGTAGTCAAGAAGGAAAATTCAGAAGATCTGGAAACGAAGAGGCGTACAAAAATCCACAAGATTGAAAATCCAACCTTTTGGTAAATTTTTTGGGCTTGCGACGGCAAGAACAGACAGGTGGACTTGCCGTCTTTTGTTAGCAACAAAAAAGATGAGGAGAACGTTGACATTTGAAAGATACGGCGTTCACAGACTTCGCATCTGGATATGGGAATCGTGGGCCACTAGTCAAAGTCAAACCCAAAGATCTATCTATATTATGAGAAATGTTTTGTTTTGACAATTATTCATTTTTATTTATCAAAAGAATTTTTTTTTAATAATGTAAAATATTCAAAATTTATAATCCAATTAGTTCCGAAGAATATTCAATTTTATGAATTTTTATTATTGATTATCAAAATAAATTTTAAAAACTATAAATAAATTTAAATTCAATATCACAAATTTGTCTAATGAATCTTCGTTACATAAATCAAATATTTCTTTTTTTTACTAGTAATATAGTATCCGAATCTTCGATTTAATTAATCTTTAAGAGTGATCGATCCTGTTCTACAGATCTTCAAAATGCTTCGTCAACAATTGAATTGGATAAGATCAGAGCTCAAGTAATATCCATCGGCCATCAAAGATAAATCAAGAAAGCACTTGTAATTTTTTCACGATTCAATTTGGAATTTACAGTCATGTCATCTCTGAATGACGATTTGAAATCGTACTCCGTCTATTGAACAAACTCTTGAATCCTAAAATTATTCGAATATATTTTTTTTAAATTCATCGCTGAACAACAGTAGCTACCGAGAAAAAAAACCCAAATATTCTATTTGTATCTTCATGCCGTGGCCCGGGGAATGCGATCACCTGTGCATTAGTCAGGTGGAGTTAGGTGGAATCGTGAAGTCATGTTCATTTAATTTTACTATCAGTTTGAAATGGATGATCGGGGATTAGGTGACTGGTCCTTTTCTTTGAAAATATATTTATTAGTTTGGCGACGTAAATAAATTGTGTATTCTAGATCATATAAATTTGAAAGTATTCATTTATTATATAGAATGAATTCACATGGTGCTTGTCAATACATAATTGTTTTGAAGTTGAAATGCAGATGCAACTCGAACTTTTAAAATTAAATTTATATATGTCCATTAATTTATATACACGGTTGGTAATGCCAATACATTAAATATATTAATGAATTGTAACGTATTGACATCTGTTTGATCCAGCGCCTTGCAGCCGGGCCCGACCAAGGCCGTCATACGATGAATATTAAAGACTGGGACATCGCAGACAGACATCGCGGACTATTGCTTCCGCGACATCACGGCCGATGAAGTCCGTGATCAAATCGAATTTCAACTGTAATTCGAATGAATTTGAATTCCGATCCAATTGCGACTAAATTTCAATTCGATCACAAGTTAAAATCCGATTGCAAACGGCGAATATATATATATATATATATACGATCACAGTCCAATCAAAATTCGACTGTGATTCAATAGACATCGAAATCCAATCAGATCGCGATCGAATTCTAATTAGATTACGATCATAACTCGTTCAGAATCTAATCGATACAAGAGTTCGATCGAATCACGATCAAATTCCGATTAAATTACTACCGAAAATGACCGCAATTGCGATCACTAGTGACGCGGCCACTGTCGACCGCAATCACGATTGTTTCCAACTGAACTCCTGTGCCGATCGAATCACGGTCAAATTAAGACTGAAATCTAATCGAATTATGACCGCCAATGACGGCAGCACTGAAAACTACAATTCGATTTAATTTCAATCATAATCAATTGACACCTAAGTTCGACCGATTCACGATCAGATCCAGCTAAAATCCGACTGACCATGATCGATTTTGAATATATATATATATATATATATATATCGTAAAAGCTTTGCCAACCTTGCCAATTATCTCTCCACTTGTTATCGTGGAAGCCACGTATCCAAAGAAAATTACAAATTAGTGCAAACTCTGACCTGAATACATAAAATGGACCATTCATAACCATGCACCTGAACATTTATACATGTTATTTCTCAAACAAATTTACAAATTCGATTTTAGTCCGGCTAGAGGTTTGACGACATTTTCAAGAATATTTTTTTTATTTATAGCCACAGTTGTACTAATGCCTGCTTATAATATTTCTACAGAGAGAGAAAAACAAAAGAAATATGGGCTGCGAGCATTGAGATAAAACTGTTAAAAAGAAACTCATCTGATATTAAAATCTACCAAATTGCTGGAATCTTCTTCCTGCATCCAATACCTTTGAAGCTGAGTTACAATAAATAAGACCTGCAAAGTTCATGAACAATAAATAAGATGCTAAAGATTAAGCATTTAGTTTAGGTAATGGAAATATAGCTACCAGCGTGCATACCTAAAAATGCTGGCAGAAAAACTGGCTGAGCATGACTCAACAGGAACGTCGAAAATTATAGCTTCAATAAGTTACAGTATCAATTTATTTGTCTATATTTGCTCTTTGTAATCCTAGAGCAGAACAAGAACAATAAAAGCACAGACGATAACAAGAACAGATGTCTTGCATGCCAAGTTCAAGTCCATCCATCTTGTCCTCGATCTCTCCTACAAGGTTTCCATCTGTAACTCTATCTCCAAATGGAACCCACTTTCTTAAGTCAGTCGATGGAGCAAAATGGGCGTCCCCGAGCAGCAAAGTTCCTCGCTCGAAGAGTGTTAGGAATGCTGCAGTCCAATTATTGACAGTTTTCTGAAGAGAGAGAAAAAAAAACGCATTGTGATCTTTGGAGTATCACGCCCGTGGATGAAAGATTGTTAGACGTGTTACTTAAATGGCATACATTGAATACATGTTTATCAATTGGATTCTTCAGGATCACCATAAATCTGTGGCGAAGACAAAAGTCTGTCCTACATCAGTGATATTAATTAAAGTAAATGCAATGGTAAAAGTGTGTATTCAACTAACCTCAAAAGTGAAAGCCATTGGCAATTTAATGACATCATACATATAGTCAGTTGTGGTGCCATGAGCAAGGTACCTGAAATCAGATCGTTCCATTATGCACAAGTATCCTTATTCAATTTACTAAGAATTCAACTGATTTCTTATAAAAGTAACCCGACCAAACCTCCACCTGACCCAACTAAGCACTTGTCTTCAAAGTGAAGATGGTTCAATTCCCTCAATACTAAATCCATCAAACTTGACGTGGATACGCCTGGCGTGATGTTCCTATGATCATAGGGCATGAACAGAGCCTGCAAACCACGATATATGAGGATAAAGAAGTACAGTCAAAGTCCCTTTCACTGAATTGTTCGCTCTTGCTCTCCAAAATCTTCACAAGCCATTGAAAATCCCTGTACTTCACTAGGCACTCTAGACTCTTGAAAAAGCTTCAGAAGGGCGCTCGAACAGTTGCTTGAAACTGTCACCATATGTTGGAACTAATCAATTCCTCAGGTGGTTTGCTATTTCTCAGATTAAATAGTCTTTTTTAAGTTTAATTTTTAAATAGCTTTGACACATCATCCATCCTACTATATTTCTACTGACAAATTTTACATATCTAAGCTTCTAATCCTGGTGATAATATAATTATCTTTCTGGATGCAAAAGGATCCTTTTATGTTTTAAATACATTTAAGGACATTTATTATCACAACTTCTCTAGTACCCTAAGGCTAGGTTTACTTGGATGGAAAATTTGGAGGGAGAAAGGGAAGCAGGAAAGCAACAGAAAAATGCACACGAGGAATTCAAACTCTATGTGCAATTTTGTTAAAGCTTTATCTCTCCCTCCTCCTCCCCTTCCTATCTATCCATCGAAGTAAACTCAGCTTGGCACAACAGATGGAAAAGCTTGTTAATTGTTATTTACCATTAAAATAGAATTTGACAATATTATCATCAAAGAATATCTGTGTTACAGTAAAACCTAATTCCATAAGATTTGAAATGTCATGTATTCCTATTGTTAATAACAGCGTTCAAGATTTTTAAACTGATATTGAACAAACTGTAACCATAAAGGGACCAGTGGTTGGTAAAGTCTACTATATTTTAGGGATGAATTATCAAGGTTCTATTGTAGGAACCATTGGTTAAAGTTGAGATTTCACGAAAACAAAGAAATAATGGAAATTTGCATGAAAAGAAAGGGCTCCTTGGATATAAATAGTATCTGTCCAACCCCATTTCTAAGAGTTTCTGCTCAGATGTTCTGCCAAAGAAATGTCTCCATAATATTCTTAATATATTTCGATCAGATTTCCTTCTTAAAAGAAAGTCTTTTAGTTTATAACAATACACCACCACATTGTTCTCAGCAATGCTAAATAGATTTAACAATCATCAATTTGAAATCAGTTTGCTTCATTTTTACGAAACCTATATTACTTCTCACAAATTAAATTTTTTACCCAGCTTGATTTAACTATGCACGTAGAGTCTTTGGTACATTCATAGATCCAAATGGTAATAAGAAGAAACAAAAAATGCATACCCTTCCTCTATTCCTGAATGAACATTAAGCCAAATATGAGGTTCGAAGGACTTTGCAAGCTGCTGGATTATTTGAGCCTCAGGTTCACTGAATGGAGCAGTTCCAGGATTTTCTTCATAGGGATTATAATCCTGTAAAATTCAAAACCAAAATTTCAGGAAGAAAGGGAGGCAAATTAAAGGAAACTATGAATACTATGTCACGTTTTGTTTTTAAAATATCACACTACCTGCAAGAATAGTGCTAAGTATGGCAGAAGCACAAAACAAAACAAAAGGAAGAAGAATAAGTAAAAACAGAGTCCTAGCAGTAGCAAGATAATTAACTAAAGCTACTTGAGTTGAAATTCAATTTAGGAAACCAATACTACTATGTTCTTCCAAGTATCCAAATTGATAAACAAAGTTTAAAACTCTTAACATAGTGATCACATAAACTTAAACAGATTATGCTTAGTTAACACACCCCAATTTCTGTTCAAATCAACTTTTCTTCCTGCAGATGAAGACACTTAAAGCTCATAGAAAGATAACCATAATTCATAAAACAATTGTTTACTATGCATACCATTTCTCCTCTCACAGCGGTCTGCTGCTTCAACAAGCTTACGACCATTCAAATTTTCCATTGGCACCATCTAAAAAAAATTCAAAGATAAAGATTACCTCTATTGTATCTAGCTCTTTAGGGGCTTTAGATTGTCTTTTTAGGTTATGTAAAGAAGATAAAGCTACATCAACTGCTTACCAAAATGCAGTGCATATCTTGAAGCATATGAATTAAAGAATTGGGAAAAGATAGTTAGCAAAAATACCAATTAGAACTACAAATGTTTTATCAAAACAGCACTAGTAACTCCAAACTCAAGTCAGGTTGGCTTAAGTTATTTTATCTTCTTGATTGAAGCGGCTTTATTGGTGATAAAATATGCTATTATTTATTATATATTTCTCATTCTAGTACTCCATAATGAAAGTTGGGGACAAATTATCAGTGATTTATATGGCCTTGTGATTTTCTGGATTAAACACATAGATACTTTCTGCATAGAAGTCATTTTTGAGTGTGTGGTAGGTAGTTTTCTTCATAGAAATCATGTTTAATTAAAAAAAACACGCTGATTTGACGTCAACTGATTGTGTGCTAGATTCAACCTTAACTAAATCATGTTTTGATACTAGAATTGCATCCATTATCAGACATCCAACACAACACTGCGAGTCGGACACTGATGCCCCTGTTTATCACCTGCAGACCCATTAGAAGACCAGATGCATTTGCTCCACAAACTCGAACACATTTCTACAATTCACTTACTCCATATTTTAAAATAGCTTCAGATTAGCCAGCACAAACATCGTTATGGCATTTTCTGAAAGCAGGTTCTTGGTTTTGTTTTGGAGATAAGCATCGTTTGGATAGAACAAACTAAACAAATAACCCACTTTGTCATGAGTGGTTGATTGAGTGGATCATACTACCATATATACGTATCACTATGAATAAGATTTCTTTGACAAACCACGGGTGCAATGTTTCACAGAGAATGGAAAGATATGACCTGAAGAAAAGATATTTTCAGGTTGCTAATATGTATCTTTCAGTTGAGTTCTGGCATGACATGAAATTATAAAGATTTGACCTTCAGAATATAATTTTCCTACCACAAGAAGTAAATACTACTAAATAAATGACTAAGAATTTCAGGATTTAATAGCCATACGATTTATTAAAAAACTTGCTTTCAAGTTCTTGTCCTCTGCTACCTTTATAACGAGGTTATCCAGCACTTTATGGAGGGACATAACATCCATGCTTCGCATACTACGTTCTTTGGCTAAAACAGAAAGTAGTTGCAAAGCTACCTCAGTGGTAATAAGTTCTCTTCCATGCTGTCCAAAGCTCTGGAATACAAGGAATGTTCTGTCACAAATATAAGCCATTAAAATCTGACAAATTGCATTAAATATAACGCAAAGGATATTATATAACTAGAATGGCTTTACTTCAGTTTCAGAAGTCCTTACTTTTATATAAAGTAAAGGGAACACCATAATTACTTTAGATATCCATGTTTTTTAGTACCTCTTATTTAGCACAACTTGATGCTAATATTACTTCACTATGTAATTAGCTGCCAGAAATGAATCAATACTACTAACCAGAAGTATCCGAGTCGTCGAAATAACATACCACACCTCCAATGGTAGAGACCAAAAGGAATTGGTGTCAGAGGACGGTCCGAGGTGGAACCGACGCCACGAAAACCGGTAAGGATCGGCACGAAGCCAACGATCAACAAGAACCGGAGTGGGAGGAGAACTCGTATCGTCGAGCTGCTCCTCCTCCTCTCTCTCTCTCTCTCTCTCTCTCTCTCGTTCTCGGCTTCCTACTTGCGAGGGGAAGTGAAATAGGCGCTCTCGCCCTCAATGGGTAGACCAGTTTCAAGGATGTAAGTTTAGCATAATTAGAATATAAAATATTACCTATTTAGTGTTTTTTTTTGTGAAACAAATCGATATCTTTTGGCAATTGTGGTCACGTAAAATGCAATACTAACATAACTTTAATATAAAATATTTTGATGATATATATATATATATACACACACACACACAAAATAGGCGAGAGGAGTTTGAATTAAGCATTTTCAAACACGGAGACTTAAATTTAGAGGTTTTTAAGTCTCCTCTATGATTCCCCCCAAATGAAAGATTTTTCTTTCTTCCTCACTTTTCCCTCCCATCCATCCTTTCCCTTCTCCTGCCATCAGAAGAAACCAGTCTAAAAAACAGTCCATCTCTGAAAGATTTTAAGTATATTTACCCCCTTTTTTTTGTTCAAATGTTAAATGTCCTTTAACAGAGCATTTTTTTCCTTTCCGTCACTAATGAATCTTCTTAAACAGTCCACCCCTGTTGTATTTGTATTTACGCACAGCTTTTGAAAGTTGCAACCGCTACAAACTCAGATGGGTGAGTTTTCATTGCCTGTTTAACACTCAATCTGTAATTTCGCCTGAAAGATCTTCTAAAGGAGCTTGATCAGGAGAATCCTCTGTTGGTTTGTTGTCGCTCGACAATTCAGCAGTCTCGTCGATCTTTAAATCGTACAGCGCCGACATTGCTTTTTCAGTTGTTTGTTCACTTAGGACTTCAGTGGTTTCATCGACTTCGTATTGATCCAGAATCCCTAACGCCGTTGTTTCGCTTATGGCAGTTCCTTCACCAGGTTGCTCAGCAGTTTCATCAACTTTGTAATACACCTGACATGAACAGAAGGCATGAAATGAAGAGAAGGGTAGCAAAATTACTTTAAGAGTAAAAACCAAGCCTCAGATCGAGGCTACTGTACCACACAAGTGCGAGCAGGGGACAGGACTTGGAATGAGTTGGGACGGTTGTTGAAGTTCGTTTCTGGGACTCCTGGAATTCCTTCAGTAGTTGTAAAATGGTCTACGTCATGGCCAACCTGCAAAGAGGGGCAAAGAAAATTTGTAGTTTACATTCATGGAGCTCAAATCTTTTGCTTGAAGATCGAAACAGGTTCCACAGGTGTTCGCTCATTTCCTGCTTTAGGTATCATTTGCAGATACGAATCCCACATGCAATGGCATATAGAGAAGGCAAGGCTAGCTGCTCCAGCACAAACTACGACTCAGGAAGTAAATGCAGCTTGGGTAACAATATCACTTATGAATATGGCATCTTACTCGTCCGTGGCCACCAAATTCCAGAGCATCACTATCGAGTGCAACCCTGTATTTCCCTGGCAAATCACAGCCAACCTTATACCTGCAAAGCAAGAAAAGACTTATAGTGGTCCATATCTCAACGTAAATTTTCATTTTAATGAGACAATTACCCGCTATAGGTGTTTTCTGGATGGAAATTCAACACGAAAACCAAATCTCCACGCTCAAACACGATAACCTAACATGGATGAACAACTGAGCAGTTTCAAACTATAAAATTGTTGGGAAGAAGCAATTGACTGACACCATCAACAGTTATCAACAAAATTACGGAATTATCAATAGGTCAATTTCATTTTGGATACAAACTAAGTGTAATTTATGTCTGTACTTTAGGTTAGTAGCTAAAAACAATATAAACATATTGCATTTCGAGATTAATTGTTTAAGGACCATGAAAAAAGAGCTAACATTTGGCCCAGCGAGTGTAATTAGATGATTGATACAGAACATCAATAATCCCTGCGAGTTTCAAGCTAACCCAAGTTTTGTTATTCAATTGAACTTGATGAAAGGATGCATCACTGGTAAGATTGGAACATCTTAAATCATTTTTAATTACCTTAATTAGAATTCCCATCTTACTACAAGTCAAGCAAAATATAAATACATTCTAATTTCCAAATAAGAATAGCATGTTTATCAGAAGAAAAAAAAAAACTAATTTTCTCTTTAAGATGAGCTGGATAGAGCTCAGCTCTTATAACTGTTTTACAAGTACTGATTTCTCAAGTTATCAAGAATCAAGCATTTAAAAATTGAATAGTTGTGATTATATATAGGCTTTCCCCGGTTAAAGGAAATGGAACATAGTGGAATGGTAATAAGAATGAGTGTAATGACATGTGGAATGCTCTATTCAATTCAGATATTTGGTTCCATTAATGAATGAAATAACATGTGGAATTATTCATTGTATTCCCATTTAAACCTTAAAATTGTTAGGTAATAATATGCTCTGTAGCAGTGATTACCCAATTCAAGCTCTTAGACCATAGCACAGATGGAATGAACTCACCATTCCACTAGAAAGGTTGTGCATCGAAAGATTGGAACGAAATACAACGACAACAATAACCACCAAGCTTTATCCTAGTAGGTGTGATTGGAACGAAATCACAAGGAATAATTAATTCCATTCAATTTCCTTTCCTCTACCGAACAAATTATAAAAATCCCATCATCATTAACTTGCGTTAAGTAGGAAGTTTAGTATTTAGCTTTTCTTAATACATCTCCACTAAATGAAAAGCTCCAAGAGAACCTGCTTCTTCACTAGTTTGGAGTTGAAATAAAATCCACAGAATGGAAAATTGAGATGTTTAAATTTCAAAGGTTTGGGAAGTGATATGGATAAAAATGAATATTTAAAAACACATAAAAATCTTCAAAACCTTTGGATAGGCAAACAAATCTGGAAGCACTATCAGAATCCAGTTTCAGTGGAAAACATCAACTCAGAAACTTAGTCAGAATGGTAGATTACCACAATTACCCTATCTACACGCTGGAAAGTACTACATATCTATCCCAACAAGAAATCATGCTTAGTTATGTACTAATTGACATGCTGAGATACATAGTATTTTGAGCCAAACGGAAAAATTCAGTACATTAAACCTTGTCAAATTGCTTGGCCACAACTGATTTCTCTAAAGATTTGTCATTTTCAAGAATGTGGTAACTAATTTTATCAAAGGTAATTAAGCTTATAGATAATTACTAATTTTATCAAGGATAATTAAGCTTATAGATCGATACTAGTGTCAACGTCACAAATATTTGAATTACATGTGAGTCCATCTGAAGATCTTATTCTTGGGCATGGCGAGTTATGACTTTCCAAATTTAGCTAGAATAACTAAGAAAAGAGTTTTTTATGACATAAAAGTTGTACATAGAACAGTGGAAAGAGTGTATAAGATTGAAGTCAACATTTGACAGGACAAAGGAAATCCTAAAGGTGAATTTTCATCAAAGGTTGAAGTCTAGAGGATTAAGATAGTAATACAGGAATAAAATGATCGGTAAAAGTCATACTGACCTTATCTTCTTCAGATGTGCTACTCACAATCTGCTTTGTTGATGCAAGGAAGTGAAATCTATCATCGAGTAAATTCATTGCTCTATCGAAGGCATTCATGTGCTGTTTTGATGTCAAAACAAAATATAGATTTTGTCAATTATTTATTCTGAGAGTAACAAATCAAAAGAAATACAAGTAGAAGACACTAAAGACATGTAAATATATATTAATATTTCCATTTTAACAATTCATGCAACATTGATAAAGAGGAAGTGAAATGTCAATGTAGAAGCAATCCATTATATTTAAGTGGCTCACTATTTCCCAGAAACACTATGGAAATTTCTTTGGTGCATGTAGATAGATGAACGTGAGAACTAATAGCTTTATGAGATGAGAAGTGAATAGTAAATTATCACTATAATGAAAAACCATAAAATGAATGAAGTTAAAGGAATTTGTAAAGTTCCAGTAAAACGGCTCATGAAAATGATAGAAAATTAAAGAGTATAACATGCCCCTAAGAAATATTGTTATGCACGAGAATAAAAGGCATTCATAATGTATGGTTTCACAAATAAGATTACCAGAATCACAGTAAAATGTAGACAATAAAGTAGCTTAGATGATAATTAAAGATGTTCAAAAACCTTGTATCTTAGGTGATCAGTGTCCACAAGGTTCCACTGGCGTCTACACTTATCATAGCTCCAACCATTTCCTTCCCTTGGAAAGTCAATCCATTCCGGATGACCAAACTACAAAATCATGTCAGATTTAGATGATGTCATAAACTAAAGGATTATAAACTATCATGAACTAATGCCACATTTGTAATAATCAGGAAACAGTCACATAAAGAAGTAAAATGATTTTAGAAATCAGAAACAGGACAGAACTTTTGTCCATGGTACCAAAGTAAACATTCGGACAGTTTGCACTTACAAAATACATATGATAAAAATTTATAAACATTTCTGCCTCTTCATTTATAATTGCATCTGAAGCCAATGGAATTGCATTTCAAAGTAAAAAATGTACATTATATAAAATCTTTAAAAACCAGAATTAATGTTACTAAATTTGATATTTTTATTATTTAGAATTGCTTCATGACTGAAACTGCAATGGTGAAAGCTTGTCTTCCATTATCTTTCAAGAATATTGGACCATTTTGTGGCCTTCTTATCACTTATAGTCGACTATCGCTACGCGAGCGATTGCTTTCTCCACTGTCTGATCAAACGGAATTGTACAGTACTGGGGAATGTACAGTACTTCTGTCGTCCGCGACCTTCTTCTCCAATGAGCACTATAGCCCAACCCCTAAACTCGTTGGGATCGCCGCCATCGAACCTCTGGCCGACACTGGTTGGACCACGGTCGGATTCCAAATTGCGGCCGCCAACACTAAGACAGCTAGAGGCTACAATCACACCGGATTCTGACCACGATCTAGTCGAAATCTGACTGCAGTCTAGCCGGGCTCGAAGTTTGATCGGATCATGGCCGAATTCCAGTCAAATTGTGGCTGCCAATGTTGCGACCGTTGGCGACCACAATCGTGTCAGATTCCGACCAGAATCTGACCTGATCCGACCAAGTTCGAAGTTTGGTCAGATCGCAGTCGGAATCCTACCGCTCGATGGCGATGCCAAGTGGCAGTGGGTGCTCTAGCCGTCGGTGTCGAGTGTGGGAAGGGTGCTCGGGCGACGGAGTTACTGTGCATTCTCCGTTATCCCGCACGAGTCACATAGGCACTCAGCATAACAAAATCACGCGCGCACGCGCGCGCGCGCGTGTGTTCCCTTTGTAATGTGTAACATTTTAGGCTAATGAATTTAGACTTATTAGTGAAAAGATGGCCACAAAATGGTCCAATCTTCTTGAAAGATAATGGAATACAAGCTTTCACCATTGCAGTTTCAATCATGAAGCAAATAATTTGATATGTTTTGTGATGGGTTCTTGTGCGCCTATGTGTGACTATGATCCGTCGTCCGTTCTGCCACGTGCGATGCTTGATCTGTCTTCCAATCGTGCGGAACGTGGGAATGCACAATAACTCTTCTCCGCATGCCCAAGCAAGCTTACCTGAGCACCATTGTCATCACTCAGCATCATCGAAATCCGACCGGATTTCGACCGTGACCGCGGTCCTACCGAAACTCGGTCGGAATCGGAATCCAATCGGATTGTGGCTGGATCACAGTCGAAATCAGGCCCAATCGTTGTTGTGACACATCTCAGCATCGCAGTCACGATCCGGTGGAATTTCGATGATACCGAGCATGTTTCTCGTGTGCTCGAGTGGTGCTCAGGCGCGGAAAAGAAATCCCAGTTGTCGTGATCTGGTCGGAATCCAAGGCGATCAGACGATGCAGGCGAACCCCTGGGATTTAGGCGTTGGGGTATAGCATGAATGGCATCTCGACATTGAAGGAATCGGACGACCCAAGGATGAGGCGCAGAGGGGATCGAGCAGTCGCGCGTGCACAAATCAGTCGCCCAACATATCAATCCTCATATATATATATAATCAACCAATGACACAATTGATCAAGTGAAGAAAGGAGTGTCAGGGTCCAATCTAATAAGTGTAACCAATCACACTTTGTGTATTACACACCATTTACAAAGAAAAACTACTCCATTGCTAATCCGATTGATGTCCGTCAATATTTCCTTTGGCATAAAAAATGTGAAATTTTGAAGGAAAAAGGTTTTTCCCTCAAAAATCTTGAATGTTCTATCAACATTTAATTCTTATCTCGATGAGATAAGAACAAATGATGCAGTTATTGACATGCAAGACCTGGTCATATTAATATAATAGTATAGACAAGTGCTCAAGAGCTTTGTGTGCTGGTTTAATAATCTTTGTGTTCAATAATGATGACATATGTGAATGTTGAGAATATGTCAAGCAAGCAGAGGTCATTTGATCATTCTCTTTCACAATCTATTGTTAAGTTATGGTACTTTCATGCTGTCCAGAATTTCAATGATAGAACCATAAAGTATCATGATCTATTACCTCATTTCCCATGAAATTTAGGTAGCCTTCACCACCCAGCGCCATAGTTATGAAGTGAATCATCTGCATGTTTTCATAGTGGTATGACAAGTAATGGACATAAAGAAAAACTGCATCTCGGAAAATTATTCTACAAACAGTGAACCGTGTACAAGGACATAGAAATGCCTTTATGCACATAAGAGATATAGTTCGAAGCTTCAAAACAAACCTTGTGTAGTGAAATTCCTCGATCAATGAGAGGTGAAGCAGGTTTCAAATTGGACATGCCAGAATACATCTCCTTGTCCATTAGAAGGAAGGAAATTGTTTTGTCCCCCACAATGGCCTAAAAATGAGGAAGAAGAATATCATTGAGCATTTTCATACAACATGCTAGTGATTCACCAGTTCATATTCCAATCTGTTCAAGCAACTAAATGGTCATACCTCACTTGAAGGATATGCTAGTCTTGGTATGAATATGGGACACAAGTATAGAACATAAGGGTCAAATGTAACAAATTATCAAGTGAGAACAGGCAGTCAATGTAATCTAACTGTCAGACATAATATACCCTTACCAGGGCATTTAATGCTGGCATCTGTACGGGTGTCACCAAAGACACCGAGTGATAGAGACTACAGGCTGAAGGTTATTTATGTGAATTACTCGTATCCAAGAGTTTGTCAATACTCTAGTACCTTAAAGGTCTTAGATCCTGTAAATTTTGTTGTCTAGATGCAACATAAAGTTGAGTCAAGGATGTCATTATGTCAATTCATAGTGCCAATTGTAAGCACAAATAAGACAAGTGTAGTTATGACATTCAACAAAGTGACAAATCTCAGTCTAGATCATGTTTCAGTATCACAAAGCTTAGATGCCATTGAAAAGCAATTAGTGTGTGTGGCTTCATCATTGCCTAGGCATGTACGGTGGTGGCTAAGACAGGCATCCACTATGCCTGCAATGTAATGGCAATATAAGATGACTAAATAACAGCCACATTCAAGTTGATCTGGTAGATCCATTAGATAACATTTTCCAATTGAAGATTTGACTATCCATGCATTTATTTCATCTTTGTTCATTTTACTATATAAAACCATTATTAGAGTTTTTTTTCCCTTTCTGTGCGTTGAGATGAGCTCTTTGTTACAGAATGTCTTTCCTTTTTGCATGAATTTGTTAGTTTCGCAAGGGGGAAGGGTGTGATTTAGTCATCTGAGCTTCTTTATTCAACCTGCTGATGTAAAAAAGGGAAGGGGACTGCAATACATAAACATTTTTTTATTTAGAAGCATTTTCTCACTTGGCATGAGCCAAAAACAGTTCCAAGTGTCATACTCATACAAACAATAACAACATATAAATAAACTTCTTTAGTACTTAAGATTTACCTGATCATGACTCTCCGCATATGCTATGCACTTTTCAGTATATCGCCTGTTTGTTAAGCTCCAAGCAATGTCTTTCATTGACCATTCAATATCTATTTTATTCTTCAAGTAATCAATCCACTTATCAGGGATTGCCATGGCTAAACGATAGTCAAAACCTACTCCACCTTCATAAACTGGCAGACATAGAGCTGGCATACCAGAAACATCTTCGGCAACAATAGTGGCATCTGGCAAAACCTTGTGCACCAAGTGGTTTGCAAGCATCATGTAAACAACTGCGTCCACATCGGTAGCCTCACTGAAATACTCACTGTAGTTTCCAGTGAATGCCATGTTAATTCCATGATGATGGTAGAGCATTGAAGTCACACCATCAAATCGGAAACCATCAAACATGAACTCATCCAACCACCATCTTAAGTTTGATAAGAGAAAGCGTAGAACTTCCCAATTAGCATAGTTAAATAATCGACTATCCCATAGCTTATGATAACCCCTTTCTCCAGTATGGAAGTATGATTCTTGAGTGCTTTGTCCAACATCGAACCCATTAAGACCATCTGTGACATTGTTGCTAGCATGGCTGTGAATGACATCCATCAGAACTCGTATTCCTAAACCATGGGCTTTGTCTATAAGATACTTGAGATCCTCTGGTGTCCCGGATCTACTACTTACAGCAAAAAAGTTGGTAACATGATAACCAAAAGATGCATAGTAAGAGTGTTCCATGATAGCCATTAACTGAACTGTGTTATAGTTATTTGCTTGTATACGAGGTAAGACATTATCTGCAAATTCCCTGTAAGTGCTTACACGTGGTTCAAGGCCACTCATCCCAACATGAGCTTCGTAGATCCTTGGGGCAGCAGGTTGTGGAGGTCGAGGATGCTTGAATACGTACCTGCAATAATGAGCGCATAGAATGTCAAGAGAATGGTGACCAGAATCCTTTTGGGCAAATATTTCTGACCTTTCTGAAGGTGGTGGATCCCAATAAACCCCATCATAAGGAGCAGCAAACCTACTAGGGTCAACAGTAGCAAATCTGATCCATGCTGGTATCCTGTCGACCCAAATCCCGTTGCCATGTTTGAACCGAATTTTGATTCTGGAATTGTGTGGAATCGATGGGATGCCACCAGAGTCTGGAATTCTAATTGTCCAAACCCCAAATTCATTTCTTTCCATTTTGTGATTGGACCCATCCCAACCATTAAAATCTCCAATAACTTGTGCTTCTCTGTATCAAAAAGAAAAAAAAAACAGAAAAAGCAATCAATTGACTTTCGTTTGTGCAGTGCACAAGCTAGTTGAATGACAGGATCAATTTTCTCAGTCATGTTTGAAGCCAAAATTCTAACATCTATTTCAAGTTCAAAGCGACTGTTCTACCAGTGCATCTAGATACTCAAGCAGAGGAAATAATCACTGTGCTGACTGCTGAATTAGGAGTCATATCCTTATCGTGTATTGAATAAATTTGACACTATTGGTTTCTTCTAATTTTTCTTGCAGAACACATCAGCATTATCAGCTTGGTAATCAGGTGCCAGGAAGAAAGTGCATCTACGACTAGAATGCACAACTAGAATGACACACAAGAAAGGTGGAGATAGTTGAGCCAACAACCTATGAGACGCTAATTCAAATAATTAAACTCTCCACTCCAGAACAGAGATTAGGTTCACTAACCACTACTAAAAAGTAAAATGTGATGCGCCATGGGATGCTTCCAGCAAGGTTTGAAATACCGACCTATTTGGGATGAAATGGGTTTTTCTCGTTCCAACATGGCACTGATACCGGCACGCCCCCGAGATGCGGGAACGATGACGGCGGATCTCCACGGGGCAACGAGGTCTCGCCCAGGGTTGCGGCGACCAAGGGCGGCCTCGTGCGAGCCTACGATGGCCGTTGCGACCTCTCGTGCGATCACGAGTGGCCTCGCACGGGGCTGCAACGGCCGCCGCCGACCTCGCACGGGGTCGTAGCTGCCTCCGACGACCTTGCGCAAAGTCACAGCGGCCGCCAACGGCCTCGCAGCTGCTAGCTCAGGACGCAACAATCACAGGCGACCTCGTCGTGGGGACGCGGTGGATGTCGACTGCCTCGCGCAAGGCCGCGACGACTGTCGGCGGCGTGCACGCTTCTGTGAGGCCATGGGGACGATGACCAAGCGAGTAATTAATTTTAAAATCAATCAACTTCCAAAACTATAGTTTAACTATAGGCTAAATAAAATCAATTAAAATTTAATAAAATTTATTTTATTAATTTATATATTATAAATGATAATTTTATTATTACTAAAATTTATTCTATTTTTTAATCCTATTTAATTGAAATTAATTAAATTAATTTTTTAGTATTTTTTAATCATTTTTTTATTTTTAATATTTAAGTTAAAAATTTCATTTTAAATTTATGTATTTTATATTTAAAAATTATCGAAATTTATCGACGATACAATATCGAAATCGTATTGTTCGCAAACCAAAACTTCAATACAGATTGAAATTTTAAACCTCGGCTTCCGGTTACTCATAAGCTATTATTGAAAACATAAATCAAGGGTAAATTGTTCTCCAACCAGGATACTCTTTAATTATACTCAAATTCTCCATCACAAAATGCACTTCAAGAAGTGCAATAAATGAAGAGTCTTCAGTTATTCAAGATGGCATTATAGAGAAAAGCTCGAAGACTCACTGTGCAGCTGGAGCCCATTCGCGGTAGACAATACTGTCTTGTTCTTTGTTGAATCCAAACTTGAGGTAACCTTAGAAAGACAAGAAAATATAAAGGACAAAATGAGCATATTGGACAATAAGTAAAACTGCTAAAAACATATGCTTAAACATGGAAAAACTTACCTTGAGCAAATGCTTCGAGGCTTCCTTCATATTTTTCGATCACTGATTTAGTTTCTACATATTTCTTTGTCCTATAACTGAAATGCTCTTTGAATTTTTCCAATGATGGATCAATTTCATAAATTCCAAGTTGAACATCTTCATTGATAGTCGTCATAGCTTGGTTTTCTTTCACAACAGATACTGCAAAATGCTGTTCAGCCTTGATGGAAATCCCAAAGAAAGTAAAGAATGATTTCAGTAGTTTCCACATCTTAGTCAGTTGTATGTTCAAAAAAACTGTTAGCAAATATTCCAGCCTATTTGGTTGTTATTGTGATTCAAGTAATTGTCACCTTGTTGTTCATGTACCATCTTTGCAGATAAAAGAAAGGTAATCTACCAGCAAATCTTGCAGATACATTCACCGCTAATGTTGATTGGCGTTTTGCACAACCATGAAAAATTGGGACCTGTCACAATAGGAGTATTTAGAGGAAGATATGAGAAGAGTCAAAACTTATTGAAGATTGAGATTCTTCAATCAATAACATTTTTGAAGAAAAAGTCGATAAGCAATTTAAAACATTTTAAAACCTGGAACCGCACCAAATTTAAAACTTATTTATGTTAAATGTGCCAATTTATATACATGACCTATAGTAAGACATAGCTCTAGGTAGAAGGCCTGGGCCTATCTTGCATAAACTTTTTGGATACCATTTTTCCTAACAACTACATCTTGGGATCTCCCGTCAATAAGGTTGGGTTACTGCTACATTCGTTTTAGTTGTAGATTTTTAATCTCATTCCTCTACATGAGCAGTATACTTGATCTCGACTTAACCCCTTCGTAAAAGGATCTGCCAAATTATCTTTGGACTTAACATAGTCGATTGCAATCACTCCATTCGAGATCAACTGTCTAATGGTATTGTGTCTACGACGTATATGTCGTGACTTACCATTATACATACTACTCTGTGTCCTTCCAATCGTTGATTGACTATCACAGTGTATAAGTACAGCGTACACAAGTTTCGTCCAGCTCGAAATATCTTCTAAGAAATTCTGCAGCCATTCAACTTCTTAGTGGATTTCCATAGTTGACCGAGCAATGCACGTCTGCTTAGTGGATTTCAAAGATACCGCTCCCCCACCGATCGTGAATACATATCTACTAGTGGATTTGAAATCTTTTGTATCTGATATCCAATTAGCATCACAATATCCCTCTAAGACGGCAAGATATCTTCCGTAATATAATCCGTAGTTCATAGTATATTTCAAATATCTAAGAACTCGCATCAATATTTTCCAATGGATGTCGTTTGGATTACTTGTAAAACAACTCAGCTTGTTGACCGCACAGGCAATATCCGGACGTGTGCAGTTTGTTAGATACACCAAGCTGCCTATTATCCAAGAATATTCTAATTGCGATATGAGCTCACCTTAGTTTTTCGCTAAGTGTTGACTTAGATCCATAGATGTTTTCACTGTAGAGAGATCATACGCATTAAACTTCTTCAACACCGACTCAACATAGTGGGCTTGTGTCAAAACTATCCTCTCAGATGTCCTGAGAATTTTAATTCCCAATATAACATCTGCTCGACCCATATCTTTCATATCGAAATTTTTTATCAATATTTTCTTTGTACTCATGATTATCTCTTGATTACTGCTCATTATAAGCATATCGTCTACGTATAGATAGATAATTACATGACATTTAAGTGTGTCTTTGACATAAATGCATTTGTCACATTCATTTATTTTGAATTCGTTTGACAACATTATTTTGTCAAATTTCTCGTGTCATTGTTTAGGCATTTGTTTAAGTCCATAGAACTACTTAACAAGTCGACACACCTTTTCCTTTTTTCCTGGAGCTACGAACCTCTCGGATTACTCCATATAGATTTCTTCTTCCAACTCACTATTTAAGAATGCAGTGTTAACATCCATTTGATGTATTTTAAGGTCATACAATGCTGCGATGGCTATCAACACTCGTATGGACGTAATTCTTGTCACCGGTGAGTAAGTATCGAAATATTCAAGGCCTTCCTTTTGCTTGTACCCTTTGGCTACAAGTCTGACCTTATACTTTTCAATCGATCCATCAGCTTTATACTTGCATTTTAGTATCCACTGACAGCCTAATAGTTTAGAACCAGAAGAAAGGTCCACTAATTCCCAAGTATGGTTATTCATAATGGACTTAATTTCACTATTAACAACTTCTTTCCACAATGAGGCGTCGGGACTGGAGAGAGTTTCGCTTAATATTCTTGGGTTAGTTTTTGACATAAAATTCATGAAGTTCGGCCCGAACGATTTCTAAACTCTAGCCCGTTTACTCCGACATGGCTCTTCGCTTTGATAGTCAATAGTCCTTTTACGACAACTAAGTTCAAAAACGTTATTTTCGTTAGAACTTCAGTTGCTATTACTTTGAATGTTTCCCTTCTTATTTGGAAATATTTTTTCAAAGAATATCACATTCCGAGATTCTATGGTTGTTCTAACATAAATATCAGAAATGTCTGACTTGTGAACTATGAAATGATATGCACTACTATTTTGAGCATATCCGACAAATATTGCATCGAACGTTTTAGGTCCAGTCTTTATTTACTTTGGCTTGGGCAGGGGCGGATCCAGAATTTAAAATTTGGAGGGGCCGTGATGCAACTCAGATTTTTTGCTCTTCGATCTTGTGTCGTCTAGGAGGGATTCTCTCCAACCACATCAGTAAATATTTTTAAAAAATTAATACCTATTAAACCACGGCCGGCCTATCCGGTGGTGGCCCTCCGATGTTTAAATCAGAATCATCATAGATAAAAGAAAATATATTAAATACAGTAAAAGTAATACATAGTAAAAAAGAAGAGAATTTATCAATAATATTTAGATAATACTAGAAGAAGAAGAAATCGTCGAATAACTAGAAAAGAAATGTTAGGAAAAATCACAAGAGATCCTCTATGATAATTAATTAAACTCAGATTTAATTAATCAAACACTAGTTAATTAATTAAACATATTAATTAATCTAATCCAATTAATTAATTAAATCAAAATTTAATTAATTACTTTAAAGTTAATTAATCAATTAAAACAGATTAACCAATCTAAAACCAATTAATCAATTAAAATAAATTAATTAATCTTAATTCAACTAGGTTTAATTAATCTAAATCTAATTAAATATTTAAATCTAATCCAAATTAATTAATTCAAATAATCCGATTAATCAAAATATAAAATTGATTAAATAAAATCTTAATTAATTAACTTAAGACGATGGACGATTTACTAGCGACGCATGATGGCACGCGATTGCAAATATGGTGCGACATCGACGACAACTTCCGATCAAGATTGCGATATGGTTACGCGTGAAGTAGAGGCCAACGGTGGCCGAAGACGCGACTAGTAATGCCGAGTTGGCAGAGACAACGACAAATCGATGCACAACTACGGGCTCGCGAGTCACGGCGTATGAGCAACAAGCGAAGAGAAACTGTGGATGATGATTATGACATAACAGAAAAAATTGAGAACGATGGTTGCGACATGATCGTTCTAGGTAGGAGAGAAAATAAATATATAGTAATTATATTATATAGTATTTTTATAGATAGAAAATAAGTATAGAATTTCGGGAAAGAAATTTTTATGCTTAATTATGCATGGATGAGATCTCATTATTATATAAAAAAATTTATAAAAATAAATATAATTTTTTATAAAACACATGGACTGGAGGGGGGGCCATGGCCCCCTCCAGTCCCTATGTAAATCCGCCATTGGGCTTGGGTACTTCGACCTTTGTCAAGCACTCCCACACTTTCAAGTATTTGTACGATGGCTTGCGGTCTTTCTATAGTTCATATGGTGTTTTATCGTTTTTCTTGTGAGGGATTTTATTGAGAATGTGATTTGTCGATAATATAGTTTCCCCCTATAAGTTCTGGGATAAACCTGAATTTATCAACAAGGCATTCATCATTTCCTTTAGTGTTCAATTTTTACGTTCAGTAACACCATTTGATTGAGGTAAGGCGTCATTTTCTGATGGATAATGTCAGATTCTGAACAAAACTCATCAAACGATGCACCATATTCTCCACCTCTATCGCTACGAATTATTTTAATTCGTTTATCAAGTTGATTCTCAACTTCCATTTTATAGGTTTTAAAAATCTCTAAGGCTTCGTCTTTACTTCTTAAAAGAAAGATATAATAGAACTTCGTGCAGTCATCCGATAAAAGTAATAAAATACTTTTTACCTCCTTTAGTTTGCACGAATTTTAAGTCACATAGATCACTATGTATTAACTCTAGAGGAGTCGTTGACTTTTCCACCGAATGAAAGGGTAGTCTCGTCATTTTTGCTTCTACGCACACTTCACATTTATGTGTTTTGTCAGCATTGATGTTTGGTAATAAATTTAATTTGACAAGACGTTTCAAAGTATTATTATTGACATGTCCAAGTAGATCATGTAATAAATTAAAACACTCAATAACATAGCTGGAAGCTTTTATTTTATTACCATCAAATTCATGGTGTACAGTCATTACATCCATTTTAAACAAATTCTGTTCCAAGTACCCCCTACCTATGAAAATATCATTCTTCGTAAGTACAAAGTTGTTTGACTGGAACACTAGTCTAAAATCGACTTTAACAAGTGTCGATCCAGAAACTAGGTTCTTCCTGATGTCGAGAACATGGAGCACATCAATGACCATTAGCTCCTTCCCAGATATCATTTTCAGAACAACTTTCTTGAGTTCGACAATTGGCGATGCCGTGGAATTGCCCATATAGAGCTTTCTTCCACTTATCGGAGTATACTTGGAGAACATCGCTTTATCATAACAGATATGACGTGTTGCTCCAGTATCGATCCACTACTGCTTCGGGTTGTCCACCACCGTGTTGGCTTTAAATACGATCGCAGTGAGATCCAGCCCATGTCCGGTTGCGACCGATTCGCAAAGATCCTTCTAACCCTTGGTCGTTTCTTCGGCGCCGCAATCTTTGGACATGTTCGCTTTCCGCAACAGAGCACGAGCCCTTGAATTTTTTGCCTTGAGCCTTCTTTTTGGATTGTTTCGGCTTCTTGGCATTTGACTCAGCCAGGTTGGACATCTCGTCGACAACCTGCTTCGTTCCTCTGGAGTCGGATAACTTTCGATTATCTTCCTCTATTCGTAGCCTCAGGATCAGATCTTCAAGTTCCATCTCCTTTTGCTTGTGCTTGAGGCAATTTTTGAAATCCTTCCATGACTGAGGGAATTTCTAGATTACCGCGACTACTCTTAACGACTCGTTCATCTTCATGCCTTCGGCATCCAGATCATGCAGTATTAGTTGCATGTCTTGGACTTGAAATGTCACATTCTTGGAATCTACCATTTTGAAATCCAAAAATCGGCCGACGATGAATTTCTTCAATTCGGCGTTTTTTGTTTTGTATTTCTTTTCAAGCGATTCCCACAGAGATTTTGTCATCTCCATCGGACTATACACGTTATACAACGGGTTGTCCAATGCATTGAGAATGTAGTTGCGGCACAGGAAATCTCCATGCGACCACGCATCACAAGCAGCCTTACTATTAGAATCACCTTCCTTAGAGGTTGACGGGTCTTCACGCAAAAACCATACGAGGTTTAGAGTCGTCAGATAGAACATCTTCTGCTACCATTGTTTGAAGTCGGCTCCGTTGAACTTCTCCGGCTTCTCTCCGAGTGGAATGGTGGTCGAGACATCGTTGATCACAACCATATCAGTTTACACCAATATTGTTTTAAGCTTGTTGCATGCGTTGCTGATTATCGCCGAAGAGGATGCAAACTGATATCAGAACGTCAAGGCTAGTGTTCAACACTATCTCCTTAAAACGATATTGCTCCGCTACAAGTGCTTACGGATAGCAGCAATTCGTTTTCCAAGATACAACGATGACGTCTCGAAATAGCAGCACTTCAAATTTCGAGATCAACGAACCTTCTTGTAGGATTTTTGGATTCTGGATGCAGAAGATGGGAGGTATTTAAATGAATGGATTGAATGAATTCCATCATCTAAAAGATTCTATTTATACTTGTGAAAAGATAGAGGAACCTCTTGGTTCAGTCAAATCTCATCCATTCAATTTAAATGGATGATCTAGATTGCATCTCTTCCTAAGAGACACAATGTCTCTTCATTTGGATGCATCTAAGTCTTTCATTTTGAATTTAATGACCAAAATTAAGTCATCCAAAAAGATACTTATGCCCCTTCATTTGAATGAATCAGATTTATCCATCTTAATCCGACGATCTAGATTAAGCCATATTAATTTTTCATTCATATAATTGAGAAAATTATTTATTTGATCAATCAATTTTCCAACATATCATGCATGTATAAATCAGCTACATCATATATGTGACACAAGTGATCTAGAATTTTAAGTAATCCAATTAATTAATTGTCATAAGCAATCAACTAAAATTGTTACCATTCCCAGTAGATTTTTCTGTATATTTGCAAACCCAAATATTTATTAGTAAAAAGAGTATGAGAACAATTAGATCATCAAAGATAATAAAAGATTCATTGCTACGAGATGTGGAAGAAGACATGTTTCTCAAATACTGTTCTGGATGTAGCAGAGGTACATCATGAGTGACAAGTACTTTAAATTTTAATCTGGAGAAGGAGCTTAGCCAACATGCAGAAAGAACAAATGTCAAAAATGCTTGAGATTAAAGAACAAATATTATGTAGTAACTTTTGGCTAGAAAGCTAGAAATGCCAAGTCCGGTAGTAAAAAAAATTGTACGATCTTGGTTAGTGAGGTAATTCATGTTTGTATAGACAGAACTCTTAATATACGAGTAATGGCGAAGAGACGGGAATTGATGTTTCTGTATTCCCTAAAGCAAGAGACAGTTCATTCTCTTTGTACTAATTAACCCACGTGAAACCTCGGGATTCTTAAGTTCACGCTATAATTTCCATGTCAAAGCTGATGAAAAAATGTGCCAATTGATCAAAGATATGACACAAGCAATCGAGAGTTTCTGATCTTAAAATAGAAAAAAAAAAACAGGGGAAGTTTGACAACAAGAAATAAACATGCACAAGGATCAGGAGTGAGAATAACTAGGAATCTCATTTGAAGAGAAATAAACATCAACAGATTATACGAGCTTCTCCAAGGACTTTGCGGTGCTGCAAACTCATGATTCCCAAAGTTTGAATGCTCTAGCAACAAATGCCTAACGTACTTCATTGTCCTAAGAAGTCGAATTTGGAGAAGGAAAACAAACTGTTCACCCGGACAGAAAGTGAGAAAGATCCATACCACGCACACTCAGCCTTACCTAGGAAACACAGATGTTCAATACGCTCAAATGAATCGACATAGCTGAATTTCCAATCCATGCACACGTTACGACAAACTCAGACTCGGAAAAACAGGAAAAAAAAAAGACAATAATAATATAAAAAATGGCAATAATGAGCTCTCCTGAAGACTAATGAAAACTCGAAGCTTCTTTGGTACCAGAAATTGACTAAAATCTCCATTTGCATGGTAAATCGAGGCAAATCAACGAAATAGAGTAGAGGAAAAACACGACCAACTGCGGAGCTAATAACATCTGACGAAGCAAAATGACGAAGAGAAGAAACCATGAATCATAATCACAACACGACAACAGCCTAAAGTTCGGAGGAAGCAAAATCACCAGCTAGCATTTAAGCAATTGAGGGGCAAGCAAAATGCGAGGAAGTGATCGTTGAGGAACAAAAGCGATCGCACCTTGGGAGTTCGGCGTGAAGAAGCTCGACGCAGGAAGAGAGGCGGGGAGGAGGAAGAGCATACGAGCATTTTTCTTTCTTTACTGCTTCGGGAACGTTCGGCTCAGGCGCCTTTCGCTTCTCTCTCCTGCGATTCTTCACGGCCGTTTATTTATCGTCCCCTCCGCTTCGGTAAAGCTACCCTTGCAAATGTACCCGAAAACAATACTAGCCGAGCCGTAACTGTGGAACCCACCTGTGTTTCGTGATACCGTACGGGTAGCAACTGACGCAGGCCTTTCTTAGGTGGGTCCGAAGACTTGCTTGAGCTATCGGCGAGCAGGGGATGCTTGTCCTCGGCATCTTGCGGTTTCTGTCCCGTCCCAAATCCGACGCCACCCAGATATCACCCATAGACATGCGCTTACATTACTGGCCAAAAATCAAATGACTATTATTTTTACCATCAGGAAAAAAAAATCTCTATTATTAAAAAAACAAAAAAAAAACTTTATTCTATTTTTTTTTCCAAACAAAACTTTATTTTAATATTATTATAATAATTTTAATCAAGAATGTTATAATTTAATGACATAAATTTAAGTGATTTTAATTAAAATTTTATGGGAAGAGTTTTAACATAATTAGCGCAGCTTTAACGTGTGGGTTGATTTCGAAGGTCGGATGTCTGTACGCCACGCGTACGGCCCAGAATGATTCATCTGTGGTTTGCACGCGGAGTAATAATTTGGACAAAAGAGGAAATAGCTAAAGTTTTTTCGAATTTCGATGTGATTTAATAAATCATTTCACAGGAAAGAGGGTGAAGTTTGAGCGTCGTGGATTCCTCGTGTGCGTGTCGTCGGCCAGTCGCTAGCGCAGCTTTCCTCTGCGCGAGCTACGCCGGAAAGAGGGTGGATTCATGGCCTTCTTATTGGTCCGATCGTGCAAGTAGTTTGCCTTTCCGACCTTGCAAGCAGCAGGCATCGTCAGGCAGCCCCCTTTTGTCATATCCCGTCTTCGTGTGCCTATGTGAGTTTGCTATAAGCTGAAATGATTAATTTACCAGCAGAAAAATTGCACCTTTGAAGCTTCAATTGCTTGCTTGCAAACTTGCATAGTCACAAGATTGCTTGATTGTTTCGTCGGTGAGGCCAGTTTAACTGATTTCGCCTTTGCTCCAAATGCTGTCTAATCCTTTGTTTCCGTTGCCTGGGCAGTGGTTGTGGACGGCATTTCTTGCTCAGACATTGTCAGCGAACAAGTGGAGGTCAATTGCAACGATAGTCCTTTGCGAAAGCAGAATCCTCATTTTCAGTGATTGTTCGATCCTGTATGTGTTCATGACATGCTTGCCTTATTTATCATATTGGTTTTATTCATACGTATCCGGAGTATCTTGGTTGTGTTGATGATGTATGCTTAGAGTTGCTATTCTTATTTGTTGATGCATGTTTAGAGTTGTTGTCCATGTTTAATATGAATGTTTAGAAATTGTTCTTATTACATGCTACTTATTCTACCGTGCCATAGAACATTTATATATTACTCCATGATATCAAGTAGCAACTTAGATGTGCTTCATTAGACACTCTTGTTGTCCAATGATTATCAGGCATGTAGTTCATGGTCAATATTAGGATCATCTGGTTTAATTTTTTTTTATATATCATATTGGTGGTGTTGGATACCAAAAAAGTAATATTTTTAAATTTAAATGAAATATAAGGAAAAGGATACAAACCAACAATATATATACATATGTGTGTGCATCTCAAATGATATAAATTTGTATTTAGTAAAATAATAAAATATTTTGAACTATACTTTCCCATTAGTAACAGAAGTTTCTTTAATTAAATATCTACTAAAGTATTGTTATTTATTAGTTAGTATAAATTCCAAAGTGTTAAGAAGTAGAAAAATAGCTAGATGTTAACTGTAGTGACTTAGTTTAATGAATCTCTTAAAATTTAACCGAAAGTGCTTGGTGTCAGTATATTACAAATGTAATGGACATAGTCTCAGTAAAAAATAAATTTTAAACGCATGATAGCTAGTTTTCCTGAATTACATTTCAAGTATACTCTAATATTGTACTGAATTCACATTTAATATGTTGATCCCAGTCAAATTATAATTTAAAACAATTATATCATAAGTACATTTTAAAATATAAATGCTTGTGATTTTTTTTTTTAAAAAAAAAGTTATTTAGATTAGTCTTTATGAAAAAGGAAAAATAGGAGTAAAAAAAAAGAAAGAAAGAAAAGGAAAAAAGTAAAGAATTATGATGGCGTTTACACCACTTTCTCTTATCAAACTCTGTCGCTCTTGCAGAGTGGTCTACTCTGCATCAATAAATTAGCTACAAATAGTGCGTATTATCGGGAATCTACCTCTGCTCTATTTCTGACTCACAGATAAGGAAAGCTCAGAATCAAGGGATAATGACATTGCTCGACCTTGCAAAACAGTGTGCATCCATCCAAATTTATCCAATTTCAGTTGATTTCCTGTTGAAGGCATTTACTTTGAGATAGGTTGTGGCCCTCTGATAATTTCCCTACGGTGTTTAACAGGATCTCCAATTTATAGAGCAAATGGATCATACGATGCTGATTTAGATCCAACTTCATCGATCAAGATAATTTACAGATTCTGTAAACTATTAGCTATGAAGTTCCTGTTATGAGTCTTGTGTTCAATTTTTGCTTAAAGAAAATGCTTTCAATTCCTACATAATGTTGCACATATCTTAAGTAGTTATCCACTGCAGCCAAGGTGCATAACATGGATCTGGAGACAGAGAACCGTCTTGCTTCCTTATTAATGGAGGAGCCTAGGAGATTGCATGGCAAAGCAGAAAAAGAAAGGCATTCATGTTTACCTCTGTAAGCCCAGTGTTAGAGATTGGCCAAATTCACGTTTTCTAACTGCCACTGTTCTTGGTGTACAACAAGGTTTGTTGCTTCTCTGAATTCATCAAATATAGTCTGTATATTTGATGCTTGCCTCATTCAACCTCTGTGATTTATTTTCCTGGTTCTTGAAAAACCCAAGGCTAAAAAAACCCTAATATGTCGACTGACTCTGCTCATTTTTGGAAATTAGAGTTGGCTGATTCATGTGTCTTCTTCATGTGCTTATCTATGGAGAAGCATTATCCTATTCATGACTGCCTTAAATTGCCTAAATATAAACTCAACGTGAATGATCTTGTAGATCCACGGCATTTGATTCTAAGATTTTCACAGAGAAGGATTAGAAGAATTAGATAATGATCTGGATAATTTTAAGGGTAAAGTAGTTTATCTATCACAATATTTATTTATTATTTTGTTTCTTGAGATAAAATCGCAATCAAATATCAAATCAAACTCATTATATGCATACTTGCAAAAATTCTGAGCATCTGGAGACAATACCAGCGTAATCTTATTGCTAGGAAAACCTTAATCAACTTGGAGATCCAGAACTAGGACAGCCAAACTTTTGTCAGGCAAGAGGCTATGGTTCATTTCTGTTGAAAGTGAAATTTGTTTTACCAAAACAATGTCAAAACAGGATTTATGATGTATTACATCAAATGAACCAGTAAATCCTGCTACTAACATCAATGTAGTTTGAAATCCATCCATATCAATAAAGTGATGAAATTGGTAACCGGGTCTGGGCTTTCAAAGTCAGTTAATCACTCCAAATACATTAATGGAGGGGAGGTTTTTTCTTTATTTGATCATTTAAGTGATACAAAATCAGTTTTTAAATTAATTCAGCTCATCAATTACTTTGTTCATTTTTCTTAATAGTAGAATGTCTATGAACAAGTCTCACCAGGCATTGGTGAAGCAATACTAGGATTTTGTAGTTATTTCCAGAAATAATGATTATTTCTTTGGTGTCTTTCTCATCATTTAATTCTGAAAATCCTAGCGAAACAAATAAACTCTGATATTGAGTTTGTAATTTGTGTTTTGATCCAGTATTGACATTTGACAGAAATGGCTAGAACTGTTGTATCTGGTGACCCATTTTCGACTTGCTTCACCTGTTAGATCTCCTACTTTGGTTAATTGCTTGGAAAATAAGAACTGTATCCATTTCATAGTCAATTGAGTTAATATTATGTAGAAATAGCTCAAAGTTTTTGTTATTGTTGAATCTAAGAGGAATCTTAGCACAACATTAAAGTTTTTGTTGTATGATTTAAAAGTCATGGGTTCAAATCACGAGAACAAACTCTTATAAAGCAAAGTAATATTATGTACAATAGATTCTTCTTTAGAATCCCGCATTAGCGGAAGCTTCGTGCACCAAACCGTCCTTTTAGTCACATATTTATATTTTCTTATACTATATTTTATTATTATGTTGGGCTTTAACTAAGCCAAAATGCACATGTAATAACTTCAATTGGGTTCATTGGGGTTTAGGATGAGCATCGTGGACGCAATTAGGTTTTATTGATTTTATGCTCAAATTTGGCACAATATCAATTTCTACCTGCCGTTGAATTTCTAATTTGAGTTTTCAATTATTAACAGATTGATTTTAGATTATTTAAATGGGATGGAGGATGTGATTGTTCAACATTCATGTTTCCTTCATGTCCACATGAGATCTAGCCAGAGACAATGATCATAGGACCAAATGATGAGAGTTGAAGGATGCAGTGAATGGATTGCCTGGGCAGATATCATACATTCGCTTAATTATGAGCAGAGGGAGATTTGACAAGGAACAATGACGGATAGAGCTGAGCATAGGATGACAAGAAGAAAAAAAGAAAGAGGAGGAAAATTAAGAATAACAAGACAGAATATTTTTGGTAGTTCATGGCTCTTGATGTCATTAGAGTTCGTATCACTCCACACAGACTGGAACAAAAGTTTGTATTACCGGAAATGGGTGATACACGGTTGGTAGTTGACAAACTATCCAAAAGGTTATTTTTACTCACGGCAACCTTGTTTTTGTTTTGATTTCGGTTTTTGACCCATGTTGCCAACTCAAAAGGAGACTTGAAACCATGCCCTGATGTAATATTGTACTACATTCACTGATTGCATATCCATACGTGATTGTGAGCCTTGTTTCATATCCTTGAGGGTGGAACACATTGCTTTCTAGGCTAATATTTGGTTTGTCTGGTAAAAACATAGAAAACACCAGGATGTTAAGCTTTTAGAGAGTATGATTGTTGAAGTATCTATGGTGTTCCTGTAGTATATCTAGAAAAAGGAGTTAATGACCAGCTTGTATATGTGGATTTGATGTTGTATATGCATGCTGTGGCAAGATGTGATCTGTGGGTTCCCGAGATCTCAATTGATATTCTTCCACCAAATTGTCTGTAGCTTCATTCAATTGGATGAGCACAGAGCTGCTTCCTATTTGCTATTTTCTGTTATGCCAATTTGTTACTGTCTACTTTCTGACAAATAGTTATCATGACGATGGATCAACTGTATGTTTTTGCCTTTTCTTTATGGCTGTTAATTTGTGGCATCATCTTTGTCCAGCAAATCGAGCTGTTGAGGTTACTGAAATGTGGCGACCTCGGGAAAAGGAGTTGCAATTGGAAGCTAAGCTTAAGGAAAGATCAAAGCAATGCACAGGCAAACGGAGCAGCGGTGAGAAGCCCTACTCGAATTCACAGCATATCCCTTCCAGTTCAAGGCACGAGGAGAGCATGGAAAGTCTCTCATATCCACCAAGCAAATCGAAGAGTTCCTTCATGCAAGGTCAGCAACTATTTGCCTTGAGTACTTTAATTTTAGAAACTGTCAAATAATTGATTACGAAGTGAATTCACAGTTCAGACCATTGATCTAAAGACAATTGGATATTCGAGTATGCTTAATCTTAGGCATACGATGCCGATTTCTTGCAATTGTGCTCAGGGCAAAGCGAGGAAGAGGTGATATAGGCTCAAGAATGGATGAAGCTGGGTCATGGTGTGCGAACGAAAGAAGATTGGGAAAGTTGTATTCTCAGCCCTGATAAACCAAGTTTCCGTAGGCGCCATAGCTCACTCAATAGTGATTACGATGCAGATCTTTGAAGTCCCATTCGCAGAGAAGCAGATCAAAAGAAGAGAAATCAAGAAAAAGGAAAAGGAAAGAGGAGAGATCCAATCATCACAAAAAAAAAAACCCAAGGTAAAGGAAACGTCTTTAATTCAGCAAGGGGAATGTGGCGAACCCGAAGGTGAATTTAGATTCCTCTTTAACTGGAACTGCCTTGTATCATAAACACTAATCCTATTCATGTCTGTGTCATAAAGCATTATGAAACTTAAACGAGACATGAATAAGATTAGAGCAATAGCAAGACATTTTATGAGATTAAGGTACGTATGTAAATATAAGTTTATCCCCACGGAGATGATGCAGTAAGTGCGGTGTAAATTTGTTGAAGGGTCGAATTCCATTGTCAACAGGGTGGAAATATCTGCGCTGGATGCTTGCCCTTCACCACACTTGTTAATCGCGTCGAGGTGATAGATTATACTTAATTTATTTTTCTCATGATGTTCCAGGGACGGATCGATGGATCGCGCTGCTTCTTGGACATGGGGGAGAGCCCAGATTACAGCTGAACTAGAATTGGGTGATCGTTTGGCACGATGCGATCGAAAGTTTAAGCTGGTTAATTACGTTGTCGATGAGTCGATGCATGAATCATGAGGATGCGAAAGAATTCATAGAGGAGACCTGGTGAAGTCGGTGGGCACGGAAAAGACGACCGAGAAGCGGCGTAACAGAGCGTGTGGTGTGCGTCAGGGAGGAAGCTGACAGAGGAGGAAGGAGGACGACGATGGCATGCAGATGTACAGAGCATCCATTGATATCTTACGAACAATCCAAACCATCCACAAGAAACGGTCATAGCCATAGAAGCCATGCTTTTGTTCACCATTTCGATTATTTCTAGCTCGCTGACTTCTCACACAGCAATCACAAGACCACAATCACAAATGTTTTATTTGGATTTCTATCACTGGACACTGCACAGGGTTTGCTTTTGCCTCTTACTATTTCGCTAAATCCATATGCACAATGTATCCGAAGGACGACTTGAATGGTGTCCACTGGACGCACTTCTCAGGCTTCCTTTTGCAGTATGCTTGGATGGCCTTCCCCTCAGGACTGGAAACGTGATCGCAGATCATCTTGAGAAGGTCAAGCAGTTCCATGCATGCATCTTTTGCATAGTACTGCAAGATCTTCGGCAGCATGATCTTAGTTTCTCTTACCACACAAACATTCGCCTGAATAAATTCGGCTTTTGCGATCTCCAGATCCTGGTGTATACCCTTGGCAGTGTATGCTCGGAGCTGCAGGAAACAGCAGAGTTCATCCAAGTATTAGAAAACTGAATGTGATCGACAACTTCAGCAAATTACTTGGCATCCCATGGATGTCGAAATTCTTACAGCAGGGTCTGAGGATGATCCCGAACAAAGCGCAAAATGAACGAGTGGCTCCAATCGGTCAAGCTGATACGGGTGTTTGTCTTTCCCTGATGGTAGCTTTGCTGAGAAGATCTTGGAAAAGTACTGTGTAGACGATACATTACAATGCATAAGCTAGGAAGTCCTAGTGAGTGTAAACAAAATCTACACCATCCAGATGTAGAATTAACTCGAAGAAAAACGAGAAAAGATGAAAATCTACCAAGGCCGGTCGATGGAGTTGACATCCGAGAATAGAACTTTGAATGATGAATGCATTTACAGAGTGGCCACCAATATTGTAAGCTGCCTGAGAAACATTTTTTGAAAGAAATGTTGGTGTTCATCGACTAGAAATCATAGTTACAAGAAAAGGATAATTAACGCACACCTTGAGTATCGATTGAGTGCCCTTTATGTTATTCTCGCGAAGCCCGTATGCTAGAAGAGCCTGGAAAGTTCAGAATGAAGATTGGGTTATGGCGAAAGAAATGATTCTGAAACAATCACCATAGAGAACTAATATACCAAGCAATCTTAAATCAAGATAGTATGCATACATGCATCACTAGTGCATTGTGGATGTTGATCCAAAATGCGAGCTGTTCTTCATGTGCCATCTTTCTAGGGTCCATCGTCTCGAGACGGTGAATCAGTGACCTAAGAGAAATCGATCGAGATTAAGCAGGTAGCATTGCAGTGTTTGTCGTGTTACTTCCTTTCCTTCATTGTGTTTATCTTTTCCAATTTGCTTTAGAATATTGATGCAGGCAAATCCCAACAGTTGAATGTTGTTCGAGGTGAATGAATACCTGAAAATATTCAGCTTGTGCGAGGCATACTTAAATCTTTCACCATCGATGTGTATTTGTGGAATTTCTATCATATTACCATATGGACTCTTTTTATCTTTGTAAGATCCATGTCGAGAGTTCCTTTCTGTAGTTTCACAATGGAATCTAGGACTCCAGTTATCACCTGGATCTCTTGAATATAGTGTGCTTGCAGATGATACTGAAGGTGTCGGTGAATCTAACAGATCGATATTGTGAGGCGGTCGACTTGCAACTTTGCAATAAATAGCAGAAATGCATCTCAAGATTTCTTCAGAAAGTCTACAACAAATCTCAGGCATGCGATCAGGAACTGATGTACCAAGATGATCTGCCAGACTACGATGAGTAGGGATGTAACTTGCTGTATCCTGCAATGCAAAATCCAATTACAGACCATTTGAGACAAAATTTTCAACATACATAATGTGCTGTGCCACAAAACAGTAGAAAGCATAACAATCCTAAGAATTGTCATCGGAAAAGGTCGAGTCCGAGTCGATCAGTCAAGTGATAATTCAGTATAATGATGCTCGATGTGGAGTTTGGCGGTGCCAACTAAATATGGACAACACGGCTAACACCAACTAGCAAACTGGTCCTTTGTCATACCAAATAGAAGTTATTGACTTGTACCTATACTAAGAAAGAATGATCCTTTGTGAAGATGACAAAGCAATTAAGCTTCATGGAGGACTCCAAAATGGTAAGTTTAGATCCCAACATGATAATAACTATGAATTTTTAACTTCATGATAACATTAGCAATAATGCATTTAGCTATTCTAAATGACGAAACTAATAGAAAGCATTGAGTTATTCACATTAAACTGGCAACAAGATAACATACAAGAGATTGTTCTCCCCGACCAAAGTTGAAGCGGCCTTCCTCAATCTTCTCGAGAGGTTTAAGTCGGCGCTCTTTTGTAGCATCATTTGCTTCATATCCTTTCCAAAATTCAGTTTCTTGTTCTATGTTTCTTGAATTGGAGTGTGTAACTGATTTGCAGGCATAGTGTGTGGAAGTAGGGGAACTGAAAAGATATTGATCAAAAGCTGCCCGATATCGCGAAAGCAGGTGCCTTTCCAATTGTAGGACTTCCAGTTCAAGAGTGGAAATTTCTCTAACCAACTCCGAAGCAGACTGCATGGCAAAATTATTGACCTCAGTTAACAGTCAGTGACGATGCAGATGTGTATAGGATCATCTAGATTGAGTCATCCATAGTCTTTAAGCTTCTTTGAGTTATGGAAAAACTAAAAGAACCTTTCTAACTGAAGTATTACAAGAACCGATAGATGCAGTGGACGTTCGACTTGGTGCCATCTCTTGGAAGCTAAAAGATTTCACATAATCAAGTTTTCTCTCAAAGTGTGTAGCCTGCATGATAATTACTTATCCTTGTCAATTCATCTCTGCGATTGGCCTTGAAAGAAACCATTGCATTGCTTTTGTACATAAACAAAGTATCAAAGTAATCGTATAGGCAAAGTAATTTGATGTTGGACTTACAGGATTGTGATATGAAAGTCGAGGTGATAAATTTAGCACATCTTCTTGTACTCCAGATACACTGAAATTTGACTCTGATCAGGGCGAGAAGGCTTAACAAATTGGCTGTTAGTGGAAGAAACAACGAAGAGGTTCCCAATCGAGAAAGACACTAGCAAACTAAAAAGTTCGGAACAAAATTACAGAATACAAATCTTTCTGCATACTTCAGCACCTACAGTGTTGATCTATATATGGAGAACAAGCCAAGTAAAACCTTTATATCGCCAAATTCTTAAGTTTAATGCGTTTGACTATTGGAGTAGCATACAGAGCTCAGCACTGGACTGACATAATATGAATCTGATTTATAAGTTAATGCACAACAAGATCCAAACAGTTTACCTTGGGAAAAAGTTCAATTGCGTACGTAATCCATCTCTATGGCCATTGAGCAATGCCAGGGAACTAGAATGATGTGAAATAGATAATTGCTTGAAAGACAACTCAACTTACAAGGGAAAAGTCGAAGGATGCAGCAAACTGTTAACTCTTAAGTCAGACCGAAGGCAAACTAGAATGAACTAAGGCCAGTGCTTATCCAGAAGAGAGGATAGAGACTGAGAAGTGTTTGTTAATGCAAGAATGTATTCCATATCCTTCGTGAAGCATATCATTAATTCCATCACTCTTTTCCTGTTTTCTCTCGAAAGCAGAAAGAAACATAGGAAAAATTTCAAGCTAGAATTCCAATCAACAACTTGGCGATACAACTTAGAAGTACTGGATGATACTAAAGAATTTAGACATGCATGCAACAGATAGAAGGGCCCTCCTAAACCACATCTGTAAGGCCAAAGGTTAGTGATAACCAAAAAAAGAATATCGAAAAGAGGCTGATCCTTTAAGAATGAGTTCTGTGTCAGCATCAGCTCCAAAAATTCTACAAAAACTCCTGCAGATTTAAATCTATGATCGGTGCCCATTGAGCAATTCCTTAGAGGTCTTCCCCTTTATCCCTAATCATACTTTTTCCTCACCAAATTTTTGCACCAAAAAGGAAAACAGATGCATGTTTTTCTCTGTAAGAATACAAGAAACCAAAATCCACACACAAGTACACTTTTTCAAAAACAAATGAAGATCTTCGTAAAACAATTACCCACGGCAATGCCTCTCCCTGGCAGAACAAGCCAAGAAGCTACTACCGATGCGAGATGTATCCATTTTGTCTCTGACAAATTCTGTCGATCACTTGGTGCTCATGTGCCAAAAGTTATACAACCCTGAATAATACAAGTAAACACCGGTAGTTCACATGTAAAAGGACATGCAGGGAAAAAAAAAAGAGAGAGAGAGAGAGCAACAAAAACTTAAATCCATAGGTTATGGACAGTGTTACTCTTATCATTTCTCTAATTTCACCACCCCAATGGAAACCACAAGGAAGACCAAAAGGGCAGGAACAGAAATCAAACATGAAGAGCAATGACATTCCACCTCATTTAAAGGTGCCTGGCATGTAAATCTTGGAACGGAGCACCTGAATCTCTAGAGGAAGAGTAAACCAAAGACACTACTTCAAAGCTTTCCCATAGAAATGGAGGAGAAGGAAACAAAGCGCCTGAGGCTGGAGGATGACAACACTGGAGACAGCGATGGATTCATACGGCCGAAATAACCCATTTAGAGATGATTCACAGATACTGTTAGCGGTTTCCAGACGACTAAAGCATTAAGAAAATGAGAAGTTCGCAATAAATAACTGGACTCAAGGTAGGGCTCTGCAACAACAACAGCATCACTTTCAATGGCTTCCTTTAGGTGAAGAATTAAGAAGTTTTGCTGGGGACGCCATAGTTTACTTTACAGGAGTAGATGAAGCAATAAAGATTTGGAAGGACAACATAATGCTCCAAACAATTCCAGCTTAATTTTTAGTCTGCAACCTCATCTACTCCTCCAAACAACAACAACTAAATCTTGGAATCTTCCGAGAAAGATCAAATTTTGACAACTTAACGTTTGATATCTACCTAACTTTAGTAATTTAGTGACTAATCTATGGTAAATAGTAACAAAGATTTACTCGCCATCAGCGATGTTACAGGAAAATAAAACTTCTTTTTGGGCTTATAATTCACAAACAACAGCTGCCTGGCTGTATCGGTTTTTGACGTTGTCTTCTAGGGAAAAAAAAATGGCGGGACTCGAAGCACAAAACTAATCCAACCGAAAAGGCAACAAAGAGAAGAGGTTGTTGATCTGATTCGACAACTACATGCCCTCACCGTCTCATTATAATTTTTGCCCATCTAAATTATTCTGCACCCAGCAAATTAACATCATTAACTTTAATCAATACAGAAATCCATCTTAAGTGTAGCCTGTAGACGGGGATGATAAAATATTTCGGTGGCGAGAACGACAAAGACCGATAACTCGGACGGAAGGAAATGATGCGGAAGGATAGTGGAGACTGTTGGAATGTCGTCTCGGCTATGGATCGAACTGAATGAAGCGAGATGGGCCGAATAGCGGAGCCTGTGAGATAGAAAGCAGTTAAGAGCACCGAGACGGATCTCAACAAAGTCCCTCCGATACTCAAGGTAGAAAATTAATAGGAAGATGAGGAAGGAAGGGAAAGGTTAAAAATGCGTGAACTTAATATATAGAAAAAAAATCTTTCTGCCAAGCAATACGGTCAGTATAGACGGTATGACTTCCTAGTCTTACATTTGCTTTTGAGAAGTAATAGGAATCATTATCCTCATAAATACTGTCGGTACGTGGGTCATCATTAATGTTTGTTGCGTGATTGATGAGAGATAATTCAGATATTCCTCTGAAAATCAATATGAACATCTATTTTTTTTCGGAAAGAAATGTTGATAAGGACTATCCGATGGACCTTCTAAACAGGAAATATTCATCACGTCCTCTAACAAAATAAGGTAATTCATGTGTTGAGAAGTCATACATCCGATATAAATATGTCTTTGTCGAAATATGAAATGATAACCAAGCTGAGACGCGTGATGTCTGGAATAAGATATGATCGAGTTGAGACGTGGAGGCATCTGGAATAAAATATAGCCGAGCCGAGATGCAAAACGTCTGAAATAAAATATGACCGAATCGATGCGCGAGATATCTGAAATAAGATATGATCAAATCGAAATACAAGATATCTAAAATAAAATATAGCGTGATATTGACGATTATATATCTAGTCACACATCGTCATAAGTTAATTTTTTTTCGAGATATCATTAAGGTATTTTCTAAATCAAAGATTATTATTTTGCAGCAGCATTTAGAAAGCATAGGTACAAGTCATCTACGTCTGCTTCACTCCTCCCATTAATTACTGCTCTTGGAGTTGCCGAATCATCACTTGGTGTATTTATTATGAAGCTCTGCCTCGTCTGGTTTGCTTCATGTGGTGGTAATATTTAACAGGCCCAGCGAACTCGATATGGATGGAGTAATATTCAAGCTTTATACGTTGACGTTGGTACGACGACAGATTGACAGTGGACCATTCACTGCTAAAAGCAATTTATATACTGTGATTCCACCTGTGCTCTTGGGCCAATCAGCCGGCTTGATTGAACCGCCGCCGAACTGAATAGCTTCCCTCTTCGGGCTTAACGGAGGCCGTGACTAACTCCAGCTCATTGGATCAGACAACTGTCGGCCCAATAAAAGCCCATTTAAAGATGTATATTAAACGAACTGTAAGCTACTGTGGACCGTACCCTGACTCAGACGTCGTCGACGGCCGCTCTCCATCCGAGAAACCCTTCCTCGGCCGCGATGGGCGACGCCCCCACCAAGACCCTCCGCGCCCGCCTCTGCATCATCGGCAGCGGCCCTGCCGCCCACACCGCGGCCATATACGCCGCGCGGGCCGAGCTGAAGCCCGTCCTCTTCGAGGGGTGGATGGCCAACGACATCGCGGCGGGAGGCCAGCTCACCACCACCACCGATGTCGAGAACTTCCCTGGGTTCCCCCAGGGTGTCATGGGCTACGAGCTCATGGAAAGCTGCCGCGCGCAGTCCCTCCGCTTTGGCACCGAGATCCTCTCCGAGACCGTCACATCCGTGGACTTTTCCGTGCGCCCCTTCCTCGTTCTGGCGTCCTCCACCGCCGTGGAGGCCGACGCAGTTGTCGTCGCCACGGGTGCGGTCGCGCGCCGCCTTCACTTCCCAGGGTCGGAGGAGTACTGGAATCGGGGGATCTCTGCCTGCGCTGTCTGTGATGGGGCGGCACCCATCTTCCGGAACCGCCCCATTGCGGTGATCGGCGGGGGCGACTCTGCCATGGAAGAGGCTAACTTCTTGACCAAGTACGGATCCATGGTCTACATCATTCATCGGCGGGACTCGTTCCGGGCCTCCAAAATCATGCAGGCTAGGGCTCTGGGAAACCCTAAAATCGAGGTTGTTTGGAACTCGGAGGTAGTGGAGGCCTACGGGGAGGCTCGGGGATCCCTCGCCGGCGTGAAAGTGAAGAACTTAGTAACTGGGCAAGTATCCGATCTCAATGTGTCGGGCCTCTTCTTCGCCATCGGGCATGAGCCTGCCACAAAATTCCTCGGCGGGCAGCTTGAGCTGGATTCTGATGGATATGTCGCCACCAAGCCTGGAACAACGCTCACCAGTGTCAAAGGTGTCTTTGCTGCAGGAGACGTACAGGACAAAAAGTATCGTCAGGCCATCACCGCTGCAGGATCAGGTGATTGACTTTCTGATTCTACTATTGTTTACTTTTCTTACGCTAAAAGATGACAAATATTGCTGAGTTAACGCATAAGATTTCCTATAGTGAGGTTATGATTGATGTATGTTTACTCTACTAATTCAGAAGTTGATCGAGCTTGAAATACATAATGATTATAACTGTCTTCCTTATTGCTGTAAGGCTTTGCTTATGATTAATGTCATTGTTGTTCTATACAAGCTTAAGCCATGGATGAAATGTGTATATTGTGTAAAAGATATTTTAGGAGTAAAAACTCTGTAGCGGTTATCAGTTCCTTAAGGCAAGTATGTCCCTGTGCATTAGGATATAACCATGCCTTAAAATGCTTTCTCAAAACACACAATTTGGAACTATTTGAACTCAATATTAAAACCATCTATTTGTGAAAGCTGAAGAGTCTCATTGAACAAACATCATGGATAATTGGCGTATGTGTCTAAATGTCTTGTTTAATTTTTGGCATCCAAAAGCCTAATAGACACATCTATTATCCAAAATCCCATAGGTGTCCAAAACTCAATATTGATTTAATAGGCACAGTTAATTTTTGGATAAAATCTTTATGAGTTTGGGGCATAATTGTGAGATGCTAATGTAGACACATGGGTTCGGTTGCTAGATGCACAAGAGAGGCAAGCACAACCCTTAGTCCCATATTGCTGTCTGAAGGGAGATAGGTTCTTCCATGTGGGAGTGTGCCTTAATTAATAAAATGGCTAAATTTTGCTTGAGGCAAGTCTGGGCAACTTAGTAAACAGTAAAGAAAGAGAATGTAAATGCCTCTTAAGCACCCCAAAAATGGGACATTGAAGAATATCTATTAAAAATCCACGCCAAATGTCAATGCTGCAGATGTTTGGTGCAATATTACCCTGCATTTAACATTCTAGCATAGTTTTCAATAGGAACATTATCTCGGACACATTTCTATACAGGCCACTGTGAAACAGTAATAAGCACCTAATATATTCCAGCATCCTCTGTTGAAGTTCATCACATACATCCTAGTAGAAAATATTTGTTATGCTCAATGTTTTTTATGGTTGTGTACCATGCGCAACTAAACACTTGAAGTTTCAAAATGAACCAGTGGATTATGCATAATCTCACCAGCCAACCATTCCTATTAATTAATCCCTTGGTTTGAAGAAATCCCAAACTTGCTATTTAGATTCAATGCTAGAGTTATAATCCACTTCCACAGAGAGACCAGGTTTGTCAAGCTCAACTGTTTTCTGTTCAGAAAACCTTATTTCAGGTGATCAGAGGGTGAGGAAGCATTGGAGATTTTTGGAGAGGATCAACTTTTTCATTTTGCAGACATCTTAGGAACCCAATTCTTCTTCGAAGAACTTTGTGTTAAGCACATGAAGATATAGTATTGGAAAACTTTACAAGCAAAGCAGCTAATCCAAATGCACTTATTTTTAGGCATGTTTCTTATGATTCATTCAAACGAATATTTAGCTCATTTAGATCTCATGAGGCCAACCAAATAGAACTTCTTGGCTTGCTTGCCAATATCAATTTCAGGTTCTGAGCCAGACACCGGAAATTGATAATCTTTTCATTAGTGAATATAGGCCTCATGATATCATGAACAACAGGTTGCATCACTTTCAAGTTTTAGCACTAGAGGCACTGGAGGTAAAAGCAGCAGATTGCATGGTGCTCACATGTACCGAGGCTAATGGAGCATATAAGAATACGTGTGGAGCTATAGGTATGGTCAGATAAAAGATACATGAATTTGATCCTTACCTGTCGCAAAATCTATAGTAACCAACAAAACCCTAGATTTGAGATGACTATGTCAGGCACCATACTTTTCTCATCCATTGACCATTGATACGGCCAAAAACTCTAGCATATCTTTTCCCAGTGGAAAATATTTCTCTCAAAAGGAAAATTTTCAACCGGTTCCATGGCTCTTTTTAAAATGCTATTTCATCCTCTCTTTTTTGTGTGTGATAATCCATGTGTTCGGGCTTTGCCAGACTAATTCTAGAAGTAGACGACCTTTCCTTTGGTTTCGCCTACCAAGTAAATCCAAAGCACAACTTATGCACACTCAGAGGCTGACGTCTAGAATATTTGTTCCTATTGAGATTCGAACTCTTTGATTTTTTAAATTTGAAATTTGAACTACACCTTTCTTTGTGAAGATTCTATTTAGACATTTATTCTCGATGACTATAGTTAGTTGATTCGCTTCTCTTTAAAAATTTACATTCTCCTTGAGTTTTTTGGTTTACCAAGAGGTTCTCATAGTTGTGACACATCCATATAAATGAATCAACGCTTCCATATTTCCTTCCAAAATAACTATCATAGAATGGTAGAACTACCCATATTCATGATGCTGTAACTCCATCGAAAAGACAAAGAAGGCAATCATTTTGATAATGAACCACAAGCTTTCCTTAACTTCTTGTTTGCTTATCCAACGACTGAGTATTGCCACCTTCTTGACTTTTTTTTTTTCTTTCTTTATGCAAAAGGCGAGTCACAATGCCCCCACCAATGTTTAGTCTGGATGGAGTTAAATGCCCTGATATTTTGTTGAGTTCATTTTTATATTTAATTATGCTTAAACCATTACAACCATTTAAACTTATAAGAAACTTTTCATATGAGAATTTTTTTAATGTTTGTCATGCAAATGATTGCTGAAGAAGGGAACCTTGACACGACGATAAAATTGTTGCCTTGTGACCAAGAGATCACGGGTTCAAATCTTGGAAACAGCCTCTTGCAAAAAAAAAAGCAAGGTAAAGCTGCGTACAATGGATTCCTTCTCTGGTACCTTGTGTGGCGGGAGCTTCGTGCACCGGGTTGTAGTTTTAATTACCTAGTTCACTGAGATTTATTATCAGGATTATTTCTTTTCCGAAAACAACCTTTTACAAAGCAGAATAAGGCTACGTATAATTGATCCTTTCCCATGACTTGCATTGGCAGGAGCTTCATTCATCGGACCGTCCTTTATTACGTCTTCACCAATTTTTTTAATTTATTTCTTTCCTTAAATATTTTTAGTTTATTTCCAATTCTCGACCTCCCTTTGTTGTTCTAGTTGTTTGTTGCATCAGGTTCTTCCTGTGAACTCTTAGTTCATTTGAAAACTCCAATGTTTTGACCAATAGAATTTCCCAATTCTGTCATATTTGATCACTAGCTATTTGTTTACAGTGTCCATACATGCACCAGATGCTTATCCATCATATTCTGCAGGTTGCATGGCTGCTTTAGATGCAGAGCATTACCTGCAAGAGATTGGTGCCCAGGAGGGAAATACTGATTGACTATCCTTGGATATTACCAAGGGCACCCCAAAGGTTTCATCATTGCTGGTGAACTCGAATCTTTGAAGTGCATGATGGCCGGATTGGTTGATCAAGCTATTATGTTTCTTGCTCTAAAATATGAACCTTTTTATGTTGCTGCCTATAATTTGATTGCAGGTTTTCAGCGGCGCCATGTTTAGACTGAATAATATGATTCGTTCCCAGTATGATTTTGGGGTATCTATCTGAATCTCTGAATGAATAGTAGTATCGTTAAATTTCTCAGAAGTTACATTGCACTATTATAGTTATCTTCACTTACTTTACATTGCACTTTTCTCACATTTTTGGACTTGTATTCTTAGTAAATGTTGCATTCTGTGGAATCATGTTAAATTACTCTATTCTTATTTGTGCTATTTTATGGAGATGAAATATTCTATTATCTTTGTGGACAAGTAAATATAAATCAAGAAATGGATAGTAAATTGAACACAGAGGAAATTGAACCAGTAGCACTATCTAATCAATGAAAGGAAACCAGTAAAAAGCTCTTTATTCTTTTCTGGATAAATATACAATAATTGTCCCAATTCTCTATGAATATACAATAATTCCTTGTACAATCATTTTATTCACGTTACTTTTTTTTTTCATAATACACATTGAATAGAATAAGAATGATGTGTTTAATTGATAGATTAGAAGTTGAGTAATTATTTTTGTAGAGTAAGGGATACTTGTTTTTCCTCTCTCGAATTATAATTTGAGAACAATTAAATTGATTGTTTTATTTATTTATTTTCAACAGTTAAATCTGTAAATAAATTATTCAATCAAAATATATTTGAACAAAATAAGTGCTGATATTAATGAAACGCACAAAAAGTGTTTTATAAATATATTTATCCTCTGAGAAAGTATGATTCAGACAAAATTAAATTGGCTTTGTTGAGGCCAAGAAATTAGCTTCGACTGTCTCAGAGCATGGGTCAATTTGAAGTCCAAAAGTACATCTAAGTTAATGTTTGATCAGGGATCATAAACCTAAACATAACATATCATAAAACTTTTTTATGTCATGCTTAGCTAATAGTGATATATACATAAATCAATGTGCTCTTACGAATAATATTACCAAATTACACATATATAGTTTACTTTATAATTAGATTGAAATCTAATAATTTGTCCTTGTCCCAATCCATTCCATCTCTACTATCAAATTCAACCTTAAAAAAAAAAAAAAAAAAAGTCTTCGTTAACTTTTTGATTTTTTTATTTTTAGGAGGAGAGGGGATTGCAAGTCACAAGATATGCTTTGAAATTACCTAATCCAATTATCTTTGATTTCCCACATGAATTAAATAATTGCATGTAACCAAAAAGAAAGAGACACATGGTGTCCCTTTCTTTCTTTGTATATTCAAGATAGTAGAACAACTTTGATGTCGACACAAGAAATAATTAGCGTTTTATTTTAAAAAAAAAATGGAGTTGAAAAAATATCATGTCTTTGTCAATATCAAAGAATAGTGTAGTAGTAAATCCACAATTGTACTCGATGGCTATTTAATCAATTATTTTGTATTGTTAGAACTGTATTTGATTTTGCTTGAAAGTATTTCTTCAAGTGCTATAATATATATAAGAGAATGAGAAGGGACCAGTTGAGCTTCTTCGATTTTTCTTACTTTTGAATTTTAATAGGTCTATTAGTGTCAAATTGCATTAAATAGTTGAATTTATTAGAGATAATTGCTGGAGAAATTGTGCAAGATGTAGACCACAATTGTTTTCAATGAGAATTAGAAATTTCCAACTCCTAATTGAATCGATCAAACTCAACCAACATCATTAGCTGAGTTAATTATCTTTTTTCAACAAGACTTGTAATTTTATTATATTTTGATTCTTTACGATCGTTTCTCATTTATGTGTTTTTTTTTGTCCATTCTTTTAAACAAAAATAACAGTAAAAAAAAATACATTTCAAAATTGATCGAATCACTTTAAAAAAAACGCCCTTATGGCTGTGATAGTATAAACAGTATATTCAACTCCGGGCTGGAAATTTAATTTTGGATCATTCAAACGTGAAACTTCCAACTTTTTACCAGAGAATATATATATATATATATATATATATATATATATATATGTTGAATCTTCCACCATAATTTTATCCATATATGTACATATAATTACTATATTTGATAAAACGAATCTAGGAAATTGTATGTGGGCTTTCCTTATTCAGACACAATCTTCCAATAATCGTAAAAATATCTTAATATAGATTTTCGCACAATAGAAATATGAATGCTTTGTCTCCTCACGGTGCAAATAAATACAAATATTTTCATATTTAATTTTTATTTTGTTAGTTCAATAATTCCTCCGAAAAGGGGTCCACAGAGTTGTTGGAACAACGGGCCCCACCTCATCTAAACATCACAATCCAAACTTCACCCGTGGCTACCCACTTCCTGCAGAATAAGATGGACCCCGCATTTGCTCACGCACTGGATTGGGTTACGGAAATGGGTAACTAGAGTTTAGGTTCACCCCTCCTCGCCGTTAGATCAGGCCCCACCCACCGGATCTCGTGGAGCCCTCGGCCCCCCTCAACCCCGTTCTCCTCAAAGCATATGCCACGTGGGAATCGCTGAGAGGGCGAGTGACCATGACCACGGCGACCGTGCCGTGGACAGGATCCCGTGCAGAGTGAAATGACGGTCTAGCCCACAATCATGCAAATTAACGAATATTTATTTATGATTTTCGCTCCTTTCAGAGGCGAAAGTTAAAGGCATCGAAACGTGCCATAAGTTGCCAAACTGCCCATTCAATTCGAGTTCCATGTTCAATAAAGACCTTGAAAAGAAAATTCCGAATAATCCAAGTTCTATCTACTGTTCGAGAACGCAGACAACACGAATAAATTAATTAGAAGTTGAACGAATTATTATTTTTAATAAATTAAAAGAAAAAAAAGAGAGAAAGAGAGGGCAGGGTAGGCAGTGTGTATGTGAGCGACAGGAAGAAGAGAGGGGCAATATAGTCAAGTCAGAGTCGGGAAACCGGTTCCTGGTTCCGGTCACACAGCTCAAGCGGCACGCGGCCTTTATTGTCCTCGTCCTACGGTTCCGCTATGGCGGTCAGATTACCGCCTGCCTCGGTTATTTGTTCCGAAGAGAAATAATAATAAGAAATATGGAGTTGCACCTTTAAAAAATGGTTCACGCCTCCGAAGTCTTGATGTTTTCGGTAAAACTACTACTTTTGGCTGGCGCAGCACAATTTTGCGATCTCAAGGAGAGGAGGAACTGAGAGGCTTTCTTGAAGCATTTGGGGGAGGTCGAGGTTCATCGATCGTCGAAGCAAATGAGTAAAGGGAGGAGGTGGCCGTTTCGCCATTAATGGGCTGTTTTGGCCGAAGCCGGAACGGAGACAGGGTAGGAAAGAGCAAACGGGAGCAAGGAAAAGGCGGGGGAATAAATACTATTCGATGGCAAACGAAGGGAGCTCCGGCGGCCATGGCTACCAGCAGCAAGCGCAGTCGCAACAGCATATTTCCTTCTCCATGATTCATCCTTCTTCTTCCTCCCCATCCATGCACGGAAGCTTTATGTACTAATGTTTCTGCCCACCGTTTTAGCTCAAGAATTGATCTCCTTTTTGTTAGAAAAGAAATTCCAAAGTTTTGCTTAGAAAATTGGTTTTTTTTTTCCCAAGAGGAAATTAAGTTTGGTGCTCAAGTGGCGTAGAATTATTGCCTTCAGATGACTATTATGCACAAATATATTAGTCTTAATTTGAGCATAGAAATTTTATCAAATTTATTTGTCATGAATAAAAAGTTAAAAGAATGATTGTTTCTTATAATTTGTAATTTTGGGCTGCAGGAGAAGCAAGGAGAGTGGAGCTTATGACTTGGGAGAGCTGGATCAAGCTTTGTTCATGTACTTAGATGGGCAGGATCACTCAGCGCAAGAACAAAGACGTCAGTCTCTTGTTCTGACTTTGCTAATATAATTTAGGACAAATTTCTCTCAATTTATGTGATATATCACATGCTTAATTATCCAGTTGATCACTTATGAACCTAGATCAAACTACTATTGAGATTCCTCTCAGAAAATCTTTTCTCAGATCATGAGAAATCACGGTTTCTTCAGATATAAAATTGCTTTGGTTTCTTCTTCTTCTTCTTCTTCTTCTTCCTTCTGCTCATTGATTTTGTGCTCTCAATGCTTTCATTCATCAGTAATCAGATTCAGTACGTGTCCAGGAGAACAAAAGCTGATTCGAATTGTTCTCCATTTAGAGAATCGTCTTCAATTCTCTGACCCATTTAATTAATATATATAATGCTTGCGAGGCTTCATGTGTGCAGAGACTCTGAATATTTTCCCTTCTCAACCTACACACTTAGAACCACCCTCCAATTACAAGGTATGCATGCTGAACAGGAACATAATTAATTTCCTCGTAACAATTTCTCTCCAATATATATATGTAGTCAGCAGAATCCATGTCGTACTTGATTCTTCGTCAATAATCAATCCACAGGGAGGAGGAATAAGTTTGGCATCTCCATCGAGCAGTGGCTCCAAGAAGTCCAACTCAGACCAGGCCATGGAGTTGGCCAACACCAAAAAAGGCTCTCCAGCTTTGTCTCATGATGAATACCATGGCAAGGACACCAAAGCTGCTGCGATCAAGGTGCAACTCTTATATATTTTTAATTTATCCTCAATTTGCATCTTTTTCTTTCTTTCTTCAGAACATGTTCTTAAATGTACGTGTATAATTGTTTCTGGTTTATATTTATATATATATATATATATATATATATATATATATATATATATATATATATATATATATATATGACTATAGAAGGAAGGAAACAGAAAGGGAACAATCGGTGCAGATCAAGAAGGGCCCAAGACACCAGACCCTAAAGTGAGTTTTCACATCACATATGCAATTCATGTGAAAGTCCATAGAGTAATTCAGACAAATATTCTTAAATCATTTCTTTTGATTTTTGAGCAGACCTTGAGAAGGCTGGCTCAGAATAGAGAGGCAGCAAGGAAAAGCCGGCTGAGGAAGAAGGTGAGCAGTCAATGAACTAGAGATTAGCTGAGCAACTGATCAGTTTCTATTTGATGTAGTAAATCTGTTTTTTTTTTTGTATTCAACGTTTTACAGGCTTACATTCAACAACTAGAGACGAGTAGGATCAAGCTCACTCAGCTAGAACAGGAGCTTCAAAGAGCGAGATCACAAGTACACAACTTGAATTATACCAGAAATTTTCAATCACAAATTAAGGTTTACTTATGTGTATTTTATTTAGGGATTACTATACGGCGGTGGAGCTTTCCTCGGCGATCAGGGACTCCTCGCCGGAGCCAGTGGGTTTAGCTCAGGTACGTGAGCAATGAGCATTTATAAGTCGTATTAAATATTGATTCCAGGAACTGATCAGTTGAGACGTACTGATATACGGCGTTAATGGTTAGATGCGGCGTCGATATTCGACATGGAGTACGGGAGGTGGCTAGAGGAGCACCACCGGCTGATGATGGAGCTGCGGGCGGCGGTACAGGAGCACCCGCCGGAGAACAGGCTGCGGATGTTCGTGGACAGCTGCGTGGCGCACTACGACCAGATGATGAGCCTGAAGCACATGGCGATCAAAACCGACGTGTTCCACCTCCTCTCCGGCACATGGCTCACCCCTGCCGAGCGCTGCTTTATGTGGATGGGTGGTTTCCGGCCATCCGACCTCCTCAAGGTACTGATACAATCATGCACATCTCCGGCCATCTCTTAATTAATTAATTCCCTAACCATTCCACGGCATGCATGCAATGCACAACTCAATAATGTTACAGTTGCAACGTAACCAAGAGATCACATCACCTGCCATTAAATATTTGCTTAGCATGCAAGAGGGCAGTTGTTTAGCCAACCATTTTAATTAAATTTTGTTCTAGCAGTATTTAATTTCTCGAGACTGAGATCACATTCCGGCCGCCAGTCCTTTTCAGTGGTCAATTGTTTAATGACGAGAACTACTACACTTGGAAAATAAGACCACCCTAATGATATTAATATCTTAATGGCAAATCGAATCGAATTAATTTCATTTTAAGGTTTAAAAATTTCAAGTGATTGCCTATCGAATGCTTGTTCATTCAGATGCTGTCGAGCCACATCGAACCATTGACAGAGCAGCAGCTGCTAGCCGTGTGTGGATTGCAGCAGTCGACACAAGAGACGGAGGAAGCACTCAGCCAAGGGCACGACGCCCTGAACCAGTCTCTGCTGGACGCCATCACCGCCGATGCGCTGAGCTGCGCCTCCAACACGGCCAACTACATTGGTCAGATGGCCGTCGCCATGAAGAAGCTCACCACCTTAGAAGGCTTCATTCGACAAGTAATTAACCTAAGCCTGCTATTGCACAGTAGATATTAGACACGAATAACTGGAATGCATATATGCTGCAGGCGGATAACCTGAGACAGCAAACGCTTCACCGGCTTTACCAGATACTGACGACGAGGCAGATGGCGCGGTGCTTGCTAGCCATCGCCGAGTACTTCCACCGTCTCCGTGCACTCAGCTCCCTTTGGGTCGCTCGGCCAAGACAGGAGTGATCAGCTGTTCCACGAGAGGATCAAAGCTATCTATTTCTTGGCATGCATGCATGCATGTACTGCCTGCGTGCGTACCATCTACGGGACACAGAGAGAAGAATAGAGAGCCATTTTCAGTATTGTTTGATGATTCAGTGATGTAAAGACGGGTATAGTTGACTAGAATCTAAAGCTAGCTAAGATTAAGATGATGTACTGCTGTCGTCCGCCACCGTCACCGGGGCTTCCTCGTCGTCGGACTCAGCTCCGGCCCCCTCATCGCCGCCGACACCCAGTCGGATGTTCCTGGAACATTACCACCTCCCCGTTTTTTTACTCCTCTATCCGCCCACTCTTATTTGGCGGTTCCACGGCGCGATCCAATTGAGCGTCGGGTGAGCCGTTTGTATATGTTATGATCTCGCGTAACCTGAATCCGAATGTCATTACTTTCCTGGGGAATTGTCTCACATGGTCGGTAATCTGACCGGTCGGTGGTTTCACCTACGTGATTTTGAAATTTGAAGCATCCCCAACCGCCATCGCCGCGAGTCCACCGCGGCTTTAAACGGCGCCGGAAAGACACAGATCAAGGCAAGGACGGAGGCGAAGAAGGTGCGTGGATGAGCTAGGGAAAGCGAGGGTGCGCTCGGACCTCGTTTTCCGTATCCAATCGAGTTGCTGATGGAGTCCCCCTGCGGAATGTGTGCTCAGTTAATTGGGCGGGTGGACGCTGCCTCTATCATTCATCTTCTCGACGGCGAAAGGAAGGGCGAACCACTTCCGGTGAGAGATTCCTCTCTGTGATCTCTTTTTCCTCCTCTACGTCGTTGATTGTGTGGGCCGATGTGCTTTTTTCGCCTTTCTAGAAAATATCCAGTTAAGTGCGGACATTTGCCCTTCGTTGTCTTCTACTTGGTCGTGGGAGTTGGATCGGATCTTGCCTAGCGAGTGATCTGCAGGGGAAGCGCACTCCCTTAGTCGGTTTGTTGTCTTTTTGTGGTCTAGACGAACTCTTTAGAGTTTAATGAAGCCGGTGATGGAAAGGTCAGCAGAAATCGAGATTGATCACTTTTTTGTGCGTCGTTATTATTGGTGTTCTTTCTGTCGGGGATAGACTTCCTGTCAGCAATACTCTCAGTCAAACGATTTGGAAAAACATATAAAACGTAGCAAGGAAGGTGAATCAGATTATGAACCAGCAAGGGATTCATTTTCATCTCAAGGGGAAACCCTATCTAACGATGATAACAAGTTTCAAAGAGCATCAAAAGTTCTGCAGAAGCTTGCAAAAAGGGATCCATCTGAGAGTGGTCATCATACATCATCAGGAAGTCTCAATCATCAAGAACATGGTAGAATGCAATTTAAAGCATCCAATGCTAGTCAAAAGCCTACTCGATCAATAGTATCAAGTAAAACTCCTACGAACAGAGAGAGAGAGAGAGAATCCGAATGTTTCTTTCAAAGGTTCATCTCTGAAGAAACAAATGTCAAGGAAATAGATGTGATCCGAGCAATGGGACTGATGACGAAATAACTCAGACAGAAGATTGAAGAAATGGAGTCTACGATTGAAAATGTCTATGCCAAAAGATCTCAACATTTAACATGCTCAAATGAATTGGCAGTCATCTATCTTTCAAGCAGATCATGAAAATGCTCTCTTTGTGCTAAATAAATTTAATCAAATGGATTGACACAATTGAAGTGTTTTGAAGAGGTCCAGTTCTTATCTACTACTTTTCAGAACCCTTTCCAGTTAACCCATCTGATGACTTGAACAAAGATGAAGATGGTGATGTTGAACCATACTCACTGCTAAGTGCCTAACAATGAAGAAGATTATTTGATGGCAGATTTAGAAATAGCCACCCACCATCCATAGTTATCATCAATTATATTCTCCCGAGTATCAAGATCCCCCAAGAGAGTGATTCTCTGATGGCTTCCACGACATGCTTGCCATTTCAAAGAAAGTGAAACAGAAATCTGCTACAGTGAAAATGATGCTCACTTGCTGAGCATTACCTCCTACCTGAACCCATTCCTAACAAAAATAAAAGGTTTTCCCTAAAGAGCCCACAAAAGTAGATGTGAAGCATCCAAGATCACACAAATTGTAGATAGAAAAGAAAAATTCCACTTGATGGCTGCTTTGCTTTATGGCCACACTCATCCACTTGCAAAACAAGTCACAGCTGGAATACATGCAAGTAAGCTTTTGGGCCAGTAAACCTAACATTCACCTCAGGCCAATCTCTGTTTCGAAGCTGGACATGCTAAAAAAAAAACCTAGGAACTGCAGGGGGGAGGGAGGCATGTGCAATCGGCTGAGCGTGCCATGAAAGATGGATGGAAAAAATATTCTAGTGATCTACTGGAGTAGCACCATTCAAGATTTATAGTGCATCGAGCAAGAGCTAGAAGGTACTGGAGAACTATCAATTTGTCAACCACTGGGACTGTACCATTTCATCGAAAAATGTATGCACCCCAAAAAAAATTTGTGGTGTCAACTTGGTTCAGTGTATTCCATTATTCCTCTTGCTTACTTAGTGCTTGACCTTGCCTACTAAATGCTTCTTGACTTTTGGCTAATTGGAGGAGGTTCATGGTCCACTTCAACTCCAGTTTTCAATTTTAATGCCAGAATGGTGGACAGTGAATGGACAACTATAGGAGCAGAGAGCTTCTTCACCTGCACAGGTAGAGTTTATAGATATTGTTCTGCTCGAATCTTTAATCAGAGTTGTGCTAGAAATTTGGGACGCCATTGTGAAACTTGTTTAAGAGAATTGGCTTGGTACAGGACCAACATTTTTGCTGCAATAGACCATGATTTATGGAATGGAATGGAATGGAATGGAGAGATTCTATTCAATCCCCGGCAAACTGGATTATGATAATTGTCCAGTAATTTAAGCTTAAATTTTTTTTTTTTTTTTAAAGTAACTTTAACTTTTTGTTTTCTTAAAAAGAAAGTTTATATTTCATGATTAAGAGGCCAAAGTTCTCCACCAGCGTATTATTATTAAACCACGCCTCGCACATCCAAACCAGAGCAGGCCTGCCCATCAGCTCCTCTCTCGTTCTCATCGATCTCTTCTCAGTTCTCCCTCTAGCCTCGCTGCAACCGCGGCGCAGCGAGAGCTATGCCGCACCTCCTGGCGGCCATGAGGCGGCTGATCCCGCAGTGGCCCGGGAGGCGCCGCAGCGCGCGGGTGTTCGACGAGGAAGCCGCCTCTGCCAGCGCCTCGCGCCGCCGCCCGTGGAGCGAAGGCCTCTCCGCGTTGCTGGCCGTCGTCTGCGCTCCGCTCGCCGCCGCCTCCTGCCTCGCCAGCCGGGCTGACGAATTCCCCGACGCGGCGGGCCGACTCCATGCCGCCGAGCTAGGCGATTTGGTGGTCGGCGAAGCCATGCGCTTCGCCATCTACCTGTAGACACCTCCCCGTTTGCCTTCTCCCTGTATAAATGAATCATCACGACATAAGAAAACCTTTCCAGACACTGTTTTGTTCCTCCAGCAAAATTGCAAATCAATGACGCTTTCTTAAATTAAAAAAAAAAATCGTCAAGAAATTTGTGGAGGCAGGCAATGCAATTCGGTGGTGATTTCTGACAAGGCGTTTACTCGGAGCCAAAAAAAAAAAATCACACTGAAAATCACTGGCGGAAGAAAGCGACAAAAGAAACACATGCAATTGTTTGGATGCTGATGAGACCATACATTTTCCTTTCCTGCTTTGCTGAGTGTGAAAGAGGATGGGCATGGGGCAGGGAAAATACTGCTGCAATGCAGTGGAGGAGAAAGTGAACCGTGCATGCCTTCGCGTTGGCGTAGCAGAGGGAAACAGAGAGCGGAATAGCTTCTTTGCCCCTGCGTGATTTAGGGCACCGAGTCAACTAATCGTTAGGTTTTTTTTTTTTAATAAATTAAGATAAGATGTCAAGGTACCCGCTAAATTCACTCTTCTGCCTGTCTAGTGATTGGATTGGGAAAGGGCCAACCTGCGGAATCAGTAGGTTCATCCACTTATGAGGCGGGTAGCGATTAGGGGTTTTTTAACTAGAGGTATTGTTGCAATTTAGCTTTGAATCAATAATGCAAGCAACTGTTTACTACTCGCAATCAATTTCTTTAATCCACTGGTCAGCGGTGAACAACACTCATTATTAATCGAATCTATTAAATCGAAATCCAATAAATTTAGTTAAAAGAATAAATTTTAATCAAAAATTTAAAAAAAAATATTTTTTTTCTTCAAAATCAATCGAGCAATGTTACGATGTCTATCGATTTCTAATTTCTAATTCAATTTTATCTATTAAATTAATTTTTAAAATTCAAAATTGGAAATCGAATTGAATTGATAAAAAAAACTGATATTTATAAAAATAAAAGCTAAATTTTTAAATAAATCAAATTAAAATTCCAATTCCAATTTATTTAATCCAACTTTTGCACGTCTTATTTCTCAGGTAGGATGGTGCATCATTAGCCATTTATGTGATCCAATTGGTGTGTCCGCTGGGCCCCACTCGTTCCTTATATATTACGCTGTTTGTGGTCATTTGTTGTCTAATCTTTTAAAATTGTCCTTTCAACACGAGTCTAATCAAGCTTACTTGTATTAAGATTATTTAAACTTTAAATTTTATGGGCTCAAACTTTTTATAAGTTTAAGCAACCACTTATTTATTTTTATAATTTAAATTAAATATTTATTTAATATATTAGAATTATAGTTTTTTATTTATTTTTGATATATTATAAATAATTTAATATTTAAAAATAAAAATTAAATTAAAATTCTTTATGAGTTAATAAATAAAGATTTGTATATTATTCATAAATATTTATCAACTTTAACGAATCAAGATTACTATTTGATGAATTTATCGAATTGAATAGTAAATTTCAAACTCTTCTGTATACGCAAACTTAAAGTGATAGTTTCAACGGAGATAGTGCACTGGTAAAGTAAGGTGTTATTTATAGAATTGACTGAATTCGATGCCGGATAAGGGGTCTAAAATCTCTCTGATTTCAAATGGATCCTTCCCTGTCTTGTCATCGTGTCAAGGGACTTTATTCTCTCCCGTGATTTACCTCTCTCTCATCAATGCTCTGTTCTGGGATGGATGACAGAGAGCTGTTAGTTTGATAGATTTCATCTTTTACAGAACTTGAAGTGGTAAATTGAAAAGAGTTAGAAAATCCAGGGAAGCAGTTTGACATTTTTATTTGAAATATTAAGATCTTATGGGGCGTAAATGTAAACTTTCTCCTAAACGCTGTAATTATCCAAACGGCGTGGTCGATCAAAGAAACTTTCGCAAGCCCTTTCCGTCTCCCATGGCGCTGGTCCTTCTCATCCTCCTCGTCCTCTCGGTTCCCTCCGCGTCGGACGGTTCTGTGTCGCAATCCGACATCGGATACATCTCCGCTGTGATCTCCGATTCGGGTCTTGCCTTCGCCAAGGACCTGCTCGTCGAGCGGGCGATTGACTCGCTCATCCCCCTCCGCCTCCACGACATCGAGAAGTCCGTGCACATTCCTTTGATCGGATGGGTACACATAAGCGCCGCCAACATCACACTCTCATCCATCAACGTTTCCTCCTCCACGGTCAAGCCCGGGGAGTCCGGGATTGTCATCGTCGCAACAGGCGCCACCGCGAGCTTGAGCTTTGATTGGTTGTATTCTTACCGTACTTGGCTTATCCCTATCGAAATCTCTGATAGAGGGAGAGCCTTTGTTCAGGTACCATGGAAGAGAAACCAAGTTATTCATAGGTTATAGCGATTTCTTATTTCGTAGTGTTTCAGCTTCCATGGATGACAAGATATAGGTGAGTTTACGTTTAATTGTTATTATATGTGATGTGGTCAGATTTTTATCCCTCTTTTGTCGAGGATGGATTCGACCCGGCCATAACAGTAACCTCAACTCTAGCCTGTCAAAGATAACACATATCAGATTGGTGTCGTTGGTATCCTTGCGATGACCCTTCAATGCTTAAGTCAGACAGGGATTTAGAAGAAAGAATAAATGTATTTAATACAGTAAAAACTGATCGAGAAAAAGAAGAAAAAGAGTGTCTTTTTTCTTTACCTTTGTGGGTCTTATATAACAGTTTGTTTATCACCTTGTTAACAAGTTTATCCACCTGGCATATTCTTTGGAGGACGGTTAGGGAACCAACACTTCACAGAACCTCCATATTCTCTGATATATTTCTTCTTTGTCATATATTGATAAAACCAGAATACTCCAGGTGGATCGTCATGTATGTCATATAGGTTGAGTGTCCGGGAGCGGGATCCGAGAGAAAAGATGAGGCTCTGGAAGAGTCGCATACATTAAAAAAATGTGGAATCGCCACATTAGTGGGCCCCTTCGGCTGCCCCTATCGATGGAGGAGGTAAATTAGGATCCCAGTTGGTAAGTGCAAAGGAAGGGGGTCAGTCGATAGCCCAGGGTGATGAAATCCTTGGAAATTGACCCCTACCTACTACGGACAAACCCCTTTGCACTTACCAACTAGTTAGCCCTGAGGGCTCAGGAAGAGTCGCATACATGCGTTGTATGCATGCGCTCAGGAAGAGCTGCACTCGGAAAGAGTTGCATGTATATATAGGGAAGAGCTGCACTCGGAAAGAGTTGCATGTATATATAGGGAAGAGTTGCATGCATCTGTCGCATGCCTACTTCGGGAATAGCCGCCTGCATGTGTTGTATGTCTGCCTCGGGAAAAGTCGCATGCATGTGCTACATGTCTACCTCGAGGAAATCCGCATGCATGCACTCAGGAAAAGTGATATGCTTGACTCAGGAAAAGTGATATGCTTGACTCAAGAAGAGTAACCTGCATGCACTAAGGAAGAGTTAAGTTATATATATATATATATATATATATATATATATATATATATATATATATATATATATATATATATATATATATATTCGGGAAGAGTAACCTGCATTCACTTTGGAAGAGTAGTCTGCATGCATTCAGGACGAGTAGTATGACTCTGGAAGAGTGGCTGATTCTGGAAGAGTGACCTGTCTGACTCTGGAAGAGTGACCTGCATGACTCTGGAAGGGTGGTCTGTCGGACTCTGGAAAAGTATCCTGCATGAGTCTGGAAGAGTAGCATGCATGAATCGGGAAGAGTAGCATGCATGAACTTTGGAAGAGTGGTTGATTCTGGAAGAGTGACCTGCATGACTCTGGAAGAGTGGTCTGCCGGACTCTAGAAGAGTATCCTGCATGAGTCTGGAAGAGTAGCATGCATGAATCGGGAAGAGTAGCATGCATGCAATTGGGAAGAACAGTAATGTCATGTGGGTTGTTGGGAAGAGCAATAATGTCACGTGGCTGCATGCATGCACTCGGGAAGGATTGCATGCAAAAAACCGTCGCGGTCATAAGTCTCTCCCAAGAATCCTAAATACCATCAATATGATATATATATGAAACTTTAGAACGTAGCTAAATGAGGTGCATGTGAACTGTGTATCATTTTCACCTGTAAATATTGCAGTGATGAACTCATTATTGCTTCATATTTACTGATTGACTCATGATTCGGCAGAGACATTTTTGATGCATTACTATGAATATCAGTTTTTTTGTAGTTTTTTAAGACGCCCTTTCCAGCTTTCTTTTTCCTCTCTTTACATAAAAATGTTTTTCTTCTTTTGAACAACATAACTCCTCTCTCGAATTTAAGTATTTGATTCTTATTGTGGATCAATTTTGATCTTTGATATATACATATTTTTTCTACTTTATGAAGCAAGGTTGAAGGCATGGAAGTTGGGCTAACCATGACCATTGACAAAAAGAATGGAACACTGGAGCTGGCTGTTGCACAATGTGGTTGTTACATGGAAAATTTAGTCATTACTTTGGATGGAGGAGCATCTTGGTTCTACCAAGGGTACATGGCTCATTCATCAAGGACATCAACATTTAAATTCAACTGTGCATATTAGAACGATTTTTGTCTTAAGATGCTTGCATGTTCCAATATTGAGAGAGATGAGATATACATCTACTTTGTGAATATTGCATAATTTAATTAAACAAGATCACCTAGTGTTTCATGAAAAGGCCAATAGAGATGGTATTAGAATGCATGAATCTCCAACTATCCAGGGTCTAAAGATTAAGGAACCAGTTGTTAAACTTTCTAGAGTTATTTAAAATAAACGTAAACCTATCTTCTATCACATGCTCTTTCAGTAAGTCATCTTAGTTGAACATTTGTTTACCTTCATTAGAAAGTTGTTTATTCTTGTTCCATATAAGGGAATCTATTCACTAAAACATCTTGTTTTCTCTGTCCATACTTTTTAGGTTTGTATATGCTTTTGCAAATCATATCCAAGTTGCTGTAGAAGATGCAATTACACAGAAGATTGTCGAAGGGGTACAAAAGCTTGATTCATTTCTGCAAACTCTTCCAAAGAAAATTGATGTGGACAACGTCTCTGCTCTAAACGTCACATTTGTGAATGACCCAATTCTCACAAATTCTTCTCTTGAGCTGGATATTAACGGCTTGTTCATTTTGTCAGACAAAACTTATGCTCATAATTACCTTCACAAGACGTCTAAGCTCTCATATTCTTGTTACGGGGCACAAAAAATGCTTTCAATATCACTGGATATAGCTGTGTTTAATTCTGCATCTGTCATATACTTCCAGGTAATCTTTACTTGACATCAGTGAATTCCATGGCCTATTAGTATCGCTAGTCCGTGAGCTATTAGGAAGTGAATTTCCATGGGGTATTAGTAGAGTCAGCTTGAAGGAATTGTTACTGTATGCTGCTGTCATGCCTATGTAGGCTTAACCATTCACAAGTCTTTAGGGTCATTAATCAAATTTCAGGCTTTAACTTGGAAAAAAATGATGGCATCATGTATCTGTGAAAGACTTATCTGTCTTCTGTTTTTTGATTTGGAATTTACTAGCTAGTCATCTGCTAGTACAGCACTATAAATTATCTTGACGTTAGTAATTTTATGTTTGCATATTCAGGCTGGTTTGCTGCATTGGATGGTTGACAAGGTACCTCAGCAGTCTCTTCTGAACACCGCTAGCTGGAAATATCTTATTCCCCAATTGTACAAGAAGTACCCTAATGATGACATGGTACTGAACATGTCGCTAACTTCTCCTCCAGAAGTGCAGATAATCTCACAAAAACTTGGTGCCGTTGCCTTTTTAGATATGACTGTTATTGTCTTGGATGGTGATGCAACAACTCCTGTCGCATGCATATCGATGGTAATCATTTTGTCTCCATTAGATTCTTCCTTCATTACTTATACTACATGATATGCTACAGTGTGTTTGTTTCTTTATGCCACCTTGATGCAGTGGCATAATTTCTGGCTAAATTCTGAATATCTTCTTGATTATTAAAATCTGAGTTATTGCAGAAATGTGAAATTAAGATGTCTCTTTGTTCAGTTGAACGGGAGCTAGATTAAGCTTCGATGTAAGACATGAGAATATGTTTTTTTATGTGATAACATAGACTAACTTCATCAAGTTATTTGATTCATAATTTGGACCTTTCTTGTCCGGAGGTCTTTTTCTTTAAGCGCATTACTTTCTACTGTAAGGCGGGGTCCAAAGGCGAGCCTTGGCGCAACGGTAAAATTGTTGTCTTGTGACCAAGAGGTCACGGGTTCGAATCTTGGAAATAACCTCTTGTAAAAAGTAAGATAAGGCTGTGTACAATGAATCCTTCTCCGGGACTCCGCACGGCGGGAGCTTCGTGCACCGGGTTGCATTACTTTTTACTGTCAATAACAGCTTATTGACCTACTTAGCTGTTTCCTATGGACTGTCCTGGATCATTTGCTTTATATGACATTCATTAATGTGTGCCTGAATTCATGAATTCTCTGGTAGAGAGGAATCGATGTGGAATTCTTAGCTGGGCTGTGGCTTAAAAGAAGTCCCCAGTTGCAGCAGGAGTTGCTACTTGTTTCATGCCTTTAGTTTGACCTTCAGATCCTGAATCTCCATAAATGGGTATAACTGATTAAGGTGACCACCTTTGTGTTGCAACAAATTGTGATACTCTGCATTTGTTATAGCGTCACCACTTCACAATATAGGAAAGCTAGTCTTGAGATTGTTGCTCTACTGTACAGAAGCTCTTCCTTAGAAGTGTATGCTTTACTCTAACTGCTGTCTACTCTCATCACTTCTAGAACCCTTGGAAAATATATTCAATGTGTTTTTGCTCTTGTTGCAAACTTTTATCATCACAGAAAATGGAAATTGACACTAAAGTTTCAGTTGTGCTGCTATCAGAAGTTAGCAACTTTGTATTGTATAGATACAAAGGTATCATATGTATTTTAGGATCCCTTAGTAAAGGAAAAATGACTATCCAGGACCAACAACTTAAAGTTTGGTTTAAAATTTTTTATCAGGACCATGTGAACTATGGAGATTATGGTTCATTAACTTCATTTATCATTGAGGTATAAAATATTATCAATTTGCAGTTTGCTTAGAGCTATAATATTTAGACTTTGTAGATCGACAATCTCATCTTATGTAGTTTATTTATTTTTGTTTGTCTATTCTAATGCTTAATGATAACCTAGTCATTCCTTCTTGGCTGCAATGCAGATTGCCATGTTTCTGTTACAGTATTCAATGTATATCCGGTGTTGTTCCATGATTATTTCTGCTACCATATATACACACACAAATATACTATTTCACTTTTTCCAGCACTTCACTATCAACACCATTCTTATGAGAATCTGCATATCTGTGCTATCGGGCAAGAATTTTTGAGTATTTCTACATCACGAATCAAGTTTCTTCACTTCCCAGAAATCTTAGTTTGCATTATTCAAGAAATCATTTCTTCCATATAGCATCTATGATATGGAAACCTGCTCTTTATAGGTGGTTAATGTCTCTGGAGCAGTCGCAATATCTGGCAACAATCTAGCTGGTCAAGTTGGATTAGATGACTTCACCCTTTCTCTGAAGTGGAGTGATGTAGGCAAATTTCACATGTCTCTAATACAGGTAAGGTTTGATCGACTGATATCCTGCTCCTCTTTGGAATTATGTAACCAAATGGTTATATGTGTTCTCATATCAATGAGATTCTCTTGTTGCATGCAAATCTGAGCGAAAAAAAATCCACCTGTGTTAGTTTGTCCATACCAATCATAATACTATGATATTTACACAAATGGATGAACAGTAAAATCCATCTGTACGACTATGCATCATCACTGAGAGTAACTGAGTGATGATGGCATCCATCAATATGAATATGACCAAGCTGATACAGAGGATAAGTTGTATATTTCCTAACTTCAAGTTGTGGTATGCCTATCTGGTCGAAAAATGTTACTAGTCAAAAAGAGCATGGATTTTGATTTGGTGATGTTACTACAATAACAAGGAGACTTATCATGCTACATTTCATTGTGCTCTATTATCCTGCTCAATGCCCTTTTTCATGCAATTCACACGAGTATGGAGCATCCTTGTCGAACTCATTTTCATATGGTCATTCAAAACTCAGACAACATAATTTCTCATGTTTCTTTTATTTGTTGCTGCAAGGCTTCTATTTTTGTAATATTATTGAAATTTTCTAAAAAAAATTTCTTCCAATTATGTATTTCTCTGACTACGATTTCACTGTTGCTTTGCTTCATTGGTGCAGGGGGTAGTCCGGGTTTTTCTGAACACGGCATTCATTCCATACTTAAATTTGCAACTTAGACAAGGGTTTCCTCTTCCAATTATCCATGGTTTCACCCTCCAAAATGCAAACATCGTCACTACTAGCTCAGTGATGACTGTATGTTCTGATTTGGTGTTTAACAAGTCGATCAGTTTATATTCTTCTTTTTAGCAATGATTCTATCCACCTCACGGCAAAATATGCACATTGAAGGGAAAGGCTCCTGCCCTTTGCATATATAAATAAACATCAAGTCTAGCAAGCTCCCAGTGTTTGTGTACCTTTAGGTTAAATGTTATTCCATGTATATTTAAATTGTACAACATCTCTTCTTGTATTTAATATTCTAGATTTAACTCATTATATTTGTCACAACTGGGACTACACTAGTTGGTACAAGTGATAGATTACTTGTGTGTGTGTGTGTATCTCTCTTATGGAAGGTTCACTATCATTTAGATGTAGGATCACCCATGCTTTACCATATAGTCTCTCCTATTTACATGGGTAAAAGAGAGAAGAGACAACAAGATTGCCCTCGTCTCCTTGCACTATTTGCCCTTGTTCATTGCCTCTGTTAACCTCATTCAAGGGCTTTACTCATGCTTATCGCCCATGTTAATTTCCACCACTTTGTTTGAACAACCCCATTGACTTCATCATGCCTTTTGCCAAGCTCACAAAAACTCACCCTCATTGACCTCGTTCGAGCTCTTCGTATGTTATCGCCGATCAATTTTGTTCGTTGAACTTGTCATCTATGTAATTTGTTTGGTATGATGTAGATGCAATTTGGTTGTGCAAACACAATTCGGCTCCAAAATTACCCTCTTGACTGTGGTCGCATCACCATCTCTAAGATTTTTGCCGAGGTCAATGAGGAAGAGGGCTATGAGAATTGTGTTTCTTATATATATATATATATATATATATGCTATGTAAAAATATTATAAATAAGAAACATTGAATAGTTTTTATAATGATAAAATATCTCTATTTAGACCGCTCCAAATATTTGCATTATCGAGATTCTCTAACTTCTTTAGATTGTTAGATCGCTTGATCTAGTTGGGACTGACTGACCCAATGAATATGTCGGGTCAAATTGACCTACATATCTAAAATGTTTTCGTCTTGTTGACTAATTTTTCGCCTTACCGAATAATTTATTAGGTCCGTTGACTCATAAGATCTTATCATCTTTAGAATTTGTATATAAGAGAACTAAATTATGTAAAATATATATATTTTTTCAATCCTATCGGAATCATCAAGACCTCATCTTGCTTATTGAGAACTAAATGGTGTATTTTATTTATAAATGAAGGAATAATCAAGAACACTCAAAATAACAGCTAGTGCAAGAGAATTCATCTAAAATTCGATGATTATATTATTCCACTCAAATACTAAAGGACTGCATACATATGCATACTATACAGAGTTAAGGTATTTGTACAAGTATGGACACATACACTTGTACAGCTAGTGACTGCTTTATTAATCACTCGAACAAACATGACAAAAGGACGAATCCTTTGGACAAACATAACAAAATAAAAACAACCGTCGAATTACAGTATAATATTGTTTAGGCGAAGTCGAAGTTAAAGTTAGATTTTATCTTCTTAAGATGAATTTATATTGTACATGGTGCTCAAAAAATATAATAATCGTCTTTCAAAATACAATGATTTTATCTTACAATAATATCATTGTAAAGCACAAGACCTCCGAACTGAAGAAACTTCTCGAACGCTCCAAAATACAAGTATAAAATGCAATGTTGGCTTTGCTTTGAATTGGATGATTGGACGAGAGAGTAAGAGATCTTATTTATATTTTGTAAAGGGATAGAGGAATCTCTTAATTTAATCAGATCTCATCTGTTCAGTATAACTGGATTATCTAGATCGTATCTCTTCCCAAAAAATGAATATCTCTTCACTTGGGTTCATACAATTCATCCATTTTGAAACTAATGACTCGGATCATGTCTCAATCAAAAGAGTACTTTGTCTCTTTATTTAGATGGATTTGAGTCTTTCATTTTAAATTTGATGATTAAAATTGAGTCATTCGAAGGAGCACTTATGTCTTCTCATTCGGATGAATCTGTTTTGTCCAGATATAATTAATTTTTCATTCATCAGAAATTGATTTTGAGAAATAAAATTAGTTGAAATTTATTTTATTTATTAGTTCCAAATTAATTTTTCAACAATCCCCACACGAATAAAAATTTATGCATGTATGTTGACATCAAAAGAGAGTTCAATCGAAAGATTATTACATCAGAAGAAGTAATTTGTGGCTTTGAATCTTTCGTAGTAAAATACCGTCGGATTTACTAAGTTGGTTAGTGAACACGATGTATTGAATTACTCAGTTGTTTGTAAACCAAGACAATGATACCTACATAATAATCTTTCTCACATCGTTATGGTTCTCATGGTTATGTCTATGACCATGGACAATATCTTGAATTCATAAATACTTCGTTGAAGTGATTCATCTTCACACTAATATAGATGACCTTATATCAAAAGTATCCTATCATACTCTATTTTTTTAAGCATAAAAGTCATTAAAAGTTTATAACTTAACCTCACTATATGTGGTAGAGTTTAAGGAAGAGTGTTCCACATCTCAAGTTCACGAAGACTCGAAAGTTGAGAGATGCTCAACATCCAAAGAGGAAGAATCATCATCATCTTCTCTAAAGCTTGAAGAATCGAAGGTTAAGAGGTGCTCAACTTTCGAAGTAGAAGAGGTCTCAAAAGCCTCCACTTCAAGGATTAAGGGGGAGGAGGGATCATCACCGGAGTCGGAGATGGAGCAAGAGCAAGAGGAACCTTCCACATCAGGGAGAAGTGAAGAGCAAGCTCAAGAGCCTCCTACCACCATCTAAGAAAGTAATTCTAGCATGGTAAATAAAAATAAAAATTATATTATATACTTTGAGTGTAGGGAATGAGGACACTACAAAAGTAAATGTCCTAAATTGATCGAGAAGAAGGCTCAACGACATCAAAGACGAAAGAGATTGGAGCTCAAATATGCAAAAGCAAGAAGCCAATGATTACTAGACCCAATGTCCTAGAGGGAGTCACCCTAAGAAGGGCAAAGGGGAAAGCTCAAATGTAAGGGGAGCTAAGGTAAATCCTAATGTAACATTTAATAATGCTCTTCCAATTATTAGTGATAAGAAGGATGCTAGGAATCTATCACATAATGTATTTATAGTTGTTAATGATAGGAAGCATGCTAGCAATAAGTATTTTTGCTTAGGGGCTAAATCCTACGAGTTTAAATCTACGGACAAATCTAGAACCATTAATTCTAGGACTACCTTACCTAAAGATAACAAGAATCTAGGCAATAATATCAAGAAAACTAGACACATACCTAGAAAAAAGAAAAATACCCAAAAATATAATGGGCAATCAAAGATTGAAAAATTAGAGGTTGAAAAATTAAGCTTTAAGATCTAAGCTTGATAAATTGGAGAATACCCTTTCAAGAATTAATGGAAAATATGCTTATTGGGTCTAATGTCAAAAGCTAGGGTCAAGAAAATAAAATTTAGGTTTTGATAGGTAAAATCAACATAAGAGAAGAAAGGTTTGAGTTACAAGTCTAAGTTCAAAGAAGTCAAGCCAACCTACCATAATATTTCATTTAACTATTGAACAAGTCTTAGGCCTAGAAATATCAAGGTTATAAGGGAGGTCATTCCTAGAGTTGACCATGGTAAGTGTCTAGTGGTCAAGATTTTCAAGAAACCTAAAAAATCCACTATAAAGATCACAAGGGAAGTCATCCCTAGAGTTGACCTAGACAAGACCAAAATGACCAAGACTTCTAAGCTTAGAAGGGTCATTACAAAGATACTAAGGGAGGTTATCCCTGGTGAGTACTTTGTAAATTCAAAGAGCTCCAATAGGTATTGGGTTCCTATGAGCGTGATTCTCTCACGTTAAATGAGTTTAGGGTGTGTCAATCTTAAATGGATGGGTAGTTAACCTAATAATGGTAAAGTTAACATTTTAGAACATTTTCAAGGTTATGTGATTCCTTGCAAATGAGTTTAGAAATCAATCCTAAAAGAATTTAAGATGTGTCAATAGAAATTATAAAGATTAAAAAATTGATCATAATTGGCACAAATAGATTAGAAGGTCATAGTGTGACATTTTAGATTTTTGCCACACTTGAGGGAAAGTTGGTATTATGACAAATTGATATAATTTTAAAAAATGTCAATTAAAATTAAAATTTAGATATTTTTATACTTTTGAATTATTTATAAGTCATGCTTTGGTTGTCATATGTTATGTCATGACATCATGCTTCATTTGATCATATAAAATGTCATAATAATGTTTAGGTTTAATTTTATTATGATATAAAATCATGCCTCATTAGCAAATATATTTAAATTATGCAATCATTTATGCCATGATCATATTCATGCATTTAGGATAATTAATTAAAAATTAAGGACAATAGTATTGATTTGGACTCCCAAGGGAAGGGAATCAAATTAGATATGCTTAAATATATGCATGAACCCTTATATTTAGAGAAAAACAAAATCCACATCTCACAAAAACTATAAGGATGACTTGTGTTTGTTTTAATACACTCTAGATGTATATGAGACGTTAGGAAAATGAATTAAGTTTATATACTTATATAGTACATCTATATGAACTCTAACTCTTTCAATCATAAGTTTAAATCATCAAGAAAGTTAATGTACAAGTCGTGCACATCTAACCCATAAGACATTATTGAAATTAAGATTTTGAAAATATTTTACAATCATTTTAGAAAACCTTAATGAAATCTATCTTTTAATAGCAATCACCATTGATCATACTGACACAAAGTTAGGCAAAACATTGAAAGATTTTAATGTTTTTGAACTTTGTATCAATCTTTCAATTTAATGGGTATTTTATTATAAAACTATTTTTCACCCATTATACTTGACATAAGTAATATACATATAAAATTTTAAGTTTTTTTAGAAAATCGTATATTTACTTATGAATTTTCAAAATTCAAATATGAAGTCTGGTTTGTACAAATTGCAGAAACTAATCGACTGCCACTTTAGGCAATGATCATTTAGTAGTCAAATGCGATCAATTGTTTTCGCTTTGATCATGTCTCATATCGATATTGTGGAACAAGATTTGTTTAGTCAATTATCAACAATTTTAGACTACCTTAACATCTCCTAACCCTAGCTAAGATATACTTTGGAAAGAATTGAAAGGGTGAAATAATCATTGAAAATGATTAGGAGAGTTATTTAGGATGGAGTATTGAATTTTAAGGGAGGTTAAAGTTCAATATTGATCTTTTACCCTTAATTTTGATTAGTTATATTTCTTATAAGCTTAGGAACTCTCCAAAGATATTATTGGTACAATAGTCAAGAGGGAATAAGTTTTTAAGAGGAGGTCATCTATTTTGATACGATGGATAAATCTTGATTACATAGGGGGAGAAGTGAAAATTGCCTTCATTTTGTGATAAGGGATGTATCACTGGAGAGAGTGAAGGAGTTTATGATGATTTTTGACCAAGGGAGAGAATATAGGATCTCATTGGGATATGAGACATTGTAAACCCTTGATAGACTTTTTGATGTATGCCAAAAAAGAAGAAGTGAAGGTTTAAGTTAAGAAAATTTTCATTATGCTTTTGCATAGGAAGAGGCAAGTTGGACTTATTGGTTAGTCTAACTTAAACGTATTATTAAACATCAAAAAGGGAAAAATTATTGGTGCAATAGGCCTCAGATTAATGTTGATCAGACTCGAATGACACTCCAGTAGTGTTTTAATGTTTGTCAATACGATTGGATATAGTTTGACCATATATTCTGCAAAAGGTTGGAACCGTCAATCCAGCAGCCCCCACCAACCTATCCCATAGTCATTGTGAGGGAGATAAATCATGGAGGGCCCTATGGGCCTTGACGTGATGGCCAAGACACGTGGGGGTCATCTAAATACAGGAAAAAACTTTAGACCTTCTCTAAAATTGACCCATGCCACTTTTACAAACATCGCCTTGTCTTAGCTACCACGTCATCCCCATGGGGACAACCATATGTTGACCATATGACTAGTGGATGATTGGGATATCCAAAGTCATATAAAGGAGATTTATTTAGAGAAGATTGTTGAAGCAATCAAATCTTAGGTCAAAGTTGATCAGACTCGAGGGGAAGCTCAAGATTGGATATTTGGCATGGAGAAGTGCAAGTATGGATACTTGGCAATAAGAAAAATTCAAGGGTGAAGTCTTGGCAAGGGAAAGTCCAAGTATGGATACTTGACAATAGAAAAGTCCAAGGGTGTAGTCTTGGTCACATAAGTTCAAAGGTATAGTCTTGGCGATGAAATTCCAAATATAGATATTTGGCAAAGAAAAAAGTCTAAGGGTGTAGTCTTGACTATGTAAGTCCAAGTGTACAGTCTTGATTGTGAAAATATAAGCATTTAGACTTGGCAATGGAGAAGTCTCGGAGACGCGGTCTCTTGGCAAAGGAGACACAATTAGCATGACATAGTCAATAGAAGCATCTAAAGGCTAACGCAAAGGGTGAAGGAGTCATGGAGGACTCGAATGGACCCTGAGAGTGTGAGGCTGATGAAGGTGGCTAGAAAGCTTAGGTCTAGACTAAGAGTGGTCGATCAATTATGAGGGGATCATACTTGGATTAAACCTCAGTTTTGAGGTTTACCAGTCGACTGGTGGTATTAGTCAGTCGAATGGTTGAGTGTTCAACACTCGAAAGCTTAGTTGACTTAGTCAATTGGTCATGTAGTCGACTGGTCGTGCAGTCGACTGAGGCTCAACTACTAACTAAGTGATCTGACAGTCGATTGGTAGACATCACCAGTCGACTGGTTCATGGTAGTCGACTGCCAATGATGGACAGTCGATTGGTGGTAGTGGACACGAGCACAGAAACTCTAGTAGTCGACTGTTGGTAAGGGCAGTCAAATGTTAGGGTATCTGTTAGCTAAAATGCTAATGTGAATTAGTTCATTGTGAGAAAACGGATAGACGAGCAATCGACTAGTGTCTTTTGATAGTAGACTATCAGACGCAAAATCAACCAGCAACATACTTTAAATAAAGCTCAAGATGGAGGATTTCGACAGCGATTCTAGGGCAATTTTTAGGTGAAGTGTTGCTACATTTCAAGTCTTCAAAGGCTTCCTAAAGCAACCAAATCATCAAGCAAATAAACTCTCATTTGTAAAGTGCTTTCACTTGTATTTTTTATTTGCTTTTGTATTTGTTGCATTTGGTTGTCGTTTATTATTTTAAACATCTTGTAAGAGGGTTCTCCACCTCCGGTTTGTTGCCAAGAAGACGAAGTTTGTTAGTGGTGGTGTGCATAACTAGAGCCCACTCTAGAGCTCAACCGTGGAATAGGAACTAGGGTTCCGAACGATATTAAATCGTTGTGTGCTTGTCTCGTATTTTATCTTCGTATATTTGTATTTCTGTTGTGCTAACATTGTTGTAGACAAGCACGAACGTTATCAATCGCGAGAACAAAAATTTTCTATTCACCCCCCTCTAGTGCACATCATAGTCCCTACACCTCTAAGAGGTTACGAAGTCATTCAACCTCTTCTGCAGCTTTATCTAAGGCTATAAACTTTGATTTCATAGTTGATCGGGCTATACATGTTTGTTTCGTAGATTTCCATGACACTACTCCACTAATAATGGTGAATACATATCCACTAGTGGATTTAAAATTTTTTGAGTCATATATTCAATTTGCATCACAATAACCTTCTAATATCATTGGATATCTTATATATATAATCCATATTCTAAGATGTATCTTAAATATTTAAAAAACCCTTATTAATATCTTCTAATAGTCATTATTTGGATTACTTATAAATCTACTTAATTTGTTGACCATGTAAACAATATTCGGACATGTGCAATTAATGGCATACATTAAACTATCAATTATTCTCGAATATTCCAATAGTGATACAGATTCACCATGGTTTTTATCCAATTGCAAGCTCAAGTCCATAGGTATTCTTATAGGAGAAAAATCATATGCATTAGATTTTCTTAGCACTGTCTCGATATAGTGAGAATGTGAAAAAACAATTCCTTCTAATGTCTTAATGATTTTAATCCTAAGTATAATATTCGTTATACTCATATCTTTCATATCAAAATTTTTGGTTAACATCTTCTTGGTAGTTTTGATTATATCATGATTACTTTCCATGATGAGCATATTATCTATTTATAGACAAATAATGACAAATGAGTTAGGTATACCTTTGATATATATGAATTTATTACACTTGTTAATTTTAAATCCATTTGACATCGCAGTTTTGTTAAATTTCTCGTGTCACTATTTTGGTGTTTGTTTTAGCCCATAAAGTGATTTTACGAGTCTGCACAACTTATTTTTTTTGTCCCAGAACCACAAAGCCTTCTGGTTACTCCATATGTATTTCTTCTTCTAATTCGCCAATTAAAAAAAAGAAGATATTTTGCCATCCATTTGATATATTTTAAGGTTATGTATTGCAATAATGGCAATGAGTACTCGAATGAATGTGATCTTTGTTCCCGATGAATATGTATCGAAGAAGTTAAAGTCTTCCTTTTATTTGAATCCTTTAACTACTAGCCTTGTTTTGTACTTGTTAATATATTCATCAGTCTTATATTTTCTCTTTATGTATCATTTACATCCTAAAAATTTGATTCTGGGTGGAATATCCATCAATTCTTAAGTATGATTTTGCATGATGAAATTTATTTTATTATTGATAGCTTCTTTTTTTAAAAAAAAAAACCTCAGAATTTAATAAGACTTCACTTATTGTCCTTGGTTCATTTTTCTAATAAAGTCATAAAATCAGAATCAAATAATTTTATTATTTTAGTCCTCTTACTATATCTTGGTTCTACATTATTTTCAAGATTATCTAAATTTTCAATTTCATAAGTTCTTTTATTTGAACTTTCTTCTTTCCTCTCGAGCTCCTTGAAAGCAAAGATACGTTCAACCAAATATAATATTCCTTGAGTCTATAGTTGTTTCAACATTTATATCCGGAATTATTGATTTATGCACCAGAAATTTACTATTGGCATATTCAATAAAGATGTAATCGATTATTTTTTATTCTATCTTACTTTTCTTTGACTTAGACACTTCCGCCTTAGTTAAACACTCTTACACTTTCCGATGTTTGTAGGAAAGCTTATGACCCTTCCATAACTCATAAAGAGTTTTATCTTTATTTTTGTGAGGACTTTTATTAAGAATATGATTTGTCGATAAAATATCTTCCTCCCATAAGTTTTGTGATAATTAAGCTCGAATTTATCACTATAACATTCATCATTTCTTTAAGAGTTCAATTCTTATGCTTATCAATTCTATTTGATTGAGGAGAGTAAGGTATTGTTGTTTGATGAATAATGTTAAATTTTGCACAAAATTCATTAAATGGACTGTTATATTCTCTTTCTCAATCACTTCAAATTATATTAATTTATTGACTAATTTGATTTTCAATTTCATTCTTATAATTTTTGAATGTTTCTAAGATTTCATCTTTGCCTTTTAATAAATATACGTAACAATTTCTAGTACAATCATCTCAATAAAAGAATAAAATACTTTTTCTCTTCAAATTTTAAATCACGTATATCATTGTAAATTAACTCTAGAGAAGTCTTCTTACTATCAAATGGAAAGATAACTTTATCATTTTAGCTTCAATTTATGTGTTGGATCAACCTTAAATATTGACAATAAATTTAAATTCACAGGTCATCACAAAATGTTATAATTTACATGTCAAAATCTAACATAACATAAATTAGAATATTCAACCAAATAAGTAAAATTTATAATTTTATTGTCATTGAAATCATAGTGTACACTCATTACATTTATTTTGAATAATACTCTATGTATATGAATTGACCATATTTTGTCAATACAAATTTATTGGACTCAAAACATTAACTTGAAATCAACTTTGACAAGCATTGACCTCGACACTAAATTCTTTCGGTTGTCGAAAACATAAAGCACATCGATTAGTGTCACTTTTTTTATTGACGTCATCTTCAGTACCACTTTGCAAAATCAACAATGTTGAAAATTGTAAAATTAACTATGATTAGCTTTCTGCCACTAATAGGGATAGATATAAATTGAAAATTAGGCCTTGTCAGAACATATATATTGTGTAGCACAGGTATCGACCCACCACTGTCTTGGACTATCTACCAAGTTGGATTTAAATACAATGACAGTCAAATTTAATTCTGACATATCTATTGACACTGACTTATCTTCAATCACATACACTTGAGTGACTTTCTTTAGACGTCAACAATATTTGACCTCGTGATTTGATTTGCCATAAGTGTGGCACGTTCCTCAAACTTCTTGACCTTTGCCAAGCTCTGCCTATCAAAATATTTTCTCTTTTTGTCAATGTTTAGTTTCATCGGATTTGCCTTAGCACACATAAATATTTTTATTGATTTTAATTATTTACAATTATCTTCTTCAATTCACAGTCTTACAATCTGATCCTCAAGTCTTATCTCCTTTCGCTTGTGCTTTAGATTATTTTTAAATTTTATCCACGAAGGTGAAAGTTTCTCGATTATCATGACAACTTGAAAGGATTCATTCATTGTCATGCCCTCAGACATGCAAACTATGTAAGATCAACTACAACTCTTGGACTTGATTCATGACAATTTTAGAATCAATCATCTTGAAGTTTAAGAATTTGTTGACAATAAATTTCTTCAGTTCAACATCTTTTGTTTTGTACTTCATTTCAAGAGATTCTTATAATTCTTTTATAATTGTCATGGGACTATACACATTGTAATACGTATTGTCCAAGTTATTGATGACATAATTTTGACATAAGAAATCACTATGTTCCCAAGCAATATGTCGCCCTCTTCTCTTTATTAGTTTCGTCTGGAGAGATGGTGAGGGCATCTTCATATAAGAACCTCGCAAGGTTCAACATGGTTAAGTGAAACATCATTTTTTGCTGCAATCTTTTGAAATCTATATCGTTAGCTTCTCCAATTTCTCATCATGTGTTGATAGAATAGGGACCGTTGATGATGAATCCATAGTAAATTGCACGGAATTAAAATCCATCTTAAGATTGTCAGATCGGATGAAGGTGGTGCAATCTGAGCACAAGTAGAATGACGGTATAACACTGTTTAGACGAAGTTGAGGCTAGAGTTAAATTATATCTCTTTAAAATGAATTTGCCCCTACACGGTGTTCACGGAATATGACAATCATCTCCCAAGATACAACGACTTTATCTTATAATAGTAACACTACAAATCACAAAACCTCTGAACCGAAAAAACTTCTCGAACTCTCCAAAATGCAAGTATGAAATACAATGCTTGCTTTGTTTCGAATTGGATGATTAGATGAGAGAGCGAGGGATTTTATTTATACTTTGCGAAAGGATAAAGAAACTTTAATTCAATCAGATCTCATCCGTTCAGTTTAATTAAATTATCTAGATCATAATATCCTTTACCAAGAAATACAATGTCTCTTCACTTGGATATATCTAATTCATTCATTTTGAAACTAATGGCTCAGATCGTGTCCCAACTAAAAGAGTACTTTATCTCTTTATTTCAATGCATTTGAATATTCCATTTTGAATTCGATGGTTGAAATTGAGTTATCCGAATGGACACTTATGCTCACCCTTTCATTTGAATGAATTTGATTTGTCGATCCAAATTAAATTATAATTAATTTTTTATTCATAAAAAATTAATTTAAAATAAAATAAAATTAGATGAAACTCATATTTTATTTATTGGTCCAAAACCAATTTTCCAACGACAACAAGAGAGCTCTAGCATGGCTCGTCAATCTTACTGCTAGACTTTAATCTATAAATCTCTTATTATATAGATTGATTCACATAGTTTTGTATATGTTCTGGAAGATCTGTCCATCGCTTTGTGTGATCTTATGCATAATGTTTCTTGATATCGTCGGCGACGTTCCGAGCATCCATGGCCACTCCTGCCAAGCCTGCCTGAGCGAAGCCGACGCAGTAGAGTCCGTTCGTTCCCTTCCAGTGGTTGGGAACCTTCTCTTTGGGCATTCCATTGGCGTCCATCAACTTATCACCATCCTAAATATCATCACCAATTCACATTAACGATCACAATTAATATTAATCTATCTATCTATCTATCTATCTATCTATACCAACCTTGAGCCAATTCTTGACCGTGCTTCGAAACCCTGTGGCGAAGACGATATGATCATAATAGTTTGTTTCGCCATTTGTAAACTCAAGCTCATTGCCCTTGATGCCTTTGATCTCTCCATTGATCACCTTCGCACGTAATTAAATAGATTTATGTATCCGTAACATGCATCTTAATTAATTCATATGGAACTACGTGCATGAAAATTAATTGAAGAGGCCAGAAATAGGGAACCGATCGTGAATGCATGCCTTGATCTCTCCGGCCTTGATCTTGCCGATGGTGCCGACGTCGATGATGGACGACCTTCCGGTGTCGATCTTGGTCCTGAAGGGCCCCTTGATGGGCCTCACAATGCCGTACTTGGTCAAGTCGCCGTACTTAAACAAGGCGATGAACAGCACCAGGGCGTCGACCACGGCGACGGGGAGGTACTTGAGCAAGACCATGCCCAGATAAATCAGCTCCTTGTTGTACACGTGAACCTGCACAGGGTTCAGAGGAAGAGATCGATCGATGACGGAAAACTGTAAATATTTTGGAGATTTTTATTGCAGTGGGGGAAAACGGCGATTAGTGGTCGGTCGGTCGGTTAAATTATTAATATTACTTGGCCACGGATGACGATGGAAGTCTCGGCGCCGTGGTTGCACAGGTCGTAAGCGATCTCCATGCCGGAGTTCCCACTTCCGACCACCAGCACTCTCTTCCCGGCGTAGTTCTTGCCGGACTTGAACATGGTCGAATGCACGACGCCCCCCGGGAAGCTCTTCAGCCCGGGAATGCTAGGGACGAAGCCCTGGCTGTTCTCCCCGGTGGCCACCACCAGGAACCTGCTCCGGTAGAGCTTGAGCTCCCCGGTGGAGACGTCGCGCGCCATGACGCTCCACTCGGCGGCAGCCTCGTCGTAGGAGGCGTGCTCGACGAGGGTGGAGCAGACGGGGGCGAGAGCGAAGCGGCGCTCGTAGGCGTCGAGGAAGTCCACGAACTGCTGCCGCGGGATGAAGGTGGGGGTGCCCGCAGGGTAAGGCATGTGCGGGAGCTCGCAGAAGGGCTTGGCCAGGTGGAGCTTGAGGCGGTCGTAGGCCCGCAGCTTCCACAGCGAGGCTGTGCAGGGCTCGCGCTCGAGGAGCACGTTGGGGACCGACAGCACGTTGAGGCACGCCGACGTGGCCAGCCCGGAGGGCCCCCCGCCGACGATCACCACCTCCGTCCTAGTCTCCCTCGCCATTGCGCGCGGCCTAGCTAGCTAGTAGTGCCCGAATATTACTGGCGGCGAGGTCGGCGGCGGGCGCTGGTGGTTGTGCTAAGAGGCAGCGGCCACCGGCGAGTCCTTAAATAGAAGACCTTGGACGTCTTCGGGCCCGTTTCAGGGAGTGAATTTCTTTCCATAAACGGCAAGATGGCACGCGTTTCAGGCGCTGGACCAAACACTCGCCGAATGGATGCACCCATAATAAAGCCCCATCTCGGAGAAGAGTGTAACTGACCGATCGGCGACTCATAGGAAATTCATATACAGAATTCTTTTACACCCTCCGATTTTACTGGAACAAAATCGTAGCCGTCCATCCGATAGCGGCTGAACATCATCAACATTCAACGGTTCAAATTTTCCACTTTGCAGGATCTGACGGTGGATAAAGGAGTCCGCACGGGAATGTCTACCGAGACCTCTGCACAGGCCTCGAGTTGGAAATTTACTTTTGGAAACGAAAAAGTGGTCAGTGGGAATCTTTGGCTTTTGGAAGGTTGCAATTAAAGGGAAAATGATATTGTGTTTTTACTTTAATAAAAAAAAGTAATTCTCGAACTTATTTTATAATTTTAAAAAGGAAACACTCCACAAGTCTCCCTAAATTTATCAATATTTTTTCCAACATTAACTAATTTTATTTATATTTATCTGAATTTAACTATATCTTCTTTTGGTAAGAAATTCAATATCTTATGCTACAATATATAGTTGATTTCAATATTTTCCATATTTATATTTTGATAATATAAGAATTAGTTTTTAATTTAAAAAAAAACATCGATTTTACTGAAACTATTTTGTAATAATTGTTGTTTGCGTGAGCATGGGAATTATTGACCCACATAACAAATACGGATCATTTTTGCAAACTTTAATTAGAAGAATTTAAAAAAAAAAATTAGAATGGTTGGGTTGGATAATATTTTATGCTAACCGCTTAGTATAAACAAATATTAATTTCCTAATATTCTAGAAATTGCTTGTATTCATGCTGCAATCCGTACAAGGAAATTATTTAAAAAACATCTACATACAATGCAACATTGATAAATGGTAACTCTTAATTTTAAAAATATTGTAGTGATCCATCTTCTTGATGCATCAACTTAGCTATATCCTTTTTTGATCGATCGAACCATAGTTAAAGAACTTTTAGTTGGTCGAAAAAAGAGAAACATTTTTTGTCACCGTGTAATATAAATTAATTTCTTTTCGACAATAAATCTTCAATGAAAGAGATTCTATTCATGACAAAAAAAAAATTCTATTTCATTTTTATTTTGTCGTCGCACTCTGCATTCAAATTTTAATGACTATAATCCGTAGAATTTTATCGATTTCTTCTTTTGTCGTCGAACTCTGCATTCAAATTTTAATGACGATAATTTGTAAAATTTTATCTATTTTTTTATGAGATAATCGACTAACATCTTTCCCTTTTAGGATCGACAAAACTCGACAAATAATAATCATTGAAATTTGAATGCAAAGTACAACAACAAAAAGAAAAATAAAATAAAATTTCTCAAAAAACGTAAATGACAAATTTGGTTCTCAATAGAAATCCAAATAAATTATATATACATATATATTTATGTTTTAGAAATCAAGATTGTCCTAAAAATAATTAGCATAATGCTAACTAAAGTGATTAGTTGGAGATGGCTATAAAAAGTCGATTCCATGCACAAAACTCCCACCATATAAAGTTCTAGAGAATGATAAATTTACTCTTTTTTAAAAATTCAAATCTGTGATCATTGACAGTGACTATGTGTCATCTACATAAATTATAAGCCCCAAGTTGAGATTAGAATTGTATAATCCCAACACTACCAAAATCTTTAAATTAAAAATCCATGATGCATGACCAAATTGAGTTTCTAGCTTACAATTGTTCATTCAATACCTAGAAAGAAGCCGAAGATAGAAAAGGAGATGCGGAACCATCCTGCACCATCCATAATCTACATACACCACTTCTTTTCTATCTTCAATCCCTTCTGTACATGTCCATAAACCCTCCAAATAAATCACTTGCAGGATGTAAGTACAGAATTTATAACATGCATCAATAGGCAGATGTTGGCTGACTCAGGAGCAGTAGTCGTTGGAAGGGCTCTTTGGCGACCCAACAGGCTGTATACTTGCTCAAAGATTGGTCGAACATGTAACGCAATCATTTGGTTAGCCGGGTTGATTACTATAGCAACATCTGTCATCCAGCCAACTTTTCTGGATGTCTCAATGCCGACATCACAGGCCAGTTGCTGCAGAAGTGCCAGAAGAACCCCTTGGCTTAGGGGAAGTGGCACTGTGGAACAAATGACATGCAAATCCACCTGCAATACCATGTCAAGTATAAAAGAGCAGAACTGAAAGGATTGGGATAGAAAACTTTCAAGTGTAAAGGTTGACATGAAGACATCAATCTCAAGCGACATCATTAGGTTCCAACAGGAATTAGACCAGTACCTGTGCACATAGCCAAGACACTATTGACACATCACTTCTTTGCAGTGCCAGTGTGAAGGCTTCCTCGTATTTACGCTCAGAAATTAATCTTGAGAGTTCTTTTGTCGGATCTTGATGTGCCCCAACCTGCTGTAAATAGTATGGAGCATCACTGAATTGCATACTAACAAGGAAATCAAGTTATCCAACTAAAGCAATAGAAGACAGGGTCCATCAGTCATGTGAGCTACGGGAATCCTGAATGGATGTTTTACCATCTCAGGAAGGCTAGCTGTAGGGCCGTTGGCTTGTTGGGAAACCAGAGGGTTTAAAACCTGTGTGTTTCCTGCTGCAATAAGAGTCAAAATCTTCTGTTGACCATCAATTAACTCAGTGGTAAGACTTTGGGTGATTGAAGATGCAGAGCTGAGTGCTTCCTGCATGAACAAACAAAAAATTCATTGCAAAAAAAAAAAAAAAAAACGATTCGCCTTGCAGTTTAAAGAGATCATTACAAGCAAAGCAAAAGACGCCAAGATCATAGACAGCACAGGCATAATAGCAGGAGCAACAGCAACAAGGATAATGATGATTAAGATATATACTTACCCTTAAAGTAACTGCTAAAGGTGTATTTGCTGCCTCAAGTTGTTGATGAGCAGCAGCAGTGTGTTCATTCATTCCTTTCTGGAATGCATTTTCAACTTGCTCAAACATTGCTTTACAAGATTGCTCAAATGCAGGAACCACAGATGATTCCAAACAGGACCTAAGAGAATCCTGCATATTTCATATAGAAAAGAAGTTTTAGACTGGATTACTGCATTTTCTAATTGAAAGTATGGGATCAACAAACATGAATATCAAACAGCAAAACAACATAAAATAATAAGCTTCATATTTGGAACTGCCAATACCCCAAGTCAAGATAAAAGAGATGTAGGATTCTGGTGAGTTCACAAGCAACATAGACCTACCCTATAAACATGGTCCTTAGATGTATTTGTTTGTCATGAAGTTAAACTATCACAAGGAGTGTTATTAGCAACATAGACCCTGCAGTACACCTCAAATAGGAGTCTGACTATGAATATCAGTCATCCAGTCTAAACAAAATGGCCAGTAAAATATCATGTCAGCAAATTTTGTATTTAACACAACTAATATTGGTCTCAAATTGATTTGTTACTTGTATACCAACACTCCACCGCAGACATGGAAGCATTATTATTCCTTCAGTACAAACACCACCTTTATGTGTCTGAAATCATGGAGAAAATCCTATCTGCTATTCTTAAATGGATAAAATGTGTTAAAGATAAAGAGTATGCAGAATTTACCACTATTTGACAAGTGAGATGCATTGTGTTCCTAAACGTACATATGAAACATCCATATTAATGAGGCAACACATTTTCTAAAGAGATAGAACTAAATAAATAAAATCTTCAAATCATTCCAAATATCAGTACCAGCATTCTGCCTGCATGTTAACAAATCCTAATCCAAAGGAATCTGCTTCCCGTCCTATCATTGTGATAAGTTTCGAAGCCCAAGAAGTAAACAATATATGTCTGGTCAAATTGTTGATAAGTTTCACAATTGTGCTGCTGAAAAGCAATATAGAGGACCACCAAATTCATTTCAAACAAGAATAGCATACCTCAACCTAAGCTTACAGTCTATATATGACAAGAACGTTGTTTGATTAATTTGTCATACAGTTGTCTCCATAATTCAATAGTCAGATACACATACATCATTTTATTTTCTTTAGAAATAATGAATACCTGAAGAATCTGCTTCCCAGAGTTTTGAAACTGCGCTTGGATTTGTCTTGCAACAGTAGCTTCGAGTTTAGAACTGACTGACTTCTCAAATTGAGTTACTGCTTTATCACCAACTCCCCTCTAAGAACAATGGGACATGGAAAGTAAGAAAAAATGACCAGGGTTTAGCCCAAATAAAAGCACATAATCAGAACATAACCTGAAATGACTCTGCTATAGCTGAAGAAATAGCAGGTGCAACTGAACGAGCTACAGTGGATCCTATTGTAGAAAGTTCTTTCTTCACTGCCCTCTCTAAAATGGTTGGCAAGTCCTTATTCACATAGTTAGCAATTAGACTGGGGATTTGCTGCATACGTTCCTTCTCAAACTTCTCATATTTTGCATTTTCTTCTTGAACATGGGCCCATAAAGCATCTCCATTAGCCTTTATCATCTTCTCTATATTTCGGCTCAAGGAAGTCTCCATTCGTTTTCCTTCCTTCGCTACAGGAGCAGCCACAATTAGACTCATCTGCTTTTGCAGTTCCTTCTGCATATTCACTACCTGTAAAGAACCAAAACCTAAGATGTTAACCCAACTAAAACTTAAAGCAAGAAGTGAAGCATAGAAACAGAAATTATAGCCCAAAAGAGTCACTCTGAATGGATTATGGCAGACTAAACAGTCAGCAATGACAAGTTTGATAAGAAAATCCTAGTGTAGCAAGTTTGATAATAACAGGAGATAGAAAGCATAAAAGTGAATTTTCGATAAGTTTCAAGAAGGAAAGAGAAACAAGCGAGAAATATTTACTTCAATAATTGACAATGACAGTGAGTACACAATCATCTCTCATCTACAAAGAATACACACATGACTTAACCCCAAAGATATCACATGATGATTTGATCCCTCCACCTAACGATAAGACCACTGACCATGTTAATCCACAGGACTCTTCTCTTGAGAATGAAAAATATTTAATGGAGCAATGCAGAGATAAAACTTGATCTTAGAAGATCCCCTATTAATTTGACTTTAGAAGATCCTGTGATGACTTGATCTTAGAAGATCTCCAATTAACATGGTTAGATCCCAATTGACTTCCCCAGTGAAGGACGCTCAACATGTTAGTAAAGAGCAATCTGCCTCAACAATTATAGTTCATTCATGTTACCATGAGAGATGAAAAGAATGAAATTGAGCGCAACAAAGATAAAAGATATATTTGATGATTAACAAATCAATCAAAACTTTCACTCATATATCTTTTTTCAGTGATTGATGAGTCTAAAGTTTGTCTTCCTAGAGAGTTGATTTTATGGTTCATCTATTTCTACCAAATGAAGAATTTTACTAAAACCATATGTGGGAAACATGTCGACAACAACAAACAAATTGTACAAAGAAATGATTATTATAAAGTACTGATCATTGAGTAAATCATGCTATTGTATCCATAAACTTAAATTTCCTCAAAACTATTGATCTAGCAATCATCTTACGCAATTTATTTCCCCATGTGAGAAAATTTTATTTTAATACTTATTTAACTACTAAATTAAACATTGCTTCAATCTAAATTAGAAGATTTGCTGCCTTGCTGTGTCAGAGACTCCATCTTTGCATGGCAACCTTATCATAGGACATGCTTCTTCCATTTGGTACCAAATCCTTTGGTATTATCATCTCTACAATATCTTTTTCCACTAGTAATCAATCTTGTCATTTCTTATTTATGAGAATTTGAATGATAAAAAAAGGAAGAGGACCAAATCAACACTCAATTCCTCTAGCAACGAGAAAAATAATTTATCAATTGGAAGAAATGTCAAAGAAGAAGATAATGAAGATAGTTTTCTCCTCGAAGGACAAGATACCATCTGTGTTTCTACTATTTCTTTCTGAAGTATCACTAATTGATGATGCCAACAACTCATCTCCCCTTAGTGAAGGAGAATATACAAATTAGGAAAGTAATCTTTTAAAGTTTTAGATTGAAAAAAAAAGGTTTATTTTTATAGATTATTTTATTTAGAAGAATAGTTAGCTAAGATAATTTTTTGATTTGGTAATTAACTTGTTTAGAAGATGAGATTCATCCCTAATTTGACCGAGTCATTTTAGATATAGGATTATTTCTTGAATATTTTGAATTTACTTCCACTTTGTTTGGGTTGGACTATCTAAAGGGGGCATGCCAAAGGAGAATTTTGGACAAGAGGATTAGAATCATTGCTGTCGGGATTGACATGGGTGAATATAGTTGTCTTGATATGCCACCTGAAACTATAGTTGTATTTGTATCGAGTGATAAATAAATATGTCTCAAGTTTCAGTGGTGAGACCAAGGAGGAATACTAGATGAGATAATTAGAAGCATTGTTAATTGCATGAGCTCCACCACTAAGGGCCTCAGAGAAATTACAACTGGACAATACCATTCACCTTGTACGCCATAAAACCCTCATCTCCACAACATGACCAACTAACAATATAGAATTCAGAACACCTACTTCCTTTATATAAACCTAAACCTAAAAATTTTCTTAGCTGAAACCCATTAACCATTTGCACATTATCCCATTATGCCTTCTACCTTCTCTTTGTAATAGTGATGACAAAGCTTTGATGCACCATTTCCCTCTTCTTCATCTTCAATACCACTTTTGAGTTATAATAAATTTCAATCTCAATCCAGAGTGGTGTTGTGCAGATTTACAAATTATGACCATACGAATAAAATATGTTATCCAGAGACCGTAACTGCTAGTCCAGCAATTGATGGTAATAGATGTCAATACTGATATGAAAGGGAGAGCAGCTAGAAAAAGAAAGAAAAGAATACCCTGTTGATTGTGCACCACACATAGGTGAATGTTTATCAAAGTATTGAATCTCACTAGCAAAGGGGGATCTAAGTGTCAACCATTTCATGCACTAGTTTTCATACAAGAAAATGAAGTTTATGATTAATTCACCCCTGAAAATATAAATGCAAAAAATACCACACAAGTATATCCTAATAGTAAACAATTGACCAATCCGCTCATCTTGAGCTAATAAGAGGGGAAGGAGCATGCCCAAGACATTGTATACCGCCTCAAGATACCAAACCAACCCCAAGAAAATTGATCGAGTCTGGATGCTACCACAAATTGATCTCAGATTGATCCAATCTGAAGGGGAACAAAATGAACTATGTAAATCACATCGTGAAAAGTGAAAGTAAACACAAATCATTGCCTTCAGGGGCACTAGAAACCCAGCCCCTATTAAAAGTCTCTACAGAAGTATGCAGTGAGCAAGTCCGACAATTTTAATTAGTGATTTAAACTTTAAGTTAAATGATTTTATACCTGGCTCAGCATTTCCTGCACAGCAAGTATATCCAACGAAGCAGGATCAACTGAAGGGGCACTCTCACTGACTGCTGGTTCATTCAAAGAATAGGTGGAGTGGGAAAGGCTAGAGGAAGGTGATGGACTGGATGCTTGATGTTGTTTTCCTTTTTGTTTCTTTCCTTTGACAACAGAGAGAGATTGAGATACTGTAGCAACAGAAGGTTGAGTTAGATCTTCTGCTGCATTTATTATGATATCTCGTCCATCATCCTCAGTGGTGGCTAACAAGGTTCTCTTTGACTCAACCATAGCAATGTCATCACCTGAGTGACTTTCTTCCTCAAAGGAAGTTTCTATTATGGAAGGAGCCTCATTGTCTACCTCTGAGTGGGCTATAGAAGTTTGGGGAGATAACTCCCGAACAGAAAAATCTTGAGCCACCTTCTGAGTATTGGTTTCTGGTTGAACTGCCTTACACTCACTGACTAATTTCACTTCTACTTCAGCCTTTTTCATGCTGTCACCAGTGTTTATGTCTTGATCCTTCATTTCCTCAGTAAGTGTTTTATTGACATTACTGCTTTCTGAAGTAGATATAGCACCAGATAAAATTTCAGAGGGAGTAATTAGGTGAGTTGAGTTTCCACCAAGCTTAAACATCATAGGAGGATTAAATACTGTAGATATATCATTATGTCCAGTATTACGTCCATCCTTTTCTACAGAATACCCAAAAACTGACTGATCAGTTTCATGACCCCTATATGGTGGTGAATCCTCAGAAGTCTTTTCAGGGCTCTTCAGAGCAGGTGATCTTCCTGCAATGTCCATGTTAAAGGGAACAGGAGATGAGGCAACATGCATTGCATCTGCATCCACATCCGGAAGTGGAGGAGCAAAGAGTTTAACTTCAGCATTTGATGTAGATGATTCATTGATACTGGTGGTCTCAGAAGAATCAGGGGTTGCAGGAGCTGGAGCTGCAGATGCACAATCCATAGCACCATCACTAAGGAGGGTTTGTAGTGATGCATTTTCCATAACAAAATCAGTTCTGTAGTGTTCACTAGATATCTCTGGCACAGGTAGTCCTTCAGAACTAGATGTCTCAGTTACACGAGATGAAGGATCTTTTGCTAACCCAACATTAGCAATTGGTGGTGGTAGGCACTGAATCAAATCCAAAGCATATTGTTGAATTGCCTGTGTTTGTACACAGTATAATTGGACAATTATATCTCCCTCAGGCAGGACATCATGTGTTACCGTAAGACTCAAAATAGGCATTGCCACAGTGAAATCTGCTATATGGTCCATGCATGTAGAAGCAGGACATAAACCATAGTCAATATGCACTGCATAAATAGCATTCTTCTTGGCATTTGCAATTATAATAAGGCTTGCTTGAGGCAAAATTACCAATTGATTGAAAAAAGCCTCTTCCATCCGAGGTTCTGAAGAACTTCTCAGGTCCAAAGTCTGAGTGCAATGCCATGATTCAGTGTCACTAGGCAATAGCCAGCCTTCTTCACTAGAAGAAGCCCAAAGTTTTAATTCTCGACTTAAAGGTCCCTGCAACAGAAATTATGCAGTACCAATGTCATTGTAAAGAAAGCTGTAAAGAGCCAAAGAATGTCATTTAAGAATGAAGGTTGTCATTCATATCAACCTCCAACTGCACCATAAGAAAATAAAATTATCTTAATGATTATTATATTATGGACACGCTAGTATAAGCACAAAAAGAATGACAACTAAGAAAACATGTATGTCAAAAAGTAGCCGGTGACATAAACATCCTTGAATACACAATAGGAGACATACAGCTGTGATGAGATTGATGTGTTCAGGGTGGTTAGGTGCCGTCATGAACTCCACAGAGTTGACAGGATGACCATCATGTGGCCTTAAAACAGAGAGGGGCATTGCTTTACGGTCATCCCAGATCTTTACCTGTGAGATGACAGATGATGACAATAGAAGGGGAAAAACAATGAGCACAACAATGAAGAATTAGCATTAGTTTCCTGGCATCCAAAAACAATAATAATACGGTAATTTTCAGTAATAAAGAACCCAAAAGGAAACAGTCACTATCATCATCAAACCGACAATGTAGTATCAAGCTCGTGTAAAAAAATTGAGGGGTTTATTAGGCTATTTAAACGTTATAAGCATGGGTCTTAATATAAAAAGAAATCTATATTACTTAATTGTCTCGTCTCAAGTTACATGGGTCTCTTGTGAGATTTAATGTTTAACTGATGTGACAATAAAAGAAAATATTCACATAAGGACCTGAGTAAAGTCTCTTTAGAATCACATTAGACATAGGTGGACACATACCACATTACAACAGGCAGTTAGACTAAGAATTAATATCATGTAAACTAACTTATAGCAACATAGCATCAATTACAGGTTTAAACAGTAGCTATTTATTTTGGCACTTTCTAAAGAATTTTTGCAAGCTCAAGAGAGCTGCTATCTCCATAACAGACATATCTATTATTAGTTTTCTCATCTTTAATATTGCATGCACATGATCCCCATATATTTTGGAAACCCTGGCCATCAGTTTTCTTGTATTTTGATTGCCTGCAAACACTAACAGGGCAAATTTTGTTTGGAACTGAACTGAACAATGTGGCTATATAATAGACTACTAAGAAGTCAAGGAACAAGCGACAGTAAATTCTACAAAGTGAATTTTACCAATTAGATATGCATCTTTGTATTGCCCACAAAACACAATATTAAAAATCGAGCAATCAACCAATGTAAGTACAAACCGTGCCATCTTTTGATGATGATGCTAAACGAGTAACCATCCACTGCGATATGGACAAATCAGTCACCTCTCCATCATGTTTACCTATAATCTGCACTCCTTCGATCAGCTTTTCAATGGGGCATTTGAGTGGCTCCTCAGCCAAAAATTCTTTTCCTCTTCCAACTTTATTTATATCAATTTTTAGCACATAAACTCCTATTCCAACAAATATAATTTCCTGCAGAAGAAATTTCGGATTCATAAGAATACCTAGATATAACTAAGGAAACTTAGCTGTAGCAAAAGATGCATCCCTACATTGGTAAATTTAACGGGAGGTTGAAGCCATGTTCACAAGTAGAGTTGTATCAAACATGATCATGAAAATTTTAATGATAGCCTTACTTGCTTGTGAGAGTGCCAACAAATTCGGGGATGATATGACTCTTTGTCTCCAACTATTTGAATAGCCATTATAACTTTTCCTGTTATCAGTGGCTTGTTTTCCTCATCAGGCCCCTCATCAATCTTCCACACAAAAATCCTTCCATCAATGCTTGCACTAGCAATAAATGAAATGAGCAGAATGTTAGGACAAAAGGAAAATAAAAGAACAGATCATCAGGAAGTACCTGGCTAAAAGGTGTACATCTTCGGCAAAGAAAGCCATGTCTGTAACTCTCTACAAAAAATACAAATCACATTAATCTAACTTAAGAAGAAAGGAAAATTAAAACAAGGCTGCACAATAAATTGTTTCAGACTGCACCATTAAATGCTTGAGGAATATCTCAAACATGAGAAAATAACAACTAGAAGAAACATGCCAATTTTTCCTTGAAAGAGATGAGGCAAGGATATTTCTTAAGAAACAAATGGTGACAAAAATCCTGCACATAGACAACAATAAATATAACACTATTATATATATGAATGTCATGTACTGCCAGTAAGGAACAGATATGATATGTGAGAGTCGAATTCCATTATTGGGAAATCTGGTGTGTGTCATTACCTCTGTAAGCAGGAAACAGTTTGATAATCCACCAAAAAAGAAAAAAAACTAGAGCCCATTAATTACAGGCTCAAAAACTTGATGCCAAGAGATTATTAGAAAACACGATGGATTTTGTTTCACAAGGTTCTTATACATTAACCATCTGGCTTGACCAGTTCTGTTTCATTAATTTACCATTAAAGTGGAATAAGTAATAAACTAGGAGGTCTCCCACATCTTAGCATTCCATAACTTGCTTACCTGGAGATACTATTTACCAATAAAAAATCTACAGAAAGTATTTTACCAATATAAATCAGAGACAATTCCACAATGATATTGTCAACTGAACTGCAAACAAAATCAGATTACAAGCAACCAATTTGACAAATTCATTTCCTTGGGTAGCATGCTCAACATACAGAATAAATTGAAACTTTCAATTGAAGTACTTTGATATGCATCAGAAAACCTGCCGACATAACGTTAAATAAGGAGCATTAAATGATTAAGCAGCTAAAATCACATCAAATAAATGAGCATTTATACTTAAACTATGTTCCATCTGCCAACATGAAAGTCAAAGCAGATATTTAATTATTTTAGCAAAAGTTTCAGATGTCAAGATGAAAAAAGATGCCCAGGTCATTAACTATGGATGAGAAACAAAGTATAAGCTTTCAGTTAAAACACACAAACAAAATCCAGTTAGCACCCACAATCAAGCTGCCAACGGACTAAGAATGCAAGGAAAAAATTTATCTGCATGCATTAACTATATACTACAACATCCTGATTATAATGATATCGTCATAAACAAAAGAAGCATATAAACTAAGTCAAAATGAGTTCATCACCTGAACAGGACGAAACTTTTTGACTGATCAAGGGTTGAAGAATTACTAAGTCTAGTTGAAAGTTTCTTGCGATCGAACCTGAGAATGCCCCTTTAGCAATGATCTCAGAGCTGTGTTGATATTGAGCACCCGAATAGCACCGAGCTTAAGCCCATAGCATATGTAGGTCCGGTTGACGGCGATTTGCCTGCCCAAAACAAGCCCTGGATCAGATATATACTTGGTGATCGGCGTCACCTCGAGCTGCGGCGGTTGGTTCTCTCCCGGCAGACGTGAATCCACATCATAGACAGCATGTGCCCCTGTGCTGAGAAGCCGACCCCTAGGCAACTTGTTGCTCGGCATCCTCGATGTCGCTGGCTGGGCCAGTGCCGCAGGCGGTGCTGACGGCACAGGATGAAGCACGCCAACCGTGGAAGGCATCAGGAAATCCGATGGAGTGGTAGAGGGAGGCGGCATCGAAACGGCGGATTCAAGTTGGGGGTTTGAGGGAGGGTTCAGGAGGGCCATAAGGCGAGCACCGGGATTGGTATTGGAGCTAGGATTGGGGTTAGTGCTGGAATTAGGGTTGGGAAGGTGGGGAGGCACAGGAGTGATGGCTGGGGGGCGGTGGAGGGACTCCTGGGTGTAGTGGAGGAAAGGATGGTGGTGGAAAGGCGGCGTAGCCTGTGGGTATGAGAAGGCGCCGGGATGCGTTGGAGTCGGAAATGTCGATGGCGGTAGCGGAGACGGGTACGCAGAGGTAGGAGGGAATGGCTGCCGGGGAATGGCGCCGGGACTAGGGCTGGGGTTGGGGGGCTTGAACAGGGCCTGCGCGTCGTAGTTTGCAGAGGTGTTGGGGCTCCCGCCAGGGGACGCCATCGTCGACGGCGGAGGGTAGAACTTCGAGGAAGACTGGAGTTGGTCTATCGTACGCCGCAGTGGCGAGCGGCGTAGGTTAATCAAGATCTCAGCAAAAGCAGAAACGTCCGAGACGGGGACGAGAGGGGTCAAAAAGTAAATGGTTCTATTTTGTAGAGTAAATTTTACTTTGGCCCAATTTTTTTCCTTCTCTCATTTTTATCGTTTAGAGCTTCAAAATTATAGTTTTTTTCATCCACCGTCTCTTTTATGAATTATGATCATCAAGATTGTCAACAAAGTTTTACATTTGCAATTTTTTTTCAAAGTGATATAGTAAAGAATTGTCGTCGTTGGCACATTGAACAAAGGGGGTAAAGTGACATTTGTATTAAAAGCTCAAAGAGTAAATTCTAATTTTTTAAAAAATTTAGGATACAATGAAAATGTATATATATATATATACCTCGAAATTTTGTGCATCTGTGCGTTCCACGTAATCCATCGTCTGACCCACACACAATGTTGACATCTCTGCCGCATCGTCCGGCCATTGTCAGTCGTGGGACCGAACGCGATCGACACGTAACTCGTCGACAGTCTGACGGAGCTCAGCTTCCGACCGATTAGCGTCCGAAAGTCGGCGCAAAAACAGCTAGAAATGACCAAATCACGCGGCCACTATCACCCGCGATTGGGTCATATTCCGACCACTATTCGATCGGAATCCAACAATGTGGTGACCGAAATCGGACGCCTGATTCTAACAGCCGATTTGCCATTGTCGACCGTATGATTTGATGATTTTCGATCGTTTTGTATCGGATTCCGAACACTAACCGACCGAAAGTCGAATCTCGCGAACCGCCGACGAACTGTGCGTCGATCGCCCAATCCAACGGCCAACAGTGGTCAGACGACGCGGCGACGATGCCAACACCATGCGTGAGTCGAACGATGAATCGCATGAAATACACGAACGCACGGGAGATCAGTTTGATATATATATATATATACATATACATGAATGGATATAACAACATAGAACGCATTAAAACACAGAGGCATACCAATATACTAATATTATTATACATGAAAAATATTATTTCATAATACAACAACCACAAAGAGAGTCTCATTAAATATTTAATAAAGCAAGTTTTACCACTTCGATCGAATAAGGTCACCTACTACAACCATTAAGCCAATCGAGGAAACGGATAAATGAATCGAAAGAATTATTTAGGCATCAATTGAATGAACAATTACAACTAGTTTCCAGAAAGATGCACAAATAATAAAGTTCTTTTAACATATTGTGCAGAACTCTAGATGTTCCAAGAAACAATAAAAGACCACAAATCATACGGAAGATGAAAGAGATAAAGAGAAGTTCATCAGAATCTTGATCCTACCGCAGGACCTTCAGCTGCAACAAGGAGCACCTTGAGAAGAGGATCCATCTCTTCCATCCGATGGGCCTGTATTTCCTCCATAACCAATTTTGATTCCATACGACTGCCAAAAACCATGAACAATGCGATTAATCATAAAAAGTAGTGGATCTCTGTAACACAGGATTAACATTCCTGAAACATACTTCATTTGATACATCAAATACTCCATCCTGAATCTTCTTGTAGATGTTTGTTGCAGTGTTGATAAATGCCTGCTATGGAGATGATGAACACTTAATTTGGTAGTAAACGTTGAGCCAGACAAACAAAAAGATACAAACTCGATCGAGCAGAAAAGAGAAAAACAAAAAAAAACATGCCATTTCACCTCCTCGACATTCTGTGCAGTCTTGGCTGAGGCTTCCATGAATATCAATCCATGGTCCTTGGCGAATTGTTCCCCTTCCTCAGTGCTGACAGCTCTTCTGTGAGCCAGGTCTGACTTGTTGCCTATAAGCATGATTGTCATGTTTGCATTAGCATGCTGCCTCGCATCTTCCAGCCAACTCGCAAGATGGTTGAATGTCTCCCTCCTGTCGAAATTTTCAGTGACCAAGCAAGAAATGTTACGACAATTAATGGAGCATTACTCTCAAAATGATGGTACATTCTGAAAGCATTAATTAGCTACCTAGTGATGTCGTAGACAAGTAATGCACCAGCAGCACCTCTGTAATAGGATCTGGTGATTGATCTGAATGATTCTTGCCCAGCCTACAAATTGCAAGGTTTTTATATCGAATGTCGACAGTAAACCAGGAGAAACTAATCTCAAACTCACTGTGTCCCAAATTTGCAGCTTTATGGGCTTCTTGTCTATGTTTATCATCCTCGCTCCGAATTCAACCCCAATCGTCAAGTCATGCACAGGTTGGAAACGCTTGTCTGTGAACTGCAGAAGAAGACATGATTTGCCCACTCCTGTCGACACCAAGAAGATGGTTGATTATATGCCTTCAATTCCTCTACGCACGACAAACACGATTATAGAGATTCTTTTAAAAAGGAAAAAGTCCTCAGCTAATTAAAAAGTGCACTCTATTTCTCATGAGAACGACTAACATATGATCGTGGAGCTTCTGAATAATTGTCGAAGGGAAAAGGAGGAAAACCTCATCTTGGAACCTAATATCAGGCACCGTAAACAAAACGACAAGGGAAGATATAGCTAGTCTTGCACTTTCTCAATGCGTGCTTGGCCCCCCTCAAAAAAAAAAAAAAAAAAAAAAAAAAAAAAAATCCAAATTTGCATCGATAATTGTAATTCTAAATTTATAATCGCTAGGATAGGGATATCTATGGCAAACAAAAACTACATTTCGAATAAGATGTCAAGAATCGCAAGCCCCAGAAGAAACGGATCGACGACATTGCACGGCTTTCGCCGAAGTCGGGAGAGTACGTACCTGTGTCGCCGATGACGATGTACTTGAAAAGGAACGCATACGACATGGCGATTGGATCTCAAAGCTGCGCAACCCCGCCGCAGATTGAAAACCCTAACCTTTGGTTCCCTCTCCAGAGACCAAATTAAACGGATTGTCTCCTACAAAAATAAAAATAAAAAACGCTTTCTAATTAACGAACGAAAAGCTTGGAAATAATGGTCTCTCTTGATGATAATATGATTTTTAAAAATAGCGATCCAAGCGGAGATTGGCTGGAACAGCTAGCTAGCAATTCTCATTCATCAGATCGACTGAAACAGAACAATTGGCCTGCTGGTTCGCCTTAGTTCGATCAACTTTCGCTGGATCTCCAGCATTTGAGGGTGCAACGTGTGGCTCGGACGAACGAAAAAAACACACATAAAATTAAAACAGGGAAATTTCCAGCGCGAACTAAAATAATCAACAGATAACAAAGCTGATGCCAAAGATCCCTACAAACTTGTACTATGTGTCGCCTCGCAGAGGAGGCACAGCTCGTTGTAGGCTTTGCATGGTGCCACGTACAAGGCATGCATTCCCACGGAAGCCATCGTATATAATAGAAGACACTTCGGAGGCAGCCAAGTCGACATGTGTCTTCCCCGTCAATTTCCATTATTCTCATTTTTTTTTTATATTTAATGTTTAATCAGTGCAGGAAATGCACATGCAAAGATGCCTTCTCGGCATGTGATTCGCAACTGCATGCATGATTGGATGCAGAAAATACCGCCTACGATGTCTCTTTCTTCAGTAACATCGAGTGTGTGTGAATCTGGAGACTGGAAAGCTACCAACTTTCATTTTATTTTTTATTTTTATTTTTTTCATTTTAATATCTCTTGCTTCGCTAATTTTATTATCTGGGTTTTGTTTTTGATTAATTAAGTATTAAGGTCTAATTAACTGGATTTGGTCGTTGAGAGCGAGGATATCGTTGTTTGATAACATGAAACAGATGTTAAGTACTAGGTATCGTTTCAGTAAACAAATGTTTTCCAACCGACCAAAAGGTACACTCACCTCTATTATTGGAAATTGAGGTGGGGCCGCCCGTGGAGAAAGTGGGGAAGGTCGTTGGGCGGGTTAGGACGTCCGGGTCGGATTGAATTGTTAACATTATCTCTTTGCGGAGGAGGCGGAAGGCAATGTGAAGGAGTGCGACAAACCGGAGGTGAGTTTAAGAAGTGCCCGATGGTTGAGCAGCAAAGTTGGAGAAGCCTGCGAAGAAGATTGGAGAGGTAACCTTACCGCCACTGAATCTATAAAAGAGACCATTGGCTCTAGGCTTTTTAGCTGCTCCCCTTTCCTGGCTTGCGTCGGAACGAGTGTTTCGGAAGAGCAGAAGGAAGAAGAAATCGCTAGTCCGTCCATGCAGTGAGCTACTCCGATCTGTACTTTTTTTAGCTGCTTTCATGCTCTCTCTTCGACCAACCTTGAATCTTGGTAGATTGTGGAAAAGGTTGTTCTTTGTTGGATGAATTATTGGTCGGTTGATCTTATTTTCTTTCTTGTTTGAGGAATTTGATTGCTTTGGATCTACCTATTTTGTGTTGGATTTTTAGTAGCTGAACTGTTTCCAATTTTACTGCAACTTTTTCGATCGATCTATCGGTATAATCCTAATTAGGGTTTTTTCCACCTCCGAGATCCCAAATTTCTTTGGGATAGTACCTAATGCACGCTTGCTCCCTTGTCTCCAGATTGGACTCCCGGTGTTTTCTATTACTGTAATCCAAAAGCTTTCAGGGTGCGAATTGCGACCGTCAAATTCCCGAGTCCGACGGCGATGGGCCTTTCGAGCCTGCCGACCCCATCCGATAGCGTGCTCACTCTGGTGCTTGTCAACACCGCCTTCACCATCTCCTTCCTGAAGCAGCTTATCCGCTCCCTGATCCACCTCCTCCGCCTACGCGCGCCGCCTCCACTACCTTCGGATCACGCCACTGGGGATCTGGGTCAGGAGCCGCATAGCCTGACGGAGCGGTTCCGCACCTGGTGCAAGCCGGTCCGGTTCGGCTCCACCCTGGGGCGGAGGCGGGAGCGGACCGCCGACTGCCGCGTCTGCCTCGCCCGGTTCGAGCCGGACTCAGTGGTGAATCGTCTCCTCTGCGGCCACTTCTTCCACAAAACCTGCCTAGAGAAGTGGCTTGACTACCAGCACGCCACATGTCCCCTCTGCCGGAGTCCCGTCCTCCCCGGGGAGGAACCGGCCGTTTCCTGCTTCATCTCGACTTCTTCTTGGCCGTGGTTTTAGATCGTAGGACATGACGCCGGTCTCCGTGGATGATGCGGGTGTGTTTCTGTGTATGCAGCTACCCTCCTTCACAATAGTGTTGGCGTGGTGAATACTAGCTTTTGTTATCGGCTTCTTGTAGACATGGAATAGTACTATTCTGTACAGTTGCTATTATTAATCTAAATTTGTTTTCCCTCATGCTCTTCGCCTGCTTCTAATTTCCGAAAGCGCGAGCTTTTCTTCTTTGCCCGACAAGATTGGCTCTGATAGATCGAGCGGATTAACATGAACCAAATTTACATGGCACATGCCATGCAAATTTGTAGGGCGAACGACCAAAGCTGCCTAAGGTAGTTGGATGGATAAATCATAGAGTGTTGAGTCACATTTTCATTGTTTTCTCCGTCCAACAATTGACCTGTGTCTTTTGTTTTTGGTATTAGTGGCATGCTTGCATTACCATGACTCACACATTTGCTCAAGTACCTTGTCATCAATCATCATGAACCGTGACCTAGCATTTGCCTCCCCTCTGTATAGATCGTCACGTTCACGCATGGTGCATATGGTGCTAAGATTTACACGATAGCAACATCCAAGAAAACAACAAACTAAAGCAAGCTATAAAGTGCTGTAAGCCAAAAAAAAGGAGTCATCGGGTACATTGACTTCCTTGTATATTTTTATAGAATTGACTATTCTACAAAGCGATGTGATAGCCATTCCTTTGTTATCAGAGAGAAGTCATTTATAGATGTAATCAAGCACGCATCTAATTTCATTCGAAGGCTGGATATCATTGTAACAAATATCTAAATTTTCCTAATATTCAAAGGGGGAATGGATATCACTGAAACAGATGAAAATTATATCATTGTTTGAGCCCATGGCTTGTCCGGCGCAGCTCAACCAAGATACGGGCAAAGAGAAAGGGATTGTTCACCCAAGAAGATATTAATAAGATCGAATCTCACGAGAAGCGAGATTTAGAGCAGGTTAAACCCTTTTTCTACGTAGGCTAAAACAACTTATAAAAACAGCTAGGGCCTCAAGGAAGCAGGGCACTTGCTGAAAGAACGTGTAGGAGCTTACCATATGCTCCTTGCCTCGAGATTTTAAACTGCTGAGAAGCTCCAGCCAAGCATCCTGTTGTTTAGGCACCAACCATTGGAAATTTCAGTGTTCCGGGCCCTCCACAGGACGAACAGGGTGCGGAATCAGTTTTCTGTACTTCGCTTCGCACCCAATCCTTCAGACTTTAGCAGGGAATCAGTTGATAGATGATTAAAGCATCTAAGAATTAGCATCCACTTCCTCTTCAGTCTTCCCAGAAAATGTTCTGCGCTTGCACATTGGAAAATATATCTTCGCTGCTAATAGACGACCTCAACCTTACCAAGGAAAATGTTCTCCAGATCATCTTAAAAGATTGACATCGAAGCAGCAAGGACGACTTTAATAGGCTGTTATACTCCGAGCATTAATCTCTTCTAACTAAAGGTGGCACCGGACTCATGCCTAGCCTGAGCTGGTCTCAAATTCAATTCAAACCACTAAACCAGGGCCGAGCGAAGTGGGAACGACTTGGGTTTGTGCTCGATGTAGCTTAGTTGAGGAAAAAATAATGTATACAGGATTGAGTCATACATGTCACATGGACCCACAAGATCTCTCTTGGTATCCGTAGTCAACTTAACGCATCCAACAATTTTCAAATTTTAAATTCTTTGTTCCGTACTTAAACTGCCAATACTAAGAAATAAGGGAGCGAGATCAAGTAGTTAGCTAGCTCAGGTAATAGAATTGTCCAAAAAAAAAAATAAAGATCAATTTGAAGGATCGTAAAATTTTTCAAAATGTCTATTCTTTCACCGTGTCAATTCTTGGTTGAGTAAAAATATTCTTCATGATTTATTTTTTTTATAATGATTATGAAATCGATCGATAAAGATTGCGACCACACAACGGATTTCACCTTTATTGTCCCAAGGAGGCGCATCATGTGAGCCTTGACCCTGCAGCTCTGACAAATTACATTTGCCTCTACTTTTAGCTAGCTCAAAATGATACTAGGCAGCTGGTTTGTATTCACTGTACTGTATAAGAGATGAAATAAAAGCACCCTCCCTCCTTCCTCAGCTATGCCTTGTCAATCGACGCTATCTTTCTACGATTTATTTCCTCTCAAATTCGGTTAGATCGGGATGAAAGATTGATTATTTCAACCGTTTGCACAATAATTGCTATCGTACAATAAACTCTCCACCCCAGGAGACGCGAGTTCCTCGCAAGTAAACACTTCTGTTGAAGCATCTCCGTAAATGAATGTGAGAGCACTTAACAGTCCTATTGTCTTCCATCGGAAAAAGATTCACACTATTTATTATTCTTTTTACTAGAATTTGGAACTCCGACGTCTATGAAATGTCTCTGGCTGCATCTTTTGTCAGATAAACAACGAAGTTCAACTTGACATAAATTGCTAAAGTTGGTGTTGTGTAATAAACTTCCTAAACAAAAGTGCAGTCTTATAATGTCCTGACAAAAATTATTGTTAATCTGCTTGGGTAATATGGCTTGATAAAAAAAAACTCGACTTGGAGATGAAGGCGTAATCGTACTTCAGTCAATATGATCAAGACTTAAGCAAAGCTTGATTGACATGACCATGAGTTAGCTAACTCAGTTAATAAATACAAAGGAATTTATTCATAATGGATAAGAATCGGTTCCCAAAAATTTTATCATCCTGGATTATTGACCGACTCTCTTTTTTTGCATTTACTAATTGAGATCTTGATTTACCTCTATCGATAGAGACAACCAAAAAGGACCGGTAATATACGGTTCCACATTTTTTGTTGACATGACCATGACCTAAGTGACTTGGTTAACTTCATTAAGACCCTATTCAATATGACCAAACTTTGCCATATATCAAAGTATAAATGCAAAATGAAAACACGTTGATAAACCTGGAATGACTAATGATAAGGTACAATTATATTCACTGAAATGATAAGATTAGTTCAATCTAAAAGGGATAAACCTTTGAATCTTCCTAAATGTCACCGAGATATTATAACACCAAGTGACTATGAGAAGGCATGGTTGGCATGATTAAGACTAATATTGCAATACGATCGAGATTAAATTTCAACTTGGTTCAAATGGGCAAGCTTGCACACATGGTAAAATGCTAATATATAGAATAAATTGCCAGTGCCATTAGGGAACCAGGGAAACCTAAAATTATAATCCGGTGCACGAAACTCTCGTCATACGAGGTACCGGATAAGGAATTCATTATATACAGTCTTATCTTATTTTTTTACAAGAGGTTGTTTTTAGGAAACCTAGATGCTAAAAAATATAGAATCCATGACTAAGTAAAATTTATTATAACGGTGAGGCCACTCCAATGCAAAATGAAAAAGAGCTTTGAGCTGATTTGGCATCTGAGGGTCATGCTTTTTTATTTTTTTTTAATAAAATATTACGGTAGGAGCTTTGGACGTTGGAGATGCTCTTAAACCTTCCTAAATGTCACAATAACACTATGACACGGTCAACTGATAGAAAATAGGGCATATCCATTAATCCAATTACAAAAACATTTTTAAAACTCACAAAAAATGCTTCATGACAAACCATGTCAAGGTAAATAATAAATACCCTAAGACAGTGACTTTACATTGAGTTAGATTTTTTTTATAAAAAAAACATTGATAATCAAACAATATATTCTAGTGTTGTCTTTAAAAAGAGGACGACCTAAACACTCTATGGGAGGAGTAAAAGGATCACCAATCAGTCTTCTTCTGATGATTGTGATCGAATGAGGAAATTTTCATCATGTGTGATGGAGGAGAATTTGGTGATTGCTACTCCAATCCGTCTTGTTATTATGATTTTTATTTGCTATATTTTTTCTTTTCTGAAGCGATGCTATGGTCAATTTGATGAGTTCAAGTCAGCATTCATAAGCAGAAAGAAAGATCATCTAAAAATACTGCAAAACTTATAACTCGAAGAATCTAAATATCATTCTTTGTAGCTAATTAATCGATTTCTATTCTCTGATGCTAAATACTCTTTAGCCTCCTAAGGAGCTGCTGATATTAGAATCTTTTGTTTTTATGAATTCTTTATTAGCATCGAGGATAATTAAGCTCCAATTTTATTATAATAATAATAAAAAAAATCAACACCCCTTTGTTGCTCTCTGGGATTCGCAAATCACGCATAAGGTGTCTCCACGGGGATGACGTGGTGGCTAACGCATGACGGTACTTGTAGATTTAGTATAGATCGATTCTGGAAAAGGTCTAAAGTTCTTTTCTGAATTCAGATGACCTCTATATATCTTGACCACCACGTCAAGACCCATAAGACTTGTCATAATTTACCTCCCTCATAATGATCGTGAGGCAGGCCGATGGAGGTTAGATTGACAATTCCAACTTTTTATAGGCAAACCACGCATAAGGCATCGCACGTTGATCCAAATCCATTAGACTAAACATGTTTCAGCATTTCCAGTAGATCCATCGGCCAACAATTGTTTGTTGTCCGTCCATGACATTACCTTCCTCCCATGATAATGGCGTAGCTCACTGTTAGAGTTGGGAGTGGAGAATTGAGACAAAGCTGAACTTTTTGTAGGCGGATGGACATTCTAAAGCTGAATTAAAAGGAAACCTTGAGGAAGGGAGGAGAACTGCTCCTGCATCGGGAAAATTCACAAGAGCACGAGAAGGGGACGCCGAGAAGGGGACGCCGAGAGATGCGTTGACGTTATATCTTCGATGCTCAAATCAAGGATATATAGAAAGAAAAATGGAGAAGTGCAGTGAACCAGTAGCGTGAAAAGAAGTAGTAAAAATAACAAAAATCCCGCAAGTCCTCCTTTTATTACCTTTATATAGAAACGGTAGTTATGATATTCTAACTACGACGTGATGATTAAGAAATGATAATGACGGTCATATCTTCGTTAATATTATGGAAAATGAGAGACATAACTCCATAAATAAAAAGCAATAATCATGTGGTGTATGAAAGAACCATTAACACGATGAGTGTTGCGGAGTATATTTTCTCGGAGACCGCACAGATATACTTAACACATGTCAGCGAGATAAATCAGAGTTGTCATATCATGCCGAGGCATCCGATGGAGAGATAGTCTGTCGAAGCATCCGATGGAGAGATAGTCTGCCGAGACATCCGATGGAGAGATAATCTGCCGAGGCATCCGAGAGAAAAATAGTCTGCCGAGATATTCGATAGAGAGATAGTCTGTCGAGATATCTGATGGAGAAATAGTCTGTTGAGATGTCCGATGGAGAGATAGTCTGTCAATGGAGAGATAGTCTGTCGAGACATCCGATGAAGAAATAGCCTGTCAAAACATCCGATGAAGAGATAGTCTACGAAACTCAAGTATCGGACTAGGATGGACCGCTAAACCGAGACATTATATGTCCTGCGAAGATTTAAACTGACTGGGTCTCCTTTGAATCAGGCCTGTGAGTTGCATCGTTGACTTGATTCGACCAACTGATTAACATCCGAAGGTCGGGCGTCTTTTATCCCCACATCACTCACCATCCTCTGCGTTCGGCGCGGCGAGTCGCCGTCCACATTAACCTATTCGACTGGTCCACAATTAATATACTAAATGGGCGGTTTCCACTGAAGAAGCCCATCCCTATCTTTTCCTCCACAACTCCCAACCACTTTTTATCTACCTACCTTACTTTGGGATTCAATCACACTCCACTAATCCAAGACCGAATAGTTGACTTATCGCACATGACAATTTTTATTCTGGACAAAAGTTAAAAAAAAAAAAAACGAAGGGTAAATTCTTCTAATAATAATATATATTAATTTTCGTTGAAATAATCAAGATCTAAATTATTATTAGACCAAATACTTTTAAAGAGATTAAAATGCAAGAAAAAATATTAGTTATTACTTTTTCAATTACGGGAAAGCCACGTTAACAAACATACGTGTTAAAAAGCCCATAACACGACAATTAAGGTTAGGGAAAGGAAAGATGCTTACTTGGACGGTGGGATTGGGTTAAGGGAGATAAAGACTAGAGAGTGGGATCGCCGTCCATCCAATCGCTGTGATTCCAGTAGGCCGCGGGATATGCGGCGGGGGCGAGATCGTAGAGTTGGGATCGAAAGTGCCGCCGGACAAGACTACCGCACCGCCTCGCGGCGTCGGATCCGCCGGGACCGTCTGATCTTCGAACGCTGCCGGCCTCGTCGACTCTGACGCCGCCTGCGCCTCGTCCATCGGCGGATCCGAGAAGCCGAACCCCCTCGCCGGCGGATTCGGAAAGATTTCGGGCGGAGGGCAAGGGGGGAATCGGAACGGGCAAAGGAGGGAAGCCGTCGCGGAGCTTTCCTTGCTTAAATCGGAGGGGACGGAAACGGGGCGCCGGAGGCGATCGCTGTGGCTCTCCGACGGATCATCGCTGGCAGAAGGCTGGAAGTGGGGTTTGGAAGAGGAGGAGGAGGAGGACGCGCGTTTGGACTTGCGACATCCGCCTCCGACGGGGACGTTACGGAGCACCCCGCCCTTGGTCCAGTGGCGGCGGCAGGACTTGCAGTAGTGGTGAGGTTGCGCGAGGTTGTATACTTGTAATTGTTGTAGTAGCAGAACTTGGTGTCGGTCGACTCGCAACGGGGCAGTTCGCCTTCTGCAGACGCTGCGCCGCCACCCACCCTCCTCCGAACACGCGGCCGGCTAGGGGTCCGAACTCCTGCATTCCGCCGGAAACCAAAACGACGAAATCTCCAAGAAGATTCCAGAACCTTCCACAGGGAAGAGACAATCCGCGTGTGGGTAGTAAGGCTCGTTTTGTTTCTCTGGCCACTTGGGGATGCCCGCCGTTTATATGCAACAACAGCAGCAGAAGCAGGAGTGATAATTATTGGTCGGCCTACAGAAGCCTTCACCGGTTCTCTCTCTCTCTCTGCTTTTTTATAACAAATTTTAATTCTCATCTACATAACACACAATCTCAGACTGTGAATTGATTCATGAAAGGGATGGCTAGTAGAATTGTATCAACAGATTAATTTTCGAATATCATAAAAATTTTAAAATATTTGTCTTTTAACATATTAATTTTTGACTGGACAATATATTTTCTATAATCTATCTCTTTTAAATCAGTTGACTTCCACCGACAAAATTTGTACTAAAGATCAATCATCCGTATTCATGAAAATATTTGTCCTTTTTTATATCATTATTTACTTCTCTTTTAGGTCGATATTACCTTTTAAAAATCCATCATTTTTATCAAAAATTTAAATATATGTTGCTAATAAAAAATGAAAGCTAATCGTTCATGCGCATAAAAAGAGCGATGCATTGCCATTTGCCAGTCGGAGGGTTGTATGTTCATTTAGTCTAATTCAATTTTTTGTTTGCCTAATTCATCATTCATTAATTAAATCGCACTGGCACATACACTAAGCAAGTCATCGATGATCATGGAAGAAGCCTAAACATCAACTTAAAAACATGGCAACTTGTTTTAATTATTTCCTTTATAAGGTATAAACAAGAGGCCAAGCTCATTAACTCACGAAACATGTATATTATATTATGACGATGGTATTTTTCTTTTCTTTTCTTTTTTGTATATTGAATCACACTTTTATGGATTGGGCTGTTGGAGAGTTGGCCTTGAAACTTGTTGCGGTGGGCAGGCCCGCTGGACATGTGCGCTTCTATAAATTATAGGGAAAACTAGTAATTTGGTAGTAATTAAAGGTATTCTTTTTTTTTTTTAAAAAAAGTGTTTTTAAATAAAATAAAATAAATCATTTTTCTACTGGAAATTAAAACAAGGGAAGTGTTTTCTATTAAAAATAAAATTATTTAGCCTACTCCTTGGTATAATAAAATTGTGTGCAATCACATGGAAGGAAGTGATAAGTTAATACTCCTCTAAAGGAGGCCTATGATATATCAATCATGAAGTAAACCCTTTGAAAATTTAATAATAAGAAAATTTAAATCTCTTAACCAACACCATATATTCAAAGGGATTCACATTCTTTTTGAATTTTTTTTATTACTTGTTGCCTGTCGAGACAGAGATAAGGAGGTGTCCGATGACGAACGAGACAAAGGACCGATGACTCGGACAGAAGGATGACTGACACAGAGAGAAAGCTGAGCTGGCAGGGACGGTGTCTCAACTTTGAGCCGAGCCGAATGACGTGAAGAGGTCGAATGACATGTCCTGCAAGACAGAAGCGATTAAAGGCGCCTAGAGAGATCTCGGCGAGGCCCTTCCGATGCTCAAGACAAGAATTAGTAGGAAAAAGTGGTGAAAACAATAGAGAGAGTTATTGAAAGTGCGAACCCCTGGTCTCCTCCTCCAGGAGGTTATATATAGGAAAGAATCCTCTTGCTAAATACTATGGGCGGTATGACTTCATGATGTATTTACATCTGCTCCAAGGAGTAATAGGAGTCATTACCCTCATAAATATCGCAGGCGCATGGACTGTAATTAATACTCATCATGTGGTTGATGGGAGACAACTCCTCATTAATGTGGTGGACAGGTTTATGAAAACCAGTATAGGTCTCTGTTCCCTGGTCGAAGGGAAATGTTGATAAGGACTGTCTCGCTGGCCATATGAACAGGAATACCCGCCACGTCCTCTGACTAGATAAGATAGATCGTGCCTTGGGAAGTCATACATCCACAATAGTATGCAACTGTCGAGATGCGTAATAATAGCCGAGACGCGAGGCGTCTGAAATATGATACGGCCGAGACGTGAGGCATCTGAAACATGATACGGCCGAGATGGCCTCCTCATACAACTCGGATGTATCAGACTGTTAGGTTTACTTCCTTCCATGGAGTAGTGATGCAATGAGTTGCGGTATTGGTTGTTGTTTGTTATATGTCTAGTTATAGATTAGTTTTTTCTGATATCATAGGCATCCCTCCTCAAGTCTAGTCAAAGGATAGATGTAGCCTGACTGATTGGACGGGTCTTATTGTGTCATGATTTCCCTCCTTCAACTTAATGAGGTATGGGAGATGGCACCCCGAATGTGTTCCTCGGGAACGGCGAAGATCTCGCTTTTAGAGATGGCCTATTAATGCGAAGATATGATATGATTGTCTTTCTTCCCTAGGGTTCCCTCCACCATGCCACGTGTTTATAGGATCCCGAGGAAAGGTCCTCGAGAGATGAACCAACACGAGTCATCTATAAGTGCCTTTTAAAACCTACGTTTCGCAATCTTACGTGCGACGTCTCCAACCCTTTCTTCTTCAGTGGGTCTTCCTCTCTCTCCCTTTCCGACGAGTTCTCTGTTCTTGTAAGTTCTCCTTCTTTATCCTCCTTTTTGTTTTCCGGTGGTCGGAACCACTGATATGTGATTCCTTAGGACTTGCATCGTCGTCACCCCTAAGGTGCGCCGTGAAATTAGGTCTACCTTCCACATTTTCCCCTCGTATAGGCTTAGAGCTCCTCAATTAGACCAGCACTGTAACGACCGGGCCTCTGTTGGCGGAATTCGGTGACCCCTATTGGTCGGCATCATCGCCCCTGTTGGCGGTCGGTGACCCCTAGTCGTTACTCACTGTGGGTTTTTACCTTCCCCAGGATTCGAACTCTAGACCTCCAGACTAAGTACTAAAGTTTATGAATCCTGGTAAATTCTATTGTAACGACCGGGCCCCTATTGGCGGAAATTCGGTGACCCCTATTGGTCGACGACCGTCGCCCCTGTTGGCCCGTCATTATTCTATTGTAACGACCGTCGCCCCTGTTGGCCCGTCGTTACTCACCTGGACTTCCCACCCCTGGAAGTGGGTTTTTGTCTTCCCCAGGATTCGAACTTTAAACGGACTCCGTACGAGACTTTTACGAGGATAAAATAAATAGGCTTTAGAGGGGTCTATTTAAAGGGGATAAATACGCGATGGAAAACCCTAAGTTTCTATTTTTCTATTTCTTTTTTATTTCTTTTCCCCCGCCGCGACATTCCTTCGGCAGTTCCTCACGTGCGACTCGCCGACGCCAACCCTCTTCTTCGCCGACGACCCCCGTCTGTCCTTCGCCGCCCGACGCCCTCTCCTCTGGCGCGAGCACCTCGCCGTCGATAGCGTCGTGCGCGCCGGCCGCCGCGGCCACAGAGCAGCCCGACGCTAGCGCCCTCTTCCCTTCGCCGGCGTCGTTCTCCTCACTTCGGACCGCTGCCCGACGGCTGTCCCTCCGCAAGCGCCGACAACTGCTGGCCTTCCGCCGCCGTGAGCCCCTTTGCATCGCCGGTGATCGTGGAATCTAGGTCAAAATTTGGGGATTTCTGCCGGTGACGTTTCCAACGGCTGGTAAGCTGATCAAACTTTCCTTTTTCTTGTGGTTGATTTCTGATTTCCTGTAATCGTGGTTGGGTGGAGTTTGTTCGGTTGTGGAGGAGTGACGAGGTGTTGTGATGGCTGTGCGTGTCTGTGTGGGAGCTGGAAAGGAGTTTGGAGTGTTCTGTCACGCCCCGAGGGAGTCCCCGCCAGACGACAATCCGACAGCATCTCCCCTGTACGGGTGACAATACCAATTTTTATACAAAGCCTACACGGCCACTATACATCGGTCAACACGACCGGAATCCAAACATCACATGCAGGTAATCAAATAGGCCTCAGGCCAACAAATCAAGGTAAATATAAGTCTACACTAACTAGACTTACCTCTTCTGCCATCTGAGCAGGAATAACCCAACCAAAACCAACCGGAATAAAATCCGAATAAAGGTCTACAAGGACACCACAAATCCACGAGTACATAACCAAAACATCAGGACCTAAACATCTCTTCTATACAAGATCCAAAACCATAAGACCAATAAAAACCTATCCACTTCGACGAGGGGGATTGGCAACTGGACTCTCCCCGACCTCATCTCAAATAAAAATAAATCAACGGGTGAGTTCAAAGAACTCTGCGGGTATAGTAGATATGCAAAGTAAGGTATAGCTAACAATAAAAATATCATGATGATCTCACATAATAGGGTATCTGAATAAGAAATACAAAATGATCAGATTTACTCAATCTCTACCGATATAGGAGCATGTGCACGACTAGAAGTAATAAAGTCCTCGATCATATATAAACATGTATCTGTATGCATGACAATCATATGCACATCCAAGGCATCAATAAAAATCAGCCAAACCACATGATAAATGCAATCTATGCAAAGTGCATGCCGTGCGATGACATGGTCACCCCGACACAGTCTAGCCACACGCAATCGTGAAGCCGAGTGGGTAGGGCTATGACAACTGTGCACTCTGCCATCACTGCTCCTGAGTGACCGAGTGGACAGGATGCTGTCGGAGTACACCTATCCTCCTGCCCCAAACATAGTGGGGGAGCTAAGCTCTCATCTCCGGTGTCATGACTGGAGGAGGGATCCTCGCCCGCTACCACGCCTGCTGCTACCCATGGCGGTCGTCCAATGAGCTCGACAGAGCAATCGCACACACCTCCTCGATGTACCACTAACCCATGAGTGGCGGTGTGTGCGAGCCATGTATCGTCATGCTCAACAATAATGGAACCGCACCAAAGATGCAATCATGCGAAAATGGTGCATGATACTAAAGCATGTAAATCCTACTCAAAATACCTATCCAAATGATATGTACAACCAATATATACATATCCCTAATCCATGTACTATGATCCATATCAAACAGGTAAATATAATCATATCCTAACACATGCATGTATCTAGTAGGCACCAAAAGCATACTAGGCATATAAACATGAAAAGTTATTGTAAGCTATCCTAACTAGCATATCAATTTGACTTAATCTAAAAGTTAAGTCAAAATACCCGCCTGAATATATATCCGCAAAAAGAACCAAATCGTCACGACTGGGGACCTGCCTCGTGACCGAAACCTGCATATAGCATAACTATAGTCAAGCACAAAAATGCAATTTACCGATAAATCGAATACTAAATCGATTTCCTTCATAACCCAATTAACCCAAATGCTAAATAAAAATCTCGGTCAACTAGATTGATCTAGTTATCCCATTAACCTAAACAATTCCTCACATCAATCCCTATAGACCATTAAACCAATTAACAACCTATAATCTACCAATTTACAGCCAAAAAGAGAGGAGATATACCAAGCTTACCCAGCTCGGCCCAACACCAATCTGTCGGCAAGGTTGCTGTGCAGAAATCCCTTCTCACTCAGCCAAAACACAAAGTTCTGATCCTCCAACCGAAACCCACGAGCTAGCCATCCTCTGTCCAACCTACTCAATCGTCAACTCGCCATACAGCCATATGAACTCAACAACGCACCCTGCTCCAATCCATACCAATTACACTGAACAGAAAAGAAAGAGGGGAAATCAAGACATATACCCGAAATTGGAGTTTTTGCCGACTTCACTTCCCTTCCCTTGCTGCTGTTGAGATCACAATCAGAGGCTGACGACGAATCAAACTCGACGAGATGAGGGTGATCCGCTCGATCGGGGAAAACAGAAGGAATCGGTAACTTCATCACTGAGCACGGAAAAGCCTCGGCCAGGATCTTGGTGGCCTCTTGTACCTTTCCCCGATCGATCGTGGCGGCATAGAAAGCCGCCGAGGGACTAGCAGCGTCGAATGCAGCGATGGCGGATCCACAGCGTCAGCTTCTTCGTCAATGAGGCCCGGTGGCAGTGTGCGAGATCCGGCAACAACAAAGGCCTCGAGCCGCGAGACCCCGCGCCCTCCAACCTGACGACCAGTTCCTTCCAAGGCGGCGGTCGCGTGGGCAGCGAGTAAAGGCGCCGACGACGCTGGGGTGGCGACGTGTGCGACGCGAGCAAGCAACGGCGGCGGCGGGATTTCGCGTGGAGAAACCGGCATAAGCGACGCACGGGGAAGAAGACGGCGTCGACGAAAAAAAAAACGAGAAAACAAGGATCGGGAGAAAATAGGATATTCCGGAGCCCTAACCTAGGTTTCCTTTATATATTATAGGTTAATGAAACCTATTAACCTCTCATTAATCAATATTCCCTATTAAATCTTTCCGCAATCCATTATTATATAAATTCCATTTAATTCTAGAAAAATCTAAAAAAACATATTCGGAAAAAATTTCGACAGATATATTTTTTTTTTTCGATATCTTACATGTTCTGTTCACGACTGTAAGGGCTGTAAATAGTTGTGAGTCGGAGTTATGATCAGTGTTTGGAGGTTACTGTCGAGGGAGTCGGTTGTGGAGTTCTCGACCCGTAGTGGGCTGCGAGTTGGGGGTATCGGCTATCGATGGAATTCCTAGGGAGGGTGAGCTTGATTGGTCGATTTTGGGATGATTCGGGTGTTATTCGGTTGATTGGTATGATATTTGGAGGATTAGGAATTAATTGGGTTATGAAGGAAATCGATTAATTATTCGATTTGTCGTTGAATTGTATATTTTGTGCTTGACTATAATTACGCTATATGCAGGTTTCGGTCACGAGGTAGGTTCCCAGTCATGACGATTTGGTTCTTATTCTTGCGGATATATATTCAGGCGGGTATTTTGACTTATCTTTTAGATATAGTCAAGTTGATATGTTAGTTAGGATATCTTTCAATAATTTTCATGCTTATATGCCTAGTATGTTTTTGTGCCTATTGATACATGCATTGGATAGGATATGATTTCTATCTTCCCTGATTTATTTGGATCATTGTTCCTTGGATCATAGATACGCACTTATTGACTGTGCGTATTATTCGGATAGATATTTTTGGTAGGATTTACATGCTTTAGTATCATGCACCATTTTTGCATGATTGCATGCTGGCTGGACGGGGTTCCATTATTGTTGAGCCCGCAGCCGACATTCATGGTTCGCTGCCACCGCCACTCATGGGTTAGTGGTATATCGAGGGTGTGTGCGATTGCTCTGTTCGACACTCGTCCGCCACGGTAGCGACGCGCGCGTAGTAGCGGGTAGGATCCCTCCTCCGTCTATGACACCGGAGATGAGAGCTTAGCTCCCCACTATGTTTGAGGCGGGAGGATAGGTGTACTCGACAAGATCCTCGCCCACTCTGGCCACGAGCAAATGACAGAGTGCACAGTTGTCATAGCCCTACCCACTCGGCTTCACCATCGCGTGTGAGGCGGTTGACTGGCATCAGGGGTGACCATGTCATATGCACGGCATGCATTTTTGCATGGATTGCATTGTATTGTGTTTGTTGCATTTTATTGATGCCTTGGATGTTGCATATGATTGCTATGCATACAGGATTCATATTCATTTATGGTGATGACTTTATCCCTTATAGTAGGGCACATGCTCCTATATCAGAGTAGGAGATTCAGGTGAGTACAGTCATTTTGCATTTATTTCTTGCTTACCATATATATGAGACTGTACTGGCATGATTAGTATTGTTAACTATTTCTTGCTATTCATATCGACTAATATCCGCTAAGTTCTTTGAACTTACCCCGTAGTTTTATTTTTATTTCAGGATGAAGCTGTCAGGAGAGCCCAGTTGCCATATCTCCCCCCCCCCTCGTAGTGACAGTTTCTTAGTTGTTTGAGTTATGGTTTGAATTTTGTATAGAAGATATGTTTAGGCTTGGAAATGGATTTATGTACTCGTGGATTTTTTTGGGGTTCTTGTGGACCATTGGTCGGATCTTATTTTGATTGGTTTGGTTGGGTATGCCTGCTCAGATGGCAGAAGGGGTAAGTCTAGTTAGTGTAGACTTTTGTTTACCTAGATTTGTTGGCCTGAGGCCTTATTATTATCTGTGTGTGTTGTTTGGATTCCGGTCGTGTTGACCGATGTATAGTGGCCATGTAGGTCTTGTATTAAAAATTGGTATTGTCACCCGTACAGGGGAGATGCTGCCAGATTTTCGTCTGGCAGAGACTCTCTCGGGGCTTGACAATTTATTAATAAAAAATTTGGTCCCCAAATTTCCTACTCAGATGCACAACGAGTAAGAAATACCCCAAGTACTGAAAATATACCTTGCGTACCTCAAGTAAACAAGTGGGGGTATTGAGCTCTGATCTTTTCCTCGAGCTCCCAAGTAGCCTCCTCACAAGGTGGTGACTCCACCGACCTCGACATAAGTCGCACAACCTTGTTCCGAACCGCTGCTCCTTGAAATCCAAAACTGCATCAAACCTCTCAGATAAGTAGCATCAGGTTGAATGGAACCTGATACATCTGATAGAATATGTGTAGAATCTGGCACATACTTCCTCAGCATAGACACATGGAACACATCATGTATACTCGTCAAAGATGGGGGTAGCGCTAGACGATAAGCAATCGCCCGATCCTCTCCAAAATCTCAAACGACCGATATATCTAGGAGCTAGCTTACCTGAGTTCAAACCTCTTCACCCCTTTCGTGGTGAAACTCGCAGAATACATGATCACCAATAGAGAACTCCAAAGGTCTCCGCTCACGACCGCTTAACTCTTCGGCGATCTCGCGCCTGCATCCTACACGTCGATAGTACGGACCAACTTTGCCTCATGCTGAGCTCTCTGGGGTCCTAGCAACTGGGCCTCCCAGTTGGCCCTGAAATCCATAACACATGATCTCAACAAGTCCTCTAGTGTTCCATCTATCTGCGGATGGAATGCAGTATTAATACGAAGCTGCGTGCCTAAGGCCTGCTGCAAACTCTGCCAGTACCGAGACATGAATCGAGGATCTCTATCTGATATAATGTTCAAAGGAACCCCATGCAATCTGATGATATCCCGACAATATAACCCCATCTACCGATTCAAGGAGTCGGTCTTCCGAATCGCTAAGAAGTGCGCGGATTTGGTTAGTCGGTCAACGACTACCCAAATCGCATCATGGCCTTGATGTGTTCTAGGCAAACCCACCACAAAATCCATAATGATATGCTTCCACTTCCATTCTGGAATCGGAATTTCCTGAAGCATCTGTTCCTTAAACTAATGCAACTCCGGAAACCATTATCCTCCTCGGAGTCAGAGACGATAGTCCATCTATCATCCTAAATCCACTCCACCACACTCTGTAAGTGCATAGGAGACTATTGCGACCAAACTTCCTTGTTACAACTGTTCGTGTTTCAGCTACTCTATAGTAGTTATCCAAGAGCCAAAAAACTCCATGAGCATTTCTGCTCCTTACCTCTACAAAACCACATAATCACTGTTAAGTCCATGTCATATATATGATGACTTATCTCGCAGTCCTTTATCTGCCTTATGCTTAGGATACGTCTTATTCAATAGCATTGGAATCGCTACGATCCCCGAAATGATGTATCCATGTACACCACTCTTCCATCCATACCAGAATGATTAATCAACACCGGCGTAAAAGTCAACCATTGTCTGAGCCCTGAAATTAGTTTCACAAGCTTCAGACCAAATAAATACCATCACCTTCCTGATCCAACCAGTTAGCGATGTAGTACCGCTAGAGCATCCTATCCATATCTATGGTAATAATCAAATCAATACCAGAAAAACCACCATCTACGGTGGCCGAGTGCGCAACTCCTACTACCACCATCAACAGTGGCCAAGTTACGCAACTCCAACGACCACAACTAATCCAATCGTGTCCAGAATACACGAGTTCCCAAATCCCTAGACGACTAAGTCGTCAATAAGTCTAATAAGATAATCAAAAGCTCAAACAATTCATACCAAGTATGAAATTGTCATCGCTACACACATGTATTCTCTTTACTCTAAGCTGATGATATAAAAATCATCACAATGACAATGATAATTGTAGGACACCATGTCACTACAATATCATCACACCAGTCACCAATCAATCCTAGAGTATATATAGGTATCCTATAGCTGATCTAAATAGATCATATATATCCACAATGAAGGATATTCATTTCCTTCCACAACTATGATTCTATCATCGATAATCGATGCATAACCTCAAAGGTTCATCTCTTTAACAAAGAGTTCCGGATCTTTTCTCGAAGAAATTCGGGACGAGATAAATGTCCGCCCAATACCTCCTATAATAAGGTAAAACGATCTTTCATCGCCTTAACCAAAGGTACGCATACACACCTTATCCATAACCAAATCACTAATAGTAGGGACTGATATTTTCTGAGGGTTTACTCCTTGACCTTCAAATGGATGACTAGCAGGCCATATTCCTAGCTTCCTAATTCGACATCAGTCGACATCTCTAAAGAACTGCACTCTAAAATCATCATAAGATTACTCAAGATCAATACGTCGTCGAACTTGTCCACGCCCATGAGTAGGGGCAATTTCACTAAGTCAATAGTTTTCCTAGCCACAAAAGTACCGTAACTACTAAAGACAATACTTTTCCTATAGCTCAGAGATATCCTTCAGATTGCTTGGTCCCAAAACACGAGCTCTCCCAAAAATCCAAGGAAAATAAAATCTCAAAACATCAAACCACAAACCAAAACCATAACCAATAAAATTGTCACGCCCTCAGTATATCCACATCCAAATGACGGAGGAACCCCTTAGTGACAATATTCCGAAATACAAGGACCAAATCTGGTAAAAACCTCAAAATAATTATAGTATTTTATTAACTGCATGCATGCACGACTAAACATATATCACTTAAAGTAAAATAGTTTTATGACACCAAATCAAACTGCGACCAAAAATCCAAAGTGCATAATCAAAATGCAACACCGATAAAGTAAACAAAGCGGCATCCCGACGATGCAGGGAGACAAGCATGGCAAAGAACTCTCTGAGCGACACCAAGGTAGGTCAACAGGACACGTCCTCCATCAGTTAATCTAAAGGATAAATGAGGAGAGGGTGAGTACAACCACTCTGTGGATGTATAGACAATAGTGCATATTCATAATGCACATAATGGAAGTCACGGGAACAAGCTAGAGTAACCCAACCCTCAGAGTATCAATATCACCGAACTAACTGATTAGCGATAATAAATATACCTGCAACATACACAACCACTGCAACAAGCAGTGCACCTCCAGATACCACGACAAAGCCTCGTGGCTCTCGAGGTAATACAAAGGGAACTATCTATGAACTACCGCGAACGTAACTCATGGGTCGACAATCAATATGCTTAGCATTGTCTACGCGCAACTACATGCTACCACGAATGAGACTCGTGGATAGACAGACAGTATATATATATCTAATTATTGACTGCACGCATAGCATGCTACCACTAATAGTCGCACGCAACATGATTATCCTAGGTTGTTAAACCTAGGGTTATCTAATACATCGAGCATAGAACGTCTATCAACGTCCACAAAGATCATCGATCTATAATTAAGCCCATTGAGGCGGTCAAGTGAGGGTTTCAACACCTCTAATACCAAATGTTTACCAAAGTCGGTAAAGATTATCGACTTATAAATAAATAAGTCGAGATTGTTAATTCTAGGGTTCCAACCCTTCCAACATGCTCGGTTATCAAGGTCGATAAAAATCATAAGTCCCCTAATAATCACGTCGAGACGATTAATCATAGGTTTTTGTCCCAACTAACAGAAACCGCCTATTAAGGCCAATAAGAACAACAAATCGCCCGACAAGAGGGTTAAGCCTAAATTATATCATTCTACCAGTTCAATCCTGCATGCTACAACATGCTTCCACAAACAGATCTCGTGGGTACTTAACCTGTAAAGTAGCTATCTAGCTACAGGCGTCATACAAATCCGATTATCACCAACTCTGAATGAATAACGCAAGAGTATAACCTTACAGTAAACTATCTCAACCATGTATGGGGGACATGATTGACCACAATATACAAAGCACCTACCTATAGAGAGACTCTACCGCAGACTCTCTCTCAACCACGAATGGGAGATATAGTAAGGATTAATCGCATCCTTATCATACAAACTCTACTAGTCCGATCACCATATCACTGAAACAGTAAATGGATAAACCTATACCAATATGCACATCCGGGTTATTACACCTAGGGTTTCCACACCTAGGGTTCTACTAATATTGTTTCATTTCTAAGATCTACTCCTACCGAATAACCTTATCTAAGTTATTCTATCTCTACTGGTCTTAATTATGGTGTCCACCGCAAAAACACAGAATCATATAAACATATAACAAGCTGTCTTATAAACGACAGCATAGTCCTACTAATGGGAATCAATGGTTGAAATTAATTAGGGTATAACCAAAGGGTCATGCCAGATCAAAGTCACGACAATACTAAATAAAGCATCAGATGTCTATATATACCCTAAACTACGTAAGCAATGTTATCATGTCCTCATGCACTAGGATCTAGAAAGTCAAAGAACCTATATATATACCTTCTACAAATTTATCCATCTTATTCATATTATTCAACTAGTCTAATAATCCTAATACTAGTCAAATCCTAAGTGGTAAACATCTACCAATAATATCTAATCATTTTTATCACAATGATAATAAGCTACGTATAGCAATAATAGAAATTTATAACCAAATGCTATCTATAAACCAGCAACCTAAAAATCTAACAGTCCAATAGATATCAGGTTAAAACAATACTAGACAAAACATGATATCACCGCATAACCAATATAAATATGTACTAAATCTAGAAAAATTTCTAGAATGTATTTACCTGTTAGCTGTCTGGAGATGTCTTGTCGCCGCTAAATCTCCCATATTGACCTCGTCAATAATACCTCGAATTTCCGAAACATAAAAATCGTCGGAAATCCGTACAACTCCGAAAATACCCAGTTAACCTACCAAACTTGGCGAACTCCATAAACCCAAAGACCCTAAGGAACTCGAAAACCTACGCTCTGATACCAAATAAATTGTCAAGCCCCGAGAGAGTCTCTGTCAGACAAAAATCCGACAGCATCTCCTCTGTACGGGTGACAATACCAATTTTTAATACAAGGCCTATATGGCCACTATACATCGGTCAACATGACCGGAATCCAAACAACACACGCAGATAATAATAAGGCCTCAGGCCAACAAATCTAGGTAAACAAAAGTCTACACTAACTAGACTTACCCCTTCTGCCATCTGAGCAGACATACCCAACCAAACCAATCAAAATAAGATCCGACCAATGGTCCACAAGAACCCTAAAAAAATCCACGAGTACATAAATCCATTTCCAAGCCTAAACATATCTTCTATACAAAATTCAAACCATAACTCAAACAACTAAGAAACTGTCACTACGAGGGGGGGAGATATGACAACTGGACTCTCCTGACAGCTTCATCCTGAAATAAAAATAAAACCACGGAGTAAGTTTAAAGAACTTAGCGGATATTAGTCGATATGAATAGCAAGAAATAGCTAACAATACTAATCATGCCAGTACAGTCTCATATATATGGTAAGCAAGAAATAAATGCAAAATGACTGTACTCACCTGAATCTCATACTCTGATATAGGAGCATGTGTCCTACTATAAGAGATAAAGTCATCACCATAAATGAATATGAATCATGTATGCATAGCAATCATATGCAACATCCAAGGCATCAATAAAATGCAACAAACACAATACAATGCGATCCATGCAAAAATGCATGCCGTGCATATGACATGGTCACCGCTGACGCCAGTCAGCCGCCTCACACGCGATGGTGAAGCCGAGTGGGTAGGGCTATGATAATCAGGCACTCGCCATCATCGCTTCGAGTGACCGAGTGGACGGGGATCTGTCGAGTACACCTATCCTCCCGTCCCAAACATAGTGGGGAGCTAAGCTCTCATCTCCTGTCATAGACAGGAGGAGGGATCCTCGCCGCTACCGCCTCGCTGCTACCCATGAGCGGACCAGCGGAGCCTGACAGAGCAACTGCACACACCCTCCTGATGTACCACTAACCCATGAGTGACAGTGTGTGCAGGTCATGTAACTGGCTGCGGGCTCAACAATAATGGAACCTCGTCCAGCCAGCATGCAATCATGCAAAAATGGTGCATGATACTAAAGCATGTAATCCTACCAAAAATACCTATCCGAATAATACGCACAGTCAATAAGTGCGTATCTATGATCCAAGGAACAATGATCCAAATAAATCAGGGAAGATAGAAATCATATCATATCCAATGCATGTATCAATAGACACAAAAACATACTAGGCATATAAGCATGAAAATTATTGAAAGATATTCTAACTAACATATCAACTTGACTATATCTAAAAGATAAGTCAAAATACCCGTCTGAATATATATCCGCAAGAATAAGAACCAAATCGTCACGACTGAGAACCTGCCTTGTGACCGAAACCTGCATATAGCGTAATTATAGTCAAGCACAAAATATACAATTCAACGACAAATCGAATAATTAATCGATTTCCTTCATAACCCAATTAATTCCTAATCCTCCAAATATCATACCAATCAACCGAATAACACTCAGGATCACTTGGTTACCAGGATTCATAAACTTTAGTACTTAGCCTGGAGGTCTAGAGTTCGAATCCTGGGGAAGGCAAAAACCCACTTCCAGGGGTGGGAAGTCCAGGTGAGTAACGACGGACCAACAGGGGCGACAGTCGTTGACCAATAGGGGTCACCGAATTCCGCCAACAGGGGTGACGGTCATTGACCAATAGGGGTCACCGAATTCCGCCAACAGGGGCCCGGTCGTTACAATAAAAAGGCGCCTTTTTATTGTAACGATCGGGCCCCTGTTGGCAGAAATTCGGCGACCCCTATTGGTCGACGACCATCGCCGCCTGGCCGTCGTTACTCTATTGTACCGTCGCCATGTTGGCCGTCGTTACTCACTGGACTTTCACTGAAGTGGTTTTGCCTTCAGATTCGAACTCGACTCGAGCAGCATTTATGAATCTGCAACCGTGATCGATCACTTGGTTACCAGGATTCATAAACTTTAGTACTTAGCCTGGAGGTCTAGAGTTCGAATCCTGGGGAAGGCAAAAACCCACTTCCAGGGGTGGGAAGTCCAGGTGAGTAACGACGGGCCAACAGGGGCGACGGTCGTTGACCAATAGGGGTCACCGAATTCCGCCAACAGGGGCCCGGTCATTACAAGCACCCCCACGAGCCTCCTCCTGACTTTACCACTTTTTCCACGACCAGCTAGCAGCCGGTCTCCATTTTTCTATCTACCCCTTCCATGTCGAGCTGGCTGATTACTTCTGTATTCTAGCTAGCTCCCAACTCCTTCAACCCTATCAACGGCTTTGTCATTATCTTTCTTTTTTATCATCTTCCCTTATCGGTCGAGGCCTTTCATGCCTACTTCATCCCGAAACGGAAAGAGACAGGAGTGTTCTTCTTTACAGCTCGGCCCGAGACTAGGTTTTTAGCAAACCTTATTACCTCCCGCAAGCATGGGAAAACCCGCTATTTGTTCCTTAAACATGAGACTCTCTTTCTTTGGCCGAGTAGTTGGAAGCTCGAGTTGCCTCCCACCTCCTCCTTACGCAACTTCAAAAAATCCTCCACCTATAAAGAAATTGTTGAAGTATTCTCTGGTATGTGCTTCGACGTTAATGTCCTACTGGAGGAGAGACTATTATATCACTATGGGTTAAGCCCGATAGGAGCCAAGCTGAGCGGCACATTAGGTAAAAGTTCCTCCTTTGTTTTCCTTTTGTACTTCTAAACTCTAACCTGCTTTATATTTTTTACAGTCGAAGTCATGTTTTGCGCCTCAATCAACAAAAAGATGAAGTGGAAAAAGGTGCAGACAAATCCTCCAGTGGATGCTCCGGTCAAGACACCCGAGGAGGTTGGTTCAAACGAACCCCCATCACCTCGACCCTCCATGGTGGGCGAGGTGATAAGTTTCGAGGAGTCAGAGGAGCAGCGACGACAGCGCAAAAGGTGTCGCATGGTGCTCTCCTCCGCGGAAAGGAGCCCTTCTCAGCAATCCTCTTCCAACCCAAGTCTTCACGATTCGATTGGGCCGAGCGGCGAGGGGTCGAGTGGCACGGGTCCTATTGATATCCTAGCGCCCCCTTTAGAAGAGTACCCCGAGGCTCCTCTGTTAGGACCTTTGTAACGCTAGAGGGGGGGTGATTAGCGTTTCTTCGTTTCTACAATCAAGTTAGCGGAAGCAATACAAAAACAAAATGAATACAAATACGAAATAAGAAACCAAACACTAACACCCAATTTACGTGGTTCGGAGATGACGCTCCTACTCCACGGCAATCCGTAAGGTGGATTAGCCCTAGCCAAGCGTCACTATCTTCTCCTTTGGATGAACCAAGGTGGAGAAACCTTTCTTACAATACACTCCTCTTCTTTACAATGATGGATGATGAAGAACAAGAGAAGAGGAGGTTTTGGATTGCTAAAAACACTTAGAAAACTTGGTGAGCACGAGGATGAAGTTAGGAGTTAGAGCACTAGCCTTCCCATGCTCCCCATGACCCCTTTTTATAGAAGAGGGGCTGTTTTTCCCGTTGGGCCTCGATCAGTCGACTGATGCATGCCATCGATCCGATCGCCCGGCCAACGGCCGAACGCGATCTCCGCGGAGATTCAGAGTCGCAATCTCCAACGGCCAGTGATCTCGATCGATCTCCATCACCGATCGATGGAGTGATCATCGAGTGATCACGGCGCAAAGTGAGTGAGATCGCATTCTCGTGGCATTTTTCCTTGATCGATCATGCCCATAGCGATCGGATCGTATCATCGATCGATCGACATGCCCAAGGCAAGCGATCGATGGTCGTGGTTTCACCACGACTCGGTAAACCGACGGTCCGATCGATACATCGTATCGATCGATACTCATTAAGTATGAATAATTCATACTTGTTTTTATACCCTAGACCTAGACTCAACCTTCTAGCTCGTATTAAGCCTTGCGCCTTTCAGGGATCCCTCCAGTCCGCGACTTGTTCATCCTTCGCGCTTTGCTTCCAAGAGCTTCCTTCGGTTTCGTCATGTCTTGGGTTGCCAAATGCTTGGACTTTACGCCGCCAAGACTACAAGCTTGGACTTATGCTGCCAAGACCTTACATTGGACTTCCTTTGCCAAGGTTCACTTGGACTTTACGCTGACAAGACTACAAGCTTGGTCTACTGCTGCCAAGTCCATCCCGTGGACTTCCTTTGCCAAGATCATACATGGACTTCTCTTTTACGTCACTTAAACACATTCGCAATTAGATCATTAAACATTGCCTAACTTAAATGATTATCCAAACATCAAAACATATAAATGCTTGGAGCATCATTGCACCAACAATCTCCCCTTTTTGATGTTTGACAATCATTTAAGTTAGTCTTTTTAAAAATATAATCATATTTCCAATATAGATTCTAACTTAAACATTCCTTCTCCCCTTCATCACATCAAAAGAAGGATTCATAAATGAAAGAGTTAAGGGTATTGGATCTTGGACTAAGGTATAAGATTGAAATTAAGCTCCCCCTTAATCCAAGATATGATGTGTAAACCATATTTGAAGCAAAGCATATCAATGAATTAAACATGAAGTTCTAACTTTGCACTAACAATGGATTTTAGGAAAGAAAACGATATTATATATATGAAACTCCCCCTAAAACATCGATTAATCTCCCTAAAACTTTGTTTATTGCAACATTATCATACCATAGTTTTAGGACATCAAGGATACACTAAATATCAGAAAATGGAGCTTAATATCAGAAAATTCATTGGTTTACGAACGATCATTTCACTAGACTAATTAAATTTCAAATTTTTCAGCCCAACTTTAGAAATGCGGTAGAAATTCCAGAAATCTTGAAAAATCACGAAATTTTGCGTACACATTTCTGAAATCATTCTTGATGAAGGAAAAATAATTTGAAAAATATATATTTTTCATATTTCAAGATTGATACAACCTTGGAATCTAACAAAAGTTCTAAAGAGTTTGCAACCTTTGTATCACTTTTGTGGTTCATTTGGAAATTGTTTTTCAAAATATGATGAACATAGTTTAAAATATATATTATTTGGAATTTCCAACCATGTTCTTTGAGCTATGTATCCATTACTTGAATACAAGCCTTCCCAATGATTGGTCCATAAGGTGTTTATGTCTCTAGGTGTGTCATTGGCTCATAGTAATGCATCATAACAAGCATGATGAGCCAAGTACACCTTCCCTATTATCTCACATGGTTCTAGGTGTCTCAATACAAAAATCAAGGTTCTTAAGGCTTTTTGTGAGATGTAACAAGGTATAAAGATAACATATAAACATGGGATTATGCAAGCCTAGAATTTTACTCCACAAAGCACATACCAAGCTCTCTCCTTAAAGATGAAAATTCATTTTCGGGAAGAGCTTTGGTGAAGATATCGCAAGGTTGGACTTAGATTCTACATAATTAAGTTCAATGTCCCTCTGCCACATGATCTCTTATGAAGTGATGTTTCACTTCAATGTGCTTTGGTCCTAGAGTGATGTACCCATTTTCGGTCAAGTCGATGGTACTCACATTGTCACAATAAACCTTAATGTTAGAGTAGTGTAGCTCATAGTCCACAAGAGTATGTCTCATCCAAAGTAATTGAGCTACACAACCACCCATAGCCACATATTCGCTGGTTGATAAAGCAACACAATGTTGCTTCCTACTACTCCAACTAACTAGGAGGACCCAAGAAATTGGCATCCACCACTAGTACTTTTCCTATCAATTTGCTACCGGCATAATCGGAATCGGTATAACAAAGAAATTCAAATGACCTAGTCCTAGGATACCAAAGTCCTACATTTAGAGTACCTTTAATATATCTTAAAATTCTTTTGACGGCTACTAAATGTGATTCTTTGGCACAAGATTGGTATCTTGCACACATACCTACCGCAAATAAAATATCGGGTCTACTAGCGGTTAGGTATAGTAGGCTACCTATCATACTCCTATAAAGTTTAAGATCGATTGATTTACCATCATGATCACTATCTATTCTAGTGCTAGTGGCCATAGGAGTGCTTACAATTTTAGCATTTTCCAAACCAAATTTCTTGATCATTTCATTTGCATATTTGGTTTGATAAATATGGATACCTTCATTGGTTTGTTTTACTTGTAATCCTAGGAAAAAATTGAGTTCTCCAACTAAACTCATTTCAAATTCATTTTCCATATTTTTTATAAAGTCTTGAAGTAGATCTTCATTTGTAGACCCAAAGATGATATCATCAACATATACTTGGGCTATGAATATATCTTTCAATGTTGACTTTATAAATAAGGTTTGATCTACTTGTCCTCTTCTAAAATCCTTAGAAATTAAGAAGGATGACAATCTTTCATACCATGCCCTAGGAGCTTGTTTTAACCCATATAATGCTTTCCTAAGCTTATATACATGATTTGGATAATCTATGTTCTCAAACCCGGGTGGTTGCTCTACATACACTTCCTCCTTAATAAAACCATTTAAAAATGCCGATTTAACATCCATTTGGTAAAGTTTAAATCCCATGTAGGAAGTATACCCTAAGAGAATTCTAATAGATTCTAATCTAGCAACCGGGGCATAAGTCTCATCATAGTCAAGCCCCTCAACTTGATTAAATCCCCTAGCAACCAACCTAGCCTTATTTCTAGTGATATTCACTTGGTCATCTAACTTATTCCTAAAGACCCATCTTGTAGTAATTATGGTGCTATCATTGGGTCTAGGTACTAACTCCCAAACTTGACTCCTCTCAAATTGAGCCAATTCATCTTGCATTGCCAAAATCCAATCCGGATCATGGAGTGCATCATTGATCGATTTAGGCTCAATTTGTGAGATGAGAGCAACTTGACTAGTAGGAGCCCTATGAAATGACCTAGTTCTTACTCCTTGAGATAGATCTCCTACTACTTGGTCAAGTGGATGATCTTGATGAATTCTTAGGTTTCTAGAAGGGTTTCAAATTGATCATTGTTATCCTCCACCCTTCTTTCATCATCGGAATCTTCTTTTCCTCCCCCTTGATCATTGCCCTTAATAGTCAAATTTTGAAGTTTTTGGGTAATGTCTTGATTATTGTCATTAATATCCTTATCAATGGAGGACTTTCTAGGGTAGGTACTTGTAGTTTCATCAAATTTAACATTTGAGGACTCCTCAATCCCTTGGGTTCTCTTATTGTAGACTCTATACCCTTTACTTGTGGATGAGTATCCAACTAGAATTCCCTCATCCGCTTTAGATTCAAATATCCCTAAGTTGTCTTTGATAATTAAGATATAAACTTTACATCCAAACACTTTGAAATAGTGAATATTGGGAATAGTTCCATTCCATAGTTCAAAAGGTGTCTTTCCTAAAAACCTATGGATTTGAACCCTATTTTGGATATAGCAAGCGGTATTAACCGCTTCCGCCCACAAGTAGCTAGGTAGAGAATATGCATTTAGCATAGTCCTAGCCGCTTCTTGTAGGGCACGATTTCTCCTTTCCACCACCCCATTTTGTTGGGGTGTTCTAGGACAAGAGAACTCATGCTTGTACCCTTGCTCTAAACAAAATTGTGAAAATTTAAAGTTTTCAAATTCACCACCATGATCACTACGGATCCGGTTGATTTTGAGTTTCTTTTCATTTTCAACCCTTTTACTAAATCCTATGATTATTTCTAAGGTATCATCCTTATGTTTCATAAAGTAAACCCAAGTATACCTAGAAAAATCATCCACAATGACTAAACAATATTTGTTACCACTTAAAGATGGAGTGCTATGGCAATCAAATAAATCAAGATGCAATAATTCTAATGGTAAAGACGTATTAGTTAAGGTTTTACCTTTGTGTGATGCTTTTGTTTGTTTTCCTTCTTGGCATGCATCACACATTTTGTTCTTGACATACTTGATCTTTGGTAACCCTTTGACCAACTCCATCTTGGCTACTTTGGCTATGTTTTTCATGTTGACGTGCCCCAATCTTCTATGCCATAGCCAACATTCTTCTTCTTTTGCCACAAGACACTTAGTAGAAATGTTAGAAGCATATGAAAGATCAACATAATAGATGTTTGATTTCCTATATCCAACTAACATGCAATCATTTAATTCCTTGTGTTTAATCATGCATTTAGAGGATTCAAACGAGACATGATAGTTTGCATCACAAAGTTGACTAACACTTAATAAATTAAACTTCATATTTTCAACTAGCAAGACTTTGTGAATAACAATTTTAGGGGATACCTCAATTGTACCTCTACCTAGTATCTTGAGTTTTCCACTATTCCCAAAAGATACCGCTCCCTTCTTCATATATTTAATTGTGGAGAACTTGCTCACATCCCCGGTCATATGTGTTGAGCAACCGCTATCCACAATCCACTCGCCTCCTACCTAAATCACATGAAAAACACAAGCTTTTGGTACCCAAACATTTGGACCTAACATTAATTAAAACCTTTTAGGTACCCAAGCTTTCTTAACCTTACCCTTAATGGTTCCTTTCCTATTAATTAATGAAATATAAGCAACCTCTTTCTCTTTGGCTTATATCCTAAACCGCCTTGTTATAAACCGCTCTTGCCTACTAAGGATCATGTCAAGACCTTTTGAGCCATTTGAAAATTTTTCTAAACATGTTTTCAATTTACTAACCTCATCCTTAAGTTTTTCATTTTCTTCCCTAAGCATGCAAGAGTCAACATGTAAAAGTTTTTCATCCCTAATGGCTTTTAATTCTATCTTCATGCTCTTAACCTTAGATTTAGATTTATCTAGAGCTTCTTGAAGATATGCAATTGATTTATAAAGAAGTTCTACTTTAGGAGAATTCATTACATCATCGTCACTAGATGACGATTCATCACTGAGGAGCTTTCTTCTTGGCTTGAGCGTTCCCGGAATCATCTCCTAGTGCCATGAGTGCCACATGGCGAGTGATGTGGCAAAGCTCATCATCGGAAGATGAGTCTTCAACGCTTGGTGTGTCCCATGTGGTTTGAGCCACCATAGCCTCCTTCTTCTTCTTCTCCTTCTTGTCCTTCTTCTTCGTTTCTTTTCCTCCTTCTTCTTTAGCTCCGGGCAATTTGGCTTTATGTGCCCCTTCTTATTGCAAGCATGACAAATCACATTATTGTTAAAATTTGAATTACCACTACTTTTACCTCTTGATGAGTGGGACCCCTTCCTTGCTTCTCTATTCTTGAATTCCTTTGATTTTCTAAGGAACTTCTTGACAAAATGGGCCACCTCACTAGCCGAGTCTCCATCACTACTTGACTCTTGCTCCGACTGGATGAAGATGACACCTCTTTCCTTTCTTTCTTCTTCTTTTCTTTCTTTTCAACAAATAGGGCCAAACCCTTTTCCTTAGAAGACATGTTAGTTTGTTCATGCAATTCAAACTCACAAAATAGTTCATCAATTTTAATTTGTGAGAGATCCCTAGTTACCTTAATGGCATCAACTATAGAGGTCCATAAAGAATTTCTAGGAAAAGCTTGTAAAATATACCTTACTAAATCCCGGTTGTCAACTCGCTCACCTATGATATGGAGTCCGTTCACAATTTCCTTGAACCTTCCATGCATTTGGCTTACGTTTTCATGCATCTTCATTTGGAAGGCTTGAAGTTGTCCAGAAGGTCCTTCTTTGCCCTCTTTGACTCCTTGGAACCTTCATTTAGCTCAATGAGCTTTTCCCATAGCTCCTGGATTCAAAAGGCCCCACCTTGTTGAGTTGCTCCATTGACGCCGCATTGGATGGTGAGGACGGCTTTTGCATTTGACTCAAATGCGGTTCATCTCCTTGTCCAATCCTTGCTTGGAATAGGGTTTCCACGCTCATCCACGGTTCCTCGAAGCCATCTACAACACTATGCCAAATTTCAATATTACTCATTAAATAGTACTTCATCCTACCTTTCCAATATGAAGTGACTCCCATCGAAGAGTGGTGGCTTCGATGCTATATCCCTCTTGAAGAGCCATTGATGCCTTGGTTGATGGTGAGATCTTCCAAGCGATCCGGGCTCGATACCACTTGTTAGGACCTTTGTAACGCTAGAGGGGGGGTGATTAGCGTTTCTTCGTTTCTACAATCAAGTTAGCGGAAGCAATACAAAAACAAAATGAATACAAATACGAAATAAGAAACCAAACGCTAACACCCAATTTACGTGGTTCGGAGATGACGCGCTCTACTCCACGGCAATCCGTAAGGTGGATTAGCCCTAGCCAAGCTTCACTATCTTCTCCTTTGGATGAACCAAGGTGGAGAAACCTTTCTTACACTCCTCTTCTTTACAATGATGGATGATGAAGAACAAGAGAAGAGGAGGTTTTGGATTGCTAAAAACACTTAGAAAACTTGGTGAGCACGAGGATGAAGTTAGAGTTAGAGCACTAGCCTTCCCATGCTCCCCATGACCCCTTTTATAGAAGAGGGCTTGCATGCCATCGGGCCGACGCGGCCAACGACCGAACGCGATCTCCGCGGAGATTCGTAGCCGCAATCTCCAACGGCCAGGTGATCAGTCGACTGATCTCTCCATCACGATCCGATGGAGTGATCGATCCGAGTGATCGCGGCAGCAAGTGAGGAGACCGCATTCGTGGCATTTCTTTCCTTGATCACCGATTGTTGCCCATAGCGATCGATCGTATCATCGAATCGACCGACATGCCCAAGGCAAGCCGATCGATGGTCGTGGTTTCACTACTCGACTCGAACCGACTCGGCCGATCGATACATCGATCGATCGATACTCATTAAGTATGAATAATTCATACTTGTTTTTATACCCTAGACCTAGACTCAACCTTCTAGCTCCGTATTAAGCCTTGCGCCTTCAGGATCCCTCCGAGTCCGCGACTTGTTCATCCTTTGCGCTTTGCTTCCAAGAGCTTCCTTCGGTTTCGTCATGTCTTGGGTTGCCAAATGCTTGGACTTTACGCCGCCAAGACTACAAGCTTGGACTTATGCTGCCAAGACCTTACTTTGGACTTCCTTTGCCAAGGTTCACTTGGACTTTACGCTGCCAAGACTACAAGCTTGGTCTTATGCTGCCAAGTCCATCCCTTGGACTTCCTTTGCCAAGATCATACTTGGACTTCTCTTTTACCTGTCACTTAAACACATTCGCAATTAGATCACAACACATTGCCTAACTTAAATGATTATCCAAACATCAAAACATATAAATGCTTGGAGCATTGTTGCACCAACATCCTCCCCCCCTCCCCCCCAGCCGAGTCGTCATCCTCACGGTCGCGCAGTCCAAGCCCTCTCCCTGAGGTCTCTGGAGGTTCTAGGTCGAGACAGGAGCAGCCTGCTCGAGGCTTCCTTCCAAAAATCCGAGACGCAGCCGGGGAGTTCGCAAAGGGGAAGTCCATCCCAACGTTGAGCGACGAGATGAACACTCATCTGGCCAAGGTAAGTGTTTTTTAGGTTTTACTACTTCAGCTATCTTTTTACTAACTTGACTTCTTTCCTTGTAGTTTTGGGGCTATCATTTAGAATTAATGTCCCGGCTGCCCCCTGACAGCAACCTTTCAGAGGATGTGGGCCCAGGCAGCGGCTCTTTCGACCTAGGTCCGGGACAAAAAAGGGAACTCGGGGTGGCTCAGTCCGAAGCGGTCATGTCCCAATCTAAAGCTCTTCGCTACGAAGATGACCTCCGAATCCAAGCACAGGAGATGGAGCGTCTTAGGGTCCAAGTGGCTGAAGCGGAGGAGCTGCGGGCTAAGGCTGCTGAGGAGGACGAACTCAGAGCCCACGCTGAAGAAGCTGAGGCCAGACTGCTGCAAGCTGAGCAAATCAGAGTTACTCAAGCAGAGTTTGAGGCCAAGCAGCGAGAAGAGCTAGCAACTCGGTCAAAGGCAGCTAGGGTCGAACTAGCTGTGTACCGAGCGGGCGAGGAAGGTCGATGGGAGTTGCGCAAGAAAGCATTCCTCGACTCAAAGGAGTTCTTCGATATTCTAGGGGGGAGGACTGTCGACTTCCTAGAGATCGGATATGAGGGAGCTATCCGACATTTCAAGGAGGTTGAGTACCTACCTGAAGAGACTTCTACCGAGTTCCTGGACCTACAGTGTCTCATCGACAAGACCCCAGACTCGGTGCTCGACGATCTCCCTAAATAACTTAGGCTTCAATTTTAGTTTAGCAGTAGATTTTTGTAGTCATACGTGACATTCCTTAACTTGTAATTTCTTTGAAGTTAATATAAGTTTTTTGGGCTAAGTGTCATCTCTCAACTTCTTAGAAATTTAATGCAACAGACGGACTATTGTAATAATGAATAATAATCAACGACTTTAAAATACCTTCACCATGTCCGATGACAGGGGCTTGACCGGGATGCGCCCTGATAGGCAACTTAAAAATAGCATACCGAATTGTATATCATTGGTGGGCCATAATATGAGTACTTGGAACCAGCCGTGATAGGCGATATCCGAGGAAGAGTCGAATGATAAATACTTGAAACCAGCCATAATAGGTGATATCCAAGGAAGAGTCGAATGCTAAATACTTGGAATCAGCCGTGATAAGCGATATTCAAGGAAGAGTCGAATGATAAATATACTTGGAATCAGCCGTAATAGGCGATATCCAAGGGAACGTCGAATCATATATACTTGGAACCAACCGTGATAGGCGATATCCAAGGAAGAGTCGAATCACATATACTTGGAACCAGTCGTGATAGGCAATATCCAAGGAAAAACCGAATGATAAATACTTGGAACCAACTGTAATAGGCGATATCCAAGGAAGAGCCGAATGATAAATATACTTGGAACCAGTCGTGATAGGCGATATCTAAGGAAGAGTCATATCATATATACTTGGAACCAGCCATGATAGGTGATATCTAAGGAAAAGTTGCATCATCTGTACCTGGAATCAACCATGACAGGCGATATTCAAGGAAAGAGTCGAATACGGAATGCTTGGAACTAGCCGCAATAGGCGATATCCAAGGAAATAGTTGAATCATAAATACTTGGAACCAGTCGTGATATACGATATCCAAGGAAAAGTCGAATCATATATACTTGGAACCAGTTGTGATAGGCGATATCCAAGGAAGAGCCGAATAATGAATACCGAAAGATGATTCTATATGAATTGCATCCGGATAAGCGACTTTATATAGGAAAACATGATCGTAATCCTGAAGGAGAGCTTTTATTATGGAGAAACTTCATTACATTCTGCTGGGCCCTTTAGACACAATAGGGCCTGAAATGAAAAACATTTCATGGTCGAGTCAGCTTCTTTCCTTCGCTATCCTACAGATAATAGACGTCGGAGCTGAGCTTCTTAAGGAATTTATATGGACCCTCCCATCGGGGTGCCAATTTACGAACTTCTCCAACTGGCTGGACTTTCTTCCATACAAAATCATCGGGCTAAAAGGAGACGGGGTACAACCTTTTTATTATAAGCTTAGGCGATCTTCTTACGAAAAGCATTCATTCGGTCGGTCGCCTGACACCTAGTATCAGTCACTAGGTCTAACTCTGTCAGCCTCCTTTCATCATTGTCGCCACTATCTGCAGCATAAGTAGAGACTCGAGGTGATCTCATGTCGATCTCTATGGGAATGAAGGCCTCAGTGTCATAAATCAGGTGAAAATGAGTGAGACTCGTACTGTCTTTGGGAGTAGTTCTGTATGCCCATAAAATACTAGGTAATTCTTTAAACCAGCTTCTCCCTGTGTGATCTAACTTGATTTTGATTCCTCGAATTAGTTCTCAGTTGGTGACTTCAACCTACCTGTTACTTTGAGGATGGGCTACTGAGGTGAAAGCATGTTGAATTTGCAACTGCTGACACCATTCCTTTATCTTGTGGCTTTGAAATTGCCGCTCATTGTCCAAGACCAGCCTTCTCGGAATGTAAAATCGACATACTATATTCTTCCAAAGGAATTTTAGTACAGCATCTTCAGTTATTTTGGTCAGTGGCTCGTCTTCCACCCATTTTGAGAAATAATCGACGGCGACTAACAGAAATTTCTTTTGATTCAGTCCTATTGGTAATAGTCTCACTATATCAATTCCCCATTGATCGAAAGGGCAAGATATTACTGAGGTTCTTAACAGTTCAACTGGTTGTTGAGAAAAGTTCTGATGCTTATGACAGTTGAGACATACACGCACGCAGTGAGCAGCATCTTTCTGGAGAGTCGGCCAGAAATATCCGGCCAACTGAATCTTCCGAGAAAGGGATGTTCCTCCGGAATGATTTCCACAGCAGCCTTCGTGCACTTCTCTCAGGACATAATCAGCTTCCTCCGGATCAAGACACTTAAGCAAAGGTCAAGCGAAGGCTCGTTTGTATAGGGTGTCACTGACTAGGACGAAACGAATACTTCTTTTCTTGACCATCTGAGTCTCGACTCGGTCATTTGGCAGTATCCCCTTTTTCAAATAATCTGTCAGGGGGGTCCTCCAGTCCGACGAACTTTGGGGCGCTATTAGGTCTTGATCTATATTAGCAATGAGCTGAGTTTCGACCAGTGAATCTTCCAAACTCCAAGTAGCGAGAGCACTGACCATGCGAGCCAACTCATCAGCCTTCTGATTATCTGCCTGAGGAATTTTATGAAGAACAACCTCTTGAAATTCGGAGGATAATTTGTGATAAACTTGTATATAGCGCTGAAGTCGCTGGTTATTAGTGTCAAATGATCCTTTGACTTGCTCCACTGCCAACTGTGAGTCGAAATATAAATAAATTTGAGAGGCTCCGACATGCCAAGCTGCCCGCAATTCGACCAATAAGGCTTCGTATTCGGCTTCATTGTTAGAAGCTGAGAAATTGAGTTGCACAACTATCCAGATCGTATCTCCTTGATGGGATATTAATAATACTCCTACCCCACTTCCTTGTTTAGTCATCGAACTATCCACATATATCTTCCATTCCTCATTTCTTTCGACCCCTGCCATTTCGGCTAAGAAGTCGGCCAATACTTGTACCTTGAGGGTCGTATGAGATTGATATTGGATGGCATACTCAATTAGTTCGGTGATCCATTTGATCAAGCGGGCAGGTGCTTCAGAGTTAGTTAATATCCTTCTGAGACCACTGTCAGTTAAGATCGTGACCGGATGAGAAAAGAAATAAGGACGGAGCTTCTTGGTTGTTATCAGTAGAGCTAGTGCTAGTTTTTTTAGTGTTGTGTACCTGCTCTAGGTAACTTTTAATAAATGACTAACGAAGTAAATAGGTAATTACTTATCATCCTCTTGCCGAAGCAGTACTGACACTACGACCTCTTCTGAGGAGGCTAGATATAATTGCAAACTTTCTCCCGGCATCGGCTTGGCAAGTGTAGGTAGTTCATATATATACCACTTTAATTCGGTAAAAGCTTATTCACACTTCTCGTCCCATGGAAACCAAGTCGACTTGCAAAGCACCTTGAAGAAAGGAAGGTTTCGCTCACCTTTAATTAGAGAAGTGTGGTTTCTCGAATGACTGTCTAATATTGTGTTAATGCCAAAACCAAGAAGGAAATAGAGGGTATGTATAGACTTTAGAGATCTTAATAAAATATGTCCTAAAGATTGCTACCCCTTGCCTCAGATAGATCAACTAGTAGATTTCACAGCAAGATGAAGCGGGAAAGCGTCGTTATTCGACCCAGTAGCTTTTATACTTCTCTGATATTTCTGGGAGAGATCATGTTCTGTAGGGCCTGAGCCTTCTCGGGATTAACTTCGATGCCCCGCTCGGTCACAATGTACCCTAGAAATTTACCTCTTTGAACGTCGAATATGCATTTACTGGGGTTTAGTCAGATTCTATATCAACGCAACGTGTTGAATGTCTCTGTCATGTCTTTGACGATGCCTTCAGCTTTTGTGGTCTTGATAAGAATGTCATCCATATATACTTCAATGTTTCAACTTATTTGCGACCAAAACACCTTATCCATTAGCCTTTGATAAGTGGCGCCCGCGTTCTTTAATCCGAACGACATGAATTTGTAACAAAAAGTGTCATTCGTCGTGACAAAGTTGACTTTCTCTTGATCTTTCCATGTCAATGGAATCTGATGATATCCCTGATGAGCGTCTAACATGCAAATTAGTTCACATCTTGCCGTGGAATCTACTAGTTGATCTATCCGAGGCAAGGGGTAGCAATCTTTAGGACATGTTTTATTTAGATCTCTAAAGTCTATACATACCCTCCATTTCCTTCCTGGTTTTGGCACTAACACAATATTAGACAATCATTCGAGAAACTGTACTTCTCGAATGTATCCAGCTTGCATGAGTTTTTGTACTTCGTTTCGGATGACTTGATCTTTTTCTAGGCCGAAGTGTATTCTTTTTTGTTTGATGGGCCAAGACCCGAGAAAGACATTTAGTCAATGCTCTATTATGGTTGGGGAGATACCTTGATTCTATTCCTCGGGCCAAGCAAAGACATCTCAGTTGCTTACTAGGCAATTGATTATTCCTTGCTTCAGCTCGGTTGGCAGGTCAGCAGCAACTCAGATCATTCAATCAAGCTGATCTGGACATATTTGTACAGTTTCTTCATCCATCGGCTTCTCTCAGAGAGTGTAAACTTCTGCCTTTTCAATCTTCAGATTTTTCCTGGGTCCTATTCGGACCTCCTCCACGTAATATTTTTGAGCTGCCTTTTGATCTCCGATGACTTCCCCTATTTGATTGTTCACAGGAAATTTGACCTTGTGGTATGTTGATACGACAGCTTTGAAAGAGTGTAGCGCTGGCCTTCTCAAGATGACTTTGTATGCTGAAGTGGCGTCTATTACCGTAAAGGTAGTAATTCGGGTCCGACAGAGAGGCTCCTCCCCTAGAGATAGAGGTAGATCAATTTGGCCGAGTGAAGACACCTCGTGACCTGAGAAGCCAAACAGAGCAGTGTTCATTGGTTGAAGTTGTGTCGGGTCGAGATGCATACGAGCAAAGACATCTTTAAATAGAATATTAACCAAGTTATCTGTGTTCACGAAGATCCTGGTCACGTCATAGTTGGCGATGATGGCTCTAATCACCAAGGCATCATCATGCGGGACAGAAACTCATCGTAGGTCCTCGGGGCCAAAACTTATTGAAGGTCCTTCGGCGTGCCCTCGATCGATATTTATTTCCATGTTCTTCAACCGCCTCCCATAAGCTTTCCTGGCTCGGTTTGAATCTCCATCTGTGGCTCCATCGACAATCATGTTGATGGTACCGCGATGAGAAGTGTTGGAAAGTTCCGACGGTGATCCTGGTCGGGGAGATGGCTCACTTGGGGAGGCCTCTCGGGCCCTCCGAGGAGCTTGAGCAGGTCTTTGGGGCTCAAGTGCGGGTTGAGGAGCTCGCCTAGCTAGGTTTCGTCGAGTAGGGTTCCGCGGTTATGGTCTTGCTTCTATTTGCAGGAACTGTGATGAGACGTTGAAGTTCTGCTGCTGCTCCCTCATAACTTGCCTGATCTCTTCAGCCAAGTTACGACACTCTCGAGTTGAGTGGTCGTGTACTTGGTGGAAGGCACAAAAAGGGGTGCATTGTTCCGGCAGTACTAATGGTTGAGAGACTTTCTGCATGGCGTGGACTGCCCTGTCCTTGACCAATCGTAGAGGATAGGCAGGAGGAATTCTGGGAGGGTGATTCGGTGCTGAGAGAAGGGTCTTTTTACTTTGCTTTTGAGGTTGAGGCTGCCTGGATCTCCCCCCTTGTTACTCATCTACTGCCTTCTTGGCTCCTTCTAAGTTAACATACGCTTCTGCCTTGACTAATAAGGCTTTAAAGTGGGGCGTGGACCTCTTTATAAGGGACTTCGAAAAATTTCCTCTTATCAAACCCTTTGAAAAGGCATTGACTACTATCCCGAGTGAAGCATCCAAGACGTCGATTGTCATTCGGTTAAACCGGTGCATGTAATCTCATAGGGATTCATTACTCTTCTGTTTTATAGTCATGAGGTACTAGGCGGTTCGACGGTACCTCTTGCTGCTAGCGAAACATTGAAGGAAAAGAGTAGAGAGCTCCTCGAAGGAACTGATGGATCCTTCGAGTAGTCGGTCAAACCACCTTTGTGCCAAGCCTATTAAATTGAGAGAGAAGACCTTGCATTTGGTTTTGTCAGAATAATCATGTATCAGGGCCGCCTTCTTAAATCTTCCCAGGTACTCCTCCGGATCGATCGAACCGCTATATTCCCCTATAGATACTTGTTTGAAGGACTTGAGCATTCTCTCGGCTAGGATGTTGGAGGCGAGGGGAGAATCTGCGCCGACCAGTGGAGCCTTGCCCTTCTTGGGATTTCATTCTGACGTGTAAGAGGGCGTCTCCTCAGAAGAGTCCGACATAGACATCGTGGCAGATGACTCGGCCGACATTGAGACAATAGGAATTGTCTTCGGAGGAACTGGAGTTGAAGGGACAGATGTTGGTGTTGGACCTTGAACTGGGCTGGGGGATGTCTGCACAGGAGTAGGACCTTGAGGGAAGAGGTCATAGAGGATGTCTTCCATGGTGCTCTTGACTAGAGTGATGATACGTTCCCTGGTCATGTTTCATTCAGTAGAGTCATGGTTGTTGGAATTCACTCCTTGGTCTCTCATTCTTGTCTCAGACCTGTTTACTAAAAAGATTTCCCACATACAGCGTCAATTATGTTGCTTGTCAAGACAAAGATGAGGAGGTGTTCGGTGACGACGAGGTAAAGGACTGATAACTCGGACGGAAGGATGGCTGACGCGGAGGGAAAGTCGAGCTAGTAGGGGCGGTGTCTCGGCTTTGAGTCGAGTCGAATGACGTGAAGCGACTGAATGATGTGTCCTGTAAGACAGAAGCAGTTAAATGCGCCAAAAGAGATCTCGACGCGGTCCCTCCGATGTTCAAGACAGGAATTAGTAGGAAAAAGTGGTGAAAACAATAAATAGAGTTATTAAGAGTGCGAACCTCTAGTCTCCTCCATGAGGGTTATATATAGGAAAGAATCCTCCTACCAAATAGTACAGTCAGTATGGGCGGTATGACTTCATGATGTAATTATGCCTGCTCCAAGGAGTAATAGAGGGCATTACCCTCATAAATGTCGTAGGTGCGTGGGCTGTAATTAATACTCATTGTGTGGTTGATGGGAGACAACTCCTCATTAATACGGTGGATAGGTTTATGAAAACCAGTATGGGCTTATGTTCCCTGGTCGGAGGAAAGTGTTGATAAAGACTGCCTCGTTGGCCATATGAACAGAAATACCTCGCCATGTCCTCTGACTAGATAAGATAGATCGTGCCTTGGAAGTCATACATCCACAATAGTGTGCAACTGCCGAAATGCGTAATAATAGCCGAGATGCAGAGCGTCTGGAATATGATACGGCCGAGACGCGGGACGTCTGAAATATAATGTTGCCGAGATGCAGGACGTCTGGAACATTATACGACCGAGATGACCTCCTTATACAATTCGAATGTACTAGACTATCAGGTTTACTTCCTTCCATGAAATAGTGATGCAATGAGTTACGATACTGATTGTTGTTTGTTATATGTCTAGTCATAGGTTAGTTTTTTCCGATATCATTACTCTTGCTCAAAATTAAGATCGATTCACTTTCAATATGGTGCGACATTGTATATTATCTCATGAGCATCGATTTTTGAATGTGAAGTCTAAAATTTTCATTCGTATTCAAAAGTCCTTTGCTATTCTGATCAACGAATTAAGGGATATATCCTCCGGACAAACATAATTATTTTTTTTTGCTATAAAAAAACACTGTATATCAAGTCAATTTTATCACCTTCAGTGCCACTGTTTGAAAAGGCACAATTTAAAAGTGTAAATAGAATAATACGTTTAGCAAAATTAACATAACAAAGTAGAAAAAGAGAATCTATAGCAACCCTTAAAAAAAACAAAAAAAAAAAAAAAGCTAATTCTTAATAATTAATAACAATATTTATTTGTTTCATGACTACGGAGATGAGAAAACGCATAATTTTTTTTTCCCGTTGCCTTCCCGGCCGGCGTGCCCTTTTTTTATATACTCGAGCCTAATTACTAACTAGCGTTGGTTGCCCCATCTCCTTCTCTGCTGTAATCCTTGTCGTCGAGCACGAAAAACAGGACAATGGAAAACATTTTTATTTTACTGAAAAAAAAAATATTTTTTCCTTAATGTGTATGTTTATGTATTTGTTATATTCCTCCGTGCATCACGGAAAAAAACAACTTAATTATCCCACCATTTAAGTGCCGTATGTGTATTAATCATGTTTCTTTAGACTATAAGTTATATATTTGATTTTACCCATGAGACCCAAAAACAATTTCCTTTAAAATGTTTTAAAGAGAAAAAAAATCAAATCTCATTCCATAATAAATCATTTAGTTCCCCCTCATTTTCAATAAAATTATTGCAAGTTTTTATCATAATATTTTCAAAGCTTGACTCATTAACCGTAAAGATTTAAAGTTCAATCCATAAAAAGGATAACGCTTTCTAATATAAATTTTTGATTTATCTCTCTCCTAAGAACGCAGAGCATTCATAGGGACACATATAGGATACTATATTTTTTTTTGAAAATTTTATCATAATAATAATAAGGAGGAGGAGGTGGTGTATATTAGTTATATTAATATGGAAAAAAGGAAATTTAAGGCGTTTTTTTTGTTTGGAAATACTTAATTGTATTTATTATACAGAGCACAAATTATTTGATACTTAAAAACAAGAATGATAATTAATGATTTATTTATCGGAAAATATTATCGGTCGTTTCTGATTAACAAAATTATCAACTATGATTTATGCTTTCAAATATCAAACGAGATGTTTGTTATATAATTAATTAAGCGCATTTAGAAATATTTAGTTACAATAGTTATTCCTATAAATTTTAATTAATTAATAATAATAATATTTAAAAATAAAAAACGTAATAGCATGATATTTTTTTTTTTTTTAAATTGGCACTAAATTCATGGGAATCTAGATGACGTTGACTATTGTTGACTAGCTGCTTTACGACTTCGTGTATTACGGCGTCAAACATCGACGAGAGTTGCAGGAATAGTACGGACCAAGTGCCGTACGTGTATTTGATACGCTACCGACGCCCGATCGAGATGCTACACGCCCTTCCCCCCTCCCATTCGTTTTATAGCGGATCGAATGGGGACCGGGAAAGGAACGAAGAGGCCGCCGAGCCCTCCCTTCTCTTTCGCTCTCCTCTCTCCCCGTCCCATGAAATCATCTCCTTTGCGTCGATTCCGTTTCCTGCTGCGTCGCCAAGAGTAGCAATCTGCGCCCAAAGGAGTGTTTTTTTTTTTTTTGGGAGGATTCTTGGGAAGGGATTTCCGGTACGCTTGGATTGTTCTTTGGAAAGGAAATCAGGTGGTTTTCTTTTTGTGCGTGGGGAAGTGGCTTATGTCATCGAAAGATTGGGCTTTGGGCTGCTCTCGCGACGCTATTTAGCGTTTAAGCTGAAATTTGCTTTCTTTTGGTCGATTCGTTTATTTTCTTGGACGAGAGGCATATCTCTGAGTTAGAATTGAAAGTGTTTCGGTTTTCGATTCCTCATGCTGAAGTGCATTGAGAGGAAAAGCGAAGTTCATGTATGTATTCTTCATTGATTTGGTCGGAAGTGTCCATTCTTTTATCTCCTTTGAAGATCTCGGGGGGTTTGGAGATTCTGAATGTGAATGAATCGGATTTAGCTGTCCTTATGAATGGAAGGCGGAGCTCTCTGGTTTCAAGGGATGTGCCGGTTAGAAAGAACAGCGGGATCTAATCGCTTAGGGGGGAGGCAGATTAGTCCAAGGCCGGAGGGAGGAGTCACGAGGGCGGAGACTCTGAAGAGCTCGATGGTTTCGAGGCCCAAGATCAAACTTTGGATGATACGAGTGACGACGATGGTGTTGCTTTGGACGTGCGTCCTCCAGCTTATGGCAATTGGGGAGATATGGGGGCCGAGGCTCTTGGGAGGGTGGTCGTCCTTCCTAACTCCCTCCTATAATTCACCACTCGCAGTGAACGAATCCTCTCCGGTCGTCGACAAAATTCTTCTGCCGCCCAAAAGTGAGTCCCTTTTGCTCATCTGTAGTTGCAATGTAGATAAAATCTGGAAACTGTTTACCTGGTTTTGATTTCATTTGCGTTTATTATTCCTGTTTACAATTCCTTTTAACATGTTTGTATGGTTGAGGCATTGATGTCTAATTCAGAAACTATGACCCATTGCTTTTGCTGAATTACATACTATTTTTTTTCTCCAGGACTCGATCATTCTGTGTTCTACCATGTTGTGCACATGTTTGACCTAATCGAAATGCTAAACCTTTTCCCCAAAAGTTCTTCATCACATATGCTCCTGCTATCCCAATACTTCTCTACCTTGCAATATTCAGTCATCGTTGCATCTTTGCCATTACTTCTCTGTTGCATTTAGCGATATTCATCTTAGAACAGGACTAGTAATAAGTGTGATCCTTCTAATATTGTTTGTCCCTATTAGTCGTATGGTTCAGATGATTCCGAGCATAAATTGTTATCTTGGAGATTTTACTTATATGACCTACATGAACTTTGGATGCCCCTTTCTTTAGGAATCTACAAGAACAATGGATACTTGATGGTTTCGTGCAATGGGGGACTTAATCAAATGAGAGGAGCGGTGAGTTCTTCGTCGACAGTTCATATTTGATTCGGCAAATTCTCCTTCTGATTGAAAATGTTTTTTTCATCTAGATTTGCGACATGGTTGCTATTGCAAGATATCTGAATGTAACACTTGTAGTACCAGAGTTGGACAAAACCTCCTTTTGGAACGACCCTAGGTATGTTTCTATGTCTAACTCTGCAAGGGCTTGGTTATAACAGGCTATGCATATGTTAGTGATCATTTAGCAAGAATAACAATATTTGTACCATGCCAGTGAGTTCCAAGATATATTCGACGTCGATCATTTTATAACTTCATTGAAAGATGAGGTCCGAATATTGAAGGAGCTTCCTCCAAGGTTATATGAAAGGGTTGGTCGAGGACTAATTTATTCGATGCCTCCTGTTAGTTGGTCTGATATTTCTTATTATGAAAAGCAGGTCGGTATGCCTCTATTAGGCTAACAAAAGCATATAAAATGATGAATGATCTTATTTTAAAGATTTGTGTCTCATTTGTCTGGCAACTAGATTCTTCCTTTGATACAAAAGCACAAGGTCATTCATTTGAACAGAACTGATGCTCGACTTGCTAACAACGGTCTGCCACTAGAAATACAAAGATTGCGCTGCAAAGTGAACTATGCCTCTCTTAGATTCACCCCTCAAATTGAAGAATTGGGCAGAAGAATTATTAGAATTCTGCGACAGCAAGGGCCCTTTATGGTCCTGCATTTGCGATACGAAATGGATATGTTGGCATTCTCTGGATGTACTCAAGGTTGTACTCCTGAGGAAGCAGATGAGTTGACAAGAATGAGGTGCAAAATGAATTTTGTTCTTCCACATCCCTTTTTTTTTCTTTTGAACTGAGAATTATCGTCCATCGTAACTATTTATCGCTTCTTCTTCCTGCACCAGGTATGCCTATCCCTGGTGGAAGGAGAAAGTCATCAACTCTGATATGAAAAGGAAAGATGGTCTCTGTCCTCTAACACCCGAAGAGACCACTTTGGTACTGAGGGCATTGGGCATTGATAGCAACTTTCAAATACATATTGCCGCCGGAGAAATATTTGGTGGAGAAAGGAGAATGAAAGTTCTTTCTGCTGCTTATCCTCGACTGGTCGGTATTATCCTCAGGCATTCGAATTCGGTCGTTTACAATTGCAATATTTGCTTATCTCAATCTGTTTCTTGTTCCAACATCGGCAGGTAAAAAAGGAAACTCTGTCGGGACCTTCGGATCTTAGATACTTCCAGAATCATTCATCCCAAATGGCTGCATTAGATTACTTGGTTTCCTTAGATAGCGATATCTTTGTTCCTACATACGATGGCAACATGGCTAAAGTTGTCGAAGGCCATCGTAGGTAGGGCGTGCACTTGATCCTCTGTCACTGGCCTCTTGTTTAATTATCTGCCATCATTAAAATTATGCATACTTTCAGGTACTTGGGGTTCAAGAAGACGATTCTATTGAACCGAAAGCTCCTAGTTGATCTTATAGATGAGTACACTAATGGCACTTTGAGTTGGGATGAATTCTCCTCGTCGGTGAAGGCAACTCATGCCGAGCGCATGGGGAGCCCTAGCAGGAGAGTGGTGATTCCTGACAGGCCCAAGGAAGAGGACTACTTCTATGCAAACCCCCAAGAGTGTCTCCCACAACCTGATAAACAATGGACTTCATGAATGCGTTTCAGGGTAGTTTGCTTAGGGTTTCAAGGATGCCAAAGTGAAAGAGATAATTTAGTTAGCAGGTTGCAGATGTATGTCTCAGGCATCTGGTGATTATATGCATTAGACGATAGTATTATTTATACTATTCAAATAATCTTCATTCTCGTATAGAAGAGTTCAGATATATAAAAGTGAACAGGGAGAGGAGGAATGATGTAATCTGATATGAATAACATGAGACAGTAACTAAGAGATAATAATGTTGTATCGATCAATGAGCTCATTTTTTATGATAAATTCTGCTCAGTCTCAGCTTAATTTATTCAGAGGATGGCTGGATTTTTCCCAACAGCATGAACTCCTGACTGTGACAGATGAATTTAATACAGAATACTATAAACCAACAAGCACTAGGCATGTAAAGTCTTTGAATGGAATTGCATCCTTTTGTAAGAATATGAAGAGTGAAGTTTCAGTTTAAGCAGCTAGAGTCAGTGTCATGGTCTCATACTTCCTTCATGAGAACTCTGAGGGGTTCACTGCTGAAATCCATGAGCATTGAGATTCACATTGTGGCTATATGCCATCTGCATAATTAGAATGATAAGTGCATCAAAGAAAATAAGCATCATATATGACTGGTAGAGAAAGAACCGAATGCAAACATACCTGCAATCTAGATTCTTTATATCCATGCAATGCAGCTATTTGGGTACCGATCGATCTTCCGAGTGAATCGGGAGGGTTCACCGTGCCCTGCAACCCAGCCTTAACCAAACTCAGATGAGATGGATGTAGTTGAGGATGAACACTGCTTGATGAGAAGGAAATGGCACCTGGTGTGCCATTACAGGACTGAAGTAGCTACCATTGGAAATAATCAAACGACAGATCATGAACCAGTCTACGGAGCAATTTAAGATTGATACTACCACTTACATATTTAGAAAGAACTGAATCTATGTCAATGTCCAAGCTTGGATTAATAGCTGCAAGCTTCATGGACAGAAACTGGCAATATAGAGAATGTTTTGCATTACTAAATGTTCTTCCTCTGTCTAATTATTTGAGAAACAAAATTTGTTTACAGCATGAAGAAGATCATACTTACCTCAACCTGTTGTTGCAATGATTGGACATAGTTTATGATCTCGTCGAGCATTACTGCTTTTCCTGTGATCTGCAGTGCCATGCCGATAAGTTTCATAAAGTATGTGGAGATTTAAGGAGAGTGAAAGAAACCTGCCTTGCTGCAGCCAGGAACAAGATCTTGCAGAAGCTTCATCCTCTCATTGATCTTCTCTCTTCTGACCTTTGGCACATGAACAGATGATATCTACCATGTAAATTTACTTTCACAGGGGTTCCTGCATAAACTGGCATTTCAGAAGGTGGCAAGAGCTTACTCTTTCTGCAAGACTGTGGCTGCTTGTTGCCTGACCACGCCGTGCTCTGATGTGGATGAATTCATCCTTCGATGATTCGATGCCGTCTTTTGTTTGCTTCCCTCTAGACTTATCAGTTGCCACAGATGGACTACTTGGCTCAGCTTCAAATTCCATTTTGTCTTCTTCCATTTCCCCAGCTACATGCGAAGCTAATTGTGCTCGATCTAGTGCCATATCCTACAACATGGTGGTTGTGCTCAGTGAGATGCCTACTAGAAACACAACTGAAGAAATCAGTTTAAACACAAAAGGGAGAAACTAGACAAGAACTACCTCATTGTTCCTCTTCCTTTTTGCAGCACCAAGCCCATCGAAATTATCCTTAAGTTTCTTACTCTTCTCAGTCTGAGCTTCAGATTCAACATTTGTTGGAGCATTAGCACAAACAATTGTCGATTGAGCTAAACTAAAATGGCCCATCATGCCACCTATACTACTGTCACTGAAGGAGGACAACCTTGCAGTCTTCTCAACAAAAGTTCTATCAGCTGGGAAATGTGATAGATTTGCAGCCCGAAGGAGAGTTTCTCCGATCGAAAATAAACTCGAGTTTTCGTCTGCTGGATGGCTGCCCTCTGGCGGGTTGACTTCGCACAAATCCAAGTCTGCTGGCTTTGTGGACTGGTTCCAAAATCCAATGCTGAATGGATCGTCCATGGGAATCGATGAGCTTGAGATGGAACCAATCTGATTCCTTTGACCAAAAACTGTGGAAGAATTACCCGAAACCAAGCTAATGGAACCGATGAAAGTTCAGAACTTCAGCAACAATCAAAGAAGAACACTGAAAATCTAGTAAGATCAAAGCAAGCCTTCTATGACCAACTATTAATCCAAAGATCCAAAGAATTGAAGAAAGACACAAGTACCTAGCTGTAACCAGAGGTGAAAAGTAAGCAATTATAGAAGGAAATGAATTAAATTAACCAGAAACAAACCTTTCATGGCTTATTCAACACATATCCCAAACAGTAACCAAAATAGTTGAGACATGTTCTCATTTGACAGATGAAGGCTATTTGCTTTTGCAATCATTGCAAGGAAAAGATAATGAACCGGAAGATGAAAAAAAAAAAAAATCCCTGGGTCCTTAACAAAGAGGGTGAGGAGTTGTTTGGGAGGTCTTTTTATATTTTTTAACTTTGCAACTGGTACCACCAGGACCATCTCAATATGTTAATTTAATGTTTTTAATCACTATATTCTGTTTGTAACAGAGGAATTCACCCAAGAAACAATACTCTTTGTCCAATGTCATTATTAAGTGCCTTTGGGACTGGAGCATGCTTAGACTATGGTTTAGTTTAATCTTTTTTGCTCTCTGCGCTTTGCGCTTTGCTTTGTTAATTACTCAAGGTTAGATGCCAATCTTTAAAGTGGTGGCAAAGCGTTCAGGAGTATGAGCTGTACTTATGAGTTTAGGCTAGTCCTTTTGCTTCGTCTAATAGTATCTTGTTTTGGACAATTAAGTACGACCCACTTAATCTAGTCCTATTAAGATAATTTAAAGCTCTAAAACTTGTAAAATATCAAAAATAAAACCCACACATCTATTAGATTCTTTAAATGTTTAAATTAAAAAACTAGGTGAACAGGAATTGTTAGACGAATACAAATAAACTCTTCTTTTTTTTCTTTTTTTTTTTTTTGTGCATGAAGAAGATTGTTTGTCCAACAGGTCTCAGGCAATGGATGATTTAAGGAAGCATGGCACTCCTTTGGCTAAAGCTAAATCAAGGAACATAACCAAGACAGAAATGATGTTACGTGACATCCTTTTGAGAGATCCCTCAGGCATGGTTCGACTTTTGCCTTTCCATGATCCATTTCGAGAGTATCATGGCTTGCACAGAGTACAAGCTGCATGCATTTCTTCCTTTTCTTCAAATGAAAGAAATAATCATTCTCTGGTCGTCCTGCAGCACATACAACAGCTGGTGCTGAGATCATTTATTGAAACAATGGTGTTAGGGAAAAATGCATGGGCAAACATATTTGACTCGAATGCTTGACTGTGGATGTTCCATGCCTGGACCTGAAAGTTCCACTCAGTTTAAGCTAGATTGACTGTGCAACCTTGAGAAACTCAACTAAAAACAATGAGTAAATTGGGGCATATCTAACAAGTCAAATAAAGCAAATTAAACAAGGTGAACTTGGAAAAACAAGGTCTATTAAATTGATTGGGAAAAAAATAAAAAGGGTCAAACGTACCAAATATTAAATGAAACATTCGGTCTATTATAGCATTCCATTAATACTGAGGCTAATGATGCTTGTGCCATCAGGGGCTCCGGTGACGCTTTGGAATTGGAATTGAATATAATTGAAGGTTTGCTTGAGAACAATACTCAAGAAAATCAAAATTGTACTAGGGGAAAGAAACAATGTTACCACCAGAGTGAATAAGGAACATTGTTCCCAGATCATTGTCCTAGAAATTTTTAGTGAACATGGGGATGAAACCTTTCCCCACAGATAAACGCACACAAACAAAGTGTAAGTTGCATAACATCACCTTATTGAATCAGTTTGCTACTGAAATTGTTAACCAGGTCCAACTTTGGGAATGTCATAGTGCTCGCTCAGGTTTGCTAAATACTGGTTAAATTCCTGAATCCGGTCGCGATGAGATTTGCTGGCCATCTTAGCCAACCTACGCATGTTGATTTTCTCCTTCTGCTCAATAAACCGTCTCTCTGATGGAGTTAACCGATCGTCAATTGATGGTGGATGCCCCTCATTGGCAAGCTTATCAGCTTCGGCCAGGTCTTCAGTATGATTTGCTGACAAGCCATCAGTTTCACCTGAAAGAAGAGAAATAAATACAAAATAATGAGATTTTTGAACGGCAAACCCGTAAAGGATGATTGATTACACCATCCCATTGTCAAGAAGATAAACAATATTAGCAGATTTATGACGGCGATGAAAGTAGATTGCACCTGCTGGAAGCTCATGCTTTCTGGTCACATTTTCTTTCTCATGGCTATGTTTGTTCCTCTTTTTCTTCTTCTTTATTCCACCGTCTTTTACATCTAAGGCTTTCCCTTTCAATTTAAGCTTTCCACCAACAGCATTCTCATATGCAGACATTTGCTTACAAAAAGGAATAATAAGGAACTCATTGGATAGTTAACAAAATGTTGACTGGCATTGATTAGTTAAAACTGCACCAACTATGTAATGGTTAAATCTCCCACCACACAACATCAAGTAGAAGTTTCTAGCTAGGTATTCTTTTGTTGAAAGTTTTTTCCACTTTATCAATCATCGCCATTAACCGATGTTTGTTCCAACTTCCACATTATCAATATACAACTCAATCAAAAATCAAAAGCATCCATTTAGACAATGAAACAAAATCTACCCAGAAAACTTGGTCGTAGTGGACACGATATGACTCCCTCATCATCAGTGTTTGTTCCTAATTTATGCCCATATGTTTACCTACAATAGATTTCTCCTTTCTTGCTTCTGTAGATTTTGATGTTAATGACAATTTTTAACGATATTACCCACAACATTAACCGAGTCCATCAGCATCATATGTTGCTCAATGTGCGTGGCTGCAAGAGAAAGATATCCTGACCCCAACTGAAGAACAATATTTTACATTTTTTCTCCTTACAATCCATTGTATCGACGAGAAAGAAGAAACAATCTGATATTGAGATGATGATCAACATTGTATGGCTCGTCTGAGAGAGCTGGCCTAAGGTGTAAAGAAAATATTGGATCTGATAAGCTAGCTAGTCAAATCCTATTTCCCAATTAATACTTGAATTGAGATGATGATATTACCTAGCACATCATGTCTTGCCTAGTACATAATCGAATGCATGATTACCAAGATACGAGATTCTATATTCTGCGACAGACTGGGTAAAAGTGATGCTTCAAGGAATTAATAATAATTAAGAATCTCCTAAACTTTTAAGATTTTTTCAAATCTATCCACAAGTTTACTTGTTGTTAATTGATACCAAAACCTTTCAAGTTGTTTCAATTTTATCCAAAGGTTCACATGACGTTATCGATCTAAATAAATATGGACTCCCTTTATTTGAACACTGGTTCCAAATATTTTTCTTCCTAAGATAAACATTGTTACTTATTGTTTCTTTTTTGAATATAGAAAGTATTTTGAGCGAAAAATAAGTGTTCTTTCTAACAACAAAATTCTGATTTTGATGGAACAAATCTAACATAGTTAAATAAAAGAAATATTAGACTATTTCACAAATTCAAATACTTAAAAAGGTTTGCATCCATTGGAAACAAGCGAAACTATTGAATAGATTGAAAATTAAAAAAAAAACACACACACACAAAAGTGACAAACATGTGACACCGTTTTATCGAATTGAAATCTGTCAAGTCCTCATTCTGTTAAGCATTGTTATTAGGATAAGTGATTGAAAGGGGAAAATGGCGAGTTTGAAAATTCTGGGGTATTTTTACTAAGAACGATCGAAGAAACAAGGATAACAACGAAGGAGGAACAAACAAACACAAGACGACCTCAGATTTTAAGGACTAAGACAGAGACATGATACGAACCGATCGCATCAACAATCCCCCAGCAACGGCAATGAAGATACTAGGCTCTGATCTTACGCTACCCTTCGAGGCTTCATGGAGCACTCGCGCGTGAGACGGAGGAAAGCGAACGGAAGATGAGAGAGAGAGAGACGTCGAAGGTTGAAATAGGCAAACCGAAGGAGCCAGAGTGCAACTAACGGTTCAGATTAAATGTCGGGACCAGATCTCTGCGATTTGAAACTCCGATTTTATTTTTATTTTTTACTTGGACGAAATTAGGCATGTTTATGGTTTCGGTTCCGATTCGATTCTGATCGATTTCAGATCCATCGACATTTGAACCGATCTAAGCCAATTCAAAATTGATTCCGAATCGATTTCAGTTCCGAATCGGTTCCCGATCAATTCCGAAACGGTTCCGGATCTCTTCCTTGAACTTGAGCTTCCAAATTCATCTAACGTGTTAGTGATCCTATTCTTTTTTTCTATCACAAAATAATCTTATAGAAATATTAACATGCTAAGAATTTTTACTTTTAAATTAGCAATCGGAACTAGATCTAAATCGAAACCAGAATCGATTTCGAACCGGTTCCGAAACGATTCCGAATCGGTTCCGAACCGGTTGGAACCGAACCGGAATCGGAACGGTTTCGATTCGATTCCGAAACCGCTTCATTCGAATCGATTGCGATTTCAAATTTAATGGATTAATTTCAATTCGATTCCAGATTGATCCAATCCATTAAGCATGTCTAGACGAGATATTCGTCACTAATTTCTATGATTAGTTGGATCTTACAAAATTTCGAAGGAATGTAATATACTCTATTCATTATAAAAATAAATTTAAAAAGTATTGACATCGATCCTATCTCTAATCAGAAACGAAATAATTCTTAAATAAAATATACTCTATCAATCATTAAAACAAATCAAAAAAATATAAATAAATCAAAAGTTAAATTCAACGATGTAATTACTCTGCTCTTATAAAGAAAATTCGATCTCGAGAATATAAAAGGTAAATTCTTGACCAATTAAACATCAGCTATCCAAATTTTTTTTAAATTTTAAATTGAATTTATCCTAATTGAAAATTAAATCATATTAACGTGTCAGATATCGCCCTATTTTATCGCGAAGGTGAAACTCCAATTTTAACTTTCTCGAAGTCGCTGGATGTTTATAGATTACAATATTTTTGAGTTAATATCATTCTACCCTTCTTTCTCTTTCCCCCAAATAATTATGCATTTTAGTAAAAACTACCACCTTTCTTCGCATACTGCGTTTTATAACTGCAATGTTTTTCAAAATTTTGCATTTCGGCCATTATTCACTTCTTTTTTTTTTTTAACTTGAAGGATGGTTAATCCATCAATTGCGTAACCTACAGAAAACTTTACCACTGTGACATAACATTAAAATTTATCAAATTCTACAGCCTCACGCATTTGTTCAATTTTTACCAAATTAATCCGATTGTAAATCTGATTAAATTAGCATATTAAGTTTTAAGCAGCTCAATTACTAAGAGGTAACATGAAGTCGAACTAAGATAGAGGAACTGGCATCTGTAGAAGAAGATCTAGCATTGCTCGAGCAGTAGAAACTCATGAATAAATATTAGACTTAGACCCAGTTATCTGGTCATAATTCTTTGAAAACGATGGAAAAGCATCATAAACTCTAATTTAACCAATGATGAACTGGACAGCAACCATCTCATGTTTCACAACTCTAATTTAAGCAGTGTGTTGCCTCCTAAAATTGTCCAGATGAAAACTCCAAATGAAAAGACTGCAAAAGAAGAAGAAAACAAAAAATACACTTAAGATCAAAGGCAAAAGAGGAATGTGAACGATATTCTTAGGAACTACCTTTCGATCTGAAACATGGAATCTTTTGGAACACTACAAACTGCTCTTTTTAGGAGTCTGTTTCTGCTTAGGAATGTCTGTAGTTTCAGTCAAATTGTTCTGTTCTTCCAGGTACTTAATTGGGTCGGCAAATGATCTTGTACATGGCCACCTATACAAAGGCCAGGAGACATGGATCGATGAAACTGAATCAGTTAGAAATAGAGAGTAGAATAAAGATTACCTGCCTGACTTTATGACCTCATTATCGATGATGGTCTCGCAATCGTAGATGTCGACTGTGGAGGAATTACAGACAAAAGAGATAAGCAGAAGAGTGTGATATTCTGATACATAATGGTTCTTACTGAGTTAATAATCTAATGACTTCCAAATTCCAACCCTATGAATGGAGCAACAGATAAGAAGACAGAGAGTAGCACAGACTAGGATCAAATACCACAATTAATATAATCAACAGTTGTCTTGATATGCTAAATTGCTAGTTGAATCCCATCTCAACTTTTAGATACATAGATTAACATATACATGGAGCAAGATAATTGGGATCTCCAATTTCTAAGTCCATATTTAGATCCTCATAATATACTCGACTTACATTTGCATATAAATAAAGTCATGTGGTATGTGCATTCACTTGATACCTTGTGATCTTCTACAGGTAGCCATAACCGATGCCTTAGCGACTCACCAATATTTACCTAGGTCTATGTTGGAAGTCAAAGAAGTAGAGCATACATCAGATCTTTATGATAAATTTATTAACTCATAAGAAGTTATTCAGTGGAACAAATCTATGCAAATTAGATGGTAAATATTAGATAAAGATGTGGGATAGTAATTGCAAGTGATATGGGAATGTCACAGTGATTCTCTGAGAAAATAACCTAATTAATTTAATAAACTAAATCACTCCCATTTATCAAAACGCTAAGGAGTCGATGAATGCCTTACCACCCCATAAAAATCAATTAGGATACAACATCCAATGACAAACTATGTCTATAACACCATAATTTAATCTCAGTGGTGAGTAGTACACTAATAAGGGAGTTCAGTGAGTTGCAGATTAATAATGGGATCTATAAGTATAAATGAGTAACCTATTGTTAACTTCAGCTTAAGCATTTTGGCTAATAGTTGAGCCTGAAAGGCTAATGTTCCAATTTTCTCATTTGTGTACGTCGCAGAAATTGGCATTGCAGTGCACCTAATTGAAGATACGACGAGTGTTGTTAAAGGTTACCTGCACTTAATCCTAGACGTGATGAGGTGGTGTTGTTAAAGGTTACCTATGGAGGAACCACCATTGGGTTTCACATGTTGCTAATTAAGAATGATTTCTAATCTCTTATTCTCCAACTAGAACAATTAGTAAATCAAAGCCTACCAAAGTTTGAAACTTTTAAAAACTAATTTGGTGAGTTACACTATGGTTTTCTATGGAGGAAAATAAATCTCAAGTGTAGGAATAAAGAGAGTATTTTAGGCCAGTGATTGGACTCGATAAGCTAATGCAGTAGTACTCTCATCTATGCAGATATTGCAATATTGGGACATCAAAGACAAGAATGAATCTCTAACATCCAATACATTAGGACACAAAAAACTTAAATGATCAAGAATAAAAGGACACAGAGAGATTCAAGAATTTTTCTAGATGCCAACAGATACAATAGGAGGCAAAAGTAATCCCATCAGGTTACCAAGCTGAACTTCAACAAGAAAAAAAAAAAATCATCTGTACCTCCATCTACGGCCTTCTTGGAGAAGTACTTGGCCCTTAAACGTCGAGAATAAAGAGCCTCATACCTCCGGTGCTTCTCTTCATGCTCTGCAGCATCTATTTCCCTGTAACATAATGGGGGGGGGGAAGAGTGTCTAGATCAGCAACGAATTGGAAGAGAAAAGAGGAAATATCGAGTGATCTAAAAGTCCTTGCAGTTGAACGCCGAGCAAGAGAAGATATTATTCTCTTTAAGCAATACAAATGCAACATTTTTCCGGCAAAAAACTTGCAAATCAGCTACATAGAGGTTCATATTTTAGCACGCCAAAACCTGACGCTAACGCCTAGCTAGTGAACTAAAACCCCCAGATAAAAAAGAATTCCATTTGGAAAATTGACTTGGATTCGTGATACTGCGAAGGTGGCGCGGTTTATCAAACCTTCAAGGAGAATACTTGGTGAACCGAACAGAAATAATGATTCTCGGAACTCGTCCGATACGACCAACCCACTGCCGGATTCGTGGTCGATCAACGGAGAAGAAAAAGAAGACAAAGAAAGAGAAATTTGACGTACGGTTGCTTCCCTTCCTCTCCGGACATCGTCTTCATACCGGAATGCGGAGTCGCCTCGTTGTCGTCGTCGGCGCCTGATTGCTGCATCTGCCGTCGCCGCCTCTTAAACCAGTGGGTTTGTTTCCTCCAGGCCAGGATCCGCTCCAATGGTTACCACCTGCTAAACTATCTGTAGGCGTCCGCTTAGTGGGGTCCACATCTAAAATGGACACGTGATCGTTATTATAGAGTAAGTGGAAGATGATCGTGAAAGGTGTCACTTGTATTGATCCGGATTCACCGTGGTTTTCCTTCTGCGTTCGCAGGTTGAAGAAAGGGCCAACTTCAGAGTGAAGTCCGTATCCGGTTCCTAGACGGCGAAATTATATCCATCTCCGGCAGTCGAAATCCACCGCTCGATCGCCTCCTCATCCTCCACCTGCGACGGCGTCGCTCCAGTCCTATCTTGGTTGCCTGCGTCTGCCAAAGAGAGGAGAGAGAGGCGGCATCCGATCAGGCGAGTGAGGAAGAGGAGATGGCGATGGCGGCGTTCGGAGCTTCTGCTTCGGCGACGGCGTCGCCCAATCCCGGTCCTCCAATTACCAAACCACAGAAGCAGAAGCAGGGGAAGATTGCTCACCGACGGCATTCTCGTGCTCCGCAGAGAACACCTGCCGCGCTCTCCTTTGTCGCCGTCCTCTCCTCCACAGCCACCGGCACCGCCACCGCCGAAGCCAAGGTTTTCTCCTTCCCCGAGGAAGACATAGTCTCTTCTCTCACCGAGGTTCCACATGAAAATCCACTTTTTTTTTTTCAAACCTCTGTCTCGTTCGAAGACCAAAATTATCAAACTGGAACGGACATTCGTGAAATTTATTGAATCTGGATGTAGGGATGACAAATGTCTAGGGTTTGGAAAATGGGAATACAAAATTATAGGGTACAAATTAGACGTTTAAATGTTTGAGAGCGGCATGCTTTTGTCACTTTACTGCCTAATTGCTCTAAACTTCCATTCCTTCTTCTTCGCAGGCGGAGGATGCGATTGGTCTTGCGGGGGATGTTGTTTCCAAGGTTTGGGGCTTCTCGCTGGGCGTGTTCAAGGCGTTGACGGATACCCTGAAGCCGGGGCTGGACATCTCTGTACCAATCTTGCAAAGTGCGAGTAATGAGGCGCCGAAGGCAGCCTCTCCTGTGATTTCCGACGCTTCCAAGCAAGCCAACGAGGCGCTTCTAAGCGCCAGGGTTGATCCCGGCCCTGTTTTGTCCGCCGCGCAGGTTGTTTTCTTGTCTCGCCCTATACATTATTTCGATCTTTTTCTTGCTATAACCTTTGATTTTAGATGTTAGCATTGAGTTCCTATGGATCCTTGCTATGTGTTCAACTCAATTTGCTACTTAAGCTTTTCCTCAAGACTTGGGATGAGGAGTGGTGGTCGTTGAGTGTCCTTCGTTCCTCCATGGAAGGTTGGGTACTGTCAGCTTGCTCTTAGAAGAAAGTAGGCCGAGTATGATAATTTGAGAAGGATGGGCTGAGATTGAGAATTGATTTGGCAAGATCAAATTATGACATTCATCAACAATTTCACACTAGAGCTTGCATACCACCTTTGTGAGCAGACCAACAATCTATAATTCTAGAATTGTGGAGTATAGTGTGTTTTTAGTCTGCTACTTATCGTTATTCTGCAATATGATTGGAGTGAGCTTCTGAAGTATGTATAGTCGATCTTCACATCTAATATGGGATGGATCACAACATTAAATGTGTTGTCTCATGGAGATCTAACATGTCATTATTCACTTGGCGGTTCTAAGTTGGTTTGGTGTAGCTTCAAGGTGGCTTTGTCAACAACATTCCCGGTTCATGCGATCTCAAAATGGTTTCTGACATGCGTGTATAATATGGACCTTCTCGATTGGACATCGACATGGCTGCTCATCTTGAATATGTGGTTGGATAATAGGCCCTTGTCAATTGGTTCTAGTTCAAATCTATTGGCGGTCTGTGTGTCAACCTCTCTAGACTACTCACAATGCCAAGTTGGAGGATGGCCAAGCTGGAGTTTGTGTTTTCTTGAATTTGTTAATCCTCTAGAGAATCTTGGATTCATTTTCTAAATTATATTGGTTTTTCCCTTTGTTGAACGTATGGTCAGAGACTGTACTTCAGAATTTTCTTTCACTTTTCTTCTCAACAGACAGTTGCAGGTGCAGCACAGCAGACAACTAAAATCATCGTTGAAGTGAAACCCATTGCTTCAGCAACTGTAGAGAAGATCACGTCCTCTGATCCGTCAGTCGTAGTTGTCGCTGCCGGAGCATTATTTGTCGGATACCTTTTTCTTCCACCTATTTGGTCGGCACTTTCGTTCAACTTCTGCGGCTACCAAGGTACCTGATGACACAATGAAATCATGCTCAAAGAATTCACTCGAAAATCTAATTTGCTCTGTGTATGTTTCATAACCAGGCAATCTCAGTGCTCCTCAGACTCTGGACCAATCTCTGCACAAAATTACGTATGATTGACATAAGATCAGAGAAAGACAAAAACAAAGCAGGTGTGCCAAGAACAAGATTGTCTTGGTGTCGTAAGCATCAGAGCCGGAATTCTTCACACGACGTGCATGATCAAAAGATGCAATTATCTTTTATTCTTGCTGCTTGGAGGAACTCCCGAGCAAGATGAAAGGGCAGGCGAGGAATCCCAAGAAAGTCGAAGAATGTCGTAGTCGTGCTAGCTCAAGAAACTCTACAAAGGATACAACATTGTCATCCTTGACTCGTGAGTTCATCTTGTACTCGATAATGACAAGCTTATGAAATGGCATATATGATATATCTATTTGAAATTTCAAATGTGCAGTTACGGTGATGTGCCCAAAACTGTGGCCAGGATGGTCACTGAGCTCAGCTTCAAGAACAGTTGGGTAGTGGCCGATGGGTTCTCTGGAGGCAAAGGGTGGGTGCAGAGTAGATTGGGCTTGGACTCACACAATGTGTCGCTCATGGAGGTTCTTTCGCCGTCGAGGGCGATCCCTCTTGCCGCAGCTCAGTTAGGCACCACCAGCGCAGCAGCTCTTCAGACTTTTCAAAAGCTTCTTCGAGGAAGCGCCAATAATTGAACATTCTCGTTGTAATTTATTCTTTTTTAACAGGAATTTTGGACACATAATCAATTTGTTCGTTGTTACTTTGTATGCTAATCGTCCTCTCGGCCTTACTAAAATTACTTCATGAGGTATTTAGATGATGAATTGTTCCATCAACACTGTTTTTTGTTGCTCATACTCTTACAAACCAAACTCATTCCATCAACTCCGACTTGCCTATCTTTTTATCTCACTCTAAAAGTGCAGTCCCCGGGCTTAATTATATTCTTTCGTTCGTAGTCAATCCATGCCTTCGAAGTGAACATTTATTACTTTTCTTAAGAACATGGCTACGGGGAGTATCAAAAACTCTCTCATGATCCACTTTGTGGTTTTTGTTGCTTGCTAAAGATTCAAATGGCTCCGCTACAAGAAAAGGCATAAAACTAATTATTCAATTGCAACTTAAACTCTTTTCTGTATTATGTATATAAAGAACCAGTGATTACTGACGCCTGAGCAGTACTTTTTGAGGTCATATCATCGCATTAGAGCAATGCTCATGGTTCCAAAACCATATCCTACTAGATTTTATATATGCTTGTTCCTGCTCATCCCATTTCTCCCAGATCAGCCTTTTTTTAAAGATGTCAACCTTCCCTTTCCGCCCACCCACTTCTCTTCCTAAAGCAATATGCTCTCATCCATCATCTTCCCTTCAGAGCTAAGAAAAAGAATGGCTATGGTTTGCATGCATGCCCATCTCTGTACATGGACTACCACATCACAATTCGAAGTAGTTTTAAGGAGCTGCTGATTCCACTCTCTAGGTCTCTTGTGTCGATATCCAATAGCAAACTTCTCTAAAGGCTCAGAAAAATTTTAAAGCGAAAGGTAAACAAACAAAGAGAAGTGATCCGACTTCGCATTCGATAGCTGCGCCACAAAACCAAGCAAGTGCACGAACTGTTCGTGCACTTTCTGGGGACCAGATTGGTCCAACGCAAATGGAGCAACTAGTGGACTGTTCACCAGTCCCAGTTCAGCAGGACGAGATTTCGCCAGTTTCTAATGCATTGCAGCCTCGGCATTTCCCACTATTTATCTTAAAGTATAATCTGACTCTGGTAGCTAGATCCAAGCAGATAATATAAGTGGCTTCTACTGTTGAGATTGGAGAAGGATGCAATCTGGGTTGTGATCCATGCGGAGTTGCCTCCCAACATGAACAAAACCAAGCAATTCTGTGCCATTGGCGAGGTGATGCCACAGTCACAAGTGTAGGTGAGAGGCAAAAGGTGTGGCATAGTCTTATATATAAGTCAACTGTACAGGCCAGCTTCTTTCAGCTACTGCGAACATGATATGTCTGAACTTTTTTTTTTTTTTTTGAGTTCTTGATATCGCGCAGATGCATGCACTCGTCTTTAGGTCGCGACAGGACTAACAATAAAGAAAAGGAAAGGAGACTCTCGTTTGCCTTCCATCCTCTGTGAGTGATCTGCAGTATTTGATAATTGGACCACATAATACAGCAAAGGAAAAGTTGTTCCAATAAAAAACTAAAAATTGCTAGAGCAATTTTCAGTCTCATTTAATGTCATTTCAAAGACATTTGTAATCCAACACTAAATTATATTTAGTGTGATCAGGTAAAGGAATAAAAAATATTCGTAAAAAGGATTTTTAATGAAAATGAAAAGAAAATAAATAGAAAAAAAAAAAAGACTGCCTGCTACGAACTCACGGTCAAATTGCGACTGTGAACTTGCAGGGCTTGGCTGCGGTTGTAAGCTCATGATTTTCACGGTCAAGATGCATGCGACTGTTATTTTTCAGAGTGGTGTGTTCTATCTTATTGATCTTTAAAATGTCTAATTAATAATTGAATCTTAAGTAATTTTTATCGATCATCCAAAATAAATCGAATAAGCGTTCATAATTTTTTCACGATTCAATTTAAATTTTATAATTATATTATCCGATAAAAAATAGAAAAATTTGAAAAATGAGAAAAGAAAAACGAAGAACGCTTGAACCAAACGCAACCTTACCTTTTTCACCCAACATTAAATTCACAAACTAAGGATTGGATCTCTCCAAAGTCCAATCCAACAAACATGTGATGAAGAACAAGGGGACAAAATTGAAGGAGCTTTGGGAAGATAAAAGATGCTTGAATTCCAACTCATTATATGGTCCACAATGCCACCGATGAGTGGATTGGATCTGGCGAATTAATATCATCAAAACAATTCTAAAAATTTGACGATATCAGATCTTTCTCGACTCACACACACATTTTTAGGATGTATTTAATTCAGGATTATTATTGAACACTTTGCTTATCCAATTAAAATTATTAATAAAAATTTTATTTCATTTAAAATTTAAATGATTATCAAATCATAATAAATATTTGATACGCCGTCCTATATCAATAAAAGAGTTACGGAGGAAGAAATCGAAAAATCTTCCAATTTTCATTGATTCTTGAGATTACGGAATTTTTTTCAAAATTATTCTTCGACTTTTACTTTTAAAATAAAAATATCCTTATTAATTTATCAAATAATAATGATCCAACTCTATATAAATTTTTAATATAATTAAAATCTTAATCAATCGGTTGCGACCACTTTCGTCGCCACCACGATCATCATCGTCGCCATCGATCGACTGTCGATTGTTGGCAAGTGTCGACCATCGATCGGCACCGATGTCGATCATCGATAAACCATCAACGGTGTCGGTCGTTGGCTGATGCTAATCATATGTCGATCATCATCGTCGTCAATCACTAATCATTGTCGTTGGTTGTCGATTGCGATCATCGCCATCGCGGTTGTTATAGTTATAGGTGGTCGCTCGTTGCCATCTTATCGGACGACGAAGGCGATCGTCTTGATCGATACGACTATAAACAAATATATTTCAGAGTAAATGAAATCTTGAATCAAATATAATATAGTATAATATTAAATTAGATTATATTTTAAAATCTCTAAATAAATAAATTTTTATTGTATTATTTCGAATTTGAACTAAATAATATATGTTATATTTTATTTTTTATAATCTTGATTACGTGATTTCTCATAATCTAATAATCATATAAATTAGATAATACATGATAAATTGAATAAAATACACTTAAGTGCAATACATGATACATTTTTTAGGATGGATGAGTAAAAGTTGAGTTAAACTTAAGTGCAATTCGAGATCGACCGTGCCGAAAAAATTTAGGGAGCATTTAGTTTAGTTCGTACAGATTTTTTTTTTTTTTTTTTTTAGAAAATAGAAAATAATTTTTTTATATTTTTTATTTTTCAGAAAATACTCTTTTATCAAAAATGAAAACAAAAAATATTTTTTTTTTATTTTTTAGTTTTTCAAAAAATACTCATTTATTTTTTAAAAAATAGAGATAAAAAACATCAACCAAACACATTTTCTTATTTTTCTAAAAAATAAAAATAAAAAATAAAAAAAAAATTCTGCCTAGCAAATGCTCTCTTAATTTTTTGGCTCGCGAGTTAGCGGGTAGAATTTCAACAGTTGAATGGTTTTAGAAAATTATAAAAATATATTTTGTTTAAAAAAAATGTTTTCATTTTAAAGATCAGGGGTAATTCAGTCCTATCGTTAAATGTTCCAGGCTATAAAAGCCCGCTCCTTCCACTTGCTCAAATTTAGCTGACGAAGTTAACAGAAAACCACCTGAACAAAAACTTCCTCCCCAACAAAGCCCTCATCTCGCCGGAACCCACAACTCCGGCGAGAGAAGTCTACAAAATACCTCGTTTGAGCGCCTTTCTTCCGATTGTCTCCAGTTGAATCCGGTGGCCTCTGCCGGAAGGTGGTGCGGAGGGTTCTCTTTTTAGCCGCTTGGCCTGAGGTCCTCGCCGAAACTCCGAGCGGCATGATGGGGTTTTCCCTCTACCCCATGAAGACATTTACGCGCCTCCTGTGGAGCACCAGCTTCTTCCGCCACAAGTTCTTCGCCGTCGTAGTCTTCTTCTGCTAAGCCGGTCGACAGATCCTCTTCGACCTATCCAACTAGGTCGGGATAGAAGGGAGAGAAATTAAATACGCACTAAAGTTTTCTAGTCGTATTTGTTCAATTCAGATCTGAGTAGCTGAGAGTTCGGATCTGAGAAGAGAGGATGGATTCTAGCCGCCATCTGATACTTGATTCCTCTTCGTCGTCCACCCGGGCACGGTTGCTAATGTTGGGCGGTGGAAACCCCATCTTCCGAGGTACTTTTAATACTACCGATACTATTTGGTCGATTTCGACTTGGATTCGGTTTTAGTTCTAAGAAGTTGTTCGGTTTGGGGCGGAATCGAAGGGTTCAGGTCGGTGGTACCGGTGGAGGAGCTCGGCGCCACCAAGCGGCCGTTCTTCACATCACCGGATGAGATTTACGAGGAGGAATACTACGAGGAGCAGTTGCCGGAGAAGAAGCGCCGCCTAACGTCCGAGCAGGTGACTCCTTTCCTCAAAATTTGTAATTAATTTACTAGGTTTTATTGTCTGAAGAAAAGACCACTTCCGTACTCCTTTTTGCCTCGTCTCATCGTTTACCAGCAGCTTCGGAGAGCGCCATGCTCTTCTTTTAACGACCGGTGGCTTCGATTTTCTTGTGTTCATGCTACCAACCTTGGGAGGAACGTCCCTGTTTGCTTGTCTTGTTTTGGTTGAGTAAAAAATTTGTTTTCTTTTTTAACAGAACAGGGAAAGGAAATAATAAAGATCGAAAGCCAAATCTAGGCATTTCTTAGAGCATTGAATGCACAATTGGTGACAGATCAACATAGTTGTGATCATTTATGTCGAGTTTAATAGCAGTATCCTGTAATAAGAAGAGAGTTATCAACCAACTTCGCATCGTTTTACTTCATTCGCTCTGTTTCTGTATTTCTCATTTGAATCCGAGAATGATTGGCTCTCATCCCAAAAAAGGTTAACTTATTGGAAAAGAGCTTCGAGGAGGAGAACAAGCTTGAGCCAGAGCGAAAGAGCGAGCTGGCTCGAAAGCTAGGCATGCAACCAAAGCAAGTGGCAGTGTGGTTCCAGAACCGGCGTGCAAGGTGGAAGAACAAGCAACTCGAGCAGGATTTTGATCAGCTTAAATCCTCGTACGATTCACTACTTGTTGATCATGCTGCCCTCCTCAAGGACAATGAGCGATTGCAGTTGGAGGTAATTTTTCATTTTTGTTCCCAAGTAGGACAATGAGCATCTAGTTTTCTAATTTACTGTAGCTTAATTACTAAATTAACTTTGCCTTGCTCAAGCTAGTTCAAATATTCTGATACTCTTGATTGTCTAATCACTCATCTTCAAAGCTTGATCTTTAGGAAAATTACCAATTTATATTTATATTATTTCTACATTGTTCGCAGTATATAAGATAACAAATGAACTTTTTCACGACCAAACAAGAGTGACTTGTGCAATAGAATGTCGCACAATGGAACGACTAAATTTACCTTTTGTTATCAGCCTACTGTCTTTGCCAAATCATCTAAGTACAGCACTAGTAATCTAGTACGTTTTAGCCTCAATCAGCAATAAAACCAGCATTTAGATCAACGAAGCCATTAATTTCATCAAAGTAAAATGTGGTTCAAAAGATATTCCACCTTGTTCAAGATATCGTTTGTGTGAATTTATAGTCAACTCTGTTGCAGGTAAAATCACTGCTTGAAAAGCTAGAAGCTAAGCAGGAGGCTTCTCTGGTCACTGGTCTTAAGTTGAATGGCCCGGTAGCATCGACCGCTGATCTAATGACCCAGAAAATCCCTCATAAGTTGGAAGATACGCTGAGCCCTGGTAGCGGTGGAAGCGTAGTGGTTGAGATGGAGGGTGCTAACCAGCTGGTGGAGAGTAGTCGAGAGTCTTACCTGGTGGAAGACTACCACTGTGAAGAACTGGTTCATGGCGAGATGCAATCTGAGGAGGATGATTTGAGTGATGAGGGCTGTAGCTACTACCCTGATGGCATGTTCATGGAGCACCACAACCAGGAGTGGTTCTGGAGCTAAATTCTACCTGGAAATCAGTACAGTATTCGGATACTGCACTCTGCTGCTGATGTATCTTCTTTCTAGTTTGCCTAAATGTTGATTAGTGTCGTAGAATATGTACTAGTTGTGGAGTATGTTGGAAAAAAAAAAAAACTCTGCTTGTTTATCTTAATAATCCCAGTAAAGAAATAAACCATCTGTGTGGATAGATTGCTGATGTGAGTTATAACTTATAAATAATCACCTGTGAGACAATGTAATCTCTCTTCACTCCCACATTATGATGATCTTGATGTCTTATCTTATTTGATGGCTCAGGTAAAAGGTTATACCTGTTATCGAATGGTCTCCATCTAGAAACAACAGATGTGTACACGTGTGAAAAAAGTAAAGATTGGTGCATGGTAGAGCACAAAATTGATACGGATTTTACTTCTTCTCTGTGTGTGTGTGGAGAACTGTTCCTTGTCAAAAATGAGCATTTAGAACCTCTTTTTGCTGGCTGACTCAAGAAGCCATTATAATAAATGCCTCTGCTTCCCTAACATCTCACGTACTGGTTCACTTTTCTCCCTGCATTGTTGCACTCTGATTCTTCCCTTTATTGATGTACGCATTCCCCGTGGTTACTTATCCTCTTCTAGTCGTGCCCTTCCAGCGGTTTCTGGTCTGGAGTCCCAATCTCTCTGTCCAGCGAAACACTGCGCGATTTGCACCCCACATGGCTCTTTGCTGCTATGTTGCTGTTGCTTGTTTATGAATATTAACGGGAAGAAGGGAGACCACACAAGTGTTCCTGTGCCTGTGGTGGTGGTGGGGCTACTGTAGGGGAGACAGTGACTCAACTTCTAAAGCAGACAAGATGCTTCTGTCCAATCTCCCTGCCTCAATCGACCCATCACTGCTTGTTTTCCTCCCTAGAAGATGCTCCTCGAGAGAGTTTGGTCACTGCTGTTACTGGGGAGAGAAACTGTGTTTTTGAAACCAAGTCCGATCTGTCAGGAGGAATATCATCCAAATAGAGCCATCTGGCTTTCTTTTGGTCGTACAAATGCTATTTTTTATGGTTCAATAATGGATCTGTAAAATTTAATGTTGAGTATCTATATATCAGATATAAATATGATTATAGATCTGTTAGATCAATCATAATTATAAATCGACCTTGAAAGATATTCAGAGTAAACGATATCATCTTGTAAAAGATTAATAATCGTTGAAAATATTTAAAAGGTCATGAGACTTGGAGGTTCTTTATAATAATGATCTCATCTATTTGGCCCATGTGTTCAAGCTCCCAATTTTGAAGTAAATACCGAAAGAGTCTGGAAGAAAATGACTCTTGTCCCGAGAAGTGTGCCCAGCAACGGCCGCTCAACTCCTGCGAAGCAATAGCCGTTAAATTTGGATTCTTGTCCCTGCCGTCCGATCCGGTGGACAAGCGAATCGTCCGCTACACCGCGACAAAAATGGAAAATGTCGGACGCCATTTCATCTTTCCTGCGTCTCAATTCACAGCTCCGCCGGTTCGTCCTTCTAGACACCCTTCGCGAGGAAGGGGGGCCAGAATACGGATACGGTGGCATTCAACCGCCGGAACTTGTTATATATCCTTGCCGTCGTGGTACGCGAGCTCGGTTTCATCGGCGACGGCGACGAGGCAGAGGAGGAACTGGAGCTGGTTTCGGGCCATGGAGCCGCAGGCGAAGGCGAGGTGCTTGTAGGCGATGAGGTCGAGGAATGCGGCGTGGTCGAAGAGCAGCATCGGCCAGCGCCGCCGCGGCTGCCACCGCCAGTGGAGGTAGCCGGTGCCCGCGGGGCGGCCCTACTCCATGCAATTCTGGCCCCTTTCGATGGCCTTGCAGGTGGTGCCGCTGTAGAGGGAGCTTCCGGCGGAGTGGGGGACCTAGCTGGCCTTCGGAGAAGTTGCATGGCGGCTGCTGGGAGAGCTTAGTTACCGTTTGTGAGGAAGAAGAGGAGAAGGTAGAGGCGGCGTCATTTGGTGGAATGGGGGCGGTGCTGGTGGGTTGTGCCCAACTGCGTGTCCATTCAAAAATGGGCCTTCTCGTGTCAGGCCCAAATCACAAACGAACTCACCTGCCTGCAGACCGGGCTGTTGGCCGCACTGGACAAGCCCAACCAAATGCCTTCTCCATATATACGAACAGAAATCTTAGGATTCGATGCTAACCGGAAAAGAGATTTTAGGCTAATGCGAAACTTCAACTGTTGCTGCTTAAAGAATGGAGGAACTCATTTTAGTTAGGTTTCTTTCATTTCTTGTCCCTCTTCCCGTCGCGTCGTGTGGTAGGAATTCATTGACGTAGAAACTGAGCTGATTTGATTTGCCTGTGCCGTAACCTGTTCATGTTAAGGATCACGGGATCAATTGTAGTAAAAATACGATAAGGTTCATTTCGAATCGTTTATTCAGATTGATTCTACAGTATTTAAAATCATGAGCGATCTTTTCTAAATGAAAAAAAGATTTTCTTCAAAAGAATAAACTCACCGAGCCCTCGCCCAGTAACAAATCATCGTGAGATCAAGCCGAGGCAACAAGTTGTGTTTCATCATATTAAGGCAGTTTCGAGCATAGCTTTGCGTCTTCAGTTCATTCCTGCTGGTTTAGGCTGGCATCCACAGTTCCAGCTCTGCATGCACTTGAGATGCAGTGGTGTCAGCTGCAAGCCTGCAATAATAGAGCTTGAGGTGTACAAAAGGTACCACTACTAATGCATATCACGAATCATGATTCCTTTCTCAGTCAAACAACACTAAAAAGGACGTGGGGAGAGAAAAAGACAGATGGACGTGGGGAGTGAAAAAGACAGACATTAATGATCTTGCAGAATATGAAGGCCTCCTGGGGCCATCACAGCACTTGTAATGTAATCAGAAGAAGGTTTGCTAAAACTTAATAATAATGAAATTCTATGTTTCTTCCCTGTTGCAGTGCTGTGGAGTTGATGGAATATCTGTCCCATCATGAACAAGATTGCAAGACTCAAGCCTAATTTTGGTTCAGAGTTGTATTTCAATTGTAGAGTGGCTTAATCCTGAACATGAGCATGATTTGAGCAACAACCAGATTGAGATCTGAAATGTAAACAAACTCTGAACTACTATAAGTTTGGAAGACTGTGAGGACGAGATGGCAATTAATAGCACCGGACTTGAACAAAAGGCATCTAAAACACCTCCTTTTGCTTGTAGTTTAGGTATCTTAATCCTGATTTGAGGTAGAGAATGGTATATTTAGGTCATCATCGCCTGCCTTATGCTTGATCACAATGAGATCCACGTATTGTTGTTGTTGTTTTTTTCAGTAAATATATATAGTGTTGAAGTTGAAGGACCACTTTATATGCACCAGCACACCGCCACCACTAAATCTGATAAAAATTAGGTGGTAGTTGTTGTTGATGACGGCATAACCTTTTGTTATCTACTTAACATCTGATTATTTTTTTACAAGTTTGGTTGGTGAATGTATAAAAGAAGTTGCTAACCCAAACTAACTAGTATATTTCAGATATGCGTAATCTGAACTTTATCTTGGAGTATAAACAAATAGAGGTCGTCTTTAATCAAGCTCATTGCATGAATTCATACAATGAATGCTACTTTGGGTCATTGACTGCAATCACTGATTTCGAGCCAGGATAAGTGCAACGAGGGATCTGAAAAGGGATTCTTTTGGCTCATCATTCACTCTATATATCTCATAATTATGTTGAGGAGACAGGGTGCAGTAACCAGATACTGTTATCCTACAGTTAACGTTGGATGTTACCTCCCTTAATTCATTAAAGAAGGTCAACCACTGCTCCAGCTGATTCCATCCCTGTGCATCGTCGAGGAAGCAACTAGGAAGAGGGATGGGGAATTGCCAGGCGTCGGAGGCGGCCGCGGTGGTGATTCAGCACCCGGGAGGGAAGGTAGAGAGGCTCTATTGGCCGACGACTGCAGCTGACGTGATGAGGAGCAACCCGGGCTACTACGTGGCGCTGGTCACGCTCTATGTTTCGGAGGAGAAGGATAGCGGCGGCGGCGCCGCCGTTCGGTTCACCCGTGCACGGCTGCTGAAGGCCAAGGACATGCTCTTGCTCGGGCAGGTTTACCGGCTGATCGCCTCGCAAGGTTGTTCGATTCCGTACTCAGAGAAATTTATCTGAAAATTTGTGTTTATGGGCTAATGCGGAGATTTTGGGTGCCTCGACAGAGGTTTCAAAGGCTGTAAGGCAAAGAAAGCATGAGATGCTTAAAAAAAGTCAAGAGGAATTGATCAGAAAGCAGCGACAAGAGCAGAAACATAGGAAAATTGAGAAGGGCATTGAGGAAGCTCAAGAGGGACAACGACAGGAGGATTCGGAAAATTCACTTCAGGTAGTTGAATTCATGATATTAATTCAGTGCTTTTCTTGGATCAGAAATTTGGTTCTTGTATTGAACTGTTTGCATATGGATTCAATTCTTTGCCTAGAGTAGATATAACAAAGAATCAGAAACCGAGAGTCTTGTCGAAGAAATAGGATATCAAACTCTTTCAAGTGTTTATCTGTAGAACTTGAGACTGAGCAATCTGGTATGTGCACATGATACGATATGATTCAGGTGGCGAGGCAGGACAGGGACAGGCAAAAGAGCAGCGCGCAGATGGTGGTGAGAGCCCGGCATTGGCGACCGTCACTGCGGAGCATCTCAGAGACAGCAAGCTAAATTTAGCAACCAACTCGTGGTGGTCTACAGTAGGACAGATCTTGACAGGATCCAAGAAGGTAGATCTGAGGCATGGGATGAGTAAGGCTCTTGTATATGTGTCTTTAGTGTGCTGATGAAATGGCTATGAAAGGTATTTCATGTAAATTGAGAGATAGAGTGCTATCGATCGTAGGAGGCTGCTCAGGAGTCCTTGTAAAGTTATGAGACTATTGAAATCACAGTTCATGCCAAAACATTTATGTTCCAATTTCCAAACAAAATATTCAGATAGAATTTAATGTCTAAATTTATGTCAGACTACGGACTACCTCATGCGCAGGAGTAATGCAATCCTGGTTACTGAAGCCCAACAAACTCTGGTAGAAACTCTCAAAGAACAGTTCTTGTAAAACTTCAGAAACCAAAAGGATGCAAGTATTCTCTTTGTTTATGTCAATTCAACATATAATATCGTGGTTTTGCCTTGGAAAACTGAAACAAATCTTGGAGAGATTATGAAACTCGAACAGTTTCAGCCACTATTTTATCAGCAGGCATCTTTAAGTCCTCAGGCTTTTCCTCACCTGCCTTGTTGAAATTGCTGAAGTTGCCTTTGGTCATGAACAGCTGAGCATGGTGGTGCTTGCAGTAAAGCCTGCCCTAGTGTGTCACAAAGCTGGATGGGCTGATGGTGCAGCCTCCATGGCTACACCTGAAACAAGTGCTGTGGTATATATGAGTTTCCATTAACAGCCGCCTGAAAATGCAATCGATGATATCATCGCGTGTCAGACTTTGTAATTGGAAAAACATTATGATTCAAGCACCGGATTTACCTTCTTGCAATGGGGCACACTGTTTTCTTGCATTCTATACATTTGTCTTGAGTTCCTAGAAACATACTTGAGTATCTGCTAGCAGCACCAACCGATAGCATATGAAGAACACATTCTAAGCAAGAAGATCATGGTAAATTCAAGCAACTCTATGTCGTTGTGCCATTTGATCCAAGGGCATAGTCAGAATTCAAAATTATATGAAATTGATCACTATTTATCTGGTACTATTTACGAATCAACAACATACGAAGCGGTTGTTTATCACCTAGCGAAGTAGCGTCCGTCTCACGAACAACCATCACTCGTTGCCTCGTATTCACATCTCGAGTGGCTGGCATTCACTCACTTGTTATCAGTGATATTTTTTTTTGTTGAATAAGAATGATACAGTCGCTTTTTGGCTCCCTTTCGTCGAGTGCTGGGGATACGGTGGATTTTCATATCTACTGTAGTATCCTGCCACACGCAACATAAGTCAAATGACCGTCAATGCTCTGATTGTGATCCTCCAATGTTTAAGTCAGACAGAAATATCAAGAAAAAAATTGAGTGTGTACTTAAAAAAAAAGTATTTAATAGTAAAAAAATTGGAGAACTTTCTTTTATCTCAATCTGGTTTTATATAGCATCTCCAAAAATTTTCGTCTCTACTACTAACATCCTTTGTTAGATTGGTAGGGAACAATTACTGCAGAGAATCTTCACCTATCATATCACATGTCCGAGTGATTGTGAGACGAAGTCGTTAAGAGATTAGATGTGACAATTGTCAACAAGAATCTCCTTTGCGGTCCCTAGATCTTCCCTACTTCGTCACTTTTTTCTCTCGAGTCACTCCACTCTTGTTCCAAGCTATTCGTGGTTTTCTAGTCACTCCGCTTCTGAATTTTGAGTCACCTCACTCCCAATTCACTTAACTCGATTTTTCGAGTCACTCTACCCTCGACTCGGGCTCACCCCGATTGTCTGTCTTTCTTACTTCTTTTGATATCTCAATTATTTATGATGTCTTGACTCTCCATGAGGTACTTAATTTACTCATATCAAAGAATTTTTTTTTAGTTATTTTTGAATAATGAATATAATTCTTTTTTACCATGGAGAAGAAAGAAAAATATTTTGAGGAAAGAAATAAGACAGAATAAAAAATTAAATAATTTAGAATTAATATATTTATTAACTTATAAAATTTGTCTTTTAATATTTTATTATTAAAACTAATTGATTTTAATTTAATATTTTAAAATTTATACGGAAAAAGAATTTATGATTGAACTAGAAAATAAAATAAAATTATTTAAAAATAAATAAATGGGACTGAGCCCACCCTAGTCCGGGTGCAGACTCCGCCCCTGATTTGACCAGTAGATTTGTCTATCTTTGAAGGTCTTGGAGCACCTGCGACCATGAAAATGTAACATCAGGACGTAAACATGGTGTCTTGTGGATATAATAATTAGTTACATTTTATTTGATAGTAATCCATGCGAATATAATAAATATAGCATTATTCTTTAAAACATATCAGTAAACTACTTTATTATAATTTTCAATATATAATTGCAGTTCAAATAATATTCTCCAATTATAATAATTATTAAAAAAAACAGAAGCATAACACTCATCTAATAACGATGATATATTTCTCTTTAATATTAATTGACCACGTTTCGTATGTTATATAGAATGGTGATATAGTTCTATTCCTTCATGCGTTGATTATTAATTTCAAAGGTCAAAGGTTCACCGTGATTTGTCTCTCTTACGATAGTCCGAGGGTGAACTGATAGGGGTCGCTGAATTGACGATTTCAATCTTTTGCACAAATATAAAATGGATCACTTACATAAAGTAATTCAGAAGTTGTATTTAAAAATTTATTATCTCAATATTTTCATACTATATTACATATTCGTTTGAGAAAAACTCAATCAAATGTGACATTTATAATTTCCCATTACAGTTGTATTTTCGATGATTTATCAAACAACGCAGTTGAAGTTTAAAATTGTCCAAAAAATACTTCATACTCTTATATTTATCAAATAATATACTTAATTTCTATTTTACTCCTCCCGTTAAATAAATCTACACCACTGTGATACTGAAATTACAAATCCCAGCACCACCACCGTGGTGCTGAAAATTGCAATTCCAGCACCACAGTGGTGGTGAAAGTTACAATTCTAATACCACTGTGGTGCTGAGATTTGAATTTCTAATGCCACAGTAGTGCTGAAATTGCAATACAACTGTGATACTGAAATTTGAATTTCCAACACCACATTCGAAAATTTCACTGTACTGCAGGTCTATTTTGTTTTATAATTAATCTCAGTTGATCAAGTTGTTCTTTTGATGCTCCAAGGCAAAGTTACTTGCAAAATCTTGCAAGAAATTTTAACAGTCTCTCCATTCAGGCAATGATTCGCTTCATGTGTCTTTGCTCACAATTGCGATTCTTGAGCTTGGACTTCACTATAAATTTTTGGTGATACAGCAGCACAAGTTCCAAATAATTTTCTGGTGAAGGAAAAAAAAACAATCACAGAGAGAAAGAAGACGATGATAATTCCAGAATAGTATTACTCGAACAAGTTATATGCAAAGTCAAGGTTAATGAAGAAACGTACATCAATGTTAAGAGATTCGCCTGCTCATAAAGTCATAACGGTAATTTTGCTGGAGTACCAGGTTGACGAGGATACTTTCTCGGCGTTGCACGGTCTTTCTTACAGATCACGCTAGTTCGTTGTCCTTTCGGACTATGTGACTCCACTGAAAATGAGAGAAACAATTAAAGATATACGTTTTAACAGGCATCAGATCATTAAAGAATGTTGGTGTACTAATAAGCAAGTAGCCAACTTGAATAACCAGAAGATGAAGTTGCGTTTTCTTCGCAATAACATTAAGGAGATTATAATAAGCACATAAATTAGATGTCATGGAGATATAATACGCCTGTAGGTTATGGTTTCTTTAACTGAAACATTCTGTATTTGTTTATCATGATGAGGCTTCTGCTTATTTTATGCCAATGGCCCAGGAAGCATGATGCCACTTAGTGCTAGATCTTGTTTATCTTCGTAAAACTAAAAAGAAAATGGATTTGTCACACCAAAATTACGCTCCCACACATAAGAAGACCAACTTGCAAGAGCAGGAGGAAGATTAAAAAAGAGACAGAAATGTGTGCCTTGAAGATGGAGTGGAAGCTCCCTGTGCCTCGAGTATGTCTTCTAAGTTCGAACGTGTGAATTTAGAGCACCGCCCTAGGCTAAGTTCTCTGAACATATCTAATCTACAAACTCAAGTATTCTTAATTTCTAAACAAATTCCATTTTCTTTAGAAAATAAAACACCAACTTACATTCAACAAAGAGAAAACAGCAAAAGCACAAACCTGTGCACAGCTCTAGGACCGAAGCACCCAACAAGTGAATTGCATTCTCAGCTCTTTTCACTTCTTCCTACAATAGCGAGAAAGAGATCACTGATACAAGAACCAAGACTAAAGCCCATTGACATTAAATGCTCATTCCTGTAGGTCTAGTGAACTAGTGATTGCTCAGTTGAGTTAATACCTACATGATGTCTGTAAGATAATGACTTGAATTGTAAAGATGGAAGTGTTACAATACTCAGTTTGGGAATTTATTGAAAACATATTGAGATCAAATATTTACCCAGTCATTTGGAATATAAACAACTTGACTAATTTATGGCCCATACATGATTTGTTTATAAGACTGTTCGAGCATTTAATGAAACACTTGAATTATATGGGTGAATTTAATGTATTTTTCTTGCATTTATTATTAGAATAAAATTATCAAATGTAATAATATTTGTATTTGACTAATTACATAATAATTGAATATATATCATTGGCATAAATCAAATTTGTGCTACTACTTGAATATTCTTTGAGATCATGCTTAGCATGAGAATTATGGTATTAGTGCATAATATTAAAACATACAAAAAAAAAAACTGAATATATAAATCCTTAAAATCTCAATGAGCTTTCCAAAGCAACAGTTATATGCAATTTTATTAATTTATAAGAAGCTAAGATGTATTTTTTTATTTGCGTTTAACTTAATTATTAGACTGAATTTTGCAAAAGTTGAGGCAGATAAAAAGCTCCAGTTCCACTCTATGCTGATGAGCATTCTAGTAACAAACTTACACGCATGTCTGGAGCTCAGTTCACTTTAGGCTTATCTTGAGCAATTTTTCTTTTAATAAACACGTTTGACAAATTTACAACCCTGTCAGCTCTAGCTCACATATTCCAGATTCTCTATAGTTCCTTGATAGACGTTTTGCCCATGTATCTCTTTTATTCACAAGTTAGAATTTATTGTGTCTTTACAGGTCAAATAAATATCATTTGACCCATCTGAAAAATGAAACTTGTGGTGTTTTTCTCTATCATGCAAATTCTCTCACCAATCACTATAAAAGGCTGTAAATTTATATAAATAGGAACCGAACATCAGAAGCTTGTTTAAAATCTTAACATACATGCATAACTTGCACAATATCATAAACTGGAGAGATTGATTAATTATTTATAATACAAAGAGAAAGCTGCTATGAAAATACTTGGCCACAGCCAAGTGATTGAGGAAGAGATTTTATTGATAGAAAGAGCATACTATATCTTCATTTCTTTCCACATTGGTGATACTTGGATCTCTAAGAAAGTAATAATACACTTTCTACCTGTGAAGCCGAGTATCAATTTATGCATGACATTATTTGGCAAAGAGGTACACTAAAGGAGACAGATGTAAATCAAGAAACAATATCCTGATGACCACTAGCAAAAAGTATGGTGTACCACAAATGAAGCTAGCAAATTAACCATAAAAGGCACCTTCTTACAACCATGCGAGATAATGGCAGCTAAGCTATTCTGTGCCAAAACCCAGGCAGCGAATACCTTTGTCAAATTATGCTATTTCTTGGAATAAAGGGTGTAAGACAATTTAAGTTTACATATGGTTTTTATGAATTTAATTACAAAAGATGAAAATTTAATTTTGTCGTATAGTAGAAGAATATAGCACCCTCAAGAAGGAAAACATCTTTCGTTGTATTCATTTTGACACAAGTGAATTCTTCATATAGTCCTGTAGAAATCCTTTTGTTCAAAAAAAATACTGGAAGTTTTATTGCATGTTTATATTTATTTGGCCTAATGTACTCGTTTCAACAACTAAGAAAAGAGAGGTTTGTAAACGGATTACTCTCAGTTCAAGTATCAACCTGGAGATGAAGGTCCTACAAGAGAGACGACTCAATCAATATCAATCAGTACCATTCACTATTTGGAATCAGCTACATGAATTTTATGCATACTATGAAGCTATATCACTAGTAACATTCAAATCAATAAAAGTGAAATGAATTTGACGAGGAATATAAAATCAACCTGAGGATCTGAGCCTTTTGCAGCAACAAACAAGCCACCAACACGAACCAATGGAAGACAGTACTCAGCTGTGCCAAGGAAAACCACTTAGCAAAGATATGTTACACGATGAACCACATATAATAGGAACAGGTGATACAATTTGACCAAACTCCTACCCAAAATTCTCATTTCTGCAACAGCTCTTGCCACTACTACATCAAATAACTCCCTGAACTCAGCACACTGCCCAACACACTGCCCTATCGACATGTTAATCAAACCATGTTTAGAACAGTAACTATAATATTTGAGTTTGAAGATAGATGGAGATTAGATGTCAGTGAGAATGTTACAAGCCATTCGTCTCAATAACTCTTCCTCAATAAGATTTAAAATACAGATGAGATCAATATAGCATGGTTGTCAAATGGATTCTCTCAGGCAAACATTTTATGTACTTATTATAAATTAAAAGTCTTAAATATGTGTAAATGTGAAAATATGATGGAATTTTATCCTTTGTTGGTCCTACATACCAATGGCTGAAGCAAATTGGTTGAATAAAATCCCTATCAATGGGAGTAACAAATCATTATAGCCATCTCCTATATGTTTTTAGTTGCATAATCCTCCAAAGGGAATATAAGCTATTCCATTGCACTCCTTATTTTTAAAAGGAGATTTGCAACATGAATAGCTTTACAAATTTCTCCATAATATTTTCTAGTATTGATTGACTATTTGCAAGTTATAATGGTCATGATACGTGATATTTCAGGGATCAAGCCAGTGCAGCTCAATGCCTTAAATCAGATTGCATCTCAAATCAATTAAAACTAAATGCATCTTTTAAGCCTAGCTGTCAATTTACTGGAATACAAAAAAACTATATACCAATTAGTCTAGCACTGTGAATTTAGTTCATGTCATCCATCTGCTTTGCATGTTATATAGTCAGTCTGCTGACCTCCATATGAATTCAAACTGATGCAGAATATCCTCCTATAAATTATGCATCGTGATGATTGGAAATGTGCTTACCTCTGCTCTTTCACATAAGATCTGCACATTTGACAGGCCTATGAGAGTCACGACGTGCTCCAAAAAATAACACCTTTTCTTCATTGACTCTAAAAGAGTGAATTTCCAACCTATACAAACTCAAAGAGAGTCAGGGTAAAGTTCAGATAGCTGAATACAAAAACATCCACAAGCAGCAACTTCCTTGATTATATTGAACACAGAAATAGTTTGCACATACATTCCTAGCCTGAATGGATTTTCTTTGGCACAATATGATTGAAAATACAGAACTTTTATAAATTTTTTTACTAGGTAAATCGTACATTGTTGATTATTTAAGCTCTAACTACATCAATGACTCAGCAAGGTAAGGCTACAAGCTCCTTACAGTGGGAAGCCAATATCAGATTTAGCGGATAAATTTAGCTAAGTTTTAGCTAAATGGAAAAAAAAAACGAAGAGAGTTTGATTGCATTTCAGTTAAATTGGGATACTTAGGCATATTCTTATATTGACAATTCAACCCAGGGATAGATGTACAACTTTCATAGTGGTTCTTGGTAACCCTGTAGGAAGAGTACCTGAACTGTAGATACTTCCACACACTCTATAATAATTTATAGTTTTTGATACCGAACATCTCAGAAACACAATTCTAGCGAATCAAATATCTAATAATCAGTTAACATAACTCTTGTTTGAACTAAGATGCATAGAGGTTAGCATCAAAGTTAATAACCATATAGGGATATAACCATATTTCAATCGGAAAGAAGTTTACTGCCCAAAAAATGTCTAAGAAATGCTGAAGGTCAATGTAGCCACTGAGAGAAACTTTTTAACAGCCTTGAAGTACGATTATTTACGACTTTTCTACAGAGATCTACTAAGTATCTTGATTGTTAATTTGCATGGAGATAACAAGCTTTCATAAAGCCAAGGAACGATGCGGCGAAGTTTTTTCCAATATGTTATCCGCTAACAATTTCTAACGCACAAGAGAAGTTAATCAAAAGTTCACCAGCGCTTCATTGACAACTAAACACAACACTGTCAAATCTTCATGAATCGGATGGCAGGATGCTCGTGATCAAGAAAAAGAACGAGGCAGTCACTACGAACGGGGAAAAGGGATTACTAGGACAGGCAATGGCAAGTATCATTCCCGGTAGGCCTGCACCAGAACCAACATCAACAACATTGAGCCCCTCGAAAGACGTTGATTTTGCACAATGAGATAGGTAACATCGCTGCAGCGGCGGAAGAATAGCGAGCGAGTCCTCAACGTGCCTTGTCATCACTTCGCTCTCCTCCGTCACCGCCGTCAGGTTCATTTTCTGCGGAATAAAATCCCACACAAAATTTCACTCGAGGGAGAACTTCTAAATATTCTTTCTTTTAATAAGATTATTGCAATACCTCATTCCATTGGAGCAAGGTGCGGACATATAGAGAGATCTGGTCCTTCTGGCGGTGAGTGAGGGATTCGAGAGAGGAGACGGATAGGTTGGAGGAGAACGGAGTTGGGGAATGGGAGTTATTTCCAGGAGAGAGTGTTGTGGCTCTTTCGGTCAGATTGGCGGAGGCGGCTGCGGCAGCCCCGCTGGTGAAGCAGCGGAGGCGGGTGAGGGCGCAGCGGCGAAACGAGTAGCGGAGGGGGGAGGAAAAAAGGACCAAGACAGCGAAGCGTCCGCAGGCGATGGACATGATTTCCGCGCTGCGATGTGGCGGTGGTGATGGCGGCGGCGGCTTTGCGTTCCAGCGCCGCCGGATAAGAACGGACCTTCGAGTTCAACGCCTCAACGGTGCAGCAGCAACGGAGTGGGCTGGATTAGACCTGGCCACGGTCCGAATCCGATCCGGATCTGAGTCAGAACCGTCGAATCCGAGTTGACAAAATCTCGACTCTTAGCTGGCTCACACATAGTCGATTATGGTCCGGGTTGTGAAACCATCGGTTCCGGTCTGAATCTGGGTCCGGGTTCAAATTTGATCCGGTCCGGATCTGATCCGGATTCGGATCCGATCCGATTAATCATCGTCTTAGTTAAATAAATACAAAATTAAAGAATGATGTAAATAATTAAAATAAAAAAAAAATTGTACAATTTAACTTATAAAAACTCTATCAAATATTTCATTATCTCAATAAAAAATATATTACATTTCAAATTTACTTAAATAAAAAAATCAATTACATTTCAATTTTCATTATATTTAATCAATTTCAATCGTATTCAGTATTTCCTCTTGTCGTCGTAGTTCCGGATGTTCCCTCTATTTCATCTTGGTATTCTTCGTCACTTTTAATATGTTGGGTTCGACTTGCAGCTTTTAACCAATCATTAAGTAAACATTACGCTTCTAAATTTTCCGGTCTTAAGTTATAATGTCTCTCATCCAATGTATTTTCTCCGGTACTAAAAGTTTGTTTCACTGCAACCGTTGAAACTGGACAAGCTATAATTTATTTTGTCATTATAGATAAGATTATAAATATTTGAGTTCTTTGCGACCATCATTTTAGAATGTCGAAGTTTTCTTCATTTGTATCACTAAAATGAAAAGAAATGGTAAAATAATTATCAAGTTTCTGATTGGAACTTGAGGATCCTCGTGGACGTTTAGTCCGTTCCCTTAATAACAGTTGTGTTTTAGTGAGTTTAGAAGTAATAATACTAGTTGTAGTGGATTGATGTAATTCATGTCCAATAATTTGTTCACTATATTTAATGTTATATTCATTATAAATATCATGTAAATGAGTTTTAATATTAAACAAAATCAAAGAAATATTAGGAGTTGTTTCGATAATATAACTTAAAGATTCATAATATAATGTTAACATATCTTGCAAACCATTTAATTTAAGTCTAGGATCTAAAACAAAAGCACATAAAAATATTTCAGGAATATTTAAGAAATATTTTTCCCATTTTTCTTTCATTACATAAATACATTGAGATAAATAATTATCATTTGATTGAATATGTTCATTAAAAATATATGCAATATTACAACAATGTATTAAAACTAAATATGAAGTTGGATAATAAACACCGGATAATTGGTCACTAGCATCGCTAAAAACTTTTAAAATTTCACAAATACTAGTGCATATATTCCATTGATTTGAAAACAAATAAATATCACGCGATTGAACATGTTGATGAAAAAATATACATAATAAATCTTTGTATTCAAAAGTAGAAAACAACAATTTGTAAGTAGAATTCCAAAGAGTTGGGACGTCATGTGCAAATCGTTTAGGCTTCATACTATTTATTTTGTAAATTTTTCTCCATTTTTTCATAACTTGAGGATGTGTCTATAAATAATGAATTGCACTCCTAATTGGTTGAATATGTGATCCTAAATTTTTAAGTTCATCTTGAACACACAAATTTAAAATGTGACATGCCCACATAATATGAAAAAATCTTCCACCTATTTATGATTTATATATATCAATAAGTTCACTAATACTAGAGGTATTTGCACTAACATTATCAAAAGAAATTGAAAAAACTTTAGAAGTTAGACCATATTCTTTTAAAATAATAAAAATAAGTTGTGAAAAATTTTGTGCTGTGTGTGTTTTGTTAAAACATTTATATGCTAGCAATCTTTTTTAAATGTTCCAATTATTATCAATCCAATGACAAGTAATATCCATATATGAACAACTTTGCCAATGATCACTCCAAATATCGGAATACAAAGAAACTTTACTGTTTAAAATAGAAAAATCTTTAATCAATTCTTTTTTTTCTAAGACTAATTCTAAAAATGTGCGTTTTAGAGTATTTATTGGGATACGTTTAATAGAAGGATTTGCACTTTTAGAAAGTCAATTTTCAAAAGATAATTTATCATTAAAACTAAAAGAAAGTTATTCAAGCGCACAAAATTTAGCAGTTTTGCTTCTCTAAATCTAGATTCGTCAAATTTAAAAAGTTTAGATTCGTTACCTCAACTCGATTGAGAAGAGAATGTTGGAATTTGAGTTTGAGAACGATCGATACCAATTTCCATCGGATAATTTCTCTCCACATGTCGAGTAAGAGTTTCGTAACCTCCTCCTTGTTGAAATTTATAACATTTCGAACAATATTTGTATTTTGCTTGCATATCACCGAATGAGAGCGTTACTTTTTCGAAATGTTTCGTGAAGATATCGGATGTCGGGTGAGACATTCGAGTTGGTCTTGTAGCCGTATAACCCGCACATCGTACTGGATGTATTGCTTCTACTTTTTTGACTATGATGATGATGACGTATTTGATATTCATCACCGGAAATATCAAGATCATAGTCACCGATATCAAATTGAGGTGAATCGCCGCCTTGCTCCAACTCGGACTCGGGCGATGGTGGCAATGTGGCATTATGCTCTTTCCCTTTCCTTTGGCACCGGTCACACCCTTACGACTTGATCCGACTTTAAACATTTGTAAAAATATGATTTTGAGACTTGAGAGCAAATGAGACAATGAGAATTAGAGAAGAGAAGTTGTGATTTGTGAAAAAATGAAAGGGAGTGGAGGAGTATTTATAGGGAAAAAAAACATTAAAAAAAAATTCCAACGGCCAACACGGTGGATCGATCGTTGCACAACGACCACAATTTCGTGGTCGTTGACCATCAACGGCCACGAAATCGTGGTCGTACATTTTTTTATTTTTTAAAAATAAAACTGTTGACCTGTTGAGTTCGATTCGGGACGACCCGACAGGTCGTCCGTTGCACAACGACCACGAAATATCAACGGCCACGAAATCATGATCGTTTATTTTTTTATATATATAAAAAAATTGACTGTTCGATTTTTTAAAAAATCGTGACCGGACCGCGGTCCGATCACAGGTCCGAGTCAAACCCGTTGACCTAGTTAATTGGATCGTTGACCACGATCCGATTCCGGGTCGGGTCCAGGTCCAACCCGGACCTTGGCCGGGTCTAGGCTGGATTTGGAATGTAGCTAAGTAGCGGCGGGTTGGAGTCCGGTTATAAAAAAAACGAATCCGAAATCCAATTTGTTTTTCCTTGTACATTTATCATTTAAAAAATCGTTAAAAAAACAAGTAAGGGATTTAGCAATTAATCTAAATAATTTGACGGAAGAAAAGATCTAACGTTTTGGATCAAATATTGAAATTATATTTTAATCCATAGAAAAATATCCAAAATTATTTATTCAAAATTTCACGGTCCCTCAACTACCACGTCAACCCAACAGGGTCGGCCGGGCTCGTTATTGTGCAATTGGACCTCCCGCCTTGCTCCGAAGGGCCGATCCACAGATCGAGCTGCAAGCTGTGCGCGCTAGAGCCGGAGAAGAGAAGATGGGAGATGTCAAGGTCTCCGACGCTCTCACTATCATGGAACGAGGAAGCGAAGCCGTCGTAGATCGAGCTGCCGAGGCGATCCCTTCCTCCTCCATCGAGATCGACATCTCACTCCCGCTCGACCGTATGAAGGCCCACATCGTGTGAGCACTGCAACTGTCTTTTTGTATGGTTTCCTCACTCAATTCCTCGTCTTTTCCCCTTGTTTCATGGTGTGTTAGCACCTGTATTTGGTGCTGCATGCTATTTCTCGTCGGAGGATTTGTGGGTCGTTGTATAAGCCTCTTTCGGAGGTTGAAGCGGGCAATCAGAATGCTTCCCAACTATTCTTGTAATTCACTGTTTCATGAAAATGAAGTTCCTTTCCTTTTATCTAGCTCAGTCTTGGAAAACAATGGGATTAGCAATTGGTTTGGTGGAATAAGCAAATAGATCAGTTACTGGAATTAGACAACCAAAATAGGTGTGTTGGTTCTTGATTGGGTAAAGGTCCAAAAACGGTAAACAGTTGTACCAGAAGATAAAAGATGTGTTAGGACCATCTTACTGGGTTTCTAATCATCTCAAGAAGCTGTTGGAAATTAACACTTCAGAATAATTTGTTTTGGGTGATGCCATTTAGCTTGCTAAATTGAAACCTCGTTATTCTTGTACCACCATTTTGTGCATCAATATTTGATTCAGACCACGCAATTTACGGTTGATTCATGAAATACTTGTGAGCACATAAACTGAAGATAATTAAGTTTCAGGATACAAGGTTGCGGCTATATGGAGAAACCACATATGACCGGCTTGATCTCTTATTTGCTTTATTTGTCTGCTTTTCTTCTCTAGCATGGTAATTTACTAATTTTAATTTACTCCTGACCTTATATTAGCTTTTTATCTTGAGTTTTAATTAAATTGTCAATTTTTCACTTGTAGTCAATATTTCCAATTTTCTTCATTATGGTTGATGGTTGCCATTGGCTTCAACTGCATGCTTAACCATTATTGTATCCTATGATGTTCAATTTTTCATACATTTAATATGATATGCAAGAATTTTCATACTCAGGCTCAACTTAATGTCACCATTTTTATTTTTTCCATAGTCGGCCTCTATTCATTGTTGCAATTTTCTTATGACACATATTACAAAATAATATGTTCATTTACCAAATTTACCGATGTGAATTTTCCCAACATCACAAAATTCAAAATAATTTTTTTTATCTACTCTTTGTTGTAGTTATCTTGGCTAACAATTTAGCCTCTTTTTTTTTTTTTTTTTTTTTTTTGCCATATGTGAATAGAGGGTCTGATGGAACTTTTCTTAAGATTTTCCAACATAGATCTTTCTCTTCTTTAATCTTCAATGAGATAGTGGAGACTGGAGAGTATGAGCAAGTTTTCTTCTAATCATTAAGATTTTTTTTTTCTTTCTTTTAGAAATCTGTGCAAGGATTTGTTTTTGAAGTGGTCATCTCTTGATGAGTCTTGCTTCACAGTTGAGACTGTTTCTGGTGGCATCACAAATCTTTGTAAGTGTTGCTGTAACTACATATTTCTCTTGCTATGTTCTTTTCCTTACCTCGGTGTTAGCAACCTTGTTTAAGGGCCTTGCATATCCTATTAGATTCCACTGGTCTGAAAATTCTTGTGTCCTTACTATATTTATCTGTTTACAAATTTAATCATTAACTGTTTAAATCTTGCAATGCTTGCAGTGCTGAAGGTCTCTATAAGAGAAAATAGTGGGAACATGGATTATCTGACTGTTCGCTTGTATGGTCCAAATACAGATTTAGTGATTGATCGCAAACGAGAATTGCAGGTTGGGCTCAAAAGCTAGGATTTAAAGTAATGTCAAGTATAATTACAAACCAAGAACCACTTAAAGAAGTAGGGTACATAAGTTCTTAATCAGATCTATATATAACAAAAAGGAATTCCTTCTCATGGTTACTATCCTTTTAACTCTTTATGTTAGTTTTCTAACTTAATTCAAGATGGTTTTAACATGTTCTCGTCTCAAGTTATGTAAATATTTTTTTAAAGCATCTACTTACCTCAGCTACGTACAATTTTAGGCACTACCACATCTCTCAGCTGCAGGATTTGGTGCAAAGTTGCTAGGAATATTCGGGAATGGCATGGTTCAATCATTTCTTGACGCTCGAACACTATCACCATCAGGTTTGTATATTCTTCGATTCCTCATATAATGATAGGCTAATAACTGACAATTTAGGCCTTTGATTTTAATTCAACTGTTGGTGCCTTATTTGCTTGAGAAACTATTCAGACTATTATTTTCAAATTACAGTTTCTTTGCTCATATTTGAGAATTTTTCAACTTACTTTCTAACTATAAAGTGTTTCATGTTGGTTAAGTACACTTGTTGGACACAAGCAGGTACCCAACATGTACAGGAGTTAAAGAGATGTTAGGCTGCTTATACTATTACATAAATATTACATGTATAACATTATTTGACACTCTTGAAGTATCTCAATCAATGGAAATTAAAGTAATTGTAATTTCAGGTACACCTTAACTTTAAGCAGTTGTCTAGGGTATGTTTATGAGCATTTTCTCCTGATATAAAACTTAAATTACAGTTCTTAAAGTTTACTAGGTGCAATTAGAACTCTAGTTGTGGATCAACTAAGATCCAAGTCAAGGTTTCAACACTGTATATTATACAAACTCCTGTGCATTCCTTATACTGTGAGGCAGTAGACCAGTAGTAATTGCACCTTGTCTGAAAAGTCAAACTATACTTGTTGGATTTAGTTTTGATTTTCTCCTTATAGTTTTAGTCTTGGCTTCCTAAAATTTTTTTGGCCTCATTTTTGCAATCTGTAGTCTACTAAGTTGTCCCGTCCCTCATAATTTCCCCTTCCTATAGTTTTTTTTTTATCTTTTCTCCTAGAGTGATATGGTTTATAAATTCAGGGGTCAAATTTTTTAATCCGAGAAATCATACTTCGAGGGGCAAAGTGCTGAAATGATTGTTTCCTTGTGACTTTAAGCCTTCCTGTCAATACTTTGGTGTCAGTGATTTGTTGTTGTACACATTAGCATAAGTGCATGTCTTATATCATGATGAACTTGAGATGTTGTACAGTAGGATGCTAAATTGTTGCATTCATATTTTTGTTATATAGAAGTCTTCTAATATTTGAGATATCTAGCATGCTGTTTTTTGAACTAAGTTAATTGCTTCCAGACATGAGCATCCCTGAAATAGCTTCTGAGATAGCTAGACAACTCCACAGGTTCCACATGGTGGCAGTTCCTGGTTCTACAGAACCACAATTATGGAATGATCTGTTGAGGTTTCTGGACAAAGGTTCTTGTTATTATCTCACTGTTCTAACTTATTTGTGTTGACTAAAGCTGAGTGTCATTTATTTTTTTTGGATTTCATTATCTTCTGATTGCCCTATTCTTTTCTCCTGAATAATCATGTTGTATTTCCTTGTGTTCCATCCTGACAAAGAGCATTTGTTGCAGCTACGGCATTAGAATTTGAAGATAGTGGGAAGCAAGCTATGTATGAATCAATCTCATTCCCAGAAATCCGAGCTGAAATTGATAAGCTCAAGGTACTATTTCCGCAAAATTGATTATTTGGAGGGTTAATTTTTTATCACCAAATTTTGAGGTTTTAAAAAATCTACCTCCTCACTTTCATTTTTAACATGTACATCATGATTTCATAACAAGTTATAACCTTTTCTACTTAAGATTTTGAATGACACTTTTTTTTTATGAATATTACATCATGCCATATATTGATTCAACAATTTTATACATTATTTAATAAAATAATTAAAACAAGTAGAATTTGATATAATTTTACACTTTTAGTACGCCATTTCTATCACTAGAGAATCTGATAAGGTGTCAAATGGCATATGATATCATTTGAAGATGATACTCTGAACAATATTTACTCTCTTTTTTTTTCCCTGTGATTGATTTGATATAAAATCGAAAATATGTAATGAGTTTGTTAGACGTAAAAGTGTGATAGATATGCTAAAGCTTCAAAGTTTGTGATAGATCTAGTAATTAATTTTTGTTTTTATTGTGAAAAGTGCCTCACATAACTCATAATATCTTTCTTCTTCTTGAGATATGCTAACAGGATGTCACTGCCCTTCTAAACTCACCTGTTGTCTTTGCCCACAATGATTTGCTTTCGGGGAATCTGATGTTAAATGATAAAGAAGGTGACTATTGTGTATATTTTTTCTCATTTTCATTTACCTGCATTGATGTTCTGAATTATACCTTTATTTTGTCTGTGAGCTCCATGCATTTTTATATTTTTGGTGTCTAATATCCCACACGGACAGGGAGACTCTACTTCATTGACTTCGAGTATGGATCTTACAGTTATAGAGGCTATGATATTGCAAACCACTTCAATGAGTATGCAGGCTTTGACTGTGATTACAGCTTGTAGGTTGCCTTCCTCTGTATTCCATTGATTATTGCTTGAATTATCTTGATAGAATATTATGATAATTTTTTCTACCTCTTTGCTGTTGTAACAGGTACCCGCAAAAGGAGACACAGTACCATTTCTTCAGGAATTATTTAGAACCCCAGAAACCACATGAGGTATGAAGTCTGATGGTAGTATTTGCTAAAATCTGCAACATACTTGTTGAAAAGGTTAACATTCATGATTAACTTTGTTTCTCATAGTGGATATACTTCGAGAAAAAATAGTGTTAAGCATGCTTCATTTATTTTGGAAGCTATATGCTATACATGACTAGAAGCTTTAGCGTTTCAATTTTTCACCATACACGATTCTGCATGCTTTCCTTGTCTGAGATGGTTGTCATCTGCTTCTGAAATCTGAAATAGGTTTACAGGCTCTGTTTTCTTTCCCTTTTTGTGTTGGTCTGATTAGTCAGTTTTATTGGTTTATAAAATTCTCTCATTAGATTTTGAAGACTAAGATTGTATGTTTTTTCAATTAATTTATTTCTTTTTTTTGTCAATTGTGTATTTTTACTGTGGAAAATAGTGAAGAAACTGAACTGAAAAATCAATTTCACTAGTGTCATTTGAAACATTGGATATGTCTTCAAAATTGTCAGTGTTTGCTTAATTACTATGATTGACAGGCAACTAATCTGACATCTTTGCAACCCTCATTAATATTTTAAGAATAACACTACTATGAATAATAAAGGATCATCATAATTGTTTCCCCAATCTTTGCTATGAGCAGCTCAGCTTAGCTGAATTCCAAAGCTTTCTAATCCGGCATTATAAGCACTTAACAAGTATTACTGTCTGCTTACAGGTCCCTGACGCTGATCTTGAAGCTCTCTTCGTCGAAACAAATACATTCAGGCTTGCATCCCACATTTACTGGGCTCTGTGGGCTATAGTACAGGTGCAAATTCTTCTATGCATCAAAGCCCCCCAAAAAAAAAAAACATTTTTCTGCATGACACAGCTCTTTTACTTAATTCCAGAATTTTCAATGTGGCAGGCAAAGGTATCCTCGATTGATTTTGATTATCTCTCGTATTTCTTTCTTCGCTATAATGAATACAAGAAGCAGTGCGAAATATGCTTTTCCATTGCGCGGGAATACCTCTCCAGATCCATCTGAAGTTGAATTTTAGAAAGCATTTTGGATAATGCTGCACAACAATTCTTTCTCCCTTTAAATGCTCAAGGATGGTGAATCCGGAAGCATAGCGTTTGCAGATTGCTTTTGGTTATTTTTGCCTGTTGACGAGTATACTCGATCACATTCATTCGTAGTGGAGTTGTAAGAGCCAAACTTGTGCATTTTTTTTTTCTAGAACGTCAGGAGCGTTTCTTTTTAGTCCTAAATATCTGTTGAAGTTCCCATCTTGCAAATATCGCGAGGGTACACATTGTTGCCACTTCTTCAATTATTCCTTAGTGGTGGGTGTTTAGTACTAAATAGAGATAATTGTATTGCTTCCAAATTAATTGGCTCATTAATTTGAAAATGGGCCTAGTTAATCGTTTCCTTTCAACTTATGATGCAATTTTAGTTTAAATTGCAATATTGGAATGATAGAAATAAAGAAAAAAAAATCCGATCGAAACGCTGTTGGGCTATGCACAACGCGGTCAAGTTGTGGTTTGTCCTACCTAGTTGGGAGGGAATCCGGTCGGACATGCTGGGCTCTTCTCGGATTGACCATATCATGTCATTTAGGCCCAGCTTACGGGCCGTGCGAAGGCTGCCTGGCGGCCTGGGCATGGGCCGAGGGTTAGCAAGGGTTATCTCAAATATAGTGGACCAACTTGTAATTTTAGGAAATATTTCAGGATTTGGCAACTGCGCAACGTCTAGAGACTTCCATCCCCGGTTCGTCAGTAGACGCCGCCGTCCTTCCCTTGTCCGCCGAAGGGAGCATAAAACAGCCACCCCCTGCATCAGCCTTATCTCTTCCGGATTACTCGCCCATCCGTCTTCCCTCGGCTGCCTGGCGATCGCGGCCACCTGATCGCGCCGAGTGCCTTTTCCCGAACGCGAGCCCCTCACGCGAGCATCTCGCCAGAGTTCAATCTGCAAAATCAGTGAAGCGGATTCGCCACCGTTGTTGATCCAGACCCGAATCCTTCACGCCCTCCTGTACCTCGGGCTGTCCAGACAAGGAGAACACATCGTATCCAGTCCCCTGACACCCGTGGACCCGATCTTACAGGCGAACGTGACACTGAAGAGCTGTTGTGAAAGAGCAGGTTTGTCTTGAAGATTTGATGGCTTCAATGATAATTATTCCCCTTTACTCCCATTTTGTTGGAAGTGGTTGATGGCCCATGACTTTCAGGTCATATCATGGTCGTATCTAGGCTCGCTCTGTTGGGTGTCAGGCTGTTGAAGGAACCGAGACTTGGTAATGTTAATGCTTCTTTTTTATATTCAGGGAGTTCTACTTCATGTTGCCGACGTTGCTGTTTTTATGTCTAAAACAATTTCCTGTCAAGTGTCAATTAACTGGAGCTTGCTGATTTCTTGTAAGAGAGATATTGCTGTTTTCAGATAACGGAACAGGACTTGATGCGCATATGAAGTTTGTTTAAGGAGTCAATTTAACTATTCAATGTCGGTGTCATATTTTAAATATATGCACATGGGAATGTATAGATTGAGATATGGACTGAGGTAGCCTTACTATGAAGCTTAACATGTCATTTGGCCAAGCAGTATATGATGCAGTATGCCATAAGCTATATAGAATTATAGATTATGCACTTAGCAATATGCCAAGCTGTGAAGTTTTTGACACAATTAGGTCATAAGATACACATACACTAGCTTTCAAACAACTTTTTATATATTTATTTATGTATTTTACTCAGAATACAACAATAAATGACTATCAATTAATTTGAATTGGACCAAGAACTTGACATCAATTTTCACAATCTGCATAAAACCATGCTATATGTTTTTATATAGGTGAAGTTGAATGCAGAACACTAACCATTTACAAGCTTTTTTCGTTGACCTTAGAAATTAGAAATTCAATGAATCTTTGTTAATCGGTAAACATTAGTTATACATGGCACCCCTAATTTTCTCCCACATGATGACTTGTGAATAAAGAAAGTTTCTAATCTTAGATGACTTTGGCTTAAACATCTTAACAAGTTAATGGGTCAATTAACTTATCCTAATCTCACTTCTGAGTGGGTTATGATAGCATCAAAAGGGACCTTATCCTAAACATGATGAGGTGTTGCAAAGGATTGTCTATGGATTGGGCAACAACTATTGAGTCTCATTTGCTACTGGTTGAGGATGATTGTGGGCTATGAGATGGACTTTGTGTTTTGATGGAGACAACAGACAAACCCCAAGCAAGGGAGATTAGCCACCTCACTTTATTTCTACACTGAGTTATGGGCTAATAAAGTTCTATGAGCTTAGATGAGATAAGTTACTATTAGTTTTGTCTTAAGAATTTTGGGCCAGCTATTGGGCCTGATAGTTGTGACAGTAATGTGTCAATATTTGCCTATCCATTTTATTTTTCTGTTTTTAATTATTCTTAACGTTTGTTTATTTTGATTACATCTGCAAAAGCATTGTACTTTAAAAAAATATTGTCTATCCTCCACTTGTGTCATTCTATTAAAGGCAATATCTTCTCTTTCAAGATTTGCCTTAAGCTTATACATCTTTTTTATCCACTTTTGCAGCACACAAGGCAAATGGTGTGGGCACACTATGGATCGGCCACAAACTTATAGGTAAGTAATTGAAAAAGATAATGGGTTTGCTACTTGGTAGTTATGTTACCTATGTTTTCCATCCTTTTGTTCTTTTTTTTTTTTTTCATTACCCGGTGCACGAAGCTCCCGCCACGCGGGGTACCGGAGAAGGAATCCATTGTACGCAGCCTTACCTTGCTTTTTTGCAAGAGGCTGTTTCTAGGATTTGAACCTATGACCTCTTGGTCACAAGGCAACAACCTTACCGTTGTGCCAAAGCTCCCTTCTATGTTTTCCATCCTTTTGTGAAGGATTATTTTTCAGAATGATGTCTTGACGTTTAAGTGCTTGCTAAATGCTGGAAATGATTTTGATCCCAGACTATCTCTTGTTTCTCATGATCAAAGTGTCTTCTTTTGGCAGATCAGTCTTATATGTCGAGGAACTTCTTTACAGATGGGCCTTTCAGCCATTATAGACATGCATTAGTAAGTTCTATTGTTCAATAGAAGTCCACTGAGAATATGCTATTGTCTTTTTTCTCAAAATTGTTAATTTTGTCTGGTCAATTATTGGTCTAGATGTGACTCCCACAGGGCTTTGGTGGAAGGCTGTTTGGGTCCCTGGTCTTAGGTTTCCATTGAGTAGTTGATGACAATTTATGTATATTGAAATGACTATACGTGGCTGGTATATAAATACTTTTCCATTGGAATTAGAATATTAAATACTTGTCTTTTATCAACTATCCTGGTATATTGTTTGTAGACTGTACTTGTGAGATTTTGGGTTTTGTTATGCTTCCTTTTTGAATTTTTTCATGTCGATTTCCAGGGTAAGCTTTGCTTTTCCAGTGCAGCAAGTGGTACAGTTGGTGAAGGAGACAATGAAACAGAAGAAAAGTAAGTCCTTGAAGATTTGGCGGATAACTCTTTGAACTTTACAAATGGTTCATGGTTGATAATTGTTTTCTCATTTTCTCTGTGAATATCAGCTATTCAGAATCAGACTCCTTATGATAATTAAAATCCATTTTTTTCTTGTTGAGTTCTTGGAACTAATGTTGAGACCAAATATTCAGTGTGTTTTCCAACCTGTAATTTTTATCAATTTTCTTTTTAGCCAGTCTTAAACAATTGATCCAATGCCAATGATTCTTCCTTAGGACTCGCGATGGTTTGGATATATGCCTTCCTACAGCATAGCATTTTAAGTGCAGAAATGATTACTCTGATGAACAATTCTATTTCTTTTTTTACTGTCCAAAATATTCCTCAAGTAATTCAATATGATAGCGCTTTCTAGGGTAACATAATATACGTTTCTGCTGTAATATCTGATTTCCTCGAACATCTAATAGCTCTGAAATTTATTGTGTTGAATGTCTATGTTTCCACTTCCTGTTATATTATGCTTGGTGTCAATATTTTGAGCATTCTGCATTTTTATGTACGCAATAATTATTAGTATTGGAATTCAAAACGAATGATAAAATTTAGTTGGTCTGTCTTCTTTGAGATTCACTCTATTTGTTTTCTGTTTTTGGTCCCTCAATCTACTCGAAAGTTTGATGATACATTTCTTTACTTATTTATATCAATGGTTCGTCTCAAGTGATATTTTATGATTATTGACCAGGCCATGAAAGTCATCTTATTCTTCGTTACTATTTTCAACCATACAGGATAACTGTGACTTTTGTTGACAAGGATGGGGATGAGAAAGTTATTAAGGTTCCTGTCGGAATGTCGATGCTAGAAGCTGCTCATGAGAATGATATTGAACTTGAAGGTTTGTGCTGAACTACTAATATCAAAAAGAATAAGATTGGGTGATTTTTTTCTCAGTTTTTTGCTGATAACTTTCCTAAAATGTTTTTTGCGCTGCTGATATGCACCATTCTTTTCTCCATGTTACATGGGTATCCAACATCACATCACTTCTTTGGTTATATTTACATAATATACATCCATATTTTGATATTATTTCTGTAATTACAATAATTTCTACCATCGATTTTTTTTTGTTATTGTTCACAATGAAATGTAGTTTTTATATTTATCTAGATATTTTATTAATTCATTTTTAGGATTAGTTTCTAAATATACCATGAACTTTAAAGCTTGTTTCAAATTTGGCCAAGCTTTACTATGTTTCAATTGTATATGCCAACTTTTTGGATATACAATTTTTTCACAGAGTGAAGATGATATATGTGAAGGGAAGTTTTGACACAACAATAAAGTTGCTGTTGTGTGACTTGGTAGTCACAAGTTCGAGTCACGAAAACATTGTCTTGCAATTCGGGATAAGATTGCATATAATGAGACCATCATTTGTAAAAATCAATTTAGGTGATTGTAAGATCAACCTTAGATGTATTTTTAACTAGACGGTCACAAGTTCGAGTCGCGGAAACATTGTCTTGCAATGCGGGATAAGACTGCATATAATGAGATCATCATTTGTAAAAATCAATTTAGGTGATTGTAAGATCAACCTTAGATGCATTTTTAACTAGACAAGTAATTGAAAGATATAGAGAAATATTTTTATCGATTTAAATAAAAAAAATTATGATAGACTTTCTAGGTGACTATTGTGGCGAATTTTGTGAAAGAAAGGAATATCTGGTAATTGTATTGATGTGATAAAAGTTGTGCATCATAGTTTTGTTGCAACTGGGGTTGTGACAAATGATGCACAATTTGGCACTTCATTGATTGGTCAATATAAAGAAAAGTGAGGAATAGTTAAGTTAGATGACAAAGTGCAAGAATTTTTGAATTTATCAAATAGGAAGACAACGGTGGCATATTATTCATAGGATAAAAGGATTGATGAGAGAGGCTTTCAAAGTCATGCAATGGTGAGGTATACTTTTATCTAGATGAAAACTTATTAGGAAATTGTCATACAATTAGTCATGCTTGATGGATCAAAATGAAATGACAATGTGACATGATGTTGAGATGGGTATGCAACGTTTTTAGGAGGATTATGATGCTATTCATGCCGACTAACTAAGAGATTTTAGATTAATATGTTTAAAGCATGTCAAGAGATTATTGATAAACTTCATTGGTAAACAATTTTGAGTGGAATATACGAGTGTCAAAGTGGAAGATTACTCCGAGAAGGATTGAAAGAGATCTAAAGCTAGAATGATTGAAAGAGAGCACATATAAACCTGTTTGATATTTGGGAGGCTACATAAATTCTCTTTTCCTCTTCATCCAATATGAAATTCTTTATTACCATGATATCTGACCCTTTACTTTCTTTAATATGTCATTACAAACTAATGTTGGTCTCTGATCTGATTTTAGGAGCATGTGAAGGCTCTCTTGCATGTTCAACTTGTCATGTAATCGTCATGGTACGAATGAGATCATCTTGTTCAATATATCTAATAGGATCCTCCAAGTCCCACTGATTCCCTTGTTTCAGGATGTTAACTACTACAACAAATTGGAAGATCCAACAGACGAAGAAAATGACATGCTGGATCTTGCTTTTGGACTAACTGAGACGTGAGCATATGTTCCTCTGGTACTCGAAATTCCTCCTGATTTAATCAATATTAAATGCTGACACCCTCTGCAGGTCACGCCTTGGTTGCCAAATAGTCGCAAAGCCTGAGCTCGATGGGATTCGTCTAGCACTGCCAGTGGCCACCCGAAACTTTGCAGTTGATGGATATGTGCCAAAGCCACACTAAACATGTACGCTTTCAAGATTACTGGAATCTTGATCAGTTTTGTAGTTACACCCTGGGAAGAGTTGCACATCCTCGATAAATAAGTAATTATCATCCTCTCAAATGATGACCTTTTTCAGTTTCAGAGATGCACGATGAAATTGACAATTTGAATTCTTAACAGCTTGCATTTTGTTATACTAGTTATTTGGCAAGTCCCCAGTAAAATTCCAGGCTCTGGACTGACCTTTTGAGATAAAATCATCCAGTGCTACTAAACATATCGTACTGATAGAAACTAGGCAGACAAATTATCATTAAGCTAGCCTAGTAACTGCAATCAAGTGCTTAAACATACATACTGAATGCATCGTAGTCAAAACGTTCAACGTACCGTGATATGGGGCTCAAATGTAAGAAAGGTAAATACCAACTCTTGTGTATTAGTGAAATCACATTTTGTCCTATTTAACAAAGGGCAACTTCGAATCTACCTAAATGCTAAATATACATTTGTGCATATATTTTCTCAAATTTCAAGCTGCTGTATACTCAGATTTTCATATGTTATTCATATGTTAGATTGGATCGATTTTAACAAATTAAATCTCACACATTGGTAGAGTTATTCACTTTGCAAAGATTTTGTTAGTATTTTAGCTTCAAAAAAGCTAGCTGTTCAAAATAAAACAAGCTCATTTCTAGTTTGCATCTGATGTCTTTACGTTTATATTTGTTTTGACTTCACGGCTTACAGGAGTTATCACAGCTATGGAAGAATCAATTTCAAAAATTAACTTCTATCGTGCATATTAAGTGTTTTACATGTGGCCCCTCAGAATGACGACTAGAGCAGCATATAGATGTTATTACAGATAGTCAGAAATTGAATTTTAATATAGAGTATAAAATTCAAAATTTCTTTGTTATTTTTGATCAACGGATTCCGGAATATAATTTTCATGATTTATTTTTCTTCATTATCATCTAAATATCTACAATAAAAAATGTTAGGGTGAACGTGATTTTCTTTTGTTATAAATATGATTTAACATTTATTAGATTTGTCCTGACTTTGTCATTTTGTTTACTTTGAGGTCTAAAAGCACGTAAGAGACTTCATTTCCCCTGTTGAATTCACATCTTCTTTGTGCCTTCGTTGTCCTTGGCTACATAAGGTCAACCTAGCACACCTCTTTGCTGGCTAAGGAACAAAGATCGCCATCTTCCTTGTTTATCATTAATGCTTATCTACTTTTTAATAGTTTAAAAAAAATTATCTTTGCTCTTAGAATAATTTTTTAAATATTTTTAATTCGATCTCTAATTACCATACACTATACTAATTTTTTTCAATGGAATGAAAGATAAGAGGGTGTTTGGTATCTGTTTTCTTCTCCGTTTTTTATTTTTATTTTTTGCAAAAATAAGAAAATGCGTTTGGTTCGTATTTTTCATCTCTATTTTTTAGAAAATAAATAGCGTTTTCTGGAAAACTGGAAAACGAGAAATAATCATTTTCTATTTTCATTTTTGTTTTTCAAAAAATAAAAGAATATTTTCTGAAAAATTAAAAAATAAAAAAAATTCATTTTTTGTTTTTTGGAAAACGAGAGAATGAAAACAGAAACTAATTTTGATAATTTTCAAAATTAATCGAGTTGAAAATCTGAATAATTAGTGTCGAATAGAAAAATCTTTAACCATGTTAAATCGAAATGATCACAAAAGAAAAATGCAATCAGCGAAAGATTCGGCAATAGCATCCAATACTCAACTTGGTTCTGGAATAGAACCACCAACCTCATCTTTATCAAATTTTTATTTCTCTTGGTAATTATAAACAAAAATGGATCAATTGTTTTAACACCCCTTTTATTTTAACACAAATGCGCACATATAAGACACACGAGGTCTAATTAGCGAATCAATTTCCAGGGAGTCAATTCCAATACACCCTCAGCTGGTCAATTGCTGGAAACGTTTTTTAAAATAGAAAAAGAAAAAAGAAAAAGAGAACAACAGGTTGCATGAAAGTTGAACAACTTGCCAGCAAGTGGGCACCAAAAGGGCCCTTTAAGAATCCTCCAATTTCCTCTGTCCTCATCTATCGCCGGAAAGAGACAGCCTCCAAATCGGCCACTCGAGCCAAACTACTATATTGTGGGACCATATAGCAATTCATTGTCCACCAAATTACTGATAAAAACTAATCATGGCCGTAAAACTTTGTGGACAAAGCGATGCAAGATATCTCGACAGGTGCAACCATTCGTTAAACAGCTATAGCTGAACAAGGTCTGTACAAAAGGATGAAGTAATGCTGGCCAGTCAAACATAGATCATCTGGACACTGATTTTAAGACTCCGACCAATCACCCAACCAGGTGCAGTTCGTTTGCGCATATGATTGGGACATTGGACCAATAACCTAATAGTTTTTTCAGTGACTTAGGAGCGCGAAGATAAAAAAATAATTATTATTATTTTATAGCATTTTGTGGTCATTCTGGTATCTTCCTGTGAACCACTGCACATTGTGTAATATCAATCTCGTCGTCCTGTATAACAGTATGAGCATGTACGGGTTTACCAGAAGGAAAGCACCTTCACTCGATCAGTTAGAATGCAGTTGGCTTCTGCCTTTTTTTGTTTCTTCTTTTCTGTGGTTTGTTCGAGAGCTACAGCCCTAAAGCAATTTTAGTCGTACACAGCTACCACTGTTCTAAAGGATTCCATGGGACTAAATTTCAATTATTGTCCAAGTGGTGGCTGCTGCGCATCTAAAATTGTCAAAATTTAGTTCACACTTTCAGAACGCAGTAAGCATGTGACTCACCTGGTAAATTAAAGTCGATGTGTTCTTCTTCAGGAACAAACAAACTCTTCTTTCGCAGAGACACTTGCCGTGCGCAGATATTGACTTGCTTAAATCCACCCAAACAAGTACAGCCATGGTGACATTAATGCAACAAGCTCGTTGATAGTAATCCAGATTTGTGAGGTCCAAATATTTTCATGGGAAATTTTATAGTGCTCAAAAGACACGGAGAGATAGATGCAGTATGAAACATAAACAAGGTGTATTTACATTAAGGCAGACATAACAACTACCAGTAGGTTAGTCTTGCTCGTAGGGCATATAACGGTGCACTCCACATTCAATCCGAGGAAAACACAAATTATCTGAAAGTTTATTTTAGTGGAGGGGTTCAAGGTAACTAGTTTACTGTTACACTAAGGAATATAGAGAAGAGGGGAAAATTCACCCAAGAATAAGAGAATGGAGAAACCGAAACAAGAATTTCTAAACAGAGACATCAGCATCACAGGTCGAGACATCATGTTTGGATGAAACCTTTTGCTTTCTTCCTTTCCTTCTCTTGTTGTTAATGCCACCTTTTCCTTTTGATGACTGTCCTACATCATTCAACTGCCAAAGCAAAAATAATCAATGAATCAGGTACGTACTCATGGATACTAGGTAAGCGTATAAATTGCTTCCAGAAAAGATCAGAATATGAGCATGGACCCATAGTGATAGAGAATTTGCGGTGGAACTAACTTATCCATGGCAAAAACCATGACTCTTTAGTCTATTGATCTCATCTGGGCCCTAAGTATAATCCTGCTGATCCAGAATCTCTATCAAATCTTGACAAATAAGTAATGTTATCATCCAGCATCAAAGTAACTGAGAAGTGGGAACCATGACTTCAGCCAGCTCAATTGGCATTTAGTTTGGATTCATATGACCAACCACCACCAAATTTGTCAGGCCAACTGGATTATGAAACAAGGTGACCCGATGGTTCATAGGTGAGGAATTAACTGCCATCTGATCTAACATTATATGATTTAAGGGAGACAATAATTGAATCAGAGAACATGGGGATGCAGTGACTCACCCCAGGACAGAAGCCTGTGGAACTAAATTCCAATCCATCCAAATTTGCCTTTCCAGAATTCACGGAAGAGCTGCACCGCTTGTATCCACGATTTGCAAACTGCGTCCCTGATCGCGATGTAGAATTATCTCGGGCATTAGTAGAATGAGTCCGTGGACCACAAAACCCGGAGTCCAGATCGTCCTGGAACATCTCCACAAACATCTTCTGCAGCTCCTCAAGGCTATCGTGGCTGCCCTTCTGGTCAATGAAACAGCGTAGGGTTCATCACACTGATCGTCCAAAAATTTAGCAGACACAAGCAACCTAAATTACACCGACATGAGTTTAGACTAAGAAACCGGAAGAAAAAATTGTCTTACACCAGGTTTTGTTTGGCTCATCATCTGGACTATCTCCCCCACAAAATCCCCCATCCCCTGCACAGTAAATATTATTAATTGCACGAGAATGATGTGTTTGGAAAATAAGTTCAAGTTGATTATACTTTAACGATCTAAATACACAACCCTGTTACAATCAGGAACGTACATATTCGTCACTGTCATCTTCCTTGTCGTAGATGCCCACGTCGTAGAGGAATCTCTTGTTTGAGTCTGAGAGAACTGATCATACGCAAACTTCTTTACAAGACTAGAATTATGCAAAATTACAAGTCGAATAAAGAATTTTATTCATTTTATAGTATTATACTAATTGTTGCAGCAGGTGAGGTGGGATGGAGAGAATGGACAGAAACCAACCAGAGTAAGCATTCTGGATTTCCTGAAACTTCTCTTTCGCTTCCTCCTTGCTCTGAGCGCTCCCGGACGCCGTGCACTTATCTGGATGCCATATCTGTCGCCCATTTAATTCGAAAATTAACAGTAATCAAAGAGAGAGACCCAGATTTCAGAATCCAGAGAAGACTCAGCTTTACAGGTCAAGAAAGCAGAACGAGCAAAAGATTGGGGGATAAATAATGTAACATCGTCCGAACAAAGTCAATAAGGAAAACAAAATCCAGAAAAAACATGCGAGGTAACGAAGGCAAAAACCAAGAAAATAGGATGAGAAAACAAAGAGCTTTTAGTTTCTCTCCAAAATCAAATCGTGCCAGTTTCTTTGAATTTGTTATCTTTCTCCTCTGCTTAACTACATACTCAAAGACAAGCGAAAAGGTTTGAATTCGAAAACGCACCATGGCGAGCTTTTTGTACGCATTCCTGACCTCGGCTTCCGAACACTCCTTCCTGAGCCCCAAAACCTCGTAGAAATCTCCACTCTTCTCGTCTCCCCTGGACATTGCAGACACCCCCTATACCTCCAAAATAGCATAAAATCCGTCGCCTCGGCCGCCTGGAACGCAGAAGGGATCAAAGCCCCTCTATGGACTCGAACCTACACCTCGCAAGCAACCGAGAGGGATTTCGCGTGTAAAAGGAAGAGACAAGGAGGCGAGAAGCAAATGCAATTAGGAGCCTTGAAGAAAAACTCAGCGCCTATTTCTCCTCCGCCTCCGCCGCTTCCCTCCCGGCCGAATTTTCCAAATTCTGTCACGGCTCTCCTTTACGAATTTGCGTAACTATTTGCAGCACCGAGACCCTTTACGTCACCTCCCACCGGCGCACCTGGATCCGACCGTAGATCTGCTGGCGGAGGAAGTAGATCAACGGCAAAGATCGAAAGAACATAGATATTTTCGCGGACATAATCCGGAAGGTTCTGTTCGAGGGTGGACCAGCCGGTGGGCCCAACGTGTGCAGATCGCCCGTCGGTCGATGCTTCGCGGACGGTAAGGAACGGCTCGAGGATGCATGCAGGAACGGTTGCGGGTACAATTCTCAATTTAATTGGAGCCCGGTAATTCAGTATCCGGAGGAATCGGTCAAATTAGGATGACTGGGTTTCGTGTGGCCACTGACAAGGGTGACTTGGCATGTAAATCCCTAGGGAATACGTTGGATGAGATGTACGTGCAGACTGTATTCGTGCACCGTGGTCCATGGGCCCGGCTCTTCTCTTCCCGTGTCACCTAGAAGAAGGCCCATGGGCTGCTCTTAGCCAGCCATGGCCCGTCTCGTACAAAATAACCGGCATTCTTCTGCCTTGGCGACAAACGTAGTAAATAAAAATATTTAAATTAAATGTAGTAAATAAAAATAAAATAGTCGTTTTTTTTATTCGCACTGGATTTTCCATCCGACTAATTCTGGGGACAACAAACTCAGCCCTATGGACATTTTCCACCGGCTACTATGGTATATCTAGATAGTATTCGTGGGCCAATGATGAAGCTCGACTTCCGTAGTTGTGTCGTTCCTATAAAACAATTTGACGTCGAAGTCGTATTTTGCCTGCGATGGTAAACTCTATTTCACCGAATAGAACGCTATAGGGAGGATGAATAGCATAAATCCTTTTCGAATTCTTTTTGTCAAAGTTGTTAGCAGCGACGAAAATAATAAAAACAACAATACACTCAATGATTTTTATTTAGTTCATAACTATAAGGCTGCTAATCCAAATGTTGGAATCTGAGATCGCTATCGATGAACAAACATTATATATCTCTTTTTCATTGGAGATAAAAGATTCGTTTGTACAAAGCAAAAGGAATGGTAATAAAAGAAATAACACTGATTAAAATTAAGTATACCGACATTGAAATAATGAAGATGGAGCATGCAGTATGAGTTGTCACGTTACAACACTGAGATTGATCATCGAACACGAGATATGATAACACGAGCACTTGAATTTGATCTTGGGGCTCTGTATTCAAAGGTATTTTTATAGAGTTTTCTAGGTGCCTCTAGCTCCATCCAAATATAATCTAACTTGATTGGATTTTATCGGGTTCTACGTGTTGGACCCGGTCCAGTCATCTGGAATGTTAATATGGCTTCCTTTAGTTCAACTATGATCCCGCTTCGATTGCTGAAAATTATCCCTATTCTAATCGAATGGACCTGATTCAATCGCTTGAAATGTTGGTGTGACTTTCTGATATGGTTCAATTCTAATCCATTTTGGTCGTTGAGGTTTATTCTAGTTACGGTCAACTGAACCTGGTCTAGTCGCTTGGATCGCCAATCGACTGGAGTCCAACAAGGCGCCTCAACTGTTCTGGTATACTAACTATAGTTAATTTTTTATGTCACATAGTTAGCACAGTAATAATACAGAGTAGCAAATGACAATCCTCTAATTGTCTGATTTTGACTTTGACATTTCCTCGGTACCTTAAGTCATATCAATGGCTAAGGTTGTCTTCGTACTTGAGAACGCGACCTTACTAATTATTTTGTCTATAAAATCCACTCCATACAATGTTCTTACTTTACTTATCTTTACTAGACTCTTGGTCTTCTGACTTGTTTACACTTTTCTGCTTAGTCTTCGATCATTTTACCTCCACAATTTCTTTTATGATGTCTAAACTATGCCGACTCATCATGAAATATTCATCTAGTGTATTCGATCTTAGCTAAGTCTTTTACATGTTAACTCCTACATACTTAATGCAATATCAGATCACAATGTGATTTAACTTTGAATCTTTGTCATTAGCAAAAACCAAAATTGATTATCTGATGCCATTGCACCAACAAACTCTTGACCCAATCCACCTGACACAAAATCCACTTGACTGGTCAATAACCTCAGTTAACTTCTAAATAATCTGTCAAATTATTTTAGCTCACTAGTCGACTAGACCATGTCTCAATCAACTGGTAAACCTCAAAACTGAGATTTAACATCCAAGTATGATCCTCTCATACTTTATACTTACCCTTTGCCTAGACCTAAGTCATCAAGTCACTTCAATTAGCCCCACGCCTTTGCTTCGAGTTGACAACTCTTCACCTTTGCAATACCCTTCAAATACTTCTATCGGTTTCGTCATGTCATCGGGTACCCTTAGCCCATACCTGAGCTTTATAGTCACTTCAATTAGAGCCACACCTTTGCTTCGAGTCCACGCTTCCTCACCTTTGTGTCAGTATTCAAGTGCTTCTATCGGCTTTATCATGCTATCTCCGGAACTTACGCTGCTAAGACTACAAACTTAGACTTATACGATCAAGACTATACCTTTAGACTTTTCTTTACTATATATATTTGGACTTTGTCACCAAGACTACATATACTTGGATTTACATGCCCAAGACTACACAATTGGACTTCTCCATTGCCAAATATACATTATAGAATTTCTCCATTGCCAAGTATTTATACTTGAATTTTTCCTTGTTAAGTCTCTAAACTTAGACTTCCACTCGAGTCTTACTTGAGATTGATTAACCTTGATCTGAGATTGATTGCTCTAACAATTCCCTCATATGATATTGAATGTTCCAAATTATCCATTAGTCATACGATCATATATATTATCAAGTATATTGTTAAATATCAAAATACTACTCGAATCCTACTCGAACTTGGTCAATACTGACATGAAATCGATTGCACCAACCATGCGGATTATAAATATGATATTCTCATTTATAGCAAAAGGCGATTACATTCGCCCCCATTGTGGATCTCTCAGTGATGATGATAGAAGGTAAATTATCAGAGTTATGCTCTTCGATCAGTTGATCAAAATAAAAAAAAACTTTTGAATCCAAATAAAAAATTTAAATCTTATATAAAAAATCGATTATTATTCATTTGTAACAGCGTGGCACGTATAGTCCATCCCGAAAAAAAAGATAAGAAAAGAGAGAGTCATTTTAGATCAGTTTGAATTATCTAACGCATGAGCCCATGAATATGACTTTTCCTCCGCGCGCGCGCGCGCGTGTGTTTTTTTTTTCTTTTCTTTTTTGTTTTTTCAAAAATGAAATCTGCCGAACTTTCCCTCGTAAATCATAAATAGCAGCCCTAAGCCAACACTTTGTGCCCTTGCTATTATCTAGAACCCAAGTCCGCACACCCAACTTTGGACGCCCTAATCATCGTCCTCCGTTCCATCGTCTGCGATCGACGGAGAAGGCGACTTCTATTCCGACGAAGGTAATGCACCCTGTTTGTTAAATATAGAAATAAAATGCCCTTCTCTTCCTTATCCGGCAACCATCCTTCAAACTACTCCTCGCGCCATCCATCCCATGAACGCCTCGAGCCTCGCGTAGTCCTCTCTTCTTTTTCTTCCTTCCCTCTTCTCTTTTTTCCCTTTTTTTTTCCAGCCGCTGCCCGAGCTTTCCTTCGTCTTCTCCTTTTCTCAAGTGCGGTGAGGAGCAACGAGCTCTTCGTTTAGGGTTTTATTCCACGAAACAGTAACCTTCTTCCCCATTTCGTGGCTCTCCTTGCATTGCTACAGCAATCATCGAGCTTGCCGAAGTTAGCCACGGGAAGAAGAGAAAGGTTTCGTCTTTCTCATCTCTTGTTCTACTCTTTCTTCGCAACAGCTTCTGGGTTGTTACAGCCTTCACCGGAGCTCGCCAAGCTCCACATTGGAACCCAACTGAGGTATCACCAGTGCTTACCGAAGCTAGCAATTGAAGTGCCTTCCCTTTTATATTTTTGTTTTTTTTCCAGCAATCACAGTAAACTTTCATTTCCTAATTTTCTTCCTTTAGCAAATACTCAAGCAGTTACAAGGTAGATTGTTAGATCGAGGTTATTAATCATGATTAGTGGAGGTGTTAGATAGGAATGAGGAATATTATAAGGTAGCAAGATTATAAATGATCTATTAATTGTGGATTTCGAGTAAATTTGTGAATGTTGTGTTATTATTATTATTATTGGATATTATTTTGAGTTTCTAAGTCGAGTATATTATTTTGTAGATACTAGTTTGAGCAGAGCTCGGTGATCAATTGAGATTCGATGATTTTTGCTGTATATAGAAGTGGGTACATCTTATCCTTGGACTTTTTATATGTCTTTTGTGCATAAATGAAATAAATAGTTTATTTGTATAATTATTTTTTCAAAATTAGGGATAAAAATGGTATTTAAAAAAAATTGTGAAATGGATAATTAAGTAATTAAATTATTGGAGGGTAAATAATTGGCATTATTTCATGTTCATATGTGAGTTTCATATGGGGTGAACATGGAATGGATTATTTTAAAAATTTAATTGGATACTCTGACATATTTTTCCGTTGATACTTGTTTTGTTTATATTGCTTGATTTTCCTTACTCATGATTATTTCATCTGTTGATACTTATACCTTTTAATGATATAACAGGTACATATAAATTTTATATCGGTGCTTAAATAACTTGAACTAAGTTGATCATTCAGATTTATCCTAAGATGTACACATATAGTTGAACAAGTGTGATAACCGAATTAAAGTTGAATATTAAAGAAATGAAAGAGAAATACTAAAAGTGAAAACTCTGAGCCTAGCTTTATACCAGAGTACCCGACCACCCACTTGAGTAGTGGTAGCATGAGTTGCGCGCAGTCAGATTTGGCTTGCGTTTCGGTGCCCTGTTATTATTTTTTGTTGCATTCCACCGGTGATGGGGCTTTTAGCCATACATCAGAGATGTTTTATACACTCTGATGATATGACTCCAGTTATTCATTGTTTAGTTGATTTATCAGATTTTAGTTGATATATCAGATTATAGTTGATTTATTAGATTCATATCATTGATGATGATTATAAATATGATGTATATTTATATCTATATATAAGAATTTTAAACAAATTAAAAGACTTGAGACAGAAAGGAAAGAAGAAATTGTAATTTTACAAGCTCCTTTGGCCTCTTAAACAAGATTAAATTTACCCACATCTTTCTTTATTACCCACTTAGCAATTTGTGCTAATGTTTGCTTTCTTTGGCCTCTAGTTTTGCAGGCTCGAGCACCCTTTTGATATTTCAGCGATTTTGCTGTACATAGAGTCGCTCAGAGATATCAACTTACTGTCTTCCCAGTTTGGTTTTTGTTTCGATGTATTTTGTTTTGCTTCATCGATTTTCTATCTAGATACATTTGCCATTTATGTAGAAACATATATTTTCATGAATATAAACATTTTATTGAATTATTGGAGTTCCTTGTGATTATATGGTATTTAGGTTCTCTTTATTTATACACTGTCACCGTGTAGGGTATCGAATTGACACCCTCGGGCGTGACACTGCTCCTCTCATTCGACCATCTTCACTGCCCCTTTCTGTGCTCGCCCTTCTTGCGGCCGTTCGTCAGGGTCGTTGGGATTATCGATCGAGGTCACTTGTTAACCGAAGTGCCTTCCCACGCCGGTGCCCTAGCACATCGATCATTTAACATACAATTGGGTCCTCTCGCCGCTGCGTTGTTGGTTCGAGACTAGCGGAGTCTGGTCTCAGTTTGCCGCCGCACGTGTTCGCTGTCGGTTGTGAGGCCCTTTGATCGCTGATTTGTCCCACACAACCCCGCGTGTTGGACCTTGTTGCCATGCCACCTACAACTACCATTTCCGGCATAATCATCCCTCAGCCTGTCTGTTCCTCTTCTCCCTTTCCATGTGTGCCAAACGTCAGCCCCCCTCAACACTTCTCTTCCTCTTCCGTGTGAGTAGTATTGCTCATTGCGTCATGCTATTTTTGGATTAGCAAAAGCCACAGCAGCAACTTCCTATTCTTCTCCGTTCTAGCAACATATCTCTTTCTTCTCTTTCCCACACGTGTAGGAGTGATTTTTCTATGTAGTTGTCTTTGCAACGCGTTGGTTTTGTTTTTTTTTTTGGATCCTCTTAATCTCTAGCAACTTCCACGCGACCGGGGAATTTAGACAACCTTATTGTGTGTTGCGGGGTTGAGTGTGTTGCATCATTGTCAGTGTTTTTAAAAAATATCCTAAAGGTTTGGGGCTATAGTTGTTGGGGTACAAGTTTGATCGAATAAAACCTAAAAGACGTATGGTTTGTGAAAGGCAAGATTATGCGGGCAACATCAAACCTGTTTTAAGAAGCAGTGTTTGGTTCTACCATGTATTATGGCTGCTGGTTGTGCTTATCTCTATATACTTAGCCCTTCAGGGAATCTTAATGCTATCTTGTTAACTCTCTGCATTGGATTGCCCATGTAGTCTCAGTTGAACTTTATGACGTTCATTTATTTAGGTTTGCACATGGTGGACATGAGCCTAATATAATATTGGATGATATCTGTAGAATGTGATGGTTATTGCAGACGTGGCCTTTGGACTGATAGGTTATCTTTGGACCATGCTAGCATTTATACAAATTTTATCACCTTGATATGTCAGTTGTTTCATTGACTGTAATTTGCTAGATGCAACATGCTTAGTCAACCTTTGTAGTTGTGTAGGTGCTAAAGTGTACACGAGTACCACTCTGTTATTGAATGACTGTAAGTGGTAACACCCTAGGACAGGGTTCAACTGCACTAGTTGTCCCAACTTACAATTTAAGCCTTTGGTTAATATTGTAATATCGTAGCTGTTCATGACATACCTTGAATTTATTACCTTTTGCATGCTTTTGCCTGACTTATGACTCTATATTACCCTTATGATCATTTCATCATGTTACTCGTGTTACTCATTTTTCTCTATCTCACACTTTTCCCAACTTAGACTCTATTTTGCTTCCTCATCTTGCTTATAGGCCTCTTTGTCACATAACTGAAGTTTCAAAAAATGCTGTTCCTTCATACAATTGGTGATGAATATGACATTCTCCATAGTCTTTCAATGCAATTCTATACTCCGGACATTACTTCCGCACGTTAATCAGTTACTTCTTTGTTATGGAAGAATTGAGGTTTAAAATATAATGTCTAGACATATTTGACCATGTAATTTATTATTATATTCCATTTTTACTTATTTAATTGACTATGCTTAATTAGCATGTTTAAAACAAGGTGTAAATAAATCAACCAAGCTCGTGTTTTCTGGCAGCAATGACCTATCTTTTCTTGTTTCAGTTACAAACTACCCAAATCCCACAAATTAGGTCAAAACTAACACTGCTTCAACAAAATTTAGTTGATAGCCACTATGAAGGCCAGTGGTCGGTGGAGGGGAAGGTCCACTGTTGCTAGAAATTCAGCAAAGCAAAATCTCCATCTGAACCATGAGGAGCTGCTTGAACGCAAGCTGGGGTTTGATCTCTATACTGAAGGGGATAAGAAGCTTGGTTGGTTGCTCACTTTTTCACCAGTAAGAATAATTCCTTCATCTTTGTTTAGCTATGTTGATTATTAACCACTATCTCAGTCATATCAAATTAGTTTTTCTCTCACTCGTTTAATTTATCACTTAACTTTGACTATCTTACAGTCATCATGGGAGGATCAAGAAACTAACAAGATGTACAGCTGCGTGGATCTTTACTTCATTTCTCAGGTTAGTTCCATCTAAATTACGCCCGCAGATGACCTTGTTTGGCTGAAAAATCTTTTAGGTTATTGTTCTTGCCTATCATGAATGTTCTTATGCTTTTCTTTTTTTCCCTTTTCTTTTCTCTAGGATGGATCTACCTTTAAAGTGAAAGATAAATTTCCACCTTATTTCTATGCTGCCACCAAGGTTGGTGTGTTACTTTTGCAGTCTTATTTCAAAATGGAGTTCTTGAATTGTTAGTTTTATGGATTATAAGACAATTGGTTACTTGGATACGTTCTACTTTTTGTATAATTTCTTTTAAAGAACACATCTTTATTTGGTTCCAACTTTGCAGTATAAGATGGAGTTTGAAATTGAAGCATATCTTAAGCGAAGATATGAAGGGGAAATTGCTGATATTGTCATATTGGAGAAAGAGGATTTGGATTTAGTAAGCTAACAATATTCACATGTTTGACAGTTTTCTCTTTTTTTTTTCACTTGTGATAATGATCCTTTGGGAAGAAGTGATCATTTATTGTTTTGAAATATCCACTATTGGTTCCTTGAATCTCTCTATTAGAAGCTTTCATGTTTCTATCTTTAGTTGTTTTACCTCAACGATATTGTCATTTCTTCCTATTTACTCTCTGTATGTTTTTATATGTGCATTGTGTTTATTGACAATATGGTTACAAACTGTGTTGCCCTATCCTCATTGATTGTACCTTTATATTGGCAGTAATAAATATCTGGTCCAGCTGTGATCGGGGGAGGAGTGAGGGACTGAGCGAGGGAGAAAAATATATCAGGACATGGGAGTTGCTCACAGATGGGTTCTGTTGGGGTCACACTTGTGCATGCGAGTGGGGGTTGGGGCAGGACAACAATGACACAGCAAAGGGAGAAGAAGCTTTGTAGTGGAATGTAGAAAAGAGAAGAGAGAAGGGTATAGATGATGCTAGCATCCCAATACTCCACTAAGTCTAACCAAATACGATTGAAGTCATCTATCCCAACCAAAACTTAGTTCAACCCTTAATTGATAAAAATTTATCTAAATTGAGCCTATAGTTAAACTCACTCCTAATCACAATGACCACCTGATGAACTTATTAGAATCGAATTTGGGCTCTAATTATGCTAATTACCATTAACAATTGTCTGGTTCAACTTTAACAATATCAACCTATCTCAAACTTAACCTTAACTTATAATTTTCCTCCAATCACGAATAATCCATGTCAAATAAATTTAATGCAACCTCAAAAATTAACCATCACACCATACTTACCTCAATTGTTGTTAATTCCAATAATTTACCGTTACTCAATTTTAGGGTTATAATATATCCTTTTTTTGCTGCATATATTGATGAATAGAAATCCATTAATCATTTGAGTCAAATTCATAAGGGCTTGGTCTGACCAAATTACGAGAGGCACTACATGCTCAAACCACTAGGCTCTGTACAAACACCCTCAAACTAGGCTCTCTGTACAAACACCCCCCTATGAGGGTAAAGTTAATTCGTGTTCTATGTCTAAAAGGAACAAATGAACTCTAACACCTAACAAGACTATGATGGCATGAAAAAGGTTATAAATTAGGCCCTCACTTATTGCTTTAGCTTGTGTGGAGGTAACCTTACTAATCTTGATTATAAAAAAACTGACAGACAATAGAGTGATATGATCTTGTCAATGAATCTGTTAAATCATTTTTTTTTTGCTCTGGTGTCAAATTATATTAATTATTATATTTGTTTATCTGTTTAGGTGTATCATGCTCTAATAAAATGTTTTTTTTTATCCAGAAAAACCATCTTTCTGGTTTGTGCAGGTCATATTTGAAGCTTAGCTTTGATACTGTCCAACAACTTATGCGTGTGAAGAATGACCTTATGCATGTGGCTGAAAGGAATAAGTCAAAATTAGATGCTTCAGAAGCATTTGAAACCATATTTATTGGTGAAAGGTAGAACTTAAGAACGATACACCATTTATATAAAACTGAAGTTCCCATTCAGTGTCCATCTGCTTCCTTCTCTTTTTGGCATACGTTTTGGTCCTTTTTTTAATTAGAAAAATTGACTTGCTTCATTGTTTTCTGGCACCTGCATCTTTGTTTGCTCCGCTTAAAATTTGTTGTTTTATCATCACTTTCAGTAAGGAAAGATCACTAGATCTGTTGGACTGCATTATTGACCTTCGTGAATATGACGTTCCATATCATGTACGTTTTGCTATTGATAATGGTAGGTTGTGTTTTTATGCTTATTCTTTTCTCTTTTTGCATTCAATTGCTCAATCTCTTTCTTATTGTAGATATGTAATGCCGAATGGTGGCTACTTTTGCAGATGTTAGATGTGGTCAATGGTATGATATATCTGTGTCGAGTGATGGTATTGTGCTTGAGAAAAGGGCTGATCTTCTTCAACGTGCAGAAGTTCATGTTTGTGCATTTGATATCGAAACTACAAAACTGCCTTTGAAATTTCCTGATGCCGAGCATGATCTCATAATGATGATATCCTACATGATAGACGGACAAGGTTTCTTGATAATCAATCGAGAGGTAACAACCACATTTTGCATTTATTGTGGTTAAGGAAATAGAAATATAGATGTGAAACTTTCATAAAGTTTTTATTTTTTAAATTATTTTTAAAAAAGTGATTATCCACTCAAACTTAATATAACAATAGATATTTTTATTTAGATTTTGCCAATGTTAAAGCTACTACCTTGGCGCAACGATAAAGTTATTGCTTTATGACTTAGAAGTCACGGGTTTGAGTTCTAAAAACAACCTCTTACAAAGTAGGATAAGGTTGCGTATAATAGATTCTTCTCCGGAATCTTATATGGTGGGAGTTTCGTACATCGGACTGTTTTTTTTCTGCCAATATTAAGATTTCTAAAATATAACTGTACTTGAGTCAGCCGTAGGGTTGGGTCTGGGTGAATCGAATCCAATTTGCATATTGATATTGGTAATGCCTTTAGCACACAAAGACAAAGATTAGATCCTCTAATATTAGCTTTAGCTTTTGATATAAAGGACTACCAGTCAAACATAAAATAGCCATGTCAATGAAATGTCAATGTCTCTTATAACAACTTCTTGAACTCATATTGAATTTGAGTCATTACTTCTTACGTATTTCTATTCTTCCAATTTTTTCAAAAATTACCATGAGCAGACATTATCATATTCTTCTGTACAAAGTGTATGTTTTTCTTTAAAAAATCTTCATTTGGCAAACTAATGACTAAGAAATCACAAACATGACTAGGCAATTGAATTAACCCATGTACTGAAGTGCTACATATTGATAATTTATGCCCCAGTTTAAACTATTTAATTACTGAGATGGTCCAAATTTTGTTAGCACTACCTTGTTTCTTTCCTTAAACATTACAATTTCTTCAAGGAGATTCCCTAAGATTGGCTTTTTCTTTGATATTCTTTCATACTTGTCAATCATATATTACAACTAACATGCTGTGTAAATTTATATCTGATGGTGGTCTTTGTTAAAATTTCAACCTAAAATTGACGTTTATATGAATTTTTAAATCCAAGACTTTCACTCCTCATTCTCCCTTGCCAGACTTAGAATATTTTCAAATTAAGAAAATGCATAATTATGTCCTTGCCTCCTTTTTGTGTTAGTGGATGATTCATTAGCTTGGCTGTTATGTTTTTCGGGTGTATGTAGCCACACATTTGCCTGGCTACTCGTGTTTTCATGCTTGCCACATATGCCTTCCAGCTGAAATACTTTGTGTATTTTATATTTGGTTTGTATTTAATATGTTAGAAATCAGAAAGTTTGAATTTTATAAAGATTGATTGATTGATGAAGTAAGTCTCCCACAGAATTACAAACCAATTCAAGAACCTTATCTATTTCTGTCAAAAATGATTGCAATCTAGTTAGTTACTTAGCACCTGGAGAGTGCATGTGTAACACCAGATATAAGTTGCATAATGCAGCACGAAAGTCTGAATGTCAAAAATGTATATTCTTCTTCGTGAATATTCAATATCTCTATTTATTCGGTATAAATAATATATTTTTTTCCTTATGCATACTGTGGCTCACCCTGATAGTGTGTCGGTGAGGATATTGAAGATTTGGAGTATACTCCAAAACCAGAATTTGAAGGCTGCTTCAAAGTTAAAAATGTGAAAGATGAGGTATCTTACTGCAAGTTCTTTAATTTGGTTGCATAAATGTCCTTGCTTATTAAGGCCCATCAGCTTTTTTGATTTTGTTGGCATTTCAGAAAGAACTTTTAAAAACATGGTTTGCACATATGCAAGAGATTAAACCCGGCATATATGTCACTTACAATGGTGATTTTTTTGATTGGCCATTCCTAGAGAAAAGAGCCTCTCATAACGGTATGAAGATGAGCGAGGTACGTGCAGCATATTCCTTCTGTTTATTATAATTAACTGCACTTGAGACGTGTTTTTTTTCTTGGTCTCGTGAGATGCGCCTTTTTGTTAGTCCGTATGTGGATTCCAAGATCAAAGGCTCATCCTCATAATCCACAACACAAGCACGTAGCACAAGATAACATGCCACCACCAATTCTCAATTATCCCAAACCTATCACTATCTTGACAATTTACTCGACTGCACATCTGTGCACAACAAACAGCAAGTCTGCAAGACAAAATCACCATACTACTTTGTCGTCCCATATATAGTATTTATAAGATTCAACCACATGATATGGAGGTCTGCTCAATAATTAAATTCAGTTTTTTATTGTCCATCCTATTGTATGGTCAAATAACCCAAAAAATGAAGGCACGCCAAATTCAACTGATCCCACTTGTGGATGGACCAGTTGCTTTTACTACCGCAATCATATGGACTCACTGCACCTAGATTAAAATCACCACCTACAATTTTTAACTCTAATTTCATGCAAAGATTTCTTCCTACAAAAAAAAGAGGGTTAGGAACTTTCTTTGATCCATTGACCCTTTGTTCAACACATAAAAAGTCTACTATATGCCCAACCAGTTATAAAATATTCATTTTCTCTTATATTAATTAACCATTAAAGTTATGAATTAGTCAATGACATAAATTAGCTACTCAAGAAGTTTTGAGGTGCCTAATTTCCAAATAGTTTGTAATTTTATTTCATGTCAAACCAACATAGCATTTGTTATTTCAGAATGACGACCATTACCCCATGTTACGGGTAGAATATGGCAATATGCTAATGCTCTCACAATTTTTTCTTTTGTTGTTTGTGTCACAATAGCTTTGACTTCATATTACCAATGATTGATTGAAGTTATTAAGTTTAATGATGCTATTATCATTTGATATCTTATTATATAATGAATTTGCTGTATCAGGAAATTGGTTTCCAGTGTGACAACCTTCAAGGGGAATGTCGTTCCAAATTTTTGTGTCATCTTGACTGTTTTGCTTGGGTCAAACGTGATAGTTACCTTCCTCAAGGAAGCCAGGGTCTTAAGGTGATGTAAATCAAATTGTATCTAATTATTTAAAGGCTAGAGTTTCTATTGTTTGTTAAACTCAAGGTGCATGATAATCTTCTGTACTTCTCTATATTCTACGCTCACTTGTTTTCATTGGTGCTTTATATTTACTTTAGGCACTATAATGGTAAGTAGCATTAAGGAATAAGGATTGTTGATAAAGTTTTCCCTTTTCTTTCCCAGTGATATTCTCATGAAATGCAATGTAAACAAAAGACATGCAATGCACTGTTAATACAAGAACCTGCATTTAGTTGTGTTCTTTACATGTTCATCTATTAATTTGACTCTATGTTTCCACGTACAACTGTTTTCTATCTCGTTTCCTAAATTTTAAGAAGAAATATCTTGTCTAGATAATAACTTGTTATACTATCTTCAAAAATTATCTGTCACTTTAGTTGGTAAGAGCTTTGGAAATTGTTGCCAAGGTCTTGAATTCAAAACCCTTTCTCCTCACTTGCCTTGGGTTTATGCCTTCTGTTTGTAAAAAGGCTTGTCTACTAACTTGGATGTTGAGCATTGAGTTCTATGCTTTTTTGTTAGTTGAAGGGACTTTAATCTTTAGCTCAGCTTGAATTAGAAATAACATTTATATGGGTTTCTAGCACCATTGGAATAAGTATTATAGAGCTTACTTTTCCCTCACTTACGTTAGCATATAAACTTATTTGTTTAATGGGACATGAACTGAAAGAATTGGCTGTGTATTTCTGAAACTATAATTTGACCTTTTCATTTTATTCTGTACTGAAGGCCCAACACTTTGAGTAATAGCTGTTCTTACTTTGACATTATTTGTTGATCTTGGTAGCTAAACCAACTCCACTTTTCTGACTGAAAGTTTATACATTTCTGTAATCTCTTTACTGTTAACGAACAGGTTTGAACTTTACTAATATTTCTTCCACTCATCAGGCTGTTACAAAGGCTAAATTGGGTTACAATCCATTGGAAGTAAATCCAGAGGACATGGTTCGTTTCGCTGTGGAACAACCCCAGGTATCCTGGACTATTATCCTAATATAACTTCATATCTTGCTCAGTATTGGTGGTTGGAGAATTGACTTGAGTAAGCAATTTTTAATGTGTTTAATAAGGTGCTGATATTATAGGAAATGTTTACCACCATGTATCATCTAACTGGCTGAACATTTTTTCTGGTCAAGGTAGAAAGTAGCAAATCTGCAGTTTTTTGTTTATTTTAGCAAGGTGCAAATCGAAGGAAAGAAAGGATAAGTAATAAAAGTGTTTTGTTTATTTTAGCATGGTGCTAAGGATAAAAACAAATAAGAGAGATGGGAAAGGCAACTCTGCAAGGTTTCTTTTCTTTTTCTTTTAGAAAATACAACGAAACACCTAAATAACTAAGAAAGCCAGAATTTCTCTATGCTTATTAATCAAATTTTCTATCTTATTCTTGTTCATATTCTTTATATTCTAATTCTGTGTTTCTTTGTTGTTCTCTCAGATGATGGCTTCATATTCTGTGTCTGATGCTGTTGCAACATATTATCTATACATGACATATGTTCATCCGTTTATATTCTCTCTTGCAACTATAATTCCTATGCCCCCAGATGAGGTCCTTCGAAAAGGAAGTGGAACACTTTGTGAAATGCTTCTTATGGTACAGGTAAGGCTATTATTTGTTTGTTTGGTCTCAATATAAATGTAGTCTAACTGTGCTGTATCTGTTATGAATATAGTTGAACCTTATCTTATTCCTAAATACTTGTCATTTGAAATGATTATTGTTCTGGTTCAGCCAGTCTTCAGTCTTTTCCTCTTTTATCATTTTGACTGCTTTTATGCTACAACAGGTAGTATTAAGGAAGACATGAATTGTGTTTCTATTTTTATAGGAAATAAATTTTACACGTGTATTGTAGAATATGGTGCACACCAATATAGCAGTTTGAACTATGCCTTTAGTTAAGCTATCGATGGTTCTTGTTTGCTGAATCAGCGACAATTTCCCTAAAAAATGTAAAAGATTTCACTTACACATGGCAATCACCTGGCTTCAATGTTTATGCATGATGGGTGTTGCACTAGTAATTTCATAGCTGACTGGCACATAGATAATCATTCAGAATGTCATCATAATCATATACTCTGATTAGTGTAACCATCAGGTCATGTTTATGTTCTTTTTGTTGGGGTTTCTCCGGCACCGATGTGGGTGTGTGTTCGAACACATTTCGTAAATATACACACAGTGGAAGCAAAAACAAGTAATAAACTAATTTATTATATTACACACATCACACGCATGCAGGATACAACAAGTGTAGACATAATCGCATATTTAATTTTTTTTTTTGCAATAAAGGAAACTTTATATCTAGGTATACTTGACGAACCACGTGTAGTGGGAATGATATCAACCGAGCGACATTTGCAAGTCTCGCATCTATCTGTATCCACTCCGAGTATCGTCGGGATAGCTTCATAAAGCCATGAGCCCCGTCTTCTCACGAGTTACTAGCCTCGCATCGAAGACGTTGTGATCCGAGAGACGATCACAATCCGAATCAAAATTCGGATCTAAAAACGAGTTCCGCAAACTCGCTTTTCAGAAGCGGTTTTCGTTGAGGATTGTCGGAGATCTAATCCCTGACAAATAGATCGTTGTCGGAGCGTAAAACGTCGACCAAACGACCTCTCCACAAAAAGGAGAACAAACTGCCCAAAATTGGACAACTTGTTTAGGTGGAAGAGATGTCCGGCCAAAGCTTGGCCGGTTGCTCCTTGGTCACCGACGACCAAAGGAGGATCGTCGGAGGAGTCACCGACGGCTGGTGGATAGCTAGTGTCAAGGAGGAAGTGGCGGCAACAAAGGGGCTGGGCGACAACTCCTCTCCAAGGTGGGCGACAACCTCTCCAAGAGGGGCGACAACTCCACTCCAAGGGGGTTGGGCGACCACACAACAAGATTAGGGTTTCCAAAACCCTTAAGCCATGTTTTATAGAGTGCGTGTTTCTTGACCATAAAAAAACCTTCTCCTAGGGGTTATTGGTTCATAACCAAAATCCCTTAGCCCGCTCCAATAACTTAAGTTAAAATAAACTAAACCGCGTTGGTCATTTTTAAGTTAAAACAAATCGGACCAACTTTGGTTCATTCGTTTAAAACAAACCAAACCCCTTTGATTTATTTTCCACCATTGGATTAGAACCAAACCCATTTGGTTTATCCATCATGTCTTCAAAAGACTCGGCCCATCCATATTTCCGATGCGACTGAAACAATTTCATACTCGCTCTTTGTTTGATCCAACTAAACCAAGTCTCTCTCGATCTGAGAATCCTATTCTCAAGCTTGTTTTAAATTCTTCGGATTACGCTCGTTGTTCGTGTGACCAAATAGGTTTCCGGTTTATGTTGGCCGTCTATAATTAACCATTAATTATAGAACGATCATGAGTGACACCTAATAGTACATTATGATCCCCAATTAATTGGAAAATCAACGGTTGATCCCAGAACCTTTTCTGAAACCCTTCAGCAGCTACAATGAATCGTGCCCCATTCCCTTTACTCATTTTGTACCCACTTGGTTGAGGACATGGTCTATTGTGTCAGTCCCTACTAGGTTGACTACGTCACAGATAGCCTAAGTATTTACTTTCTCGTCCTGCAGATTCTAGTTACTGCACATGTATCCAAGAGTACCATACTCTAAACATATAATGCTTTGGCCAAAGACTTTAGTAACAATCCGATGAGAGGCCATAGGGTATACATCTCCTTGCAAGGAGCGGTGAATCCTCTGTTGGCTATTCAAACACCTTCGACCACTTCGACTTATACTCAATCATCTCGGGTCCACATCTCCTCGGAAATGCTTGCTTAAGATGCCAAAGCATAAGTCTGACTTGAATTTTGCAAGTCGAAGGAACATCGCACTTAAGCTGCAGTAAGAACTTCATTGACATATCCATATATGCAGAGAACCATATGAAGTCTTATAGCTAGTCATTCCAATGAACTAGTTACCATAACTAGCATCCACGATCAACTTTGGACATCCCAATGTCTCCAGCCAGTGAGAAACAGATGCTTGGATAAACCAAAGAGTGTACCTTGTGTTAGTCTCAACAGAATCGATGACGTCCGAATGTATCAATTCATCAACTAGGGATAATTCCAATACATCACAATTACACATGTAGAGATACTCACTAGTTGTGATTCAATCACAAATTCTCTCATGCTATGAATCGTATTGCGGACATTCAATAAATGAATTTAAGATCCAATTAAATACATGAAAATATGTATATTCAAATAGTGAATCTTCATTTATCAAATAAATGGTACAACCATGAGACGATTGACCTCTCATATATATTACTAACACTTTTTTGAGAGATTGTTTCTTATGTTGTTAAGTGGATGCTTGGCCTTCTCTAGCAAGTTTTTTTTATTTATTTATGAACATGTATCTGCTCTGAAAAATTATTTTGTTATCATTGGCCAATCTTTAAATGCAACCTTTTTTTTTGTGCCTTTAACATATGGCCTATTAGATTTGTATTATTTTTTAATTGAAGTACTTAGATTAGAGTTTTTGGAAACTTTTGTGTTCATGATCTTGGTTCAGGTCAACAATAAATATTTTGTTTCCGTATCATTATGTTTTTGTTGCCTTTGCTTGTTGCTAATCTGACATTACAATTTTTTTCCCAATGTGCAGGCTCACAAGGCAAATATTATCTGTCCTAACAAACACCAGTCAGACTCTGAGAAATTCTATAGGAATCGTCTTCTAGAAAGTGAGACATATATTGGTGGCCATGTTGAATGCCTTGAAAGTGGTGTCTTTAGATCAGATATTCCTATCAAGTTTCAGTTTGATCCATCTGCCTATGAGGTATATCTTCAGCTCTATTTGCTCATGTAGCAATGACGAATGACACAATCCTAGGTGATCCTCCATCTACCCTAAGAATATGGAATATTACAAATGGACCTCTACAGCTTAATATTTATATATGAGCCCAATTAGCTCATAATACTCTCCCTTGAGCTGGTTGTGTATATCATAGAAACCTAACTTGTTTCAAATATATTCAACTCTGTCATCTTGACAATTTGATCAATTAATCTGTTGGCTGATCAAAGAACCACTCAAGTCGCTCCCTCTCCCTATTCACTGCAGTCCTGCGAAGAGTGAAGATAGTGCAAGATCGAATTGCTATGTTGGTGGTTGTGACTTGGGGGGAAATTTATTTGATATTTAAGCATGCCCATGTGGGCCTCAGGAATGTGAGACTATGGAAAGGAGCTCACTCTCTTGCTCAATAAACTTTTTTCCCTAGCCCCAACATCATAAGAGTTGAGGTGCTGGCTTTAACATCATGTGAAAGTCTAAGTTAGTTTAGTCCAACCTGAATTGCCAAGCGAGGTAGGTGGATGCCACTAATTTTTAAGCATGCCTATAAAGGCCTCACTTAGCAATATGTTGCCAAATGAAGAAGTGCTCTGGCTCTCTTTAAAAAGTCATATATATGATTGTGAGGCTCCTTTTGTCGGCTTATTTTCTATATAGTGAGCTGCAAATTAGTTTTCAATTTCCTTTGATTATTGTTTTGGTTTAATGGTTTTGTAAACATTCAACTTGTTAAAGCTTGTTTTTTTCCCTCTGTACAATTAGCTTGATATGAGATTTATAAAAGCTATATTAGTTAAGGGGAGCCTTGACATAATGAAAAAGTTGCTACCGTGTGATTGAGTCATAGGTTCTAGTCATTGAAGTAGCCTTTTGCAATATAAGATACGACTATCTATAAAAGATCCAATGTGGTTTGTCCTTTTCTTAGGATCCCGTGTTGATGGGAGCTTCGTGCACCGGATTGTCATTTAAAAGCTATATTAGTATCTTATACATTAGTTGCCATTCAATTCATTTCCAAGCTTAAACAGATGTGCATACCTTCTATTCTGCACAATATCTAGTGACTATGAAACCCTATTATTAAGATTTTTTTGTTATACGTAATGGCCATGATTTATTAGAAGGGAGCCTTGGCACAACGGTAAGGTTGTTGCCTTGTGACCAAGAGGTCACGGGTTCAAATCCTGGAAACAACCTCTTGCAAAAAAGCAAGGTAAGACTACGTACAATGGATTCCTTCTCCAGTATCCCGCGTGGCGGGAGTTTCGTGCACCGGGTTGTAGTTTTTAATGGCCATGATTTATGTTATATGGTCTAAGATATTTTGAAACGATACAGTGTCATTGTCAATGTGGGTGTTGACATGGTGTCAATGGTACCAATTAGGAAGAAGACAAAGCTGTTTACCTTCAGGAATTTATCTGATGTCTTATGGGAAGAAGATAGAGTTGGCTCAAACCCTAAGCGAACTGGAGGAAGAAGGTTCCTCTAGCTTGTTTGAACATGTAGGACTTCTACAATCCTACATGAACTCATCATCTATTGTGTCTTGTTGACTACAACCATCAACAGCTCGATTCTGAGTCCTCATGTCTCGCCATCACAATAAATACGATTTGCAAGTTATCATTTCAGCATAAATATTGCCTGTATCTTTTGGAAGGATTGGGCAGGTCACTGTTGCCCACTTTGCACACACAGAAACTTGAGGAAGAATCCAGAGACCAAGATCCTATACTAGACATCTTCTTTGTACTAGCCGGTGGTGGAATGAACCTTGAGTGGTACAACTTGTTATTTTTGAACTATTATTTATTCGCCAATTAATGATCCTTTTGTTTAGTGTGGAAGGGTTCCATCGAGATTAGATGTCTAGAATAGTGAAAAACACATTCCTTGCATTATATCAAGTTTATTTCCTACTCTGATGTAAATGCTAATAAAACACATTTAAATAGGAAAGAGGATGCTAAACATGTAGATTATAACAATTGATTATTCTGCAAATTCCATAGTAGAAGAAAAAGGAGAGAGATAGAAACCAACCAAATAAAATTTCTCCTTTGGTTATTTAATATCCCTAATTTGTTTTATTGTTGGAATCTTTATACTTGGATATCCAGACTGAAATGATATTCATTAATGAAAAAATTGTATAAGAAAATTGGATAAGTTTAAATGCAGCAATTTAATTGTATTATTCTCTAAAGATATGAAATGAATCAGACGAATTGTTGCTTCCTATGGCACTGTGGTTAGTTTTACATAGAGATGTGAGGGCTGTAGGCAATTGGGCATTATAAAGTTCGTAGTTTGAATAGCGATGACTATTCGCTTAATATTAGGTATTTTGGGCCATAATTGAGCTTGTAAGTTAATGGATTAATCTCTCATTTGGCCAAATCATTAATATGGTTATATTTTCGGAATTGGAAATGGCACAGTAAAACAAACAATAGATTTTGTAAAAGGGAGATATATCTGGTACTTTAATTTCTTGTGCCGTTAGAACAGCATACTAAGTCGACATATTTATCATAACTTGTGGATCATTTACTTAATAACATGGACAAGTTACACGTCTTTAGCATTGTTTTGGACCATGTTCTTAGTAGTCTTCCTGTTCTGGTAGCATTGTGTTAATAGATGAGTTATATTAAGATCTATCCTTTTCATTTATTTTGCTTGTGCATTCATAAGTATTTGTTTGTTAAGTTCAAAAGTGAGTGCTGGATTCGGCATATTTCCTCAAAATTTCATCATCAATATTTATTCCATATTGAATTGCTTATCAAAATTTCTTTCTTTTCAGCTATTAATGAGAAATCTGGATCGTGACCTGCAATATGCAATCACAGTAGAGGGGAAAATGGACATTGACTCGATTGCAAATTATGAAGATGTAAAGAATGCTGTAATGGAAAAGGTTGCTTTCTTTATCGTGCTTGTATATTTTTGTTAACTTTCAATCTCACTTGGACTTCTCTATTTATTTTGTTTTGATTAAAGAAAGTTTTTTTTTTAATTCTAAATACACATGCTACTACATCTCATGTGAATTCAAAAGGTTGCCTTTCGTAATGCTTTGGGAGGCCTTCACTTGTCTGGTTTCTAGTAGTGTTCATGAGTTTTATCTTGTTAAGTTTAATCAATAGTGACTTCATTTTTTGATCTTTGCAGTATTGGAATAAGGACATATAGTGTTTTTGGTTCCAAGTGATTTTTATCATTTGTATTTACTTATCCATTCTATATCTTTTGCAAATACCAATGTGCTTAGTGCAAACTTGGAAGACATACCAGTACTGCTCAGTATCTTGCTTTGCAATATTGTCAATTTGCAGCTTGTCTACTTACGGGATCATCCAGCATGCGAGCAATGCCCTCTAATTTATCATCTTGATGTTGCTGCAATGTACCCAAATATTATTTTAACAAATAGACTTCAGGTATTACTATACATTGGCAATTTGTTTCCATTTCTTTATTTATTTTAAGACCTTATAGATCTTTTTTATTTGAACTTTCTGGGATTTATATTGTATTTTAAGGAAAAATAAAAAAACAGCTTACTTGAATATATATATTTTATAATCTACTAACAGATTCTTTTCTAAATAATATGAATGGAGGGATGAAGTTTGTGTGATGACTCCCAATAATTGAGAGAAAAATAGCTTGATTATGATGATAGATGTGTAATTATAACAAAGATATTTAATAAACAATGTATATTCTCTAAGTTCATAACAGTGGCCTATTTGATATGTGACTATCTCTTTGAAGTTTGAACTATGGTTAAAAGTATTAAAGTACTGTATGTCTGTATCGATCAGGCCAAATTGGCTATATTTACTGATCCGATCAAATGACCCAGTGGTGGATCCCTCTTGTTGTTGCAGCTTGTAGTGTAAATAGTTTTGTTAGTTTCTAGTTCCAACATGGCATTATGGCAGGATGTTCCCAATACATATAAATTTGAATTTTTTTTCCACTAAAGTTTGTTTAATTTATTATATTTATTTTAACTACTGAGCAAGATGATTAAAAGAAAATAAAACTCATAATTAGATGTTGGAGAAAAGAAAAGAAAGAATATGATATTAAATATTTGATATAGCAATAAGGAAATTTAGTTTTTAATTTAGATGAAAATCAATGAACCTGATTTGTTATTATTAACTCCGTTTACTTCAATCTGGTTATGACTATTAATATTAGTACAGGTTGCACTGAGTTGAAAGGCAAAGTCATTGTACAATTGAAAATTGCAGTGAACCTTAAAATCATTGGGACTAACAAGTCTCTTTGTACCTTGAGTTTAATTCATGCTAGTGAGATTTACTAGGACTTTATGTATTTAAAAATATATATGTGCCTGTTAAGTTGCTGCCTTGTGACTTAGAGATCACGGGTTTGAATCTTGAAAACAGTCTCTTGCAAAAGCAAGGTAAGACAACGTACAATGGATCCTTTCCTGGGACTCCGCATGATGGGAGCTTCGTGCATCGAGCTGCCCTTTTTATATATGTCAGATAATACTTTGCTGGTAGACTTGCTATTATAATTCTCATATATTTTTATTCTTTTAGGTACTCAAAACTATTTTATGCTTTTCCCCTTGAAATGCTATTCCGTAACCCATCAGTCTGAAAATCATTTAACCTACACAACTTTATGGAACTGTCATTATTGCTGTTGGTTTTGTTATGTTTTCTTCTGTTTTTAAATTACATTCCTTTCTAGTTAGTGACAATCTCTTTGATAAATCTGGATTTGCTACATTTTGCTGATCATATGTCTGAATTTCCATGAGTTACAGCCTCCATCCATAGTTTCCGATGTAGTCTGCACTGCATGCGATTTTAATCGTCCAGGAAAGAATTGCCTACGCAAGCTTGAATGGGTTTGGCGTGGAGAAACGTACATGGCCAAAAAGAGGTTTAATTTTACTGCTTTTGAACTGGTTGAATAAGCAAATGTATCTTGGTTTCCTAACTTGTGAAACAAACTATATCCATGTTACAGTGATTATTATCATATGAAGAAACAAATTGAGTCAGAGCTGGTTGAAAACAGTGATGGTAAGTCAGTGCCCTTTCTTGAACTTCTGAAATCAGAACAACAGTTGAGGCTGAAAGAACGGTTGAAGAAGTACTGTCAGAAGGTATAACACCTCCATGTCTATAAATTTTGTTTCCTCGAGGAAACTTATTATTTATCCGGTGGTTGTTCGAAACAGGCTTATAAGAGGGTTCTGGACAAGCCTATAACAGAAATTAGAGATGCAGGGATATGCATGCGTGAAAATTCATTTTATGTAGACACAGTTCGAAGGTCAGTAATCTATGTTTTCATGAATCTGCTCTTGAAAATTTTGGTTTCTGATGTTACCGTCTTTTCCTACCTTGCCATTTTTGGATGTTTGATTATACCTTTGCCAATATGACTAAACTTCTAGCTTTAGCTTTTCTACTTTCATAGAATTGTTTTCTGCTCACCTTTGTAATTGAGCATTGATTTTCTAAATTATTACTGTATCTTCAAATTCAGTTTCCGAGACAGGAGGTATGAGTACAAAGGTCTTAATAAGGTTTGGAAGGGAAAATTAGCAGGTGCAAAAGCCAGTGGAAATCAGATGCAGATTCAGGAAGCACAGGTTTGAGCAAGGACTTAAGTATTTCTTGAAACATTCCTCATTTGATTTCATCATCTATATTTCAGGATATGGTTGTTCTCTATGATTCCTTACAACTTGCTCATAAATGTATACTCAATTCTTTTTATGGATACGTGATGCGCAAGTGAGTTCTTGATTTTGTGTTAATATGTTCAAATCCAATACTTAACTATTTTCCTGCAATGATGGTTGGGGATTACTTATGTTATTGGAATTGTAGAGGCGCAAGATGGTATTCAATGGAAATGGCAGGAGTTGTTACCTATACTGGAGCAAAGATTATACAAAATGCTCGTTTACTTGTCGACAAGATTGGGAGGCCACTTGAACTAGATACAGATGGCATTTGGTGTGCCCTTCCTGGATCTTTTCCAGAGAACTTTACATTTAAAACCAAGTAATTTCTGAGTTCTCTTCCCTTTCCTCTTCTTTTAAATTAAATTTTCTTTTCCTTTCAAAGTTTCTTTAAGTAATCTTATTCAAGCTTCACTAACTTTAGTCACAAATTGTTTTTTATTTTAAATTAAAGTTTTGAGGCTGCATATAAACCACTATAAACAAGGGAAAAACACTTGTTTCATTCTCCTCACTTTTTGGGCTACTGTTTCTCTATTATTCTAAAAACCTTCCTATTTCCTCTAAATCTGAAAGCGTCATCCTTTTTTTTTTCTGAACACATCCTGATATTTGTATTTGAAATACATATTCTCTAGAATTTATTATTCTTGAAATTTTTTTCCAGTCAAGTAGTTGTGGGATTCAATGATTGCATAATGTGTTTACTCTCATTTCCATATATGAATCCTCTTCATTAGCCTTTTCACGTGCTGAAAGCAATTAACAATTCTCACAGGGATGGAAAAAGAAAGTTCACAATATCATATCCCTGTGTTATGCTTAATGTCGATGTTGCAAGAAACAACACTAATGATCAATATCAGGTCTGTAGCAATGAAGTAGAATTTCCTGTTATATCCATTTGGTTATTCTTATTTATTAGTACCTGTTTATCCTCTCCTGATAATTTATTTACTGTTATGTGAGCATCAGATTTGGTAGAATCATTTTTAGTTTGCTTTTTTGTGATTGTCATTGCAGACGCTTAAAGATGCTATTAGCAAAACTTACACCACACACAGTGAATGCTCCATTGAATTTGAAGTTGATGGGCCATATAAGGCGAGTAAATTGCACTTCTTCCGATGATTTTGCCATCGTATTTTTTTTTTGCATAACTTGCTTTTATCTCTTTCTGATGATTTCTTTGAAGCAGGCAATGATACTTCCTGCTTCAAAAGCAGAAGGGATATTAATCAAGAAAAGATATGCAGTTTTTAATCATGATGGCTCTCTTGCTGAGCTTAAAGGCTTTGAGATCAAACGCAGAGGTGAGCTGAAGCTTGTCAAGGTTTTCCAGGTATGTTTCTGTCTGGTTGCTGTTTTATATCTAACTTGCTGAAGGGTCATTATGCCATAAATACTGTTGGTTTTAATTTTATGTTTTGGTTGAGACATAAACAGTGATTTTATTTACATTGAAATATTTTTATGTGACATTTGCTATTTAATATTTGGAGGCCAATTTATGATCACTTTTGGTTGCGCTGTTGTCTATCTCTGTTATTCAGCTTAATGTATTTCTCTTCTTTTGGCCTCTTGTATAGCGCAGTGCAGGATCATCATCATTTTTATTTTTTGTGCGTTAATGCAATGAAATTTACTATTTGAAAATCATGTATCTTTATTATGTGATAGATACCGTAAGGTTTCGATCCAAGCTCTTGGGGCTTTATATCCTGCTGTCTTTTGGATATCATTTAGAGCAGTCTCTTGTAAGAAATACTTTCAATGGGAGAAAATATTTTGTGCAAGGAATGAGAGAGGATTTGGTAGAAAATATTGAAAAAAAATTAACAGAAACGAGAATCAGGTTGGATTGGTAGTTAAGTAAGAAATGGAACTAATAATAAAGATAGAATGAGAGAAGAAATTGAGAGAAAAATTTGGGTTAGTTGGACTTGTTAGTCTCTCACGGGTTTGTTGCTTGATAAAGCATGATTCATCTAAGTTATGCAAGTATTGTCACAATCCAAGGTATTCTTTCATGCACTAGAAGGTATTCACTTAATGACAATTCACTAGAAAATATCCACATCCATGATAACAAGAAATAACGTTAGTAAATAGATCTGTTTTTCATAGCAAAATATGCATCTTATTCCTTTCTTGAAATGATAGGACAAATTTGTTGTATAAGAAAGGAAAATGATAAATAAAAGCATTCCTTTTGATAAAAGAAAGTACAACAAGATGTGTCCTCCGCTACCACATCCCGAGTGGCCATGAGTTTTATAAAATGATTAGACGCATAATTTTTATCTTTTAATTTTTATTTCATTATTTACCATTAATTTCGTTTGGTGTCTTCACATTCAAGTGTTATTCTGTGTCACCCTTTAATATTAGTTACATTGATTTAATAATATATTAAAATAGGCTTTTTAGGAACTAAATTATAAGAAGTATAAAGCATGCAAATAGAGAATGAAACCACTTTGGGAGATGGAAGATGAAGTCAATTTGAGCACATGTATCAATAGACGAGTATGTAGACTATCATGTTATAGTTTAAAAAAATTGTCTGTATTTGATCGTTTAAGCTAGTCTACACCGAATAAAGCAGGTAAAGTCAACATTATCAAACCAACAGTTAAAGTCCTGCAATTTAGTTCTTGTATAATCCATTCCACTAGTTAAACTTCATTTTGGTCCCCCTTTTAGCAACATTTTGTAGCAATTTAATTAGTGTATTCTCAGCTATTCATAATGTTTATTCATGCACAAAGGTCAACGAATGAGAGAGTAACAGTGATGTTTAGCTGCCTTAAATGTACTAGGAAAAAAACCAAAACTCTACAAAGTCCGAAAGCTCCCCCTGAATGAATCTCTACAAAACAATTGTAAACACAAGCATAGGCTCCAAATAATACTGACCACAGTAAATGACACTAAATCTAGAATTACTCAACCATTGGATCCAATCTGGATCCAACTACCTTACTAAAAAAACTACAATCCGGTGCACGAAGCTCCCGCCACGTGGGGTACCGGAGAAGAAATCCATTGTACGCAGCCTTACCTTGTTTTTTTTGCAAGAGGCTGTTTCCAGGATTTGAATCTGTGACCTCTTGGTCACAAGACAACAACCTTACCGTTGTGCCAAGACTCCCTTCTTCCAACTACCTTACTATAAGTTAAATTAAATTAAAAGACAATCATAACATTAAAACCCCTTAATTTCCCTAATTTAACAAAATACACGAACATTAATGTTAATACAATTTGAAAACAAAAATATAATAATATTAAACTCTTACCTAGCTACATTATCAACCAACAAGGCTATGAAAAAGGGTACAATGAAGAATGAAGCTTGTATCCCTCTAAGCTGATCGAGTACAAATCTGAATTCTAAAGGTCAAATAAGATCATCACCAAGGAAGAAATACTAAGTGACCCATTACCTAGGCTCAATTAATTTCGGTTGTTCTAGGCTGACCACAACCAAGAGAAAGTACAAATCTGAAGTTTAATGGTTGAGTTAGATTATTACCAAGGAATAAGTACCAAAGAACGCCATACCTAGGCTCAATTGACTTTGGTTGGCCTCTACTCGAGAAATCTGATGAAATTGATCAAGAAATCTGCTCAATATTACAGTCACACCAAAAAGAGATATTTCTTGGAAAAGATCACAGAAAGAGGGGTTTATCAGAGGAAATCAATTGTAGGACTGATGAGGGGAGGGAGTCATGGTCTGCCTATCTGGGTGAGATGGCTGGAGTGAAGGTTAAAGTTGCAGAGAGTGGGGAAGGAAGTCAGGCGAGGAAGGCTTTTGCCTCACTGAAGGAAGGTTGTTGTTGGTAGTGACTCCACTTTTGGACTCGGGTGCAGTGCAACATAGGGAATTTAATGAGAACGACCAGGAGGAGAGGACTTAGAGAGAGAGAGAGAGAGAGAGGAGAGGAAATCTAGGGTGGCTGAAGAAAAGAGAGTGAAGGGCTGCTTGCTGGTGGCTTTGGCCGGTGCTGCGAGTGTGGAGCGGGGGTTGGGTTAGGCAACAATGCAAAGGGGAAGGTAGGAGAGAAAATTTGGAAGTGGGGTTGATGGGGAAAGGGTAAGAAAGAATATAAATAATCCTATCATCCCAAAAGTTTTACTAAATCCTGCCAAAAATGACTGGACTAGACTATCACAAGCATAAACTTTGGTTCACCCTAAACTGCCTAAAATATATCCAAATTGAGCTCGATTTAAACCCACCAAGCCCAAATTACCACGTCTATATGAAAGACTCAACCGAATTGTTATCAGACTGCAAATGGATCCAAAACTCAAAACATTAGTTTGGTTTAGCTTAGCTACACGCAAAAAAATTCAAAATTAAATTATGCAAAATAATTAAATATGAATAAAAAATTTGGCATATAACAAGTATTGATTGGCCTATTTTGTACTGAAAATTTTACAGCCTGATATGGTATCTTTGTCTACTGTCACAAATTTTTTTGTGATTTCATTTTCTGCCTTCTACTCTTTTACTTCTTATTGCCCTTTTTAATTCTTTAATACTCTTTTGGTGCATGTCAATTGTCTGCTTATGGTACTCATTAAATTGTTAATATATTTTTCTTCTGCTTTATGTTCGACTGACTGAAATAATTATCTATTTAACAGGCAGAGGTTTTTGATAAATTTCTCCATGGTTCAACCTTAGAAGAATGTTATGCAGCTGTTGCATCTGTTGCAGACCGTTGGTTAGATCTGCTAGATGTAAGTAACAATGTTTCTCTTACCATCATTTTGTGTTAATTTTTTTTATCATAATTATATTTTTTCACCTGGTGCTTGGAATTATATTTATTATTGTTTTTGGTAGAACCAAGGCATTGATATTGCCGACAGTGAGCTTCTTGATTATATATCAGAGTCGAGCACAATGAGCAAGTCTTTGGTCAACTATGGGGAGCAAAAATCATTGGCAGTGACTACTGCAAGAAGGCTTGCTGATTTTCTGGGAGATGAAATGGTGAAAGACAAAGGACTTCATTGTCAATACATAGTTGCCCGGGAACCACAGGCAAGCCAATAGCACTGTCTATGTCAATTAGCAAATACTACTTGCAAATTAGAAAAACAAGAATGCCCAATCCTGATACAACAATAATGGAACAAATTCTATAAATTATAATTGGTTATTTTCATAAGTTATGACTCTTGTTTTATCAGATTTGATTTTAGAGTTAACAAAGTAATTCATTATTTTTTAATTGATGCTTCCATCAATAAGAGGAGAGATTGTTCGTTATCTTTCTTTATGAGGTATGAAGTGGAAACTCAGTTGTTTGAATGCCATCTTTGTTTCAAAAGGTTATATTGTTTCACGAAATCTTATTAAGCCATTAGTAGTTGTTCGAATAGAAGATATAAATTGGTGAATTTGTAGTAAAAGATTACTATTTACTAATTAATCAGAATACATCTTAAATGGAGCGGAATAAAAGGAAATTTGTACCTACACTACAATGAGAGTGAATCAAGGCCACCCCTAACAAAATGTCTCATGAACTTAATTCTCACAAAAGGCTACTCCAAATGATAGCCATTTGATGAATGTAATCATCTTGCAATATGTTCTTGGAACCCACCGTGCCCATGGCTGACTATCAAAATATGTGATGAAGAGCCCCTTTTTTCTCTACATTCCATGCTCTTGAAAAGCCATTCACCTTGTTGAGCCAATAAGACTTGTTCAATAGATCAGGCTGCCCAATGATTATTTGTACTCTGTCTTTGGCCAATCATGTGAATCTCAGCACTCATGTATTTCAGCCTATTGTTTATTTATGTGCGTACAGAGGAACCTATGCTCTTGTTGATATCTCTGTTTCACCTCTTGTACTAACCAAAGGTATTAAATACCGATCCGTTTTGTGCTAAATGAACGATTTTTTTTGTTCCGACATGGAACCTGCACCGACATGCATGCGAGACAGCGACGGCGCGATCGACGGCAATAGCGATTGCATTCCCGATCGCGCTGTGGGAAGTTCGCGATAATGTTGTGCGATCGCGAACGTGATCGCGCAGCCCGTTGCGGATGGGAAATTTTCTAAAATTATACACACACACACACAACAGGTGATCTCCTGCGTGCCCAACATTTGCGCGCTTCGTCACATGAACAGCGAATTCATTGTTCATGTGAACAGTGAATTTACTGTTCATGTGTGGAGGCGCGTACCAATGCGGAGTTGATCGGTGCACAGGAGATATTATCTCTCTCTCTCTCTCTCTCTCTCTCTCTCTCTCTCTCTCTCTACACACACACACACACTAAACTGTAAAATTTAATTAAATAAATTATTAATTAATTTATATAATTATATAAATTTATTTTTTTATTTAAAAATATAAAAATATAAAAATAAAAGATATTTTAATTAAAATTCTAAATTCGAATTTATAATTTATTTAAATTAAATCTTAAATTCTTTTTTAAAAATTAACTAAAATTAAAAAAAAATCAAATAATTAAATATTAATGTTTAAAAAAAAGAAAAAAAATATTGAAATAGTATCGGTACGGACGATTCGGTACCAAAACCGTATTGGCACGGACGATACGGTACCAAAACCGTATTGGCATGGACGATACGGTACCAAAATCGTATTGTTTCGGTCGCTGACCGAAATCTCGATACGGGTCGAGATTTTAAACCTTGGTACTAACACTTCATTGACTTGATTTTTTGAAGTAGATTATATTTGATAGGGAAGTTAAGGAAGTAAATTATATCATCGCTTCTTAAGATTGTCTCCAACTTCATCTTTTGAAGATAGTCTATCTTGGAATACTGTTACCAACTATGTTTTTGAAGATATCTTCATTAGAAATTATCAAGTTTAATCCAATTATCATTTCATTTGAAGGTTAGTCTAGAGAGTTATGTCATCATGTTTCTTAGCTGCTATCATAGTATTCAATCTTTGATAGATTAATCATCTTTTTATTATTGCATTTAGGGACATCTTATTTTTTACGTAGCAAATTGGACATGTTTGTTTCTATGCTCTAACTTAGGAGGTTGATTTAGAAATAATAGTTTCTATTGTCTCTTAATAAATTGATGGAATTGTTAGAACTACTAGGAATGCTAGACTTTGTTTGATGCTAATATTTTTGAGTTGATTGGTTGGTTGGTGTAGAAGCTATGCCATTAGTTAGTTCTTTTTTGATTGAATAATAAAACAATACAACATTTTTTTAATCTATTAATTTTGATTATCTATGTTCAATTTTCCATCACATTAAGCGTTGACTAAATGTAGGAGTGTTAAGATGTTCGAAATTCAAAATAATTTATAAAACTTTTGGTGGCAACCTAAAAGAAGCATCTATGAGACAACTTAGACCTGCTCAATCACAAAGATTCTAGTTTCCAACCTCAATTTTGAATTGTGCTTGCTTCTTTTGTGGTAGTCATAGATGAAATGCATAGATGATTGATAACATCATTCTACTTTCTGAAAGTACATGGTGGAAGGTGTAGTTGCTCCCGCGGGAAGGGCCTAGTGGCTAATGCATGTAGATGTTGTATCATAGGACAACAGGTCAATCCCTTGCAAATGCGAGGGTGCCGTCCTTCCATGTGCTAGTTACTAGTTTTAAGGGGAGTTGAATCGATTAGAGTGGAAGATGTAATGGCAAAAGGGACCCCAAAGGAAGAATCAGTCAAATCAGCGCAATACAAAAAGATTTAATGTTTTTGAATATTATTAATAATGGATTTGCTTAAACCCAAACAATTGCAACAAATATGGCTACATGATTATGATAATGTTCTCACACTAATTAATAGTTTGGAATTCTTGAATTTTTTCTCATGCTAGGTGGTTATGTGAATTTATTTATACTATATTACTTTAAAAGATAGCACCAATTGTTATCCCAAAATAATTAATGCAGGGTTCTCCAGTAAGTGAGCGTGCAATACCTGTCGCAATATTTGAAACAGAACCAGGTGATTCCTTTTCCTTTTCTTATCGTCACATAATAGTGTGGCATAGTGCTTTGTGGTATCATTTCGTAGTGTGTTGTATCATTGCAAAGTCTGTGATACCATTGCAGAGTGTTTGGAAGATTGATGATCCAGATGATTCCATCTTGTATTATGATAATGTTAGGTACAAATTATGTTTAGTTTGAATGGACAATTAATTGTACAATTCATCTGTTTGCAGAGATTGCTAAATTCTATCTACGCAAATGGTGTAAAATCTCCTCTGATGTGAGCATTCGGTCAATCGTTGATTGGTCTTATTACAAGCAACGTCTAAGTTCAACTATTCAAAAAATTATCACTATTCCTGCTGCTATGCAGAAGGTCCGTGTTATCATTCTTAATTAATTTCTTAATTTACTGGAGACTAAAACTCAAACATGTCAGGTTCCTAACCCAGTACCTCGGGTGATCCATCCTGATTGGTTGCACAAGAAAGTTTGTGAGAAAGAGGATAGATTTCGTCAACGCAAACTCGTTGATATCTTTAATGCAGCAAGGAAAGATGAGATGGCTCATGACAAAATATTTGGTGTGGATATTGAAGAAATTTTGACCAAAGAAGATGATAGAGCAGTCCCACCTCAGCCAGTAGTTCATAGCTATGAAAGTAATAGAAAGTATTCAAGCCAATCATCTTCACTTGGAGTGACATTTTCTAATATTGAGAAGCAAGATCTCTTTATTGAAAATTGTTCAAGTGACATTGTGAACAAGGCAACTAACTATCAGGCTTGGCTTGAAATCAAGAAAAGAAAATGGAGAGCCACTCGTGAAGAAAAGAAAAGGCGTAGGTAATCTGCTATCTTGTTTATATGTGATCAGCATCTAAAATTCAATGTGTTTTTTATGTGAATATGATTGACATCTCTGTTCATGGTTTTAAGGAGCTCCTTTTTGATCCCACTTATGCAGTCACCGTGGTGAATTTTAAATGGGACAACAAGCAGCTGCATATGACTGTATATGGCATATGTACTTTTAATTTGTCCATTTGTAGCAATTTAGATGGATTAAATTGGCATAAAACACTCGGCTTAAATATCAGTGTTGCAAATAATAAACATTTTAGATTTATTATATCGATACTACCCATATATTATCTATTTTACATTTTTGATTGATACTAATTGATACTTCTTTGGAGAGAGAAAAATTTATAAAGATTGTAAGGTCATCCTTAGAGAAAGCTTAACTACCAACATAGATTTGTAATATTGAATATACGCCTCAAACATAGTATTAATAGAAGGAAAATATACACGACTCCTAAAATTAAGTGGTGAAAGTCAAAGGATAGAAAACAAATCATATTTAAGGAGAAGATAGGAGTACAAGTATTAGATGAAATATACGATGACCCTAATACGACATGAGAAAGCAATGAATGAAGCTAAGAATGAAACTTTTGAAAGGTTATATCGAAAATTAGATACAAAATAAGGTGAAAGAGACATTTGTAGAATAGCTAAAGTGAGAGAGAGGAAGTCAAAAGATCTTAATCAAATATGATGTATCAAAGATGAATGCAATAGAGTATTTAGTAAATGATGAAGAGATAAAAGAGCGGTGGAAGAGATGTTTTCATCAATTTTTTAATGAAAGCTTAGATGACTAACTTACTTTAGGTAATTTAAGTTGGTCAAATGAGTATAAAAATTTAAATTTTTATCGTAGAATTCAAATTTCAGAAGTAGAATAAGCTTTAAATGGAATGCAAAATTGAAAAGTCATTGGATCAGATGATATTTCAATAGAGGTATGGAAGTGCCTAGGGAGACAAGGTATTGAATGACTTACAAAATTATTTAACATGATATTGAAAATAAAAAAGATGTCTAATCAATGGAGGGACATCCTACAAAAGAACGGTATAGCGACAAAAGAGGAGAGGCATCCTATAGGAGAACGCAGTTCGATCTTCTGTTGCGACATCGTTTGACGGCGAATTTAGAAAAAAATCTATTCAGACGGTCTTGGGGTCCAAGAGTTTGCCTGGTGGATAGAGTACGATTTCGACGTTGGACTATCGTTTAGGGATGGTGCAACTGCGGAGTTCGGGCTAAATCAGGAAAAGCCGCGAGCGCTTCCTCGATTTACTCTCGTGGTCGATGACGCCACTTAAGTCGACTTTTACCTAACTTAGTTGTCACGCAGGCGCCCGAATGTTCGGGCCTGGCCACTCCTGTGATTAGTTTGACTGAAGGTTCGGATACCCCGGTGCCAATAAAAAAAAGAAGATATACAAACTTACTAATGAGTCATACCATGAAACTTTGAGAAAGAGTAATAGAACAAAATTAAATAAGGAGATTACGGTTCTTGAAAATCAATTTGGGTTCATGCTAGGAAGATCGACAATAGAAGCTATACTTCTCAGATAACTAATTGAAAAGTATTGGGAGCAAAAGCAGAATCTACACATGGTATTCATTAACTTAGAAAAAGTTTATGATAGAGTCCTAAGAGAAATTATATGGAGAATTCTAGAAAAGAGAGGTGTTAGCGTAACATATATTGAACTAATTGAGGATATGTATGTGGAAGTAATGATCAGAGTGAAGATTTTAGATGGATTAACTGAAGTATTTCTAATAAAGTTAGGGTTACATTAATGATCATCTCTAAGTCTATCTTTTTACACTAATCATGGATGAACTCACTGGATATATTCAAGATACAGTACCGTGGTGCATATTGTTTGTAGATGATATTATTTTGGTAGATGAGACATGTGAAGAAGTAAATGCTAAACTAGAATCTTGGTGGGAAACATAAGAAGTGAAAGGTTTTAGGCTTAGTAGAGTAAAAACAGAATATATGAATTTAAGATTAGCAATATTAGACGTAATGAGACAAATATTATGATAGGAGATGACCAGTTGTCTGGAACTGAGAGCTTTAAATATTTAGGATCATTTTTGCAAAGTGATGGAGGGATTGAGAGAGATATCTTACATAAAATATAAATAGGATGGTTGAAATTTAGGAAAGCGTCGGGTGTTTTATGTAATTATAAAGCACTTCTAAAATTGAAAGGGAAGTTCTACAAAATAGCGGTTAGACCTACTATGTTATATGACGAATGTTTGACTACAACTCGAGCACATGAGCAAAAGATGAGAGTTACAGAGATGAGGATGTTAAGGTGGATGTGCGGACATATGACAATGGACAGAATAAGAAATGAGAGCATTAGAGAGAAAGTCGGAGTTGCATCTATTGAAGGAAAGATCTGAAAGACACGTTTAAGGTGGTATAGACATGTACTTGACGATCAATAAATGCTTTAGTTAGGCGATATGAAATAATGACAAATATACATATCAAATGAGGAAAAGGAAGACCAAAAAAGACTTCGTTAGCAACAATAAAATAAAATAAAATTTATTTAAGTATCGATGATGATATAGTAGGGGATGAAGTCCAATGACATGGAAAGATCCATATAGTTGGGCCCACCTAATGAGATAAGACTTGGTTGTTGTTGTTGGTTGATGTTGTACTAATTGATACTTCTTAAATTATTATCTTAATTATCATTCTATATTTTATGTGTATATTTTGTGATTAACATATATTATTTTTTTATTTGGAAGTGTTAATTGGACACGTTGATGAATATAATCTATTGTTTATATGTAAGTCATTTTTAGTAATATAATTTTTTAAAAAACATTTTCAATATTGATTGCATATTTCTTTTAGTAGGATATCTCTCTCAATTCCTTCATCATCTTGCAAAAATGATCCTAAATATTTAAAACTTTCAGTTTCAGACAACTTGTCATCACTTATCTTAACACTTATCTCATTGCGTATAATATTGCTAAATTTAAATTTCTTATATTCTGTTTTTATTTTACTAAATTTAAAATCTTTCACTTCTATTATTTCCTGTCAAGATTCTAGTTTAGCATTTATTTCTTCACGTATCTCATATATCAAAATAATATCATCTGTAAATAAGATGTAGTACGGTACTGTGTCTTGAATGTTTGTTCGTCTATGGTTAGTGTAAAAAGATAAGAATTTAGAATTGATCTTGATGTAACTCTATCTTTATTTGGAAATGTTTCAGTTAATCCGTTTAAACTCTTCACTCTGATTATTGCTTTCTCATACATATCTTTAATTAATTTAATATATGCTATGCTAACATCTCTCTTTTCTAGAATTCTTCATATAATTTATCTTATAACTCTATCATAAATTTTTTCTAAGTCAATGAATACCATGTGTAAATCTTGCTTTTGCTCTCGATACTTTTCAATTAGTAGTCCGAGAAGGTGTATAACTTATATCGTCGACCTTCGAGATATGAACCCAAATTGATTTTTGAAAAACGTAGCTTGATTCCTTAATCTTTTTTCTATTACTCTTTCTCAAAGTTTCGTGATATTATTCATTAGTTTAATATCCTATAGTTTACATGTGTATGCCCCTCTTATCCTTATATAAATGAATTAAAGTACTTACCCTCCATCTCGTTTTTTTTATATTTTAAATAGTAAGTAAAATAATTTTGTAAGCAATTCAATATCTTATTTTTCTAGGCACTTCTGTACTCTATCGGAATATCATCTGGTTCAATAACTTTTCTATTTTGCTTCCCATTTAAAGTTTGTTCGATTTCTGAAACTTGAATTCTACGATAACAATTTAAATTTTTATACTCATTTGACCTACATAAATTATCTAAGTTAAGTTGGTCACCTAAATTTTTTTTTAAAAAGTTGATGAAAATACCTTTTCCACCTTTCTCTTATTTCTTCATCATGTACTAGTATCTTATTATATTCATCTTTAATATATCGTATTTGGATAAGATCTTTTATCTTATTCTTTCTTTCACTTTAGTTATTTATAAATGTCTTTTTTTCTCTTCTTTTGTGTTTAATTTTCGATATAACCATTCAAAAGTTTTATTCTTAATTCATTCACTACTTTCTTAGCCTCTTTCCTAGCCATTGTATATATTTTTTTAAATTTTCCTCATTCTTACAAATATATAATTCCTTATAGACTATTCTTTTTTTTCATTTTCTCATGTACTTTCTCATTCCACCACTAAGGTTCTTTATTTTGTGGTGCATTCCCCTTTGACTCACCGAGTACACTCTTGGCTACTATTTTCAATTTTGATATTATCTTATTTTTTGTCGTATTAGGATCATTGTATATTTCACCTAATACTTGTATTCCTATCTTCTTCTTAAATTTGTTATATTTTTTATCCTTTAACTTCCATCACTTAATTATAGAAGTCGTGTATATTTTTCTTTTATTGATACTATGATTGAGGCGTATATCCAATGCTACTAACCTATGTTGGGTAGGTAAGTTTTTGTTAGAGTAGGTGCCCTGCAAGCCAACTATTGGCTAGGACTTTGATAACTTTTGTGAATAAATATTTTTTATTTTAATATAATTTAATTCATTGTGACATTTGCTTTATCTTAATACCCTTGCTAGATGTATAAGATAAAGTCCTTGAATATACTATAGTGAGATGTGGTGGTATATAAGATGACCATCATGAAATGTATCAATATTCACTGTATATCCTAAACATATTCCTAGTCAATTGGGTCGCCTAATAATTAAGGATAAAAGGCTGCTCGAGTTAGAGACTAACATCTGTAATGCAGTGTACCATGTTTCATTGGTAAGGACATAGAGATGTTCAAGCATACAGATGGGTGCCCATATGATGAGTTCATTGAACTACCCTCTCCTGGACTCTTCAAGTGGTTATCATTTATCGAGTAGATAAGTTCATGGTTGTGGTTGTACACTAGTAGTCCTTATGATTCGAGACAATAGTGAGATTCTATGTGCTGGGGTTGCACTTTGACTCATTTATTGACTCTATTAGAGTCATTAAATGATGAGATTGGTACAGTAACGAAATATATAGGAGTCAATGCATTGTAGTCCGGATTCACCATGCATCCATGGGTGTGGATATCTTATGTAATGTATTGTTCTATAATGTATGAAGTCTCTGATCAGAAATGTAAGATGTGCTTTAGGAAAAGGAGTTTTCTAGTTGTACATACGATGTCACTATAAGATACATCACATAGTTGTCAAATTAGTATATAACTTTCGATGTACCAATGGTTGTAGATTTGGTCGGGATATATATGGGTTGAAGGCATCAGATTGTACGTTATCTATAATCGATGGGTTCTTGCAGACACTATTTAGTGATACATAGGGAGTCATAGGACGGTGTTATTAGACGCTTTTACCATGAGTAGTTGGGTGCTAATTAGATGTTCTATAATTAAAAAGTTGATCATAAGATGAAGCTATTAAGGGTATGTTTGAATAAAGGACAAGTATAGTCTTGAATTACAAAGAGTTGTGGTCCCAAGATTATATGTAACACTGAACTATTGAGGGTAACACAAGTATTGGTTTCTCTATTTCCCGTTGAGAAAGTCAAATTCAAGTTCCAGTCAATGGAAACAAGGAGTGAAAAAGTTCCACATGGTCCACAAATTCGATTTGTGCTAACCATGTTAATGATAGTGGATTGTTAATGGGATGAACTTCTTTATTGGATTCTAGAAAAGTTTTAAAACCTAGTAGCCCAAGTTGGAAGAGGGACAATGTACCCATAATCCACAAGTCCATTACTAGCTCATGATAATGTATCTAATAAATGAGAGAGCTTTCTCGAGGATGAAGGAAGAGATGAAATGTTTATTTTCTCTTCTAAATCTTTTCATTTTGTAACTCTTCATCTTCTTGGGAGTTATGGGCAACCATCTTTATCAAGAGGCTCATAACTCACAAGAGGAAGAGGGAGAGGTGGCCGGTTACTATAAAAAGGAGGGAGAAGGAAAATGTGAGTGTTTTTTTTTCCAAAGCTTCTTGCTCTTCTCTTTTAAGTGATCGACTCTCATCTCTAAAAATAAGATAGGTGATCTTCTTTCTCATTTCCATTAAGATGGTCATCTTCTTGATATCTCTTCTCTTCTTAGAGAAGAGTAGTTACCACCCATCACCTTGTAAAGTTATTGTAGGTGTAGCCGTTTGTTGAGGGATTTTGGGCAACCCTTTATGAAGGGGAGATTCGGCAACTCATCCCTCATTTTCGAGGAATACACCTTGATCGGCTCGACGAAAAATGACTCTTGATCTCTAGTGCGATTAAGAGTTGGAAAAGGGTTTCCAATCGTGGACCGGATTAGACAAAGAAAGTACGAGTTCTCGGAGAAAGCACAAGATCTAGATCTCACCAAATAAGTTTGGAAGGTATGAATCTTTGCTAATGTTTTGCTTCATATATTCATATATATTGATGCATGTGGTAATAATTTTATTTAGATTATGCTTAAAGGATTTAGCATGTTTGTTTAGATAGTTTAGCATGTCTAAATAAATGATTAGATTGACATTAGATGTTCAATCTCATGATAGTTTATCTTTGTCATGCATTTAAGATCTTGCTTAAAGAGTTAGATAGTATTGCATGCTTAGATTAAAAGATTATGCTTATGGTTGTTTTGAAAAATTTATATGAACACTCTTTTGATTTTAATTATTAAATCATAAATAATATTTAATTTTCGTTGCATATAGGGGTGTAGAAACACAACACGCGAATGTTAGATTTGCATGAATCAATTATGGTATCCGAGCTTTGTAGGACAAAGCTTGAGGATCCTGTAGTCATCTAATAGTGGTATTAGATCGCATCCAATTAAAATCATTTTATTTGATGGAATATTTTGTAATACTTCATTTATATCGTCTTAAAATCTTGATTTGGTATCTTCATCTAATTCCTCTTGAAGTGCATATATGCTAATTACATTCATAGTTTTTTTCTTCATTACTGTTTTGAGAGTTATAATTCTATTCCTCTTTCTAACTATCTATAATAATATCCATTTTATTTTTTATTTTACTCTTTCTTGTGTACCATAATTTAAAACTTGAGTTCTCTATCATCTTTGTCTTCTCGCCTATCTATTTTATCTCTTGTACACACAAAATATTAATTTTTCTCCTAACCATCGTATCTACTACCTTCATTGCTTTACTAGTGAGGGTTTTTATATTCTATATTCTAAACTTTTGACTATTAGTTCTCTTATCATATTTGTTCTTACCTAAATTATGATGTGAGAACTCTTGTCTATTTAACATTACAGCAAGTTTTCATAGAGATGTAGCGGTCTTTACTGATATATTACAGTCGGATCCTGTAATGCGAACTCTTGTATATTTATCACTACATTCGAGTTCTGGATATGTAATAGTCCATACCGAGACATTACAGTAGGATCCTACAACGCTTTCCTTTCGGAAAACAATCTAGGATTAGCACTATAGTTTAATGAATCTATTTATTGAACATTTGTCTTAGTTTAATGCTGGCTGATAACCTAATGCAACTCTAAACCCTCCTCTTTTATCCGGATTTGGGATCGACAATGACAGGGTTAACTCATCATGGGCTGAGTTATCGTGACATTTATACTAAACAAAAAAATTATTGCTATGTACATTAAAGGTCAACTATATATAATGAGTGGATAAATCTGGAAAGGTTGTTCTTATATGCAACTAATTAGCAAAACCCGGTTGAGGATCACACATTTGTTGTGACATGAGAAAGAACCTAGGTTGATGTAAATGAGTGATTAATTTGTTTGAGTAGTTATCTATGGAGAGTTTTTTTTTCTCCTTAATAGAAGAGGCTCGTCATAAGAACATACAACAAGATGTGAAATATATCCTATTTAGGTCAATGCAGGCAAAACTTTCCATCAAAACAATCAACCCAAACAATGCCATTTGCCTTCGTTCAAAACCATAGTTTTTTATTACTCTTAGAAGAATGACAACTTGTGTATGCCTTTAATGGGCCAACAAATCTTGTTTGGTGAGAAAAGAAGAGCAGAGGGGACTTAGAGCCTGAGCTTTGCTGGAAATCATCACTGAGGGAAGACTCAAACTTGAGTGTCACTTGAAATTGCTGCTGATCTTAAGCTACTGAATAAGTCTCGCGCCGTCACGAGGAAGAAGAGGTTTTGCTAACCTACAACAATAAGCTGAAGTTTCTAGAAGTTGCTGCCAACTTTTACTGGTGATTTTGTTTGAGGTCTTGTGATGCTTGGTCGTCGTGAAGCAAGATTGAGGTCTCATGACGATTTTCTTCTAGATATCGCGATTTGAGGTTGGCAGCAATTTTGTTCGAGGTCTCACAAACTTGAATGCTCGTGAAGTGGAATTTAACGCATTGTGAAGCTTGGGAGCTTGCAATGCGACAAGTTTTCTCTAGATCTCGCGAAGCTAGGCCTCTTCAGAGGCTTTCATTGTCATGGGCCTGTTCTGCATGCCTGTCAGCCGGTGAAATGGGAAGATTGTCCGGTGCTGACTTGCGTTGGATTGAGTTTTTAATCCCTGATTAAAAATACAGTTTATGTTCTTTGAAGCATGCATAACAATATTTTAAAATTCTAATATTCTGATATTTGCTAACATCAATAAAGTGCAGGGGAATTTTACTCTGACAATCTTCCTACTGCCACATATTTTGTTTCATTATTTGTCTTAAAATGAACAGTGGACATTTTCTGGCCCAACATTTAAGACAAATCTGAGTGGCTAAAACTATACTTGTAGAGGCATCTGTAGCATTCACTGTTTCAAACATACACCCACATACACAATTACCTTGGGATAATGAACTAACAAGTAAATATAAGTTCTAATGTACTTTACTATAACTGTACAACCTGTGGTTTTCCAACTGCTATGATAAACTATAACAATTTCTTTACATTGTCCGCATTCTTTGCCAATAAAAAAAGATCATGCTCCATAAAAATTAGGACCTCTATAGCCTAGACCATCGATAGCTATAACATCCAAAAAGGGTTGAAAATATGGAGACTTAACGACCCTAAATGGAATAGTACTATTGATACATCCATCTTGTAAATGCATCATCAATCTGATCTTTGATAACTTTTCCTTTGAATACATGTTGCACTCCAATCATTAAAACACATTATTTATTTTCTTTTCTTTCCCTTTTGTACTCTAGTTATACTCTTTTTTGTGTCAGGTTGAAGACATGAAGGATCAAATTCGTCATCATGAGTTGGTAGAATTGTGTGTTTTTTTTTTGATAAGCAAAATACCCATAGCACAGTGAAGAAGTACAAAGATAGATCCTTAAGCGCCACTCATGTCTGATAGAGTATCAGATTAGAGAAGACATCCAAGGACCTATATACATGGATTTGCACATATCTAAATATCCTCTCAACATTAAGCCTCCCTCACCAAAATAGCTTCGGTTCCAATCTCTCCATACGTAATAGATGACAGCTGACAAGGCCAGGTAGTGGGCCTTTGTTAGTGTCCTACTCTCACGATAGTGCCTTCCGAAGATGCACATAGAACGTCTGTAGGTGGACATCTCTTGCTGTATATGTAGCCAACCTCTGATCCTCTACCATAGCTCTTCAATCGGGGGTCACGCAAAGAATAGGTGCTCCTATGTCTCCAATGCTTGGCCACAGAAAGTACATTGTCGATCCTTCAAATACTCTAGTCTATCTTTGGTGGGAAGGTGCCTTCGCGCTAGCATCTAGAAGGTAATTACGTGACTCGGCTTGAGATATGTCTTCCACACTGTGCGGGCCCATGACTTCTCTGTACTACCAGATATAAAGAAGTCATATGCCCTAGCCACCCCTCCATCTCGTGCAAACCAGTTCTCAAGCTACTGCACATGAAGAAATCATGTGCAGTAGTCGCTTGATCAGTAGGGAATTTGAGTGAAGCACCTCCCAAGTACAAATGTCTGTGCGCCTCAAGTATTTGTGATGTATCCATTTGATCTAGAGCGCATCTGCCTTAGCCTGTATCCTCCAAAGTACCTTGGCTAGGAGATCTAAGTTCCAAGCCCTTAAGTCCCAGAAACCCATGCCTCCCTCATCTTTCGACATACACATATTCGTCCATGCAACTGGGGGGGGGGGGGGCTTTGATGTCCACATGAACGATATGCAGATACCGTAGATACGGTCAATAACTCCCTATGGTAGTGGCAGGATGAATAGCTAAAAACACTCAATGCCTTATAGCAATGAGGTAATGAGCTCTGCCTTGACAACATATGACGTCTGTCTTGGCCAAGTACCAATTCGACAAGTCAACGAGCCTAGAAAGGGACTGTACTCTGATATTTGTAGGTGCTCAGTTGCTAGTGAGATGCCAAGGTATCGAAAAGGCATGGTGCCCTCCAGAAAACCTGTGATGGATAGCAACCTCCTGTGTATACATGATTTTAGCCGGTTGACCAGAAGTCTTGCTGCAACACCAAACTCCCGCAAACATGTGGCAGAGTTATGTTTGGATTATATTCATCTTGTATTTCTTTATTTTTCCTCTTTTGAGGTATATTCATCTAAATTTTATTGCATTGCTAAGCGGATTTCCCCTGAGACCTTGCAGGATCTAACTTCACCTCTTACTCTTGCTAAATGTCTCTTGACCTTAATTTGTTTTCCCCCAAAATACGAGCTACTATGCACTTTTTGAGCTACTTTGCCCTTTTCTGATAGAATTTATCTTCTCATTACAACTTCCTCAAGCCATATCAAATTTTCCTCTATTTGTCCATGTGATTTTAAAGCTATAAAAGTATGATCTTTGTTTTCATCATTCAATTAATTATATAATCTTAGAGTCTTTTTTTTTTTAATTTTTTCTCTCACAAGTTTGCTGAGCTAGACACACCATACCCTGAGATATATGGGTAATGCCCACAGTCTATTCTGGTGCCATTTTGCCTTTTCATATTGTGACAATTGTAACAGTTTAACATGAAATAGGTATGCTTTGGCAGGGCTTGGCAAATGATTAATTATCGATTGGCATTGCTGGCTAACAAAAAAATTCTTCTTTGGAGTATAAGATGAATTAATTTTTAGGGTACTAATGCAATATTTAATTTTGCATTGAATGCTTAAGAACGGATAAGTTTATCCAATTTAGAATATTCTCAATAATGACTCAGTAAATTTTGTCTCATTTTTTTTCAGATTAAACAATTCAAACATGTTGCATGAACACGTTGATGCAGCTAAATTGCATGATATGAATCTCAGTTACAAGCATCCTGAGAAAAATGGGGTTAGCGATCTGTTTAGAAAGCATGGAGCAACTCTTTTTCGGTCACATTGGCAGGTAGTAACAAGCAATGTTAATTGTTTGGTGAACTTTCAGTTTTACTAGTTGACGGATTTTTACTTTCTTTTTATTTTTCTTCTTATTATTATTTTGCACCAGATAGTTCAACTTGTTCCAGGAGTCCAACCTGGGCATTTTTATGCTTGGATTGTTGCTAATGGTATTATGCATAAGATTCCATTGGAGATCCAAAGAGTCTTTTATCTAAACTCGAAGGCTCCTATTACAGAAGATTTTCCTGGAAGACGAGTCAAAAAGATTCTTCCACATAGCAAACCTAACTACAATCTCATAGAGGTACCCATTGATTTTGACATTGTTCTTTCAGCCATTTCCTTCCTCATTAGTCTATATTATAATCAGCAGTAATAGTCCTTCCTGTGCTTGATTTACAGTTATAAAAAAAAATTACTCAAGATATTATAAAATTTTCTTATAGTCTAATTATATTGAATACAATCGCTTAAAGGTTGTTATCACTGAAGAACAATTCAGGGCTGAAAGCAAGAAACTTGCTGCTCTCCTGGCAGATCCAGAAATTGAGGTGAAAACTTACTCTTTTAATGAGTTTAATTTTTTTAAATTTGTGATGACCTAATTACTATGGATGACATAGGGAGGGTACTTGTTTCTTTTATCTGCTAAACCTTTGGTTCTGAATCATCTTGTGTGTTTTGGCTCTAGGTAGTAGGGGTGTCCAACTGAGAATTTAAATAAAAAGCTAAACAAGCAAGCAATTGTAGGCATTTGGCTTATGACTATGTATGGTTTAGTTGGTGGTTCAGGAAAATACCTGAAAGAATGTAACAATATATGTGGCAATATTCCTTAGTGTCAGCATACTTTATACTAAGGATATGAAGTATATACCTTGTTCCTGATTGGATGTGTAATGTTAAACATATGTTTTGGCATGATGTAATCATGCTTGTCAAACAAATCTTTTTATCCACATTGATTTTGCTATTCCTTGTTTTTGTCGAAAGAGTTTGGAATGTGATACATTTTATACTTGAAATCGTGTTGTATGTGATATGTTTCCCGTATACTTTCACATTGGAAGTTCCTTGAAACTCAGCTTAGTCCAAACAAATGTGCTATAGATATTTGATCTACTAAGCCATATTTCCAAATGTAGGCCATGCCACACTTTGTAAGAGTTGTGCCTTCTTAGAGGCAAGCTTCACTCACCACATGTAAATTACAATAATATTAGAGCAAAATATAACACAATTATAAATTGAACTAAATGCAAACCTCTTAAGAGATGCCACAAGGACCATAAAATTTTACAAAAATTCTCGTAAATAACTTGAAGACCAAAGACTTGATAACATGACTACAAATGTAAAGTGGGTGTAAGAAAAAGAGTATGATTGTATGTGTCATAAAAGAATTCAAAGAAAAGAATAGTACAATATCCGAGTTGTCAATTATTATCACTTCTCTACTATTTAATTTGATTATTATATTATCAGAATCTTCTTTTCACTTTCTGTTAGATAAATTTACTTTTTCTCATATTTGCTCTTTTGTACTTTTACATAATTGTATAGCATATTTAATTTATTTAATACAATTTTGTGTGTTTAGTTGGTAGCTATTATGTAGTTATAATGTAGTGGTGAATATTGTGACAAGCAATGAGTCTATGACTTATATAGTGACGGAACCCTTTCGGTCGGGGCACATCAAGTAATCATGAATGGAAAGAAGCTACTTTAGAAATGCAACTGTAAACTTTTGGCTACTTGAAATGATCTCCTCCATGGTAGACTCATGACCTATTCGTTTATCCGTGCCAAATTTAATCTACTTGTTTGTTTTATCTTCTTTATTCTGTTCCTTTCTTGTATGGAACCTTGTACAAATTTCTCATATTTATCTTTTTAAAACAACTAACAATTTACAATTGGCTTTTTGGTGAGATTTTGAATCTTCATACTTTTAACTCTTTGTAGGGGATATATGAAACAAAAGTGCCACTGGAGTTTCATGCTATTGTCCAGCTTGGTTGCGTATGCAAATTAGATAAAGCTGTTAAACGTAAAAATGCTGATGATGGATGGAACCTGAATGAGTTACATATGAAGACTACAACAGAATGCTCATATCTAGAACAATCAATTACCTACTTTTATCTCTACCATAGGTATGTTTTTTTTATTTTTTTACTTTTTATTAAATAATCCATACTTCATGATCTGATTAAATGACAACTACTTGAGAACAACTGTATATGCATCCCTGCAACATTTTTTAATTTCACATGTTAGAACTTATAGACGAAACTCTCCCTACTAGAAGTTGTAAATTGAAATCATTCATTTTCAAAACAATATGAGTGAACAAAATATTTTTCATTAAGGCTTCAGAACAGAAGTAACTCAAATACACAACATCTTAGTCCACTGAACTCAGTAACATTGATACTGCAGCATAGCACGCTGTAGTAAAACAAGGAATAGAAAATTCATTAAACAGATGCCAAAAAGATACCATTGAACTGCATCTTCAGAAAGCATCTTCTTGAAGAAGAGTACACTTGGCAAGGTGCAACATACTCAGTTGTAAGAATTTTCATGCGGATCTTAAATTTAATAACAATGTATTGAAGTCATGTAGATAATTGGGAACATTAAATTTAATATTGGTCCTAATGGTGCATAATTGATTTAAAGGTTGTCAGAAGAGATTGATTTTATAAGGAATGAACTGGCATGGAGAATTGAGGATCCCAGGGTTATATGAAGATATGAAGGAAGGATCCTAGGTTGTTGGAGTCCTCAAAATTATAAGAATTTAAAATAATAGTAAAATAGTAATAATAATATCTCTAAATTAGCAAGGACATGAATTTATTTATGAAATTTCAGATTTTGAAAATAAAGTTGGAAAACAATAGGGATGAACCATGAAAATGGAGAAAGTATTGATGGAAAAAGTCTGGTTGGAGAGGTTTTTAAAAAAGAAATATAGGAAAAATGATGTCATGGTGTCTCAAGAAGCAAGCCTCATAGGGGTGCCGCACAAAAGAAGTGCCTCCACATGAATAATTTGAATTTGGTTTATTTTGACATGAACAAGTAATTTCTAATTGCCCCAAAAAAATTGATGACATAAGCTTGATTTGATTTGCCTTGTATTTATCAATTTCATGCTGGATTTGGCTAAAATTCTTGATGTGCTAGTCGGGTGGATTAATATTGCTTTGATTAGAAACTACCTTTTTATGATGAATATTTGTGAATGAAACTGACAACAGACTTAAATAGGCTTTAAAATTAAACTATTTTTTTTTAATTTGATGGTGGTCGAGATATGCTTGTTAGATTGAGGTTCACTTGTCCTGTCACCTCCATCCATACAGGCAATTTACTAATGGCAGTGGCTTCCACGGATACATTGATTTTATTGTTGAAATAGATTAGGAAAAGAAATAAAGAGGAGATGGGAAAAGAACTGACTTGCTCTTGTCCCTTTCATCTTGTTCATCGCCTAGTCCTTTTGCCTTTTCTCGTGCACTCTGCTGGCCCACTATTTTGTCATTGGGTTCAGGAAATTCAAAACATTTTCTTGATGAATATTTGTGACATTGTTACTTATAAATGCATATTACATCATCAAATTGTGGTTCATTGGTACTCTGGAATGGTATTGTTCCAATTTCTGGAGGGAATACTTTAACAAGGTTTGTTATGTTTGTAATTACTAATACATTGAATATGTGATAAACATTAGATTAGTTTCTCTCTGTATATGAAGCATATATCTTGAAATGTACTATGCTCCTAATTTCTTATAAGTCATTATTCTTTCTCTTTACTTCAGTTATCCTACTTTTATTGTCCCCTGAACTACTCTGCCATATGCTTACCATGTGTTTTCCTCAAACCTCTTTCTTACTTTTTATGCCAGTTTGTCCGATGGTAGGGCAATCTACGTTATATATTTCCCTAGATCTTCGACAATATCGGTTGTGGTTGTAAACCCTTTTCAGAACAAAGAACTATCCTCATCGATTCTTGAGAAGCAATTTCATGAAGCTTGCCAAACATTGGGTGTTGAGCCTCCAACAAAGGGCAATATTACATTCAAGGTATTGCCATTACTTATTTATCAATTTAGGTTCTCTTCTTTGGACCTTTGGTAACCTTATTTATCATTCTTTCAGCTGGAGTATGTTCGTTCAATTGAAGCTGGAGGCAAGATTTTGCAGAATACATTACTTGAATACAGGTTCTTCTGTTCTTTGATTCATAAGTCAGAATATTAGTTTTTATCTAGAAAATTGCTTTAAGTATAATTACTATGCGCAGATGTTCCTTTGATGGCGTAGAAACCACATGCTAGCTTTTGATTTAGATGATGCACTTTTCAAGTGATGTAGCCCCAAATATCTCAGTTATCACTGACGTTACATGATCTATGTAGTTGACTCCATATGAATTGGATACATGTTTTTTTGTTAAGTTCTACTTTTAGTTTAATTAATTGTTATGAACTTATTTAAAGTTTAGAACTAGATCCTTGGTTAATACCATTATGTCAAGCAGCAGTCTAAGCAGTTGCTTATTCATTATCTGGTGCTTCACTATATTGCATATGTCAACATTTGGTAAGTGTAGTTATCATTAATTTACTTTTCATATGGACTACTTATGTAAATTATGAAGTTATATTATTCTTTTAATTCGATATCTTTAGAAATATGTTACATATGAAGTAGTTGATTATATCTGTTTACTTATAGTTTGATGCAAACATGATGAATCTACAAAAATAGAAGAAAAGAGTTTGTTGATTGAAAACGATATGGCACTTGGAGGAATGATATTTGAAGCATGTTCACGGATACAATTCTAACTAGCTGGAATATGGTTTACATTCATGACCATCCTATAAATCATCTACTATTTTGAAATTGGAAGTCATTATATGACTCATAATTTGTTCATGAGCTAGGGCTGCCTTTTTTGTTACTTCATGTTTGAAGTGTCCCAAGCAACATGGCCATAGTTTTTATCCAAAAACATTTTAAATATGAAGGCGGCATAAATCTGCACATTGTGCAAAATCTATTAGTAAAATATGCCTAATTAAATATGTTTTAAAAATTTAATATAATGATTTTAGAGTCCATTTTAGTTTATTTTTAGTATATAATTTTGTCAATTTACTTGTGATTAAGAATTAGTTCTACAACTAAATATAACTATTTAAGACAACATTAATATTGATACCTATCTAAGAATATATTGTCATTCTACCATTAGAATCATTAATTTAAACTTTTCATTATTAAAAATTATATTTTTAATAGATAGTTGAAGGGGAGCCTTGGCGCAATTGTTGTGTGACCTAAAGGTCATGAGTTTGAGTCATGAAAACACTGTCTTGCTAGGTAGGGTAGGGCTACATACAATAAACTCTTCTCCGGAACTCCACATTAACGAAAGCTTCGTGCACCAGACTGTCTTTTATACTTCTAATAGATAGTTATTTTTTTCTTAGCATTTTATAGATCCAATTGATATTCATTTTTTTATTATTTTCTTCTAAAATGATAATGTCAAAATTATTTTTTTAATTAACTTATGATTGCAAATTTAGGAGTTCTTAGGTTGCTTTGTGTTTTTTAAAGTGTATTAATATCAATAATATAAATTATTTTAACTTACATTGTATAAAATATATTTGAAAAATGTGGTAAAGCTTCTTTTTTCACAATTCTTTTAATTGCCTTTAAAATTGAAATTCCTTGATAAGTATCTAGGATACAATGTTAAACTTGCATATATTACTTAAAAATATGTAATTATTGTTGTCCAAATAGACATTAGCAAAAATAATCAGGAAAATTATTAATGTCAATTAAAAAAAAAATACTATGTAAATTTTTTTTTAATGTTAATTACTAACAGAAAATCACAAATGACAAATTATAAAACTTACTAATACTAATGGTGTATGTAATTCATATAAATACTATAGTTATCAAAATTAGTGCATTATGCTAAAGAGTTACAACAACAATCAAATCTTATCCCACTAGGTGTGGTCGATATATGGATCCTTCTATGCTATTGGACTCTATCCCCTATTATATCATCATCTATATTTAAATAAATTTTATTTTATTTTATTGTTACTAATCAAGTCTTTTTTGATCTTCCTCCTTGTTTTATTATGATAAAGAGTCGTTATTTGTAAATCTAATTTAAAATCTTGTTTTGAGTTGTGGTTTTGGTGTCTTGTCAAAACAAGATTGTTTCTTTGGGTATTATGTCAAATTGCTAACACATGGTGCTAGTGGTGATTTAAAGGGGAGGGACAACAACAACATTCAAAGTCTTTATGCCACTAAGTGAAGTCGACTATATGAATCCTATTATGCCTTTGGGTTCGATCCATCACTATATCCTCATCTATATTTAAATGAGTTTTATTTTATTTTATCATTATTAACCAAGTCTTCTTTGGTCTCCATCTTCCTATATTAATGTGCGTTTTTTTCATGTTCTCACTTAACCTAATTAGGACATTTATTGAATGCTTAAGTACATGTCTATGCTATCTTAAATGTGTTTCTTGGAGTTTTCTTTCAATAAGTGCAACACTGATTTTTTTTCCTAGTGTTAGTGTTTCTTATTGGATCCATTCTTTTATGTCCATATATCCATCTTAACATCCTCGTTTATGTATTTCTCATCTTCTGTTTGCGTGCTTATTTATAGTCAGACATTCAATTATATATGACATAGCTTGTTAATCACCGTTTTGTAACATTTTTCTTTCAACTTTAGAGGTACCTTACGATCACAAAGAGCATATGATGTCCTCTTCTATTTCAATCATTCTACTTATATTTAATGTAAAACATCTCTATTAATTCTTTCATTCTTTTGCAAAAATGATCTTGAATATTTAAAGTTCTCGGTTATAAGTAAAGTTTAAAATTTTGAATCAGGCTTGAATTTTAGTTTATAACCGCAACGATGCATTTTTGATACTGTATTGTGCCATGCTGAGTTGGTTTTAGTACTTTTTTAAATATAAAATGTATTAATTAAAAATATTTTTATTAATATTCGTTTATTGTAGATGCTTACTATTAAGTTATATTTGATATTAGCTAAAGTTCACCAAGTAAACATAGCATGATCAAGTAGATTTAGATTGAATTAAGCTTGGATTTAGTATGATCAATTTAAGATTAAACTAAATTTATATATAATATTTAATTCATTAGTAATATTATATTTTATAAATTTAGAAATTATATTATATTGTATTCTTTTTTAATCTTTTCTAATAATCTCTATTCTTCATCCTTAAGGAGTTCTTTTTCTTTGTTTACCTTGGGGACACATGAAGGAAATTTTTTTTATCATAGATGGATGGAAGAAAAAAATTAATGTAGGAAAACAAATTAGATGAGGGAAAAGCAATTTTCGATGCAAAAAATAAAAAAGGAAAAAAGAAAAAAAAAATTAAAAAAGGAAAATAAGAAAAAAGGAAAAAAAAATTTAAAAGGGGGAAAATACCTAGATGCGAGGTCATGGCGATCCCCATGATCCATTGTGAAGTTGCGATAGACCTTGCGACTTCGAGCTCGTTGTCATGCCAATTGGTGGATGAAATGGTAAATTTTGCTCATGCCAACCAACATAGGTTGACATCTCATATCATGGTTATATGTAACTCGTCATCTCCTAATTTAATAATTGTTTTACTACGTCTAATTCTACTAACATTATATTTTATATATTCTATCTTTACTAAGTTAAAATCTTTTAGCTCCTGTATTTTCTACCAAGATTAGAGCTTGACATTTACTCCTTCGTATGTCCTATTGACCAAAGTAATATTATCTGCAAACAAGATACATCGTAATGTGGCTTAAATGTATCCAGTGAGTTCGTTCATAACTAGTGTAAAAAGGTATAGATCTAAAGTTGAGTCTTGAATTTAAAAGGGAGGAACAAGATAAAAAAGTAGACCGCACAACTATGTATGTAGAGGAGATGTTTGATGGCCTCTTCCTTATTTAATGGAAGTTGTTTGAGATTTTAACACTTCAAGGAGCTAGTCACGAGTTAAAGAAGATACTTGTTGAGCAGTACTCATTGAGTTGTTCACAAGCTGAAGAAAACCCTTGCAGACCTATCTTGCAAAGTTTTGTGGTCCTTGAAGTGATGTTTTGTGATTTGCCATGGTCCTCAAGGAGTTTTTTTTTCAGTCATCATGGTGCTTGAAGAATCTTCTTAGTAATAGATGTTTACAACTAATCCTAGTCCTCTCGCCATGAAAGATTTTATATCAATTCCACTTCTAGAATCTTCATTTAACTTATTTACTCTTCAAAAGTTAAACTATCAATTGGATAAAAAAAAAGTTTGAAACATTCTTAGTAACAAGCTAGAAAAATATAACATTATTCAAGTGTTAGTATAGCTTGAGACTCATCGGTGTGTTGAATATGGACAATACTAGAGCGATATCTGTGTCAATTAGTATCGTGTTTTGATAATTTATTATAACTTTATGTTTTAACTATGCTACCCAACATGGCACGAGATCTCAAGCCAAGCTGTAAGTACCACACGAGATCTCATTTTCCTATTCAAATGCTCTGTTAGCACAAATGTTGGAGAACAATTAGTTGCATATGTCGTTTAGCATATATTAGAGATTTAGTAACCATGTATTGCTGCTTTCTAGAATGTGGAAACAGATATGAAGATGTATAGCTTGATTCTGTTGCATGGGATATATCAACATTAATTTTCCAGAATATCTCAAGCTTGCATTTATCATTTTGGTTATCTTGTGGATATATCAATATTTAAAACTCAATGTCCATCATTTTTTTTAGGCATCAACATCCCCAACCTGCTATCGCTATCATAGAATATCCAGGCTTTCAAGCCACAAAATCAGGGATAAGAATTCTGCAAGAATTCCCTTGTGTTACAATTCCTTGTAATGCAAGTGACAGTAATTATCAGGTTTACTGCAAGAGCCAAGATTTTTGCATATATACTCGTGCTTTCTCTGATTTTGCTTACCTAGCAAGCCTTGACTTCCTTTCAAATTAGGCTCTTGGATGGCAAGTCACAGCTGGTAAAATTAGCATGCAAAGATGTGCCGCATCATCCCAATGGTTCACGGAAAGGGTTTTGCTTTCTAGATATGCACATGTAATTTTCATTTTTTTTTTTTTTATGCTTTCATATATGATCTGGTGTTTGGATGGCTTGTCTAAGGGTGAAGATTTTGCCAATTTTGCTTGATCAAAAGGTTCCATTTGGAAACATCGAGCTTGATAGGCTTCTTTTTACTGCTGATGTCTTCTTCTCTAGGGCATTGCGTGACCAACAACAGGTTGGTTTTCCACTAGATATAAACCTTTGTTTGGAGATAGTTTAACAGTTTTCCCCCTGATTATACATTATGTTGTTTTTTATACATTCAATTCTTTATTGATGCCCATCAATGCTATTTGTTGTAAACAGCCTACTTTATACAAGTTTTAGTTTGTTGAATCTTTTTCTCAAGGTATGACCCCTATGCTTTCTCACAGATGTTTGTTAGCAGTACATGCTTCTTACCTAAAATGCAACTGTCTCACTCAGACATGGTTGGCCTAGAAAGGCTGGCAAAAACCAACTCTATGTTCTCAAAGCATTGGATTTTTTCTCTTGCATGTCTAAGACTTTTCTTTAACACTAGTTCTTCTCTGTCATCTAGTGGTTTCTATGCAGATGAAATAGTGAGGCCATAAAGAAATGTATTATGTACCTATCTAAATGAATTTATAAATGCAAAATGTTGCAGCCTGAATCTGTCCTTGTAATTAAATATTCTTCTTTTACCTATCAACTTTATTTGGTGTTAAAGCTTCTCCTAATTCACATTAATAAAACAGTTGAAGTACGCTAAACTAATTGGTATCACAAGTTAGGCTACATATGAAAAGCTTCTCTGGCTGATGCAATTGATCATTTATCAAAGCATAGCTGTGATTGAATTGTTTATTGCTGCGTCCCTTTAATATGTCAAAATACTAGTGTGTTAATTATCTTTCTGATTTTGTTGACTTTTTGGAAATGTGGATGAAGAAATTTAAATGCACGGATCAGTTTGTATCAAGTTTTAAGAATTTTTAAAGAACATATTTGCTATATTCTACAATAACCGACGTTTGCTATGGCATGTTTCCCTTTTGTGATGAATTCTATATCTTGTTTTCCCTTGGTTTATGTGAGAATTCTGCTATGTAACTAATCTGATTTTTGTTGCAAATTCAGTCCTGTAGTCTTTGGCATCCTCTCTGAGTTTATCCTTCAGTTCTAAAATATTGCTGGAGTTTGTTTCTCAGGTACTGTGGATATCTGATGATGGCATTCCAGATTTTGGAGGCATTTATGAGGGAGAGACATGCTTTGTTGATGAAGTAAGGCTTTCGAAGTAACTTTGAAAATTTTACACGTAGATTCCTTTTTAAATTGCTATTCGTATTATTTTATGTTCATATCCCAACTCCCAAGGTTTTAAATCTCAGTTCCTAAATTGTTTCATAATGGTGTCGGCTCATGTGGACATAAAAAATAGGTTAATTTCAATCTATCGTCTCATGTATTTACAGTTTTAATACTTTTATAGGCATAATTTGTTGAGTCTTTGATTATCCATATATCCCTCAATAGTTTTGCTGCTTGTTGTCCACAAAATTCTTATATATATATATATATATATATATATATATAGAGAGAGAGAGAGAGAGAAATTTTCTCCTGCACGACCCATTCCTATGCGCCCGTCCGCTCCACGCCGACCCCATGCCACTGTCGGCATCGCCGCCACATCGTCCGGTCACCGTCGGTCGCCGAACCAGGCCTGATCGACGCGCAACTCGCCGTTGGTCCGACAGGGCTTGGTTTTCGGTTAGTTAGCGCTCGAAATCCAGAGCAAACCGACCGAAAATGACCGAACCACGGGGCCGGCAGTGGCGCGGCCATTGTCGGCCGGCCGAATCGCGATCGAAATCGGCCCCCATTCGACCACCAGCCGACCAAATCGCAGCCAAAATCGGCCGCTAGAATTGGGCTGCCAATTTAGGCTGTGATTGGACCGGATTCCGATCAGAATCTGGCGCCGGACGGGCTGGCGTCGGCTTCCGGTCCGTCCGCCGTCGGAGTCCGGCTTGATCGCAGCCGGCAGTGGGCGCGCCACTGCCGATCGCATGACGCGATGAATTTTTGACCGTTAGAGTCGGATTCCGATGCTAATCGGTCGGAAATCGAGCCCCACTGGATTGCCGGCGAGTTGTGCGTCGATCGAGTCCGGTCCGGCGGTGATCGGACGGCGACGCCGGCAATGGCGCGGGGTTGGCGTGGAGCGGACGGGCGCGTAGGAATAGGTCGCGCAGGAGAAAATTTCTCTCTCTCTATATATATATATATTTATTTATTTTGTTTCTTAGCCAACCTCACTCTGACTTTGTTATAAGATTTTGCACCTTAATAATTTCCTAGTTTATTTTGAGAATCCACAAGTCCTTTCCAATCAATGTAGTAGGAAAAAATAATTACACATTGGGTACAAACAAATAGTACATTAGATTAGAAGAAACTACTCTCCTTGGGATGACCCATTGGCTAGAGCGGCATAGATGTTGTTAGAATGGGCAGGGGTCAATTCTCGGTGTGGGATTTAAAATCCTCATCGGGGCTTAGAAGCCCTTCGTCATTTCTGGTTAGTGGATCAAGATATATAGTGTCCTCTCCGGTGATTTAGCTCCCTTCACCATCACCGAGGGACCGACGGTGAGAGACATTGGGGACGAACGTAATCGTCTTTTGCTACTAGAATTTGAGTAGAAGAAACTAAACCTACATGACTATATAGTGAGCAAATCACAGTAAAGGGGTGGGTGTACATTTTATCTGAGAGCAACAATAAAAACTTCGTTTATGATTGTAGCATTGAACATCTACTATTTACTGCTTGTGTTATTTAAAAAAAAAAGTAAGCAGATATTTAATTAATGGTATCAGAGCAAGCCGACAAAGGGACCAAAATGAATGACTTATAAGCTAGACTATCTCGATTTAGCAATGTCATCCCCCAGAAACATTTCAACACAAGATTTTAGGCAACATATTTGTTACCACAAAACTAAGAAAGCTTCATACCAAATTCACTCAGACAACCCACATTTAAACTCAGTAACTGACCTCATAATCCAATTAGATGAAATTAAACAGAATTTAGAATATCTCAAGAATTCTCAGGAAAATCTAAACAGAAGAGCAAGTCAAGTAAACTTCAAAAACCTACCCGGAAGAAGTGATATATTAAATCTAACCAGGGTGATACGAGAAAATCAGCCTAGAAACTTTGAGATACAACACAAAGACCTACTAGCACAGGTAAATAGTTTTTTAAAGACAGTAGAAGCATAATTTAAAATATTACAGAACCTAGTAGAGGATCTATTACTTAAATGAACAAACTGAACTTTGAAAATACATATTATGAAGAAGCTTTAAAATACACACAAAATTACTCTAAATTTCGAGAAGACGGTTACATAAAAGCAGAATTCCCAAGCAAAGCATATCAAATTCAGATACAACAAAATAATACCATTATAGCACTACTATCCTCACTACATCACCGAATTACAGTCCAAGAAGGAAAAATCCTAAACATTGAAAGGAGCTTAGGAGAAGTCAGAAAATTTAAGAATTGGAATCAGACCATCCAAACGATTGAAGAATTGAGTAAAAACTTAAACATATTATCTACAAGAGGCACTATAGTAAAAAGAAGACCCTCCACTTTCTCATTCCTTACATACCACGAAAAATCAAAATGAGTGGAACTACAACAAAAGCATTCTCTAGAACATCCAGAATACTAGGAGGAAGGAGATCAACATTTAGTATACCATCTGGAACAACATGGCTAGACAACATAAGAAGTAATATTCAGCGACATAGAATAGAGGAAGTAATAGACAAAGATAGAAATTTAGAAACATTCTCAAACGAACAATTGAACCTATTAAATCCGAGAAGATTATATGGACAAAATATATTATCCTTTTCAAATTCAGTATACAGACACAATAGAATTGAGGCCTAACACTTAATAGACGATAGAGAAGAACGAATGAATCTAATGACAGATGTAGTTGCTAGACAATTATTAGCAAGAAGGCATAACTCCATACACCTGGGATTGATATTTTTGGGGTATGAGGGATGACCAGAATGAAAATAGGAGCCAAAGTGCTATTAATACTCTATGACTCTAGATTTTCAGATAAGGAAAAGGTGATCATAGGACTGGTAGAAGTGGACATGAATAACAACAAAGGAATAACATAAATATGCTCAAACTTTAACATGACAGTAAGAGATTTTATCAAATACATAAAAATCATGGTTCAAAGCCGAGGATATGGAAGCTTCCAAGGCAACAACATACAGTTAGATATAATTTTTTTAGGAAAAACAATGAACTACATCAATAATGATTTTAGAATATGCATGGATGGAATGTTAGAAATTCTTAGTTGAAAGGGTACAATTTTCCTTAAACCACGAGAGTATAGTTCGGAAGAATTAGCAAGCTTAGAATGGAACGTTTGATTAGAAGAACCACCGCCTTTATTACAACTAACCCAATCCATAATGTATAAAAACCGAAAGGGTGATCTTAGTATCCGATTCACAGGATATCTAGCTGGATCGGAAAAAGATGAAGATCTGGAAGAAATAGAAACAAACCTAATGAATAGGGAAGTCATAAACTATCACAACACAATAAAAAAATTAGCACAAAAGCATTTAAAGAAAGTCAGAAATACAATGCCAGAAATAATTCTCATGAATATAGGAGGAATATTTGATGAACTAAACGAATACGTATACATGCCTAAAGAGGCAAGTAAAATAATGACACAAAAAGAGGTTAAATAGTTAGAAAAGAGATATAGGAAACTCAAGGCCAACGAAGAACTAAACATTGACGAGGAAGGAAGTATCATCGCTACACAAAGTATAAATGAAAACAATTTCATGAACACAGAATCCACGGTTACATCTAGACCTCATACCACATATCTAGAAAGCACAATGGGAACCTTAGACTATGGACAGGGACATGCACCTAGACAATCAATAGACCCTTATACACACAGTAATCCCCTATTAAGAACTATAGGCAGAAGACGACCTCCAGAGATGACGTTTTTCGATAGAGATGCAATACTTTTAAATATTACAGAATGTCACCCACAGCTCTACGATACATATCTAGAACAATGGATAGTTTCAGTTAAAAGAGACTATCGAGCAAAACATAAAATGGAGGTAGAAATAGGAGAGACCATGATCCGAATAGGAGAAATTACCTTGGGGATGTAGCAAGAGCAGCCTAGGAGGCGTTTAAAATAAATTTCCAAGAGAAGTAGCTAAAATAGCAAGTCAAGGTAAGAATATCTTAAATTTTTGTTATGCGATATACAGGATACTTATAGCCAGAGATGCAAACACCAACTTAAACCTAAGACAAAAGGAAGCTATGAGGGATCTAGAACAACTACACTTGTTTGATTGGTCCTACATTAAATAATTTTGCAATGATTTCTTTTTGTTAACAATAGTATTCGGAAAATACCATAATCCAGACCTAGGAGAAAGGTTGTTTAGTATAATCCAGACCTAGGGTTATTCATTTGGTCCCTTGGTCGGTTTGCTCTGATACCATTAGTTAAATATCTACATACTATTTTTTTTTTAAAATTAAATAATTGTGTACTACACACACACACACAAACACACCTGGTGAGCGATTGGGAATGCACTCTAACTCCCCATCGCACGCCAGCAGCTTGGCACTGTGCCTTTCGATCGAATTCCGACCGCAATCTAGTATGAATCTGGCCCCATTGGAGTTGTGACATTGGTATGCATCGCGATCGTGATTGGGTGTGATTCGACCAGATTCTAGTCGGAATCCGACCGTGATCAGACAGTGCAGGCGCTCGATTGGGTTTTGGAGTTGGCTATAGTGTGAATGATGGTCAACCGCAAAGATTTGGTCAGAGATCGTGAGAGAGAAGACATTGGGCATTCCCAATTAATGTGCATTCTGCACAATCGGACGGCTGAGATCGAGTTGCGCACTGATCAGTCGCGCAACATATCAAACCTTTATATATATATATATACCTAGAGGTCTTGTAACCAACGGTAATGTTGCTACTTTGTCACCAAGAGGTCACGGATTCGAATCCTGAAAACAACCTCTTGCAAAAAACAAGGTAAGGCTGCGTACAATGGATCCTTCTCCGGGACCCCGCATAGCGGGAGCTTTGTGCACTGGGTTGCTTATATATAATATATATATATGATGTTTCTTATCCAACCTCACTCCGAATTTTTTATAAGTCTTTTTACCTTAAAGATTTCCTAATTTATTTTGTGAATCCACAAGCCCTATCCAATTGATATATTAATAAAAAATAATTACAAGATGGGTGCAAACACATAGTACATTAGAGTAGAAGAAATTAAGCCTACATAACTAGACTATATAGTGGGCAAATGGCAATAAGGAAGAGGGTGTACATTTTATTTGAAAACGACAACAAAAACTTCCTCATGGTAAGCATGGAAAGATGCCCATAAACAAATTGGAGGAATCAGTCCTAACACATCAAGCCAAAAAATGTTCCTTGCCCCAAAGAACCTTGAAGCACCAACATGCATGTTTTGAAATCTCATAATGTGTCAAGTGAAACGGTCAAAACGTATTATTTTGATAAATTATCGAAACTCGATACCACTTGGCACAGTCAGTGTTTCCTCCTATGTTTCATCTCTTTCCTCTTTCAACTTCTAATCTGTCGTCGACTCTATGCATCGAAAAATCGGCATGATACCGAAACAATATTGTTTAATTAAAGACTGAAACTCTAGTATGGCTGGAGATTTTGAACCTTACCATCATGATCCCAAGGTGGTGGAAACATGTGAACCACTTAATTGAGCACAAAATCCCTTATCTAATGAAAGGAGACCATTTCAAAAGAGCATCTAATTGAAAAGTGAGTCACGAGAAGGGAATCTTCTTGTTTGGTTGGTTATAGAGAACCTTATGTTGTCTAAGGAATATCTTGCTTGTATTTTTCTTTCCACTATGGCATTTAAATCTGTCATATTGTCTAGTAAAACTCCTTATTTTATTTCTTTATGTAATACTAGTTGCTAATGATATTTTTTTCTTATGAAGGTTTATATTTTTGAATATGTTCAGGATACCTAACTGTACCATGATGACTAAAAAACAGGTCAACCAACCAGCTTGGAGCTATCTCGGTGCATATAGAAAAGTGGCTGTTGAACTCAAGGTTAGATTAAAATTAATAACTACATTTTCTGCAGAACTTATTGAATTCGTGCCTTTCTGCAGATACACCACCTAGCTGTGAATGCTATCCACAAGAGTAGTCTACTTGAAGAAATGGATGGGGGATCTTTATTTGGTGAATATGGTTTGCAGCCTACATCTTCTGCTAATGAAACTGATTATGATGAAGCCAGTGCATGTGCTCCTGCATTTCAAGTATTAAAGCAACTAATTCAAAGATGCATATCAGATGCAGTGACATCTGGTAATATCTTTGCTGATGCAATTCTGCAGCATCTTTACCGGTGGCTTTGCAGGTGAGAAGTTGAATGATCTGTAGTACAATTTTAATGTTGTGTTTTCTTAACTATCATTTGCACAATTTTCAGTCCAATGTCAAAACTTCATGACCCTGCACTTCACCGTGTGTTGGATATGGTAAGTCCCTTGTTCTTTTCCATTAGGCTGCTTGATGATTGAACAAGAGATTATTCTAATGTTTGAAACTTTTATACCTATGGTCTTTGAGTCCTTGCAATTCCCTTGCCAAATCCTTAGTTGGACTTATATGGTAGTGATCTAGTTACTTATGTTAGGCATGAAATTTTTTCGACATCATTGTATCTTGCACTTGTTCATTTCTTTTCTACATGAGAGTCCTTCCTCTACCTGAACTGACAGGTCATGAGAAAGGTATTTGTTTTACTGCTTTTTGAGTTGCGAAAACTAGGAGCAACTATCATCTTTGCAAGCTTCTCTAAGATCATAATCGACACTGGCAAGTTTGAACTGCTGGCTGCAACAGCATATTGTGATTCTCTGCTGAAAACTTTACAAACAAGGTTTATTCTTTTTTTTTTGTTGATTGATATGGATCTTGAATGTTATTCCATATATACATTTTTGCTTAATTTTTGTCAATGTAACTTTTGCAGAGACCTTTTTGAATGGATTGAGTTTGAGCCTCTGTATTTTTGGCATTCATTGTTATTTAAGGATCAGGTCTGACCACCCTCACTCAACATATGTTTGTCTACTTATCTTTGTTCAAGTAATTTTTCATATTCTCACATCTCTTAAATTAGATGTCAATTGATCATAAAGTAGAAGTTTTCTGTTAAATGATATTACAAATTGCAGTTTAATTATGGTGGGATTCGGGCCAAATTCCAAACAGGATGCCCAATCACAAACACAGAGGGTGACTCTCAAGTAGAAATTGTAGCATGCTGGAACATGGCAGAACACTTAACTAAGGACATTCAGGTTTGTTATTCCTCTGAAAAAATGACTTCTTTTCATGTAAACAAATGAGTGTTAAAGTTGCTCAAATGTATTGTGACATATAAAATCATTCAAACAATCTTCGGCTGTCAAAACAGGCCCTCTTTCACTTGAGAGTCTCAGAATTCTTGTATGATCCTTGGGTGCACTTACAAAAGCAAATTTCTTCTAGAACTGCTACAACTGATGATAGTACTTGTACACCCTCAATCACAGTGGCTGCTGCTGAAACTCTGGAAGATTGCATCAATGACCACATTAGGAAACGGGTAAACATAATTTTAACTAGCAAAAGACTTCCTCAGCAATCTTTACTGTATTCTGTTTCGTCCTCCTACAGATAAGCAATTATTTCACTGAGAAACTTCTTGAAGATGTATGCTCTATAAACAAGAGGATAAACAAAGGCAATATGGATCACCCTCCAACTCAAGGTTTTTTAAGTTCAGTTGGATATCAAAGTCATAAAGGAGATGCTGCATTGGAATTCATTAAACACATTTCTGCTGTTCTTGCTCTTGATCAAAATGTTCAACATGATGTTTGGGTACTCAATCCTATATCTAAGGCTCCACAATATTTTGATTATCTATCTGATTCTAGTTTAAATTGTTGACACCTCATATGGTTTGACAAGTATTGGGATCAGTGCAAAATTGTTATCTACCTGATGCTATTTTAAATCATTGACACTTCATATGCTTTCATAAGTGTTGGAATTAGTGTAAAATTGATACATCCTAATTACTTCAAGCTGTGATGCTCAGTATCCCTACATTGATGTTTAGAAAGGAAAATTAGAAATTTATTGCTCAGGCTAGGGTTTTCAAAAGTGCATATAGATAAAATCACGTCTTATTGGTTGTGTTAGGAATATGACAGTATAGACTAGGCCCTTTTCTTGGATATAAGAGAAGCTTTAGAAATAGAAGGTTTATCAAATGAAGTTATAGAGGTTTCATTGAAAATGAAGACAGGTAAAGATATCAATCCAGATGATATTCCTATTGAACTTTGGAAGTGCTTCTGAGATCAACATATAATTGTTCAACATAATTTTGAGAATTTAAGAATCAATATGAGGGATTGGGAAAAAATTTCTAGTTTAAATGTATAAGAATACAGGTGATGATAATGTTTTTATAATTATAGAGGGATCAAGTCTATGGGTTTATACCATGTATTTTGAAAATTTTATTACTGAGATTAAGAGAAGAAAAAATTGTTTCCTAAAATTTACTTGATTTCATGTTCAATAGATTAATTATAGATGCTATTTACTTAATAAGGTGCCTACTGTAAAAAATATATATATAAAAGTATGACTTTTGAGTAGGAGGAAAAATTCGTTATAGTGTTCTAATTACATTGATGTGATCGAGCTATTGTGGATGTGACATGGTTTTCCTATAGACAGATTTACATGGAGGTACAATTCTAAGTCTTTACACATATATAGATATCCAGATAGATTAATAATTGATGATCGTGGCAATCATATTAAATATTGTAAAAAAAGAATTGTAAATCGTGGCAAACATGGAGGTACTCTTTGGCATTTGTTAATGAGTAGATTAAACTAAAAACTTGAATTGTAAAAAAAAAACTTTAGGACTTAGAAGTTTTAAGTAGAACTAATTAGAATTTGTAAAATGTAAAATTTAGTAACGAAAGGAAAAAATAAAGGGAGCCATCAAGTTGAATGGATGTCAAATTTTTATAAGAATTTTAAATATCTTGGATCTATTATCGAACAAGGAGATGTTGATAAAATTATTATTAATAGGAAAATAAAATTTCTTTAAGATATCTTGGATTTATTATTGAAAAGAAAAAATTGATAAAATTATTAATAATAATGAAAAAAGTAGGTAATTGAAATAGGGGTTCCATACAGATGAAGCATCATGCCAGGTTCAAGCGCTTGTCAGTCTAGTATCCCTGCTTTGGTGTTTTAGAGGTTTTCCTTAAACTTGGATCTTGCTTCTTGGATTGTACTTATTTATAGCTTAAATCAGGATGCTCCTCATTCAAACTTTTTAAAATTTAAAAATATTCTGCATGAATAAATGAACTACTTGGGTAAATTAGCTGAGCGACACTTTGCTCCACTAAAAAATTATTTTTTTAGTCCAAAAGAGAACATGCTAGGCTTGCAAATGGCCCGAATGCTTCTTTTTACAAAATACAAGTATGTTTGCCCAATTTTGCCTTTTTTGTATTTTTTTTTTAACACACTCTGGTTGCTGAATTAAACACTTCTACTTACAGAGGATGAGGAAGAATTTACTAAGACTGATTCATGTAAAAGAATTTGCTCCAGAAGCACAGTTTCATGATCCTTGTCCATCTTTCATACTTCCAAATGTTATTTGCAGGTATGTTGATCTAACTTTGGTAGTTCTTGTAATTTACTTACAGAATATTTTAGCCAAAACAGCTCAAAACCATATCTTCTCAGTTTGCTTGGCTATAAAATCTCATGAAGCCAAGCTGACTCTGAGATCGACCCCACCCACCCTAGATATTCAATTGCTAATCACTTCTTTTCTTCATATTTGCAGCTACTGCAATGATTATCGTGATTTAGATCTCGGTCGTGATTCCACATTTTGGAAGGATGAATGGCGTTGTGCGGTGCCACAATGTGGACAGCCATACAACCGTGAGCAGATGGAAAATCTCCTCCTCCAAATAGTCATGCAGAGAGAAAGGCTTTATCACTTGCAGGATCTTGTTTGCGTCAAGTGTAGACAAGTTAAGGCTGCTCACTTGGCAGAGCTGTGTGATTGTGGAGGCTCATACCAGTGTTATGAAAATGCATCTACCTTCTTTAGCAAAATGCAAGTTATTCACAACATAGCAGCACGTCAAAATTTCGAACTGCTCTATAACTGCACCTCGTGGATTCTACAACAAGACTAATTTTCCTTTTTTCCAGGTAAATTTTAAATGGCTGGATAATGGTTTCCAGTGTGTTTTTTTAAGATTAATAACAAGGTATGTAAATAGGCTACAAATTTTTCCGGTGAACTAATTTTAGTGCAGATATATGATGATTGAGTGGCTAAGAATGTGAGCTACCTGTTTATATGAGGTGTTTGCAACTCCAAGTTGCTGCACATATTTTATCTTTGAATTCTCAAGCCAATTGCCATACCTTTTAACTTCCCAATCATAGAGGTTAACTGAGAAAATTTTGGAGCCACATTTGTTTTGCAAAGATCCAGCTTTTAGGTTGTCAAGTGATGTGCAATCTCATTGTTACTTGAAATAATTATAGCAGGATTTTTAAATTCATAAAGGTCATTTGCGTTTTGGAATGATATTTAAATTTGCTTATGAAATGCTCATGTGAAGAGTTATCCAGATTATCTATTATGCATCATAATTTGAACCTTTTGGAAATGCAAAATCACTTTTTTTTATCTAGTCATTGGTAAATTTAAGTCTCCTGCTATAATAATAAAAATACAAGAATAAAGAGAATAACAATCCAATGAAATTTGGTGAGTCTTTCTATACAGTCGAAGTGTTTTTTTAACTTCTCTTGGTGCTGCAGGCTATACATGAAATGGACAGCTAGATTTTTCAAATGCCGAGGACTAAACTGGAGGTGTGAATGAAAGGTGGATGTTTCTTTTTCTTTGCCATATGACATTGTTGGCTTTGGAGGAATGTCATAACAAGGACGAAATTTTCATGGTAGGGTTCGTGCATGCTGAGCGTGAGTGTGCAACTTGTGTTCTCGTTGCTAAATTAATGGGTAATTCAGACGTAGAGCTTCATGGAGCAAAGGCCTTCAGAAAGCAATATCTGAGACCGACTCGTTACTAGTTCTTAAAGCTATTAGGGTGAATATTGTCTGGCAACCAAACTATGCAAAGCCATTCATCCTTGCATCTTAGCAGTTATGCAAGTGGACTCCTCACGTTGCATCTTAGCAGTTATGCAAGTGGACTCCTCATCTGAAACTCACAATGGAAGCTCTTCAACTTAGTTTAGGGTAGTTGCTACCATGGGGTTGCTGCTGGACTAGTTGGGCGATTTGGACAAGGGAAGTTGTATTACATTGATTTTTAGGAACTACAAAAGGACTGTATTTACAAGGATGCCTTATGACTGAATTAGAAGCTAATATATTTTTCCGATCATTATGTCAGCATAATGATTCTACATTATTCTGAGTTGCATGTATGTTCTTCAGCTGAGACGGTCCATGCTCTTTCTTTTATCACCCAAACAATAAAGTGATTAGTCTTTGCAAATGTCTTGCTTCAATGGATGCTATAGACCACTGTTTCCATTTCCTTCAACTCAGGATTTTCTCAATCTAGAATTTCGCATCTCGTTCTAAACTGCATGAGATATCTTCCTGCGCTCCCCAACTTTTTTCTGCATGAAACACATCAGGTCAAGTACTATTAATATGACTCATTTTCCATATACTTTTGAAGCCATGTTAACCCTTGGTGTTAGGCCAGATTAGTTAAATCCTCTAGCAAACCGCGTCTGTAAAGGAAATGATCATAATAAATGTCTAGACTCTGGAGGTAGACAAGCAGTCACCTCCAAATTACTCTCTTCACATAAGAGCTCATAAGATACTGCCTTCAGAAGATGAAACTGATGAACTTTGATCAAGAGTTATAATGCCATTTGCAAATTCTACCTGACTGTTCCTCAAGTAAATCCCTGTAATTTACTCGGGCTGGAAAAAAAAAATGATGCTGCCTCCACTACCATACGCTAACCAAACACCAGCCCAATTGTCTTCCTCAAGTACCAAATTTTGTTTGTCCAAGAACTGCAAATGGTGCTGTGCTTTGACTAATTGGCGATTTCAGTTGTCAAAAGGTGCACAAGCGATTGCCTAAGATCTGCATTAATATTCCTATGGATCGGCTTCGCCTCAATGAGATATCAGAAAATTCATCTGGAAATAAAGTGACCTACTTTAAGTACCTTATCATCTAGGATACATGCAACAACTCCTGCAACACATTTATCTGTTCTTTATTTTTTATTTTTATAATTCAGGCTTGGCTCATTAATTCTAAAGGTAAATTATCTTCTTTTTTTATTCGTCCATCAATTAAATTTAAAATATAACTTATGCACGGTCGACCTTCAAATTTATTGACTTCCAAAGTATTTTGTTCATATTAATCTGCTCTTGAAACTTGTCCTTCCAGTGGGAATTGATTAAATCAAACACTAATTGCAGCCTAAAAAACCAAACACTAATTGCACCTCATTCTTTCTCTGCATGCCCATATATATATATATATATATATATATATATATATATAGATATATATATATATATATATATATATATATATACGCGCGCGCGCGCGCGCGCGCACACATCGACCTCGCTAAGCAGCGGAATACAGATGTTAAATTTTATTTCTATTCGAGCTTTCTCATCTTCCTGCTGCTGTGTCTCAATTGTGCCACTGCAGAAGTCCACTGCCATGACTTTGTCGTATGTCATCGCCACAATCAACTCGAATGCTCATGAACATTATTAATTTCTGTTTTAGTTAAAATTGCCTGCTTGCAATGCGTCCATCAACAGGCACAAGCGACGCCGTTGAAGAGGCTGTGCACGACCCACAACGTCATAACCGTGAACGGTCAGTTCCCCAGCCCGACTATCGAGGCTCGTGACGGCGCCTCCCTAGTCGTCAGCGTCACCAACCGAGCGAAGTACAACGTCACCATCCATCGGTACTGTTTCATTAATTATTCTGCAATTGATTGAAACCATAGATTTATCTTACTATTTATAAGAAAGTAAATCATAAAGAATATTATGAATTTTAATGGATTAAGATATATGAAAATTATCTGAATTCAAAAAATTACTTTAAATCTCTTTTGAAATCTCAGATATATTGTGCACGGAGCTTTCATCGTCTACCCCAAGCTTGGCTCTAATCACAAGAGAGAACAACCAAGTTATTCTTGGTAATTGTTATTAATTAAATCGAATTAAATATTTTCAATGGAGTTGTCGTTGCGTTTATGCTGTGTTTTTAACAGGCCATTGGTGGAACGAGTAGCCGGTTCGTGTACTCCGGCGGGCGACGGCAACTGGAGCCGCCCCAAATGTCTCCGACCACCTCACCATCAATGGCCAACCCGGTGATTTCTATAAATGCTCCGGAAATGGTTGCTAAAGATAAACGTCGTGTATATATATATATATATATATATATATATATATATTCTGAAATATAATTTTCTTTTCCGTGGGTGAAATGAATAGGAACGACGGTATTTCCGGTGACGTCAGGGGAGACGAACCTGTTTCGGTTCAACAACGCCGTGCTGAATTCTGAGCTCTTCGTCGGCATTGCCGGCCACTCGATGACGGTGGTGGCAGCCGACGCGATCTCCATGAAACCCTTTAGGACCACCGTGCTCATGCTCGCTCCCGGCCAGACCACCTGTCCTCCTCGCCGCCGATCGCGCGCGCTGCCGGGCGCTACTAGATTGCCTCCCGCGCGTATGAAGGCGCGGAAGGCGCTGCCTTCGATAACACCGCCGCCGCCGCTATCCTCGACTGCCTCCATCCTGCTGGCCGGATGCCCTTGCGCGCCGCCGCCCGAGGACGTCGACGACCGCACCCGACCGCCGTCCTTCCCCATGCTCCTGGATTTCAATGACACCAGCGGCAGCGCCGCGCGTACGCTTTCGCCTCCAGTTTCCGCAGCGCGGTCCCCGTGATGCTCCCCGGCCCCATCGACCACTACCTCTTCTTCACCGTTGGCCTCGGGCTCTTCGGCTGCCTGCCACTGCGGCGCTGCGACGGCCCCAATGGCACCATGCTCACGGACAGCATGAACAACATCTCCTTCCAGTTGCCGACCCGCGTGTCCATCCTGGAGGCCTACCACCGCGGGGTGGCCGGGGACCCGGGGTGTTCACCGCTGCCTTTCCGGCGTCGCCGCCGGTCCAGTTCGACTACACAGCGGAGAACGTGAATCGAACGCTGTGGCAGCCGTCGGTGGGGACGAAGGTGTACTGGGTGAAGTACGGCTCTGTTTTGGTGGTGGTGGTGATGCAGGGGACCAATATCGTCGTCGGCGATGATCACCCGATGCACATCCACGGCTACCACCTCTACGTGCTGGCGACAGGATTCGGAAACCTCCACCAGCACCGAGATGAGGCGCGGTTCAACCTGGCGGATCCGCAACTGAGGAACACGGTGGGAGTGCCGGTGAACGGGTGAGCGGTGAATTGGTTCGTGGCTGACAACCCCGGCGTGTGGCTGGTGCACTGTCCCCTGGAGGAGCACATCACGTGGCAGCCTGCCATGACCTTCCTCGTCGAGAACGGCGTCGGCGAGTCGCAGTTTCTGGAACCGCCGCCGCCCAACCTACCGCCATGCGCGCAGTTAATTAATTAATTGCATGTCTTTAATTAATTAGTTAATTTTATAACAAATGTGAAATTCAAATATGTGACAAGTTAAAAAATATAAAATTTGAAAGAAAAACATTCGAATGTAAAATTATTTTAACACGGGTAATCTAATATATATATATATAAATATTATTCTATGCTCTCTAATATTCATCATTCAATTTTGTATGATTCAAGAATTTAATTATAGTGTTCATTCGATCGAACGATGAATAATAAAAATATTGAAGAGTATATATATATAATCGGAATTTCGTCGAAAATTACAGTCGTCAATGGGTGCGCAATTGGCAATTACAATCGCGGTTGTTTTCGGCGATAATCCGATCGACACCGAAGCCCGATAGGATCGCGGCCAGAATCCGGTCGTGATCCAGCGGCCATCACCGACTATTGGACCGGGCGCAATCGACGCGCAACTCGTCGACGGTCCGGCGGGGCTCGACTTTCGATCGGTTAGCGTCCGGAAGTCGGTCGACCAAATGGTGGTCTCCAGAATCAGGCGCCCGATTTCGGCCGTGATTCGGTCGGAAAATAACCAAATCACGAGGTCGATAGTGGCGCAACCATTGCCGACTGCGATCGGGCCAAATTTTGACCGCATGATTTGGTCATTTTCCGGCCGAATCACGGCCGGAATTGAGCGTCCAATTCTGGCGGCCGATTTTGGTCGCCATTTAGCTGACCGAGTATAGCAGACGGACCGACATCGGCTATTGATCTGTCCGCCGTCGAATTCCAATCGCGATTCGCTCGGAATCCGACCCGATCGCAGCCTGCAATGGTTGCGCCATTATCGACCGCGTGATTTGGTCATTTTCAGTCGTTTTGTGCCGGATTCCGAGCGCTAATCGGGTGGAAGCCGAGCTCTAGGACCAACGAGTTCGGCGTTGATCGCGCCGTTACGGCCGATGGCGGAGCGACGCGGCCGGCACCGTGCGTGAGTCGGACTGTCGATCGTGTGGAGTGCACGGGCGCACAGGATTTCAACGCACAGAAAATCAATTCTATATATATATATATATATATATATATATATAATGAGGACTACTAAATTGAGTTAATATAGAAAAGAATCCTATGATCATCTCTCCCTCTAATTTTTTTTTTTATTCTCTTTTAGTTCATTAGCAAGGATTTTTTTAAAATTGTTATTTGATCCTCTGAAATCGACTAACAGTCTAATTCAACAAAGGATCATCATTAGTTCGATTGTTGGCCGGCTAACCCTACAAGATTCCTTCAATCATTCACGGTCTTATGCAATGTCAAAAGTTAGCAACAAACAAAGAGATTAAATCCCAATGGTCTACTAAGGTTTGCAAGCGCACACAATTATTGATTGATTGCTACAATGAAGTTTTGCAATATTACAAAATCATATCTCAACAGTAGGAAAATAGATGCAGTACCAAAATGTTGAATTTAAACAATAAATAATTTCCTAAATCCTACCATCCTTTCAGAGATCATGACATGCAGCCATTCCAAACGCAACTTGAATGTAATGAACATTCAGCAATTCTCAGCAAAGAATTTGGTGCTTAATTGAACCAAAAATTGCAGATAACAAAAAGTAAACGCCAATTTAGCAGGAAAGGAAACCGTATCAATTATCAATGTCTTGTTTATAGATATATATAAATATTGTGTGAAATCTTTCCCGAATTCAAAATCTTAATTGCATACTTCAAATCAAAAATACATGCAAAGCTGACAAGCCTACGTGCTACAACACCTCTGGTAGTATACAGATTCAAACAGAAAGCTAACGTATTAAAAGCTGAGAGACCAAGAACACTATGGCTCTCAGACTGAAATCTCTACGACACAAATTAATCTGTCAGTTAATTAGGCTTGCATTCTGACATTCTTGCTTTATCATCCAATTGGTGAGCTTCTTCTTTAACCAAGGTTCCATTGCACCCACTGACTTTGGAACTGTGTCTTATCATCAGTTTTCGAGAGTCAGGTGATGCGGCAGTGGAGGTGCCTAGGTCGGTTGAGATTGCAGAGGCTAGACCTACTGGCATGAGGCAGAGTCCTTTGCTCTGAAGGAACTGCATAGCACTGGTGACATCAGTTTCCATGAGCTTCACAACTTCCTGCTCGAAGGCTAAGCTGTCATCTGATCCTGTGATGTCTGAACCACCTTGCCCTTCAGAGGATGATAGGAGAAGACCGCTGGAGCCCTGTGGAATTGATCCAAAAAAAGATGAATAAAAAACAAGAATTACAGTGAAACTCAGGAGATCAACGAAACAGAATGACCAGATGTATGCAGCTACTTGCTACTAAATACACACATTTCAAATTGAATGTCTTTATGTGTTTGTGTCTGTTTTTTCTTTTTGGTCTTGACCATGATGCGCCTTCAGACTACATTGGATTTGAGACTCTTCCTCACTCAAATAAGAGCGACAAGGTTAAAGTCCTCCTAACAGTCCTGTTATACGGGTTCAAACTTATGTTGAATAATTGCAATTTCTTTCTACCTTCTTCCCTTCGAGAAAAAAAAAACCCCGAATCACTCATTTCCTGTTAAGTAGAATCATCTATTTGTTACGTTGAATGGCTGCAACTTCCCTAAAGACATATAGAGCAAATGTCATCTCATTTGGAAGATCATAGGAGCTAGGAGTCCTGATATAATAGGTGTTGTATAAGGATGACAAAGCAAGGTATACTATATATCTGTTGTTTGATTCCCAGAAACGAATTGATAAAATAATTATTTTAAGGAAATGGAATAAAAATATGCATTACATATTTCATACTGGCTATTCCAGGTTTATTCTTTAATCAAACATAAGAAAACTTATTCCATTATAATTCATCTAAATGCAGTAAATGTTTATGACAGCACTACTGTAAATAACAAAGGTGGTAGAATCATCTAGTACAACAAAAGGAGTGCTGAATCATGCTGATATATGTTCTTTGGAATGTTGAGTAAAAGTGTAGAAACTTCCACAAAAACAATGTGGACTATGATTGGAATATCGAAAAATAAATGATAGAGCACCTCAGTTTGGGTATCTGTCAGAAGAGGAACAACTGCTCCTGTTGCACCCAACCGGCTCATGCTTAGGACCTTCAATTAACATATTAAAAAAATATAATGAGAAAATAATCAGTTAAAACCACGTTGCTGTGTTGAAAATATAGGAACCTTGACTTGGAGTTGCAAGAATTTGACGTAGTCAATGATATCATCCAACATTGATGCCTTGTCAGTCTGCAAAGAAGGAATTGCATATGCTTTAGTTATACAAAATTCATTAGGTTGTGGTAGAGTCTCAAATTGTGGATAGTAACTACAGAAACAAGGAGTTCAAGTACATGAAGCAAAAATTTAATGCGAATGGAACGCATGGAGACATCCTATACTTTAATTCACTTGAAATTTTTATTTCATAGAGGAATGGAGTTTGAATTCAAACATATTCCAAAAAAAAATGCTGAACCAATTGAGAGGACTTGGTTCAGATATTAAATAAGATACAGAACGAAATCTAATACTAATCTGGACCCACAATCCTGCCCTACATCAAAGCCTTAGGAATTGCCCTTCATTAAAAAAAAATAGCTAACAATATTTATGACAAATTTAGTTTCAGCGAAATTGAATAATTACCATAATATAAGAGTGTCTTTATGTTTTTTATAAAGGAGATTAACAAACATGGGGGAAGCAGAATAGGATAACAGAGGAAAAGATCCCCATACCTTATTCGAATTGGGAACAAGCTCTTGTAGATTTTTCATCCTTTCTGCAATCTTTTCTCTCCGGAGCTGCATCAATTCATGGATACACATCAGCAATACTCGATTATACAACAACATCCATCCATGAGCCAAGTATTTGGGTTGACTAATACTAGACAGCAAGCCAGTTCTACTTGAAAAATGGGTTAACATCCATGTAGCTGAAATCAAATGGTTAGCACTACGGCATTTTGTTGCTGTTATTGTTGCATCTAAAAAATAAAAAGGATTTGATTGCTCTAAACATGCCATATAGGAGTTTAAGCTATTGTGGAAATTTTAATTTATGAGAATCAGAACTAAGATTGAGATTTCATTTTGTTTTCCTACTCTATTTGTACGAAAAACAAAATTTTGGAGCATTGGTTCATTTTATTTTTGGCAACAAGGGAAAACATATGTCCATATGCAAAGGCAAAGTAATTTGTAGAGAAAATTTTAATGATTGTATTCGCAATCTAAATTTATATTTGTAAAAGAGTGTCTAACAATGGAATTCATTAGCAACAGAATGAATACAAATAGACAGTGATTGTAGGGCCCAAATTTGGTGGAGAATAATTTCTATAATTCCCATGAGAATCCTTGAATTGTTGCCCTATGAGCACTCAGGATCATGGAGACTTTTTTGTATATATGATTGTCATATCTCTTGGGGAGCAATTTTGGCTGGTATCGTCTGTTGCATATTGCTCTTCTAAGAGATAAAACAGTTTGTTAATCAAAATGAAAGATCATTGGAAAAAAGGGATTTTGCTAGAGAGGACTATAATACAGGGAATAAACCAAGGAGAAAACCATTTTATCGAAACTTTCATAAGTGAACCAAATACTCCGTTAAACAAGACACCAGTACTCACTCGTTCTGCAATACTATGAGGATCAGTCGCTTGGCCACGTCGAGCTCTAACACGTGGCTTTGCAGCACCATTGCCATTTGCTGGAAAAGGTTGAGATTGAATAGAAGAACTGATTATCTGGCTGGTAGTGTGTCCTTCAGATGGCAGTGTCTGCTGGATATTGAAATACAGTGCCGAAATCAACCAAAAAGAACGAGAGCTATTAGATACGTCAATGAAAGAAAGTAGTCGAGCAAAAACCTGCAGCGTGCTAGATATTCGTGCTGTCTTTTTTAATGCCATCATACATGGATCAGGAGGAAAAGAAGAATGCAGTCCATTTTGCTCCTGCAGTTCTACATTAGCTTAGTCTGGTTAATATAGAATGCTAAAACATGCAGTAGATGGGAAATCTCAAATTTCAGAGCACCTTTTGCGGCTGAAAGGCACCAGCAACCAAATTTACCTGTTGCCCAACTGAGAAAGAAAGATCATGTAGGTCATTTTGATCCTGAAAAATATTTTGCGCACTCGTTAATTGTGTTATGGTACTTCAACATATAAGTAAAGAAGTTGAAGTTGACTACAAACTTTAACCGGCAAGGATGCATCAGGCAATCTGCCAAGAAAAGAACTCCCATTATCGAAGCTCATTTTTCTCAACATATCATCATTGTTTTCGTTCCCGTGAAAGCTAAAAGCTGGCATGTTTTCCTGTTCGAAGATCGAAGAGACACTTGAGTACATCGAAGGCCATATTGTTGGTACTGAAGTAATTGAATGAGCATCTCCAAGAGAATATGGAAATAGAGATAATTCACTACTGTTGCTCTCTATGGAACTAGATATGACCAATGTACTAAGAGGCAATGATGATTGAAATGTAGTTGCTGTAGTATTGACAGTGATCCCTGGTTCTGAGAAACTTCTAACTTGTGCGCCATTGTTCATTAAGACCGAGTTTGAGAATTGATGGTGTAATTCCTGATCTGGTAACCTTTCAGTCGGATATAGATCATCGAGGATCTCATACTTCATACTTCCATCTGCAAAGATGTTAGGTGTCCCATCATGCCCTTGGACGTTCATCTCTTCGGCAGCCATATTTTCTACAGAACGACTTGAGCATACCATGCCAATAGATGGTTTATTCACTTCTTTGTATTCTCCCACTGAATTAGCAAGCAAGCCATTTGTTAGAGATATTCCTGAACCATTCCATTGTGCCCTTGAAGAGGCATTTCCATCGGACCATTTTGAAGATGGAATGTAGGTATTGATTAAGTCATCCATTGGAATGTCTTCAAGAAAAGATTGGTGACCTGGAACTATAATCGAACCTTTATGACGAACCTTTCCCACTAGACTACAAAGTAGAATTCAACAATTTATCTTAAGGAAATATGGCTCCAACACTTGAACTTTAGTCTCTTCAATCCGATTGCAGCAGTTAATGCTCCATTAATCAAAGAGCGTTTCCACCTGAGATTTAGTCTGAGTTAACAAACAGAAACGGTCAATTCCTTGTTTTTTCAATAAAAAAATCAGTACGAGGCCACTTGTTTACGAGAAACACAAAAATTTGATTCAAGAAGAACAAATGAAGATGTTCTACAGATTTATGAAACTCCTGAAGTAACAAAACGTGTTTGTTCAATTAAAAACAAAAATATAAGCAACGGATGCAGAAAAACAAAGCTTGTCCGCCGAAAATTTTTTAGGTAAATTTCTCCTAATTACATTGTGAAATTCTACCGAAGAGTTCAGCTTTTCTTCCAGCCTTTTTGAGTTGAACTTAAAAAAATGAACCCACTTTTAATGATAACTAACCCGATAATACTGAAGCAAATCTGATCAATTGTTGCATCAATCCTTTTTCCTCAGCGCTTCAAGCAATCATTAGCTCTTCCATATTCCCATCAAGACTCTACCCAACTTACCCCTGTGGTACAAACTCTGCTTTCTTATAAGAAACTACCGTAGAGTACGCTTTCCGAGTTTCTATTACTTCGATTTCCACAAGTCCTCAACAAGTACATATCTTCACTGTTTCACACAAATAAGATTGATCGAACGAGTTCCAGGAATTAAAATCTCAACCATTACCACCGAGTCATATCAAGCAAAATCTTCCTACGCAGTAAAACCATAACCTAAAGACCCAAAAAGAGGATTTCACTTGCCAATCGTTCACTTTAGACGTAACACAAATTCCCAAACATTCCACAATTATATCGAAACGATTGAACTAGAAATCCCATAGTATATCAATCTAAGTAGTTTTAAATCAAAATGCAACCAGCAACAACAAAAACTTCGACAAAAACCCAATTGCGAGAAAGAAAGAAACAAGACCCAAATCTACAGCAAGTTCCCATTGTAAATGAGAGAACACGCAAGTGTGTAAACGCAATCGGGATGCTGCAATAAGCACTAAATCGAAGCAGATGACTAAGCGACTCACCCCGATCGTTCGAGTAAACCTGAATCTTCGTTGATCGATCGAGAAGAAGAGTCGTAGGAGAGGAAGCAAAAGATTGGAAGCGTTAACAAAGTAGAAGACAAAAAGAACACCAAATTAAACAATACTACAAATAACTGCTCCAGCTTCCCGAGGAAGCAGAAGGCCAAGGTGCGAGACGCCAACGTGGCGGATCACCATTGGCCGGAAGGCGTGCTGGGGTTTCTATTCCCGGGTTTTGATGGCTACCGTTTTCCACGCGGCTTTCGAAAAGACGATCGACTTTTTTAAAAGAAGAACCTTTTCCTGATAAAATTACGAAATGGCCCTACAGACCAAAACGCCCCTAATTAAGAGGGCTTTATTGGTTAATTTGACAGCGTTATTTGTAATTTGACGCTCCGGATTAGCCGCCCTCGTCGCGTCGATCTCGGCGGAGCTACGGGCGGTGGGGCCGGCGTCTACGTGTAAATTGATAATTCAGGGGGTTTCCAAGTAATTTCGTTCTTCGAAAGCTTCTACGCCCTTCCGATTCGGTCACCGGAGACGAACGGCGAGATGGCGACGTCAATCGGGGTAAATTCGCCAAGAGCTTCCGAAGGAGGGCAATTTAGAAATTATAAGATAAATTAGGGGCTTGGTTCGCTCGCCGGCCGATCTCTGGTTCCGTAACGACTTAATTTGATAATTATTTTCAAATAAATAAAAGACTAAACTACAATTTATAAGAAATTAAATTTTATTATCGAGTAGTAAGATAACATTAGTCTGGCTTCACATGAAAAAGGCTACCTAACGGTTATCGCAAGTGGCACAAGCGTGATTGTTTTGCTGCATGGGCGATCCGCAGTCGTAGCAGAAGCAATAGCCGCACCTGCATGCATCAGCAAAGATATTACTAAAATTGTACTGACAAGAAAATTTGAAGGAGTTTTAGCCAAAAATAGATCGTTCAAATCTATGAACGGCGAGCATGGCCACGTACGTACCTGCAGCCCATGAACCTGCAACCATCGATCCTCTCGACGTACATCCTACACTCGGAGCACCTCTGCCACTTTCTCTTCTTCGCCAACTCCCTCACCATCAGATCCTCCCTCCCTCTCTCCCCCTCGTCGAGGCGCTGGAACTCCTCGCAGTGAACTCCTTCGTGCCACGGCACCCGGCACCTCGCGCACAAGACCCTGTTGCAGTGCGGGCACACGGCGTCCGTCATCTCTTCGTCTTCTTCCTCCTTCACGGCCAGCGCCGAGCAGTCGCTGTAAGGGCAGTAGAACTTCCTGGCCCCGAGCGCCGATTCGCACAGCGCCACGCCCCAACGGTCGAACACGGCCTCGGGCAGGATCGAGCGGCACATATCTGGATGCAGCGCAGGCGCCGTCGACCGTTTGCACTGTGGATCAGGGCATTTGACGGACGCCGCGTTGGCTTCGACCTGGGCGGTGATGTATCGGCTCATGCAGCTGTTGCAGAACGCGTGGGGGCAAACCTCTGTGCTGAATTGTTCCGTGAGTTTTTTCGTTTCCATGCAGATGTTGCAATCAAATTCGTCTGATTTGGTGCCTGCATGCTCATGAGGATGTTGAATGGATCAGTTCCCACTTTATTCATGGGCAACACCAACAACAAAATCAAATAAACAATATGCAGAAATTAATTAAGTAGTATAGGAACCAGAAGTTTCCCCTTGTTCGATGGCTGTGCCTTGACTGGACGAGGTGCTCGTAGGAGGTGAAGGGACTACTAGAAGCTCTTGAAGTTGGAGTTCCTCCGCCAGCTTCCCATCATCGCTGGCGGGGATTGGATCACCGTCTCCGACCGCGTTGAGCAAGGAGTGGATCGTCGGTTCATCAGCCATGAGTCTTTTGGTATGCTTTTGATGCACTTATAGCGATGCAGGGTATCATTATTATGGACGGAGGTCATTTCGATCATTCCGTGGTTAAAGCTATTAGCTTTTCTTACCAGCTAAGATATTTTTATTTAAATTTATTTATTTGTTTTATTAGCTTTCTTATTCGTTAAGAAATTTTTATTTAAAATTATTTATTTTTTTTTAATTTTCTTATTTATTAAAAAAATATTTAAGTTTATTTATTTATTTTTAAAAAAAATATTTATTAAGAAACTTTTTCTTTTCCTAACTCCTAATTCACAGATTAATTTTTTATTAATAAAATTTCTTTTGATTTCGTTTAAACATAGAGACAGATCCTCTTTTATTTATGAATTTTTCATCTCCTTCGATTCTCTCTACCCTTCTGTCATAATCTCATACATGGAAGATTTTTAGTGTCACCTTGTTGCCCCACCTGCATTAATTGATATCAGCGTCTCATATCTATGGAAGGTCGACGAGGATATAGTTATGGTTGTGATCGATAGATTTCAATTGAGGAAGCTACACTCCATGATCAAAGTACTCGCGAGCTCATCGATCTATAGAGATTAATTATGGAGTTATATCGACGACTATGATTCGTAGATGGTCGTCACAGTTGTGATCGTGGATATGACTGGCAAGTTCTGATTGAGAAAGCCTCACTCTATGATCAAAGTTCCTAAAAGATCATCAAAAATCTACGAAGAAAAGTTGGAGCATTAACTCGGCGTGTAGAACTTGAGGTAAGTCTTCGACACTCTAAAATTCTACATCATCAAAAATATTGTGGTCATAAAAAATGACATAAAAATCCCATCTACGATGACGATGAAACTTCTATCTACGACTAAGAAATGGAAGACCATATCTATGATAAAGATGAAAACACAGAAGACTCCGTCTACAACGATGATAACATTGACGAGGAAATTGAAGACCCCATATATGATAATGAATATGAAGACATTGAATATTCTATCTACGACGAAGAAATTGAAAGAAAACCCAAAAGACTCTATCTATGATAATAATGAAGACATGGAAGTTTCTATCTATGATGAGAAAATTGAAGACCATGTTTACAACAAGTTGACAATGATGAAGACACAAAATATCCCGTCTATAATGATGATAACATTGACGAGGGCATGGACTACCCCATCTACGATGAGTATGATGATGATGAGATAGTTTGCGAAGATAACCATAAGACATTACTTTATCTCTCGCCCAATAATAAAACGGGGGATGAATGGTTGATGATGACAACCACTCGAATTGAAGGACCCCGGCAAGAGGATTTCACTCTTTTAGGGTATCTTCTATTTCTCCTCTTTTTTCTATGCCCAAATGTTTGGTCGCATATGTCCTACCACTTCATCCAAGTAGCAACTTCGACTCAAGTCTAAATTTCTTCATCAATGATCAAGTCTACCTAATCGGAACTCGAGGACGAGTTCTTTTCAACTCCAGGAGTCTGATGCAGGCTCATCCATCACAACACGACGTGCTCATGCCCCTTAACACGAGTATGAATAATTTTGGATCAAAATAGGGTATAATAGAGCTCCTAAAAGCTACCACGACCTATTTGTGACCACCACCACGGACGTGGATCATTCCGTGGCTCGACATGGAACCTCTAACAAATACCACGACCTAACCATAGACCAAGCCACGATCGTAGCACGATGCCGTCACTATTTAGGATTCCATTAATATTTTATTATTATTATTTTTCTTATTTTCTATTTAATTTTAAAAATTTATATATTTTTTCTTTCCGTTCTTTATTTAAATTTGTTTAGTTTTTTTTTTTAATTTTCTTACTGATTAAAAATTTTTATTTAGATTTGTTTGCTTTTTTTAGCTTTTTTATTTATTAAGAATTGAACTTTCTTTTTTTCTAACCTATTTAAAGATAGATTTGGACTCTTGTAATTGATTTTTGATTAATAAGTTTTATTTTAATTTGTAGATCCTCTTTTATTTAAGAATTTCTCTTCTTCGATTCTTTTGTCTTTTCTATTCTAACCTGAAAGATTTTGTGTCCGTCTCGGTCATATAATGTGTACGTAAAATAAAGTATGTTTAAAATCGAGACATTTAAACAGAGCACAACTTACTAAGAATTAGCCTCTTCCATCTTCTCCAGACGAAACGCAATTTACAAGAACTAGCCTCTTCCACTTCTCTAGACATTATTACATGCTCTTGATGCTAAAGATCATCTGTGATACTCAAAAAGTGCATGTTTAATCTATATATAACAATCAATCCCTCCTAAATATATGCATACAATATGTATAGTAAAATCACTGGTGCCTAGCTAGGATTTCGAGGTTGTGGAGATTATTGATTTAAGCTAATTGCCATCGAACATATCTTAATGTTATTTCTCAAGTTTTAGAACCATACATAGTCAGATTCTAAACAGTACCTGAACCCAAATGATAAATGGGCTCAGTGCAAACACGAGCAGAAGGTGAAGAGGAAGAAACCTTTGTAGAGAAGTTGTCCACACCTCAAGCTAGTTACCAAGTTTCTGAGGAAGAAAATTGGAGAGTAACAGAAGCAGCTTTTAAGAAAAGAATAAAGGCCAGCATGAAGATGCTTGCTCGTAGCGTACTTCCAAAGAAAACCAGTTATGCTATAATCTTCATATCGGCAAAAAAAGAAAAATGGACTAAGACTAAAACTTCACCTGCAAAGATGGAGAGAGGAGAGATGATGGACAAACAATATGCTCCTGCTCCTTCCACAGCAAGGTGCTGCTTCCCATGCTTGATCCTGAGCCTCGCACTCTTATCTGCGGCAGTTCTCATCATAATATTTGTCCTAAAGCCAAGGAAGCCGAGCTTCCATCTGCATGCAGTGGAAATGGGTTCGCCAGATGCAATTTTCAGCAAGGGATCGAATGACTCTTCCACAATGCTTTTACTGTTTTTTGTTGCTCAAAACCCCAATAAGCTTGGCATCAGATATAGCTCTTCAGAGCTTGGACTTGTCTACGACAGCAACAACATGGGGCTGATCAAAGTTCCTACATTTTTTCAACCAGCTCACAGCACAAATGTCAGCGTCTTGGTGCATGTTTTCTTCAAGAGAATCGATGTTGCCGAATTAGTTAGTGAACATACCTCTGAAAGCTCATCAAGCCTTGGCGACCTGGAGGTCAGAGTATTCGGTGGAATTCATGTTTGGGCTCACATCTTCAACTTCCAGCTGTTGAAGACTCAGGTAGCTCCTCAACTGAGAGATATATTTATACAGGTGAGAAGGTAAACTCCATGACTAGTTGATTTTTCTGTAGGTTTTCCTTGATTGTCTGATCAGTGCAAAGCTTACTGACATTGTACTGAGCAAAGTATTCACTACCGCGAAACCACGCAAGGTATGGCAAGATAGAACACTATGAAAACGACTTGATTGCAGAAAGAAAAAAAATTTACAGCTTCTCTTGCGCAGGCTTTCTTATTATCCAGTTTGCCACACCTCACACAGAAATGTTCATTGGCTCTCTGCATATGAACAAGATGGAAGCAAGCAAGTTGTTTTCTTTGTAATTTGGATTTTCATTCTTACTGTTTTTTGCGTGTACATATCAATATTTTAAGGAAATACATACTTGATGTACCATTTCAGCATATAATAATTGATACGAACATATAAATACTGTACAAACAACTGCAAAAATGGAAGAAAGAAATTTGGGGTATCGAGTTGTTCACTGAAAGTACACAGGTAGTAACCAAGCTCGATCTTTATATGAGGAACATGTGTCGTTTAAAGAATACAAGAAAGAAGCTAGTGGTTTTTGCATGAATGAATTATCCTGACCAAAATCTGCTCTTGTTTATCACCAATATGTATCGGATTGGGGTTAGTGCCAGCTTGTTTAAATAAGGATCCGACCCGAATCTGACAGGTCTGGGTTGACCCGCATCTTTCGGTCCGCCGCCCCGGTCCCTCAATTTTGAACTCCCGCCTCGTTCCCCGTTGTCGATCCTAGGGCACAGGAGGGATTCCGAAACCCCTCGACGGAGGCTGCTAAAGGTAGTGATTGAGGCGGACGCGAACTGTCGTGTGCGATTTCGCTTGTCTTTTTTCGGATTTGGTAAGTCTTTTCTTGTTCTTCACTTTATTTGAACGATTGAACCGAAAAGGAGTTTTTTATTTTATTTTTTTGAATGTTTAACGACATAGAGCGTGAAGCAGAGTAAAAAAAAATAAATTGCGTTTTTATAGTTGAGGGCTTTGAGTTCTCTTTGCTGATGTGCCCCTAGGACAGTGTTCTTGAGTTTTGATGGCGAGTCCCCGAAAAAGAGTGGACATTCAGCACCTTCTTTCACTCGGAGATGATCTCCTAGATGTTTTGAAGAATAAGAAGGATGGCGAAGGGCTGGTGAAATCCTTGGAAGGGGCGAAGCTGCTTTTTTCCTCATGTCAAGTCGATGCCAATGAGACTGGGAAGTCATTAGAAGGTTAGACTTTCTTCAGCGTTTTCATTTATTGTTTTTTTTCCTAGTCAATGGAATTGTTATCTCTGAGTAGGATGACAAATTTTGGGAATTTGGATCATGTTTTAATCCTGTAAGGGAGTTATTGGGTAAAGTATAGCATAAATATCGTTCTCTTGAATTATTAATCACAATAATGCACTAGCTCTAATTTTGATCAAGAGAAAGATAAATTAATAGATTAGAGATAGATAGGAAAAGTCAAAAATGTGTCTTAAGGTGAAGTCCCAAACCTAATATGGGTTTAATCCGGTGATCTCGCATCCTGCAATTGATCCTTTCAGACTTGAGCATCTCAAGTATATAATCTAAAATATCAAAAGAAGAAGACCGCAAAAGGGGAAGAAGGGCACTAGATCTTTGGACAAGAATTTCCTTAATCATTCCTTGGTCTCATAAGAGATCCTTCTCCGGTAATCCGCATTGGCGGGAGCTTCATTCCTTGGTCTCATAAACCCTTGGAGCAACCTCTCCTTTATAAAGGGCAAGTATCTCTTTATGGCACCTTTTTGATAAGAGTCATGCCTTTTCCCAGAGGTATGCCCCTTAAATAATAAAAAATTTGAAACTGAAGATTAAATGAAATTAAAACTGAAATGGATCTGGTGGACAATAGAAGGATGTCCATGACCATCATCGGAAATGGAAAAGTAATTTTCCACGAGATATCATGGTCACCATTCCACGCTTTGAACTCATTCACCATTCCCTAAGGCAAAGAACATGCCACATAGAGGCCAGGGAAATGGAGGATAGAGGAGCCAATCTATGTTAATGTTAGATATAGGATTCAACTATTGTTAATGTTGAAATTAGATTTTTCAGGGGTTAGGTCATCTTACTGCACTGAATGAAATCATCATGGTCTTTTTCTATAAACTGTGCTAGTTCAGAAATGTGTTGTCACAAACACTCTTCATGTTATATTGAGTGTCATGGGTCCATGTGAAGGAACTGTTTTATTTTAGCTGAGCAAGTTTGCAAGATCAACATTTCATGTTACTAAACAGTCATCCTAATTCCAGTGTTGATCACTTAAGAAAAGTAGAAGTTTTCAGTGGGATGACCTAGGTGAAAGTGAATGGATGAGTAATCGGGTTTTACTAATACTAACAAGCTATATGCATTTGGATAGATAATTTAAGTGTTTTATTTTTTGCAAAATTCATATTCAGTTTTATGTTGGGGCTACCAAAATGGGTTGACTTAGAGAAAATAGTTGAGATTACGTTTTATCTGCTTTTCTCCTTTGTTTGTTAAGTACTGTACCTCTTAGACAATATCACTTAGAGAATTATTTATGTTTGTTTGATGTTACATTGTAGACTATCAGAAAAAGATACAATCATGTAAAGAGAAGATTGACAAAACAAAAGATGGTACAGATCCTGATGTTGAACTTGAACATCTTCAACATCAGTTGGATGAGAAACTGCAAGAGGAACAACTGCTACAGAAAGAACTAAGATAAGACAAATAAAAGACATTAGATTATTGCTAGTTGAATGTAATTGTTCATTTGATTCCAATTTGCTTTAACACAGCAATTAGAGATGAACTCACTGGTTTAGAACATCAGAGAGTTTCTATTGAAGAGCGCAAGGACATAATCAAGAAAGGAGAGAAGGGTCTGACAAGAGCACGGCAAGTATTTGGGCAGCTTCAAGCCATTTGTATTTTTGATGTTTTTTGTATTTTTTTTCTTTGGGTGAATATATAATTAGATGCTCATTATTAATGTTGCCTAGACTGATTTTTTAGCATGAAATATGATTTTTGGTACATTAACATGGGGAATATAATACTCAATAGGACCTTGCTTCAGTCACTAAATTGCATTACATCTAAAAATTCAAATATTATTGCTAACTTTGTTATGCTAGCAATTAAGCATCTCCCTTGCGTTTATGTAATTTGATATTTCTTGTGATGATCCTGCCAAACGTCGATAAGCAAATATGGGTTATGAGCATTATGGATGAACTGACACATGACAAAATATGAGCTGATAAACAATGTGTCTCTTTTATATCACAAGTAGACAAAAAAGTCATACAAAGGACTTATTTCAGTAAATTGGAAGGAACAGCAAATAACCATGTTAAGGTAGAGTCAGGTGGAACATAAACCGTGGTTCTTGAGCTCTAAACCTAACCTTCTCATTTTACCTCTAAACCTAATTACTAAGGGTGATAACATAGAGGGAAAAAAAAAAGAGTTGCAACCTTAGGTACTAAAGATTAATTGTAGAAGAAATGGAGTGTCACATGACTTCAAATTTATTAAGGTCCATAAAATGGAAAATTTGCAGAAGTACTAAAGGAAATAGGAACTCATACAATATTTGAACATGAGCAAAAATTAATGCTTCATGACTAATATTTTTGGAGTACATATTGCATAAATTGATCAGTTAGTTTTCAGTTGCAGAAATTTGTGTTTTTTTTTAATAACCAGTTAGCTTTCTGTTTGCAGAAATTTGCTTTCCATGTGTGCCTCCGTAACCAATATCATTCCAGATTTTGAAGATCCAACCAAGATATCTGGCAGTATCCTTTTCACCATAAGCTTGCTCTTGCTTTAGCTTTCTTTCTGTTGTTCGGTGAAAATAAGAATACACCTTATTTTTAAAAACCATTACATGAGCACCCTAGTTTGATTATTATCAGTGGGATTCAGTATCAGCTTTAATATGCCTATTATTTTTCTCTTTTTTGTGATTTATTGTTATTCTAATTTCTCTTACAATTTTAGATCTGTTACAGTAGCACCTTGTGCAAGATAATTGCAATTTATATTGAAAATTCTTACACTAAAAAAAGCAAACAACTCTATTGAAAGTGTTCGCTTTTGCTAATTTGAGGCAAAACTCTTTCTGACTTGATCCATGAATAGTCGATAGTCTCAAATGTGAATATTCTTATATATTTCCATTGGAATTAAGAATGTTTTTATTGCCACAAATTGGCAAAAGTGAAATAGATCAATGAAACTGCTCACTTTGGAGAAAGAGGGATATGAGAGGTTAGGGGGCTCCCATTTGATAATGATCAAAATAAGAGCACTCTTCAATGATTTTCAAAAAGAAGGGCACACTTTAAAAAGAATATATATATATATATTCTTTTTGTTAGTTGTTTCGATGTTGTTTTGCCTCGTCTCTTTCATCATTTTAAAACTCTTTCATCAATTTCAGCTATATGATTACTGGCTAATTTCTACAAGCTTTTTAAGCCTAATGCCATCCTTAAAAATAATTAATTAGTGGTTGTAGATAGGAACAAGAAGTCAGTGGAGAAATTTGAGTTTGAGAGTACAGAATCTCCTATTGATGTTTGCAACAAGCTGTGGAAGATGGCGTAGACGTTGTCACATGACTTGTTTTTGCTCCAGCTAATTGCATTTTGTCATTCTCCGAACACACTACTTTGATGATTGCCAAAGACCAATCAAGTTCTGGTTATCATCCACGCTTATCATCTATGCAGTTCTATATAGTAAATTTAGCCATAAACTATTTTTTATTTTGAAAGCATTGTTTAGTTGCCACTACAATACTGAATTGGTCTAAATGTTGCTCTTGTTATTAGTCAGGATCATATGTTGTCAGTTTGTCAAGTTTCTACTTTCCCTGTAAATTCATGGCATTGTGTGTTAGCAATCTGATCATATAATGATAATGTGAGTTTTCCCCTTACGAATTCATTGTGTGATCCTCAATTCCTTCATAGATGATAATTGGGTACTTAAATTAGTTTACGTGGTAAATAATTTAAGTTCTTGATTTTTTTTTCTTTTAAGTTCTGAGCTTTTGGGTGTTTGATATCCATTCCAAATGCCTAATACAAGAAAGACTACTAGAAAATCAAGCAACTCCAACAATTTATGAATAAGAAAAATGCATTAAAAGCATACAATTCCTGTGACACTGTGAAGATGTAATCTCATTATCATGCTGTCAGTTTAATCTAAAATAAATGCCTATGTAAAACTTCAAACCATGTTAATTGATTCTAAACAAGATCAAGGCAAATAATAACTGACAACTGCAGCAGTAAGACACTTATTTCGTATAAAGCAAGCATCCAGTTAAATCCAGCTCGTACATAGTTCAGTAGAACCAGAATATTGAAAAAAAAAACAAGAAAATTAATAGATCATGATTGTTCACATATCTCATTTTACATGTATACACAGGCCATAAGCAACCAAAACTGACGCTGAAAATAAAAATCATTGCTTAATTGTCAAGCTCAGCGGAGGTACTATACTGATATTTACACTGACAGTGAGTGGGTCATTTTATGACAGAATTGACCTCTCAAACAACTTATATATGTATATACTTCAAATTATCAGCATAGTAGCACCACATCAATTGTTTATTCGCCCAATTCAGGACGGCGTTGAGGGTATTTGTAAACCTATTCCATGCAATATCATCCTGCTCTTATCTCTGCCATTGCTAAAGCTTTTTTGCAGATCAGTATCGACTGGGCAACACTAAATGTAGTGGCATGCATCAATGGCATAAAGCCTCGCCGTCCATAATCCAGTGCTCGAAGCTATTCAAAATTCGTGACGTCTTAGCTGTTTGCAACTTGTCGTAAGGCTGTGATATCTTGATTATATTGCCTCCCTGAAAACAGAACAGAACAATGTAAGATGTATGGACTGGGGGATGGAAGTTGGATCAGAAATGTGTCCCCACACCCTGAAGCAGATCAATTGCAGTCAATTAAAACAACACAAAGTCTCTTGCATACTGATTAAGCAGATGCCGCAATTAATCGAGTGTGAAGTTACAATATACAATCAGATTATAAAAAGCACGAAGAGACAAACAAGCTAAATAGTTTGAGAAACTCTTGCAACTAAAGAAACCTCAACCTTTATGACAAACCCACTATCCACGAGAACTGGTGTTGCCTTAGTTCTCACATCAGGGACATTCTTAGTACGACGATCGTCAAATGGAGAATTGGTTATCAAAGACCTGGAAACACAAAATCAAAGTCAAGAAAACAGTCTTTATTTCAATACCCTCTATCAGATATTGATTCTGGAAAAAAAAAAAGTATAGAGAATGTGAGAAGTATTGAATTGCATAAGCACAATTAGAAGGAATCTAAATCAAGTATCATAAGATCTAAAAATCAACTCTAGTTTATAGGTTCATGAGACTGCTGTTAATATTATTATTTAACAAACAAAATAGTGCTTCCCAATGTTCTAAAAAGCGCTAGACGGTAGGCGGGCGGTCACTCGCCGCCTAGCGCCTAGGCGGTTTCTAGGCGGTTCTAGGCGGTCGATTTTTTTAATATTTTAAATATAATAATATATAAAAAAATTAATATATTAGGGGCACTCAAAAGTCAAAACTCACTTTATAGCCTCCACATGTATGTAACAAATAACAATTAACAACTAACAACAACTCAATAAATAACAAGAATATTAAAAACGTTTAAGATTGTAAACAATAAAAATTGCAAAATATAAGAATTAAAAATATAATTGCAAACAATATTAAAAATCCATTGGAAATGTGCGACACGCCCATGTCAAATGTGCGACACGCCTTTGGCATGGGCGTGTCGCACATTTCTCACCGGCGCGACACGCCTGTGCCCTCATTTGGCACGGGCGTGTCGCACCTTTCTCACGCGCGACACGCCTGTGCCCTCATTTGGCACGGGCGTGTCGCACGTTTCCACCGGCGCGACACGCCTGTGGCATGGGCGTGTCGATTGCTGTTGAGCGCTGGAACTCCTGGTTAATCGGTTGATCGCCCCGATTAACGTCGATTAATCGCTCTGGGCGCCGATTAAAGCGGCGACGCCGCCGATTAATGCGGCGACGCCTAGCGGCGTCGCCTCTGTGAATGTCGGGGCGGTGGACGAGCGTCCACCGCCTAGGCGCCGCCTAATCGGACAAAATCGCCGATTTTTAGAACAACTGGTGCTTCCACAATTGGCTACCGAACATTTTAATCGGAACTGATAGCATGTATTGCAGATTTAAGTTACCAATGTGTAGTTATATACATAGGTACAATCATTTATCTCCTATATTATAGAATTATTGGCATTTTTGAGGCACATGAAAATCTTTGCCTTTTAGTTTTCTTTTGTGCATCTCCATAGCTCATACTGATCTTTTATTTCTTCTAATCTCTTTTACCATATCTCTTGCTTGTTCTTTTCATGCTGCACAACATTGCTGTGACTTTCTTTTAATCTCTTTTCTATTATACCATTGGATAATTGTATCATGTCCATTTTCATCAAAAAGAACTATTGTTTCCTGACCAAGAAAGACTAACCATTTTAGTTGCATGTACTTTTAGGGTAAAATCAATGTTCCTGAGTCACTAATTTTTCTTCCATCTTTTAAGCCCAATGGATAATTTTAATGAAGCAAATTTTCACCTAGATCATACTGACACGTCAACCAATAACAAATTTCCTCTTTTCCCTATATTTTATTGCCTTCATCAGAACTAAGAAAATAGATTGACGTGCTATGAAAAGTTATATCAACTTCTTCAGGTTTTTGATAGATAACGCTAACTAGCTAGCATGTCGATATAATTGTGCCAAGTTAGTGTATTTGGCTATCTCTGCCTTGAAGTAATTTAAGTTGTAATATGGCAGAGAAATAATCAGAAAGGCATGCATTGACTCAAAAAAAGATGCACAAACTTTAGCCTTGAAACCTAGACCATCTTTATTTGCATGCATAAAAGTCGTATGGATTACCTGTCATTTCTCTCTTCCTCAGCAGAATTATTACATGATAAAAGAGAATCAAGGTTAAGAAAATTTGAATGCCAATGTTTATACAAATATGTAGATCCACTATCTTCAAAAAGCTGCCCATCAGACATCACAGGAATGTTCCTACACGGATAGGCAAAATCAAATTATCATTATGAAACAATTAAAAAGAGCAGTCACATTTGTTCTCCCATAAAACTGTGGATTATTGCAAGGAAAGATAGAGGATAGCAAGTAACAAATCAAATGTCTAACAGCTGATAACTATAGTCAGGAGATAGACGAAAAAGAAGTTTAGTGCAATAAATCTGTACTTTTCATAAACTGTTATGTATCAAGTTTGAAAAGAACTGTCATTAAATATTAAGATCACAAGGAGAAACCAAATTTACCGTAATTCGTAATTCGGGACCTTTTCTTTTAAATAAAAAAATTGCAACCGTTTAATGATAATAATCACAAAGGCAAAAATAAATTAATTGGATATGCCAAAAGTGAATTACCAACCTGGATTCTGTTATATTTATTTCATATTTTGAAATTTCTGATGCTAAACTTGAATCAAACATACGCTTGGCATTCTTTGTATGTAATGTTCCAGATGATGCTGAGTATGAGAGATCTTTGTGGATAAAATTAGATCTTGATTGAGGGGCATAACTTTCGTGGAGAATGTTCCCATCTGATGTGGACCTTTTAATAAATGACCTGCATAAAATATAGAATTGCTTATGACCAAAGATAATTGCAGAATATAACAGACAAGGAGATCCATACATAAATATCAATAAATTTGTTGAATTCTCATAAACACCTTCATAAATAACTCAAATTAGAATTCCTAGGAAAAGAGTGTGTGGCCTGAGAGAGATGTAATCAAACAAGATTGTAGTGCATGAATTATCTTTGATATTCATGCCAAGAGGCAGTTTGATTGCCATGGATTTGCATGCCACTAATCCGAAAAGGGGGAGATTGATAAAGAGGTGGCCTAATTTCTAAAGTAACTTTTATGTTGCATGTGCAACCTAGTGAATGAAATTCTCCGTGTAACACAAAAAAATTAAATCGTTTACTTTCTCCCCCATTTGGGAAAAAAATATTTGCTTTTAACAAAAACAATAGGAATGTGCCAAGAAGTTCTCTTCTCTAAAAGAAAATGATAAAAAAAAATTATCAATATTTTATTACTCTCATTTTCACTATGATGGAACAGATAATTAGTGTGGAAGGGTACATTTTACAGTCGATAGATCCTCTGCATAGAAGCATGCCTAAACTAACAAATTGTAGAAATGAAGGATATCAGAAAAGGGAAAGTCTTGATAATTGTAATTTGTAAATACCACCAGACATTGTAATACCTTGAATTTTCATCAGTAAGGGCATGACCCACACAATGCTGGAAGGAACCCAACTCCCAAATGGCTGGTTTGTTCAATTGAGGTTGGAAGTGTCCAAGAAATCTGTAGAATTTAACAGTAAAAACATCAATGCAGAAGCATTATGAAATTTCAATTTGCATGAAACTGTAACTTCCTTTTTCATAAAATATATGTGGAGGATTGCAAATCACACGAAAATGTTTATACATACAGGTCTATTGCAGCTTGCTTTTCAACATCCATATAGGCATTGTTGTAATATCTTTGGAGTGTTCTGAAGAACTCTTGGGACTGGATTGCTGCTTTCCATTGACCTCTTCTTTCAGAGAAAATCTATCAAATGTTATATATGAAAATTTCTTATTTCAAAAGTAATCTTTGAATCTCCATGTAGTTAAGAAAAAAATGTTACGAAGGTTGAAATAACCAATTAGAATTCAGTCATGTATTCAGTACAATGACTGTATCATATGCTAAAACCCTACACTGAAACAAATAAAAGATATCTTGATCTTGTGCAGCTAGCTCCTAGGAAGGCACTGATCCACCAAGTAGTAATAGAACATCAGAAAAGGAAGATTGAATATACAAAACATCTTTTATTTCAGTTATCAAGTTCCAACATGTCAATAAAAAAAGTAGCTTAAAACAAACTAAGAAACTACTGAAGTCAAACTGCAAATATATGCTCCGTTAAAACTCTGATACAAACTAATGAATGAAACAAATAAAACCCTACACTGAAAGAAATAAAAGGTATCTTGATCTTGTGCAGCTAGCTCCTAGGAAGGCACTGATCCACCAAATAGTAATAGAACATCAGAAAAGGAAGATTGAACATACAAAACATCTTTTATTTCAATAATCAAGTTCCAACATGTCGATAAAAAATGTAGCTTAAAACAAACTAAGAAACTGCTGAAGTCAAATATATGCCCCGTTAAAACTCTGATACAAACTAATGAATGACTCTACCAGCATCGGGAATTACTATTTGCCATTCATATCAGTATAAGATATGGCTGCGATATAAGTGATGACTTCACATATTGGGTGGACGAGATTATAAAGAAAACTAAATCCAACCCAAACTGTCAGATCATTTCCTTTAATCCAATCATGGGAATGGAGCTCAATTTCACAAACTAAATTTGTTATGCAGAACTACCAATTAAAGGCGGTAAGTTATTTCTTTGTTAGCATGACAAATTTGAGAAACCTCTCAATGCTGACTATCATGAATCTCTGGTGGTTATGACAATAATTTTCCAAAAGTCATATACATATTTATTTTAAGGTCCAAACTAGTATTTATAAGTTGCAGGTCAAAATTATATAAGGTTTCATGATATAGGATGCAATTAAAGTTAATAGGAGACAGGAAAAGGAAGATAACATGAAAATGTATACAAACATGTGATGCGATGCTTGATAAACTTAATGCGAACTCTATTTGAGGAGTCAAAACATAAGTGGCAAGCCCATACATAAGTGTTTGTGGTAAATGATTGCGACTAAAATCAATAAGAAACAAGAAAAAGAAGGCATAATAATGCATACAAAACAATGTGATGCTTGGCAAACTTAATGTGAATTCTATTTAAGGAAGGGATACCTTATTGTGAGCAGCAGAACCACCATATTGCAAAGAAAGTGTGTCTCCCATTGTCTCATAATAGGTCATCAAATCATCAGCCAAGGCGGCATCAAGATGAATGCTTGGAAAACGGGCTAAATTTAATGCATGAAGTTGATGCCCCAGTGCAGCTAAACCATAGGCATATTGAGCAACATTTGTACGATCTAAACAGTCAATGCAGTTTGTTCTCAAGACACCTTTCTGACACCTGAGTGATTTTACCAAGCAATGTCCAACACTATGATCCTCAATCTTTGTCATCTCATATCCCAATATATCAGAATTATCTTCTTGGGATCCATCTTCTATCATATCAACTTCATCTGTGTCAGTGGTGTTACTGCTGTTACTAGTAGAATGATTATTACAAGAATGGTCACCACCATCATCCATCCTGAATGTTAAAACATGATAGTGAAACACTAAATAGTGGAAGATATAAGATAGTTTAGTGGATGAAGTTGACATATGTTACTGAAAGTAAGACATAATGATCCTATAAGAAGACAGATCCATGCAGTTATGTACATTTAGTCAAAGTCCATATGGCTGCATGGGTTTCATTGCAAAACAATATAAACTATTTCTTTAAATAAGTTATCTTCAGTAAAGATATAGTAACAGTTAGAATTTTAGTTTTCTTCGGAGAAACACTAGTATCCATTTATACAAAAAGTGTGGAGCATAAACAGTAGGGGATAATTTAGAATAATATTCAGACATTATACATCATATTCTATAAGTTGTTAAACTTCAAGCTAGAAAAAAACTTCAACTCAATCGATAAGTTGGTAGATGCTATTTAATCAAAGCATTGCATAGATGTACATTATCTTAGCCTAATGATGAGAACACTGGATAATAGAATATAAAATCACAAATTATTATTATAAAATGACAAAGATACAAATTATATTCAGAATCATAGTATCAATATGGAAATAAAAAAACTTTTAATAAGTCATACAAAAAACAAATTCCCAGTGTATATTTTCATTAAATTGGAAAATAGGAATACCAGAATGCATATGAGAATATCCTTACACAAAGTTGGGCCACCTTAAGTCACCTTCATTCCTTAAACTTGGTATTGCTTCACAATAAAAGAATCCTGTTAACTTTAAGGTACGTGCTGCCACTTTTCCCAATAGCTTAAGCACATTTTTAGCTTTGCTGTAACAGAAAAACTAATTATTTCTAGCAGTAATGCAGAAACATATATTGTAGATTCACGAAAACCCTACCTTCGAGAATGCTTATGAAGATCCCAGTGTAGGTACTTCAAACTACATTCTTCAGGTAAATTTGTATTGATAAACTCAATTGCATCGGCAAATTCTGAACGTAGAATAGATTCCCGAGGTTTCTTTTCTTCTGACTGTTAAAGTAACAAGAACTATTAGTGAGGATGACAAAATCTAATTAGTTATTAATCTTTATCCAATGATTTGTGCACAATATGAAGATGGGAAAGCTTCATAAACAATACCTTTATCAAGTTCAAAATGATAATAGGATTTCCATATCTTTTGCTGAGGTTCTCAAAATGAAGCCGAGTAGCCTGATAACCTTTTTCCTTTTTCACTGTTTAAGGAAAAAAGCAGTATTTACTTTTTAAGCAAATGTCATATATTAGCTAAGCTTGCAGGATTTCCTTCCAGTTATCCACAGAGAGAGAGAGAGAGAGAGAGAGAGAGTACGTTCAGGACCAAACTTACCTATTATATCAGGCTTCAGATTAAGTTTTGAGGTTTCTTGAGACCAAAACAGAGGTATTGAACCCCTATTCTGAACGACAGAACTAACACTTTTTGGAATTTCTCCAGGGATGTCTTTATAGATAATCTGTTCTGTCTCAACATCATTTGCTACATGCCCATATTCATTGACACCTCGTTTCAAAAACCTAATCCACAAGGATAATGACATTTTCAAGAATCAACGAGAAGGCAAGAAAAAAGCACAAAATATGTGATTTTATTAAATGCAATCAGTGTACATAAATGAAACATAATCATAACAAAAAAGGTGGCAATAGCATAGCAACCTTGTCCCTGCAAAGTGCCGTGAGCGCCTAGCGATGAGAGTCAACCAAAAATCTTCTCCATAAATTGAAAGTTTCACCTGAATTAACAATGACAAAGCTATTACTTTATTGTTAAAGTATTCCTGAAAGAATCAAATGGTGATATCTAAAGGGTAGAATAATAGGATATGGAGCAGGCAAACAGTATAAGATGAACTACAACATACTTGCAGTCAGTGAGTCAGTATTTATGATCATTTGATTCCTTGAGATACATTAATAACCAAAACTTCTGCAAATTTGAGTGGAAAAACTACATATTATCATAATTAGTATCATCAGATAGGGTTTTATCAGAAAAAAGAGCATATAAACACCAAGAAACATGAAACCCCTAAAAAAAGATATGAAAGTGATCGATCATTTATTACTGATGCGCATGAGCACTTTCACAGCTCAGAAAACCCAGATTATTCCTTTCCATTGCTATGTTGAAAATTAATTTTAGAAAAGAAAACATCAAAAGGATAAATAAAATAAATAATATAAAATATATCTACCTGCTTAAAGAAACCATACACCAAATCAACTGTCCATAGAGTGCTTTTAACACGACCATGAATCTCCCGAGTCAAGAACTCATTCCATATAAACATAGTCTCGTATATCATCTGCCTTGGATGACTCTGGCATATATTTTTCTGCAAGCTTTGCATGATATGGTACGAATAGCTAAAAAAGAAATCTTTTGTAAGATCTACTGTCCGAAAGAGCTTCCTGTACCTGGGAATTTATTCAAACCAAATAAGTATTTGATCAGGATAAAGTTTTGCTGAGGTCAGAATACAAATGAGACATACAAAAAAGCAATACTAAAGATATATTAAAATATACATGATAATTAAATAGAAAATAAAGAATGCATGAAACATTTCTGAAACATGAAATTGGCTATTTAATGCTCAAGTCTTGAAGAAAAATAACTTGCCAATGCATGACTATTCTTAGCCAGAATAACCAACAATGAATAAAAAGTAATTTCACGATTTTTTCTAATCAACAAAAAGGCCACCTTTATTTATTTATTTATTATTTTGAAAAATAGAAAAATGTTTTTAAAAAATAAGACGACAGCATTGTTGAGGTTGACATGGCAATCGCTATTGTGCTTGCCCCAGAGTACATATGTTTTCGAGTTAAAGGACAAATTAGTGTTATTAGCTTTCCAGGCCATAAAGCAATGTCGCAGTCATGAGCACTGTATGTCTTAACATTTGATATTGATGAAGCAGTATAGAAAGTGAAAAACCTGTCTTCATTCCTGGTAATGGTCATATTATATTGGACAGTAGAATTTGGAATTGTGATAATTTCGCTCTTCGCAACAGCATAAATTGTGTGGCCAAATATAGTTCCAATCTCTCTTCTTTCAGTGATAAGCAGCATATAGTACGGCCCCAAGAATTTGAAAAATCCTGATACAAAAATATTCACTTATGCATAGTGGAAACGATCAGTTGCAACATAGGACACAAGAAGCAACTAAGACTGCACTAACCAACAATGCCATAACAAGTTGTTACAAACTTCAGTCCACCCGTGGACTTGTTTCCCTCATGTATCCGATTTAGCAGTTCTTTGCATTCATCTTCTGAGTATGTGGTAGAGTCTTCATGTATATTAAGTTCTGAAGGTTCTGACCTGTCAATTTTTAACACTCTCAAGAGGTTTTTGCTCTTGCTCCTTCCAATCATATAAAATTTCTGCAGGATCAAGCGCCAAATCAAGTAAAAATTTGGTAAGAGGATCATACAGACAATGAATAAGCAAATAATAAAGCAGGATGCATATATATCAAGGAGACAGGTATTCTTCATCCGAGTGATTTTTGAAAAGGAACGAAGAGATTTTTAATCAGAGAAAAAATATAGATTTGTTATAAATTGCAAGGAAAACATAACAAATAATAAAATATTTAACTATCATGAATAGCAATCACGGGCGGAATAAATTGTATTGCAACAGTGCATTGAAGAAATATGCCTACATATAGTTATTATTTCCAACACGAAAACCAAAATTTGACCACGAAATTAGAATTTCTTTCCATGACCAAGGGAAAATTTCTTTATTAGTTATAGCTTGCAGGTAAATTCCTCAAGGTTGACCTGCAGATTAATTGACCTCACAACGAGAATTGATTGAACACCAACAAATCCAGTAGAAAGGTTGCAGAGAATAATAATCTGAGAACACAAAAAACTTGTGTGTTTAGATACTCGAGCTATGAGATGAAATGGAACAAAGAAGAAACTTCGAGATATCATTCAAATAAGATATAGAAGAAGAGAAACAAAATAAAAAAATCGTCAGTGTTTTTTTTTTCTTACGGATTGAGTCTCGTAGAGCTCGAAACTATGGAGGTAGGCGCCAGCATCGGCTGACTCGTTGTGGATCCGCCCCTCCTCTCCAGCCTCCGTCGCCATTCTATCCGGATCCCGAGCCCCTGGCTCGGGCCGCATCAGTTGGGCATCAAAATGTTCCGAGATCAGGCAGTCCGCCGACGCAGCTCCAGGTTTCCACGCGGCTGCTTCAAATACAGCATCGTTTCTCTCTTTCTTCCCCTGCCTCCTTGCTCACCCCAACTCAACCTTCCCCAAATCTCCTCTTTTCCATCCAGGCACTGGAGCAACAACAACCAACGAGAAGACGAGAAACTAAGCAACGAAAAGTTGCAATCTTTGGGTAGAAAGATCTACTTTTGATGCCCAATAAAGCAAATCGAGACAAAATCAAGGGGTATGTGGGCTTTGATTATTGCAAAGACAAGAACAACAGAAACAACAAGAAAGATGCGCTTAATTTGCAAGGAAAGAAAGAAAAAAACAACAGGGAGAGGAAATTGAAAACAAACAGAACGATAGAAGGCGAGTGGAAAAGCTGCGATTCCCAAACAAGGTCGCTTATTTCTTCTCCGCCAATTTTATATATTTCAAGGAAGATCTGATCTTCAAAACCAATGCGGAAGTCGTCGTATTTCCAGTCACTGCAATATGATTTTATAATGCAGAGAGAACGAGTCAAGCACGACTCGGACCTGAGCCAGCCGACGACCCTCCCGACTCGTGCATGTATATGTCATTTTATGCTCCTTTTTTCGATCATACGCCGGATCTCTTTGCCACCTGAGTGTGAAATCATGGCCGAAGCTTGCACAGCTACAAGCTCGCTGCTAAATTTGTGATCTCGTGGCTCGAGTTCAAAGTCATCTATCACCAAGGGCTATGAGTGTTTCTACGGATATGATGTGGTGGTTAAAACACAACGATATTTGCAAATGAAATATAGATCGATTTCGAATGAAGTTTAAAACTTTTTCTTGAATTCATGTGACTTTTGTATGTCTTAACTGTCATATTAAGATCCATAGAATTTTTCATGATTTATCTGTATTATAATGACTGTAGAACAAATTGATAAGAATCATTAGATTGACAATTCTAACTTTATACAAAGAGCTGTGAGCTCTTGATCTAGCTAGGTGCAAACTCATCCCAAAATAGCTACAAGCTCACAGTCGAATCGTGGTTTAGTTCGAGGCCTATGAGTTCACGGTCACGATCTTGGTCACAAATTCTTAACTAAGTGGCGTGAGCTTACGGCCAAGTGATCATTAATGCTCGATCGTAATCTAACTTCAAAATTATGACCGATAGCAAAGTCTTGCTGAGAACACAATGTGATTATCACTTGCCTTATTACACAAAATCACGCCATTAGATGTAAGCTAATGACAGCTAAATTTTTGTTGTCAAGAGACCAAATCAATTATATAAACATATTAAACCAAGATGATGTCAGGTCAGAGTAGGGTGGCTATTTGTATTCAATATTAAATAATCGATTGGCTGACACGTGGATCACGAGCATAATTTTCTTGGCCGGTTCTTCCTTCATTTAAAAGGAAACAGAGCGATATAGGTACATGTTTGGCTTGAATCTCACACCGCGGAAAATAATTATTTGGTCAAAATATTGTAGAATTTATTTGATTCTTAGCAAATTCCTGGAAAGCTTAAAACTATATATATATATATATATATATCAGCATCGGCCAGCTCTTCCTTCCTGATGAAATTGTTGTTTTGTTTATTTTTGTTTTTTGATTTTTGACCTACGACTCTTAATTTTCTCCTCAATTAACGCTATTATTTTCTTTTGTAAATTAAAGAAATTGTTTTATCTTTTTTAATCCTATCACTCGCTCTAAATTAAACAACAAGAAATTAAATTAAATACATCATTATCTTTGATCGAGTCAATCTTTCTGAATAATATTGTGAAATCGTTCAACTTAACCATGACGTGCCGATCGAAATGACAACATAAAAACGACTGATTAATTAATGTCAGTGAATAATTTAATTATGATTTAGTAATACAAAAAAAAAAGTCTTCGTAGAATTTATATTTTAAAAAAAAAAACACCTGCTGAGTACGTGGGATCCATCAATTATGCATCTTCATGAAAGAAAGTAAAAAAAAAAAATCAGAAACAAAGTTACAAAGAGCAACTTTTTACCAAACTGTGTTTAACTTTTTTTTTTTTTCTTTCCCTCCGCTATGCAGTAGATTTCTATATGTAATAGAAACTCAGTTGAGTTGACTGAATTATTCATCTGTTTATTATTTGAAAGAAAAAAAAAAGTTGAAGTTAATTAAATCAGCTAATAATGAAAGAAGAGCTAGACGTAATTATAAGAATAAGTGGAAGAAAGGATATATTCAATTAAAGTCAGAGCACAGCTGGGATTATATTACTTAAGTCTGCTTGCAACATTAATGGCATAGTCATAGTGATATATATATTGTCTATCACTAATTAATTAATCATGGAGTTTGTTCCGCTGATGTATATTTCTCTCGATTCTTTAAATTAAAAGAAGGAACGAAGCTAAAGAGTGATCGAGGAAGAGAAAGGAAGCCAGCCACAAGTAATTCTGAGAATTAATTGAAAAAAATACAGTGAGAGTTTTTGCATGGCCCATGCAAAGCCATGTAAGAGGAAGAGGAAGACGACAGGCATTATCATCGTGCCGCCGTGTGTGATTTCCTGGAACACAGGTAACTGTGAAAGCATGTGAATTAAAGGTCGTTGCTAGTGGAAATCACATTAATGACTGGAGTGGAACAGAAAACTGTCACATCTTTTGCGTAATTACAGCAACTGGCTCTTCACCTGAATCTTGCAGTCGTATAGGGCGGCATGTGACGTATAATTGGAGTCATCGGTCTCTTGGAATATACTCTCTCTTTTTTTTCTTTTTTTTTTATATAGATATTTTTAGTCACTCTCTTCTCTTTTTTTTTTTTTTTTTTTTTTTTTAATGGTTGGTAGTTTTTGTCTAACAGAACACTACCGAGAAAAGAATTCCTTACCGAACAGCCCATGGGCCTTCGTTCAGCCGTGCAGAGACGGACCGGGCCCATTGCGCACGAACGGTGTGGCCCATTGCGATCTCACCGTTCATTGAAGGTGCGTTTGGATGTACACGGGCTTCGATCAACTTTATGCGCACTTCTCCAGGAGGGGCTGCCCATTTGTCAGTTGCCACGTAGAAATTGTCTATGCGTACATCTCATCCAACGCGTTCCATCCGGATTTACATGCCAGGTCATACTTGTCAGTGGCCGCGCGAAATCCAGACAGGCGAATTGGAAACGTGGACTGGGATCTGACCATAAGGGACCCACCGGTCGGTCCTTCCTCGGAGAGAACCTTCGCGGAATTATCTGCGCTCCTCCGATCTTTGCCGTTAATCTGCTTCCTCTGCCCGCAGATCTACGGTCGGATCCTAGTGCCCTCGCGTGAGGTGAAGTAGAGGAGACCGGTGACAGAATTTTGAAAATTCGGCCGGGAGGACGGCGGCGGCGGCGGCGGCGGTGGGGAGGAGAAATAGGCGCTGAGTTGTTCTTCGAGGCTCTTATTGCATTTGCCTCTCGCCTCCTTATCTCTTCCTTTTACACGCGCAATACCTCTCGGTTACTTGATCCTTGCGGGGTGCCGATTCGAGTATATAGATTCGAGTATATAGATTGAAATAGGCGCTTCCATATACTCAATATATAACACAAGAAATGGCATCTACAACTAACTGTTCATTAATAAATTCCCTCGCTACACCAGCTTGGCAGTTAGCATAAATAAACAGAGAAAAATATACATAAGGAAACGAAGAAATTTAGAATGAAAAACTTGATTAATAGATGTTTCTGAGCGAAACTCAATTTTTTTTTCTTGATCTCTTCTTCCTAGTGAGTCTTACCTGCTGTCATATTACCGTATCTCGATTTTTAGAGGTCTTATAGATTTTATCAGACAAAAAAAGGACCGAAGAATTCATGAAGATCGAGCGAAGAGGTACAGAATATCACTTAATAATTTCTCAGATAAGTGCACGGCGTCCGGGAGCTCTCAGAGCAAGGAGTACGCGAAAGAGAAGTTTCAAGAAATCCAGAATGCCTACTCTGGTCGGTTTCTGTCCATTCTCTCCATCCCACCTCACCTGCTGCAACAATTAGTATAATACTATAAAATGAATAAAATTCTTTATTCGACTTGTAATTTTGCTTTAGTCTTGTAATTTGTAAAGAAGGTTGCGTATGATCAGTTCTCTCAGACTCAAACAAGAAATTCCTCTACGACGTGGGCATCTACGATAAGGAAGATGACAATGACGAATATGTGCGTTCCTGATTGTAACAGTGTTGTTTATTTAGATTGTTAATGTATAATAAACTAATTTTCCAAACACATCATTCTTGTGCAATTAATAACATCAACTGTGCAGGGGATGGGGGATTTTGCGGGGGAGATAGTCCAGATGATGAGCCAAACAAAACCTGGTGTACGTAAGACAATTTTTTTCTTCGGTTTCTTAGTCTAAACTCGTGTCCGTGTAATTTAGGCTGCTTGTGTCTGCTAAATTTGTGGCTGATCAGTGCGATGAAACCAACGATGTTTCATTGACCAGAAGGGAAGCTGCAGAAGATGTTTGCGGAGATGTTCCAGGACGATCTGGATTCCGGGTTTTGTGGTCCATGGACTCATTCAACTAATGCCCGATCGAGATAACTCTACATCGCGATCAGGGATGCAGTTTGCAAATCGTGGATACGAATACAAGCAGCAGTGCAACTCTTCCGTGAATTCAAGAAAGGCAAATTTGGATGGATTGGAATTTAGTTCCACGGGCTCTTCTGTCCTGGGGTGAGTCACTGCGTCCCCATGTTCGCGCGCGGATTCACTTATTGTCTCCCTTAAATCATATAATGTTAGATCAGATGGCAGTTAATCCCTCACCTATATATGAACCATCGGGTCACCTTGTTTCATAATCCAGTTGACCTGACAAATTTGGTGGTGGTTGGTCATATGAATCCAAACTAACTGCCAATTGAGCTGGCTGAAGTCATGGTTCTCACTTCTCAGTTATTTTGATGCTGGATGATAACATTACTTATTTGTCGAGATTTGATAGAGATTCTGGATTAGTAAGATTATATTTAGGGTCCGGATGAGATCAATAGACTAAAAACCACAAACCAACTGCATTGCAACTGATTGAGGGTGCTTCCTTATTCAGCCACAGTTGTCGATGAATGCATGCATCTATCTATGGAGGGTTTTTGAATTGTTGAGTCCCCAATTATTTTTGTCAGTATTTTGGTGGACAATAAATTGTTATTTGGTCCCACAATGTACTAGTTTGGCTCCGGTGGCTAATCTTTCCGGTGATAGATTAGGACAGAGGAAACTGGAGGATTCTAAAGGGCCTTTTTGGTGTCCACGTGTACCGGAATCGATTCCTCAGACAGGTGGAGTGTTCCAGAGATGGTCCGAATCTTCCAATTATTTGTTAGTTTCTTTGCCATTTAGATTAGATATTGTTAAAGCTAGATTCTTCTTTATCCTCTCATGGGTTCTTAAAGGGAACGTTTAAAGCTTTAAGCTATTATAATGTAGATCAGCAAGTGCTCAAAAATATTAGAGCTACGCCCATATGGAGGTTAAATTTTTTTAAGGAAAATACTAAGAAACAATTTTCTTTTTCACTTTTTTTTAAAAAAATTATTATTATGTGATCTAGAAGCTCGATCATATGTCAATCTACCCAATCAACCCATGTACATGTATTCAAAGTGTGCCATTGGACATTGAATAGTTCAATTAACTCCTTGAACAAACTTCAAATGCATATCAAATGCATGGTCAAGTTGAATTTCAGAAGCAACAAATCTTGTTCCGTCAAGTGAAAACAAAAATATTTCTCTTACAAACACTCAGCAAGCTCCAGTTAATTGACAGGAAATAAATTTAGGCATTTGAACAGCAACGTCGTTAACATGGAGAAAAACTGCCCGTATCAAAAAGAAAGGAAGCAGAAACATTACCTAGTTTCGGATCCTACAACAGGCTAAAACCGAACAGAGCGAGCTTAGATACGACCATGATATAACCTGAAATTCATAGGTCATCAGCAACTTCCAACAAAATGGGAGTAAAAAAGAAGAATTAGGACTGGATCCATCTGATCTTCTGGGAAAACCTACTCTTCTGCTACACTTTTTACTGTTACGTACGGGTATAGGATCGAGTTCACGGGTGTCAGCAGACTAAATCTGATCGGACTTGGATCGACAACGGTGTCTTAACCGCTTCGCTGATTTTGCGGATTGAATTTTGGCAGTGTTGGGGCTGAAGCATCGAGATCAGAGACTTGGATGGGACGAGGATGGCTCGGAGGAAGATTTTGCTGATTCGACTAAGGGTGATTTGACGAAGCTGATGACTCGATTGGTTGAGTAAGTTCGTTGTATTCAACGAGCTTGTTTGACAAGGAGCAGACGCCTCCGACGAGGAACCCAAGCAGTGTTTTGGGCAGCAGGCAAGCTCTGGCAGCGCTGGTGGACATCTATCAGAGCATTCAGGGGTCATGACGACTGAAAGAGAGCAAATAAAAATGAAGGAGGACGCCGAGAGGGATTTCGACGGCGCTACTCCGACGCTCAAATCAATAGTGGATGGAACCAAAAGCAGAATCGTAACTATGTTAGACCGGCCTGAAACGAATAATAAAAAAATAGATCTTTTTATCATAATAAATTACTATACAATTTAATTTATAAATAATAAATATAATAAATACATAAATAAATCAGAAATAGTATATTACACCAATAAAAAGTTAATAAATATTTAAAATAATTATATAAACATTAGTCGTCTAGCTTTCATCGACTTTTCTTTTTTTCCTATGTCTTTTGGATATTTGAATTATTAAAAGCAAAAATAAAATACCATTTCATAAAATTAAATAAATTCAATTTTGTCACTTGCTAATATATTTTTGCATATTTTTTAAAAAAAATTAAGAATCTTTTATGTATAAAACAACATTAGTCCTTATATGCACATTGCATTGTAAAATAATAACAACTTTATGATAATAAAAAAAGAGCAATTTAAAATTAATCATGATTATTTACTCGGTATAATATCTATAAAATCATTTTCCAAGTTTTCTTTAAAATTAAATCTACTTATAAATCATGTCATTGACTTTCGATTTCTCTCTTACACTTCGTTGAAATCAAACAAATCACTCGGTCAATTTTTTTTTATTAAATAACTAATGTTCTACAAATTCTAAAGTTAAATTTGGCTATCAAAAAAATTTATTTATCAGTAGAAGGATTATACGGATGAAGTATTCTATTTAAGATTAAAAAAGTTGAATGTATAAATTCTTAAAAATTAGATTAAGAATATTGATTCTATTTGTCAGTAAATATTGAATTATTTAAATGCAAAATATATTTTTAAAAATTAGGATTAAGAATAACATAATTTACAAAGTCATTTTTCTTCTGTAAAATAAATTATCGTGCAAGATTAACTTCACCTTAAATCCTCAATGATCAATTTAATATGAAGTGAGACGACGACGATGCTAGCAATCGCGGTCCGATCATACAACGATAAGCAATATCGGCGACGATGATGATACTGGTAATGACGACGACGATAAAAAATTGATAGGGAGATGGATTAGAATTTAATAAAAAATTTAGGATTAAATATAAAGGGGAAAATTAAAGAGGTCGACGGAAAAAGATATTGCGAAGTATGAAGGGGGAGGAAGAGGTCAGTTCGTCCCTTTTATTTTTATTTTTTTTGATAATATTATAAAAAACCCTCACAATATTTTAAAAATTATGATTATGCCCTTTAAAATATTTTTTCCATAAAAAACAAAAGTTTTTTAATCAGGTGTGAAAGTGAATAGGTCTAATATCTACTTTAATTATTTTTTATAATATTATAAAAAAACTCCATAATATTTTAAAAATTACGATTAAATCTTTAAAAAAAATTCTATGACCCCATTCTAAGTCAGGCCCCGAGGTGATTGCCTCTTTGGCCTCGTGGAAGTTATGGTTCTGACCGGAAGAAAAAGAGAGAAATATTAGGAGAAGAAATGAAGAGGAGGCTCGAGGAGAAGAGAAAAATCTCCCATTTTACTCCCTCCAGTTACATTTATATAAACTAGGAGACCGGTCCGCATTTCAAAGAGTTCGTACTAGGATATGGATTCTTCATTGCAGAGAATGATGAGAGACATTACCTTATTAAAATACGACAAATAAATGTAGCTTAATTAATGCACTCCGCGTGAAGAATAGAAGACACGACTTCATTAATACGATGGACGTGACTTCATTAGAGAAAACGATGTGAGCTCATCATGAGGGAGCTAACTCTAATCAACGGAGATGTACTGATATATCATCTTGCCACGTGGTGACCTTGTCTCGATAATCTCAAAATAATTTTAGAGATAAATATATCTGTCAAATTAATATAAATAAAGACTAATGTCGAGATATAAATATAAAGCCTCCGAATGAGATTTAAATAGAGAAATTCCTATCGAGATATAAATAGAAAAACTCCCCTCGAGATATAAATAGGGAGCTTTAAGAGAGACTCCAAACAAAATATGAACAGAGAGACTTTTGTCGAAATACAAATACAGAGATTTCTATCGAGACATGCTTGCCAAGACAGCTCTATTGATCTTTTCTGTTCGATCCCAATCGATTGGTGTCGTCGCTTTTGGCTAAGTTTAAACTGATTCCTCTTCGCTTAGAATATTGACTTGATCCGGCCAACTTGAGCTTGTCACGCGACGAGGGACAGCTTGCCCACATCGAGTAGCCCGCGTTGGGGAAAAGGGACTCGGCAGGGAAGGGAAGGACGGCGGCGATGGGCGACCAACCAGCGAGGGAAAGCTAGCGACGTTGCACAGTTGCCTTTTTAACCTGAAAAATTAAGTAAACCCTCTTATATAATGTAAAATTACAAATTGGCCCAATAAATTTGAGATGAAACTGCCCAAACTCACCTACGGCCCAGACCTGCCAGGGGTCAGCCCAGTTGACCTTTGTTCGGCCCTTGAGCCTGCTGGCGGTGTTTGCTCTCCAAAGTTGACTGAGACGGATGGCAAATTGGATTCGTAGCTGATGTCGAAGAACGAAAGAAGCACTTCTACAGTTCTTTTTGACATGAATAGAAGGTTCCCAAGTTTGGAGAAGAAGCAAATCGAAATGACTTCAACCAAGAGCATGCCTAAAAAAGAAGGAAAAAAATGAAACAAAGAACATGGACCGCAGTGTTTCTTGACTCGTAATTAGATTCTAATGCTAATACATTCACACATCGATCCTCTTCAAACCACTCTCACTCCTTTGAGATTAGAAGAGATTATTCAACGTCGCATGCTCCTTTTCATGTCACGAATGAAACACAAAGTTGATTCCACCTTCGAGTGCATGTTGGAGTGTGGGCTGGCTCCCAATTAATCTCCCTTGCTTTACAAGTTTGAACTTTGAAGCACATGGAGGCAGAGGAAAACTAGCTAATTAAGTATCATTATCGATCAACTACTACCACACAGTGAAGGTTATAAATGACTGTCTCATTGCATGGCTCTTGGCATCATCCTAAACACTGACGAGTCTTTGATTAATTACTTGTCTAATTAGCAATGGCTTCCTTCTCTAGATCTAGCTTCCCTCCACTACGACTTCTCGTGCCATTGCTCTTCTGTTTAGCTGCATTAGCCTCTGCGCAACTCAGTTCGACTTTCTACAACACCTCGTGCCCGAACACATTGTCGATAATCCAGAGCGCAGTGAAGTCTGCAGTGAGCAAGGAACGACGCATGGGTGCTTCGTTGTTGAGGCTTCATTTCCATGACTGCTTCGTTCAAGCAAGTCTTCATATGTCATCGACCACACTTTAACGAACCTTTAATATATATATATATATATTACACCGTGATTGTGCTAATTGATCGATGGCTTTGATGGTGCGTTATTAATGTTCGTCGATCGACAGGGATGCGATGGCTCGGTGTTGCTGGACGACACTTCAAGTTTCACAGGAGAGAAGACGGCCGCTCCCAACAACAACTCACTGAGAGGGTTTGATGTCGTCGACGACATCAAGTCCAAGCTCGAAAGCTCATGCAAGCAAGTTGTCTCGTGTGCCGACATCCTCGCCGTCGCTGCTCGCGATGCCGTCGTTGCAGTATGATCTAGTGCAGCTATATATATATATATCTGTTACAGAACTATGCTCTGCGGCTCTTGACTAGTGACGCATGTTAATTTATTCTTCAATTCTTAGATTACAAATTGAGTTAGAATTTGGCCCATTGCTTTCGCAGTTAGGAGGCTCTTCGTGGACAGTCCAACTAGGAAGAAGAGACTCCACCACCGCCAGCTTTAGCTCTGCCAACAGTGACATCCCCAGCCCTGCCTTTAACCTCAGTGACCTCGTCACTGCTTTCTCCAACAAGGGACTCAGCACCAGTGACATGGTAGCGCTCGCTGGTAACTAATTAACCGATCTCAAATAGTTGGCAAAAAACATAATTTAACACTTAGTAAAAAGGAAGTTTATGTTACAATTGAGTTGCAATATTGTTTTAGGGGCACATACGATAGGTCAGGCAAGGTGCACCAACTATCGCACTCGGATTCACAACGAGACCAACATCGACTCATCCTTCGCGTCGTCCCTTCGTTCCAACTGCCCGAGCTCCGGCGGCAACGACGATAGACTTGCTCCCCTCGACGCCTCGACCCCGACCGCCTTCGACAACTGCTACTACAAGAACTTGGTGAACAACAAGGGCCTCTTGCACTCAGACCAGCAGCTTTACGGGGGAGGAGGCTCCACCGACTCGCAAGTGAGCTCCTACACGTCCAAGAACTCCAACTTCTTGGCCGATTTCGCGAGCGCCATGGTGAAGATGGGAAACATCAGTCCTCTCACCGGAAGCAGCGGGGAGATCAGGACCAACTGCAGGAGGACCAACTAATTAAAGTGACTGATTATGTAAGAATGCCATTGTGCATGATCACTAAGTGAACTGGATTGTGCCAAATAATAGGCAAGGAAAAGTCTCGAAAGGAATAAAATGCAGTACTATGTTTGCAAACGTTTCTTTAGATTTTATTTCGATGTGATTCCATTAATATTTTCTCACAAAGTCATCTTAACTTTAGTGCACTTTAAAATGATAGGATAAATTTTAAAAATTTTAGATAAATTTGATAAATTTTTTGAGACAAAATACTGATCGATAACTTCATTTGGTTGACATTGCAAAATATTATATGAGTGTCCTGTCACAATTATAAATGAGGTTGGAAGGAATTATAATAGAGGTCCCATGCATGCATATTAATATACTTTAGAAATTAAGATAAGATTATTTAAAACTTTTTAAATGTATTTACGTATAACTGTATGATTTGATTAAAAATTTATATATAAAGATGGTACACCTAACTAATTAAATAAAGGCATCCAATTAATTAAACTAAATAAAAGTATTTATTGGCTTTAAATGACGATGGCACTTGTAAACCAATAAAATTTATAAATATCATGCATCTAAAATAGTTTTCACTGTGATGGAGCTAGCCTTGATCTTAGTTCCATCGGTATCTGATAGTTTAGTTTTTTAAAGGGACAAGATATCAGAATGATCCCGAAGGAATTAAGTGCTATAGTATACTTAATTGCTTCGACAGTCAGTCCCTTGCATGGCTGTTTAAATAAACATGCATAATGCATGCCCACGCCCATAAATTGCAGCGATTTAATTGCACCCTCTGAGAACGTCATATACCCTAATTAATCACAGAAGAACCCAAGCCCGTGCCCATGTTCCATTGCCCCTATACTGGTCTTCTCATCATCCAACTAATGCCATGCAGATCAGACAGCACGCGCGGTTGTACTGAACCTATACAGAATCTCTTCAAAGGTAGCAGCTAGAGATAAGATAACCTAGTTGCAACTTATAGGAAGCTAGCTATAGCTACTTCTACAAGCCCTAGTACGCCATTTGTGCTCTGAAGACTGATCATAAAAAATTTGCATGGTGGCTAGCAATTCCATGGCATCGTATATATATTGATTGGTAACTGATCTGCAGACCTCGCTGACCACTGATTGCTAGGGTAGATGAGTCCATTTATGTCGATGGAGTCGGTGCTCAGGCCCACCCATCTCTTCCCAGCTGCACCAATTAATGGTCTTAATGTTCAACCGGTCTTCTTCTTTTCCCCTTCCAGCCTTCCTCTGTTCTTTCGACAGCTTGTGATCCAGGAGAGGAATGGTTCCGGTAACAGTAAAGATTTTGCTGATATTTAATGCTATAATATTTACTGTTTCCAGTGGTAAGTAATATCATTTAAGCTTGCAAAGTAAGAGAGGCATCTCATTAAAGTTGATTGGTATTTATTCAAAGAATTTACACCGCTGATCATGTTATGGTCCCGGTCTCTCCTGCTTTCACATGCAATGATGTGAGACAGGAGAGATCAGATTCCCACAATTTATTAGTGTCACAATTACCTTTTTTTTTTGTTTTTGTTTTTTGCTTTCAGTGCTTCATCAACCCGGCCATGAACACAGAATGATTAAGCTGAAATCAATCTCAAAAACTAACAAGAGAAGGCAATTGAATAGTATGTGCCAGATATGCATTATTCCAGGAAATTGAGTGAACAAGGACTTCGACTATGTGCTGAACAAGAGCAAACGGATTACAGTATTGATTGGACCAGGAAACTAAGATATTGCTTATGCGAGATGCCAATCGACGAGGTGTTCGATGATTTGATCGAGTAGATTATGTTACACCGACGAGTCCTTCTTGATCACCAGGAAAATTGGCACCCCGAAGCAGAGGGTCGAGGTGGGGGACCGGCTGCCGGAGGACTTCGCCTCTTCGTCGTCGTCGGAGGGCTGCCTGCGGTGGTCGGAGAACGGCGAGGAAGAGGAGGAGGAGGAGGAGGAGGAAGAGAACGACAGGGAGGAGGAAGGCGACATGGAGGCTGTGCCTCCTCCTCTGCCGTCTCCGGTGGCTGCCTTCTTGAGACTGAGGAGCTTGGGGAGGGACGAGAAGCTGTATTTGGAGCCGGGCTTCTTGGTCGACGACTTGCTTCTCGCCCTGCTGGGGCTGGAGAAGTAGGAAGGAGGAGGAGTGAGCGGAGGGAGAGCGGCATCTGAGGGCGCGTGCTTGGGCGTTCCCGGCCGAGATTCCCAGAGGAAAGGCACCGACCCGGCCGCGGCCACGCTGTAGTAAACCCGGAAGGAGGGGTTGGCGAACGACGTCTCCTTGGAGAGCAACCTGCCGTAGAACTTGCCGTCCTCCTTCCTTTGGAGGAGCGAGGATCCAGTACCGCCAGTGCTGCCGGAGATCATCTTCCGCTCCAGCGAATTGAACGACCAGACGTGCATATGAACGCTGCAACAGCAGCGACCAGCCTTGCCTTTGTGTATTAAAGAGCGAGGCGTCGGGTAAATTAAACCGTTTTGAGACGCCTTTTTCCATTCAATAGACGTGTCGAAGCGGTCTCGACAAATCGACCCTTTCGTGCAAAACGTATTGATCAGCTTCTAATTGGTCGAGCCCGAGCTGATCGTATTCAAATTTATTTATTTACTACAAATTTTATTGAGGTTTTTTTTTCAATGATATTTTTTTTTTATAATTCACGACTAGAATTTTATTTATTCATAAGATTTATATTATTATGAATATTAAATTTAGAAAGAATAAAAAAAATTCTACAAAATTGTTCATGAATATTTTTGACAATTAAATTTTATATAAATTAATAAATAAATTTATTCTTATATTATTCCTGAATATTATTATATTTTTGAACACTAATGAATCGAACTCATTTTTTTATAATTGAATAAATGTAAGTAAGTAGTTTTATCCAGTTATACATCAAAATTTACGTGTTGATATTTAAATTATTAGAAATACTCTGTGCTTTTTTAATATATTCGGATGGTCAATCAAATTTTTTTATAAAATTTAATCGGATCATAAAATTTAAATATCTAAATTATCAAAAACAAATAAATAAAAGAACGACTTAGGAGGACGTTTGATCTGTAGAAAATTTTTTATTTTTCATTTTTATTTTATGAGAAAATGAGAAAATATATTTAGTTGGTGTTTTTTATTTTTCTGGAAAATTAAAAAAAATATAAAAAAAAGTGTTTTCTATTTTTATTTTCGTTTTTCAAAAAATACTCCTTTATTTTCTGAAAAATTGAAAAATATAAAAAAATTATCTTCTATTTTTTTGAAAAAAAAAATAAAAAAAATAAAAAAAAAAATTTACGAATCAAACGCTCCCTTAATTGCTTAGAATGCGAGGGCACAAGTGAATGACCAAGTTGCTTAGAATAGGTCATTCTTTAATTATACTCATTCAAGGTATTATTATCGTGAACGTTTCTAAAATAGACTAACAACTGAAACCTAATTATGTTGGATAGATCATTAATGCACCTTAACTTCTTTTTTTTAGTCCACAAAGCTGCTGATCATTAAATTAATGGTCAACATGCATGCGCGATCGATCTGATCCAGTGATTCACTGAAAATTAAACGGGCACCATCCATGTGATCGAGGGTTATTTGAATCCGTTCCCACGGAGAAGGCGCGATGGTAAAATAGAATGTTGTTTATAGAATAAATTAGATTCGATGTCGAATGAGAGGTTTAAAATTTTCTCTAGTTTCATATGGGCTCCTCTCTACTTTGTCATCGTGTCAAAGGACTTTGTCTCCTCCGTGATTTATTTTCTTCTTATCAGTGTCCTGAAATGGATGACAGAGAGTGTTAATTGAATAGATTCTAGCTTTTTCAGAGGTTTATTTGAATCCACTATAACATGCATGGTCTAATTCATATCAAACACTGCCCTGGCTTAACTCCCAAAACAATATATATAATTCCTGTGCATGGAACTGAAGAATTATATACCATCACGTAGAGGATATATAATTAAAGAAGTGTTTAATTAACATAATGAAGGCAATTATATTACAGTACTTGTAGAGCTAGCGCCCACTTGATCATGACTTGTGTTTTCTTTAGCCAGCTGGATAAGCTTTCGCAGGCCAGCCTTCTCATTAATTACGACGCAACAACCGCTTATTCAATCACAGTCGCGATCCCATCAGCGTGCATGAAGATTATAGCATTGGCACTTTGGGTGTGTTTAATTTTAGAGGCCTTTCGAGCTACAGTTGAAAAGCACGCAAGCAAACAAAGATGTAATGTAGTTCATAAATAATGAAAAGGAAATGGCAACTCTTTTGCAGTACTCCATTAGCGTGAAAATGTTCTCGGCTGGAGTTTAATGAAATAAAGAGAGTGCCTGGCCGGCCACCTAGAAATTGGCCAGCTTCATTAATTAATGTAAGGGCGAGTTATCATAGCATGCAGGCGCCTAACATCGTGAAACTGGCTTTAATTGAGGTCATTAATTGTTTTTAATGTTGTCGCTTCGTTATAACGCAAGTCGTCTATTCCAACTTAATTAGAAGTCTCACAAATCTAGCTAGCTACTTTACCAATAAATCAAACAATTATTATTAATTATTTGTCTTTTATAATAAATATTAATTAGTCAAAAAATTTATGAAATAATAATAATAAGCCTCGTCCTGATTTTTTAGATTGTACTTAATTTGCTAGAGCCTCATTTAATTTGAATAAACCACTAAAAGGATCTTCTTTAATTTCTTAATTATTTATTATAGAAGAAATTCTTTCATAATATATTGAGAGATTTTCTAATTAATGTTTTAATTTATTTTCTGAGAATATAGGGTGGTTAATTTTGCCGGTTTCAGATCTCATATAGCATAATCAAAACAATATGATTGTCCAAATTATATTGCCAAATGCATTCAATTTAATTTGCTCAAGGACTCAGGGCACGTAGAAGAAGTAGATAAGAGAATGCAAACATTTGCCACATTAATTGCCAAGGCAATTGCTGGTGGAATCGCCAACGCTGATGGTGCTCCTTGAGTTCCATGCATGCTGGAGCTTCGTCCACCACAAATTAAGACCGAATTTCTCGATAAGTTAATTAGCATCCCATCCGTGATTGACAAATGTGTTATGCTCATTAAAAAATAGTCGATGATAATCAGTGCTCTTTAATTTGATGTTATGCCATTAATTTAAACTACATTTTGATGATTGATACGGAATGAATGAATTAGTAGATATTCCAAGATAAGATAATAGACTAAGGGGGCGAAAAAGAAAAAATAAGTGTTATAAAATGAAATGAAATTAGTTCATAACTATTTTTACAATTTAATTAGAATTTAGACTATATGGAATAATTTGTCACCGCCGAATTATATTGAGCACCTGCGACCACCAAGGACCTGTTCCTGCTTTACTTAGACCAGTATTACCCATACGGTGGAGGCCGGATCTTTGGGGCAGACGATTTCTCAAATTCTGAATTGAATTGAGAATATAAGCTTCGGCGTGCATGGATTACAAGCAAATCTAATCAAGTAAATCTTGGAGCTCGAGGCCGTTACGTTCTATGCAAGACATTATTCGCGAAATTAAAAGGTTGTTCCCAATTCGTGACCCACAGGCAAATTGCTGGTCTGGAGGGCACTAGCTAGTGACGTATGACCTCGTCTATTTAATGTAATAACATGAGTCGTAGTTACAAATTGAAGACACACATTACGTTCGACAATGAATACTCGCTCGCACGAATTTAGAAACAAAAAACTAGTAAATTTGCTCTCCAAAAATCAATTAAAGAAACTCACTGATTCAATTTAATCTTAGGGTTCAAATTTAAGAATACGGTCCTTGGCTTTCACCCCAAATCTATCATGGTGTTCTGATAGAGTTTCAGCATGCATACATCTGCATGTAAAGGAGACGTCATGCGCGCAGGTCTTTGTTTGAGCTCCATACTTGGCTTGTGGGAGGAGAGCCGTCACTATTTACGCCAGCTCCAACTTCAGCTCTCATCAAAGGATCAGACTCACTGTCTTTCCTCTGTAACTGTCGGATAAATAACAAAAAAGAGTAAATTAATACACGTAGAACTTGCTGAAGATGTCCGTACCATGTAGAACTTTTTTAGGCAGTGATGCTGAGACGATATAAAAATAAATTTAGAAGTATGAACAAAGTTTAAGATTTTAAAATGTGGCAGAATCAACCAATGGTTGGAAATATAAGAAAGATAAAATCTCCAACTGCTGCCGTTACGTTCCGCCACAGAGTAGCGGACAACCCACAACATTAGGAAACTGGGCACACAATCTAATTAGTCATGGGATGTAAGGAAGTTGCAGTGATACCTGCAACATTTGATCAGTTGCTTCCCGAGCTTTTTGTTGACCTTCAGCCACGCAAAAATAAGAATACAGAACCATCCCAATTATTGCGACAAAGATTCCGAAGATATTTCTCCAACTAAATGGATCATGAAGTAACACATAGCCAAAAGTCAAAACCAGGCAGGTTTTGAGATGCCCCAGAACTTGGTATGTCACTGGCGATGTCTTCCCAATTACAAGAAATGTACTGAAGTTGACGGAGACTGCTATTAGGCAAGAAAACACAATGAAAACCTACAAGAAAAATGTGAGTGTAAGAAGGGAAATATGTATATTCGAGGGGCACAAAGAGCAAGCGTACTTACAAGAACTTGAGTTGTGTAATTGAACGCAAACACATTCTGGTTAGTTAGGAGCCCATCAAGAAAAGGACCAGATACAAACAGAGTTAGTGATTGGTAAAGGGCAGATTGGTACAAAAGTTGGGTTGAAGAAACCTTAAACTTCTTTTGTATAGTGTTAGTCATCTGCAAAATAACTGGTTAAGGTCTATAACAAGAATCATCAGCGTGAACTATTTCATATAGAAAATAGACAGTCAGAGATTTTAGCAACAATGTAGAACCACAATCCAAGCCATTTCCTTATCTTGTTCCTTCAAATAAGGCATCCTATTCCACATATTGGTATGAATGGAAAATATATAGTGATAAATGATTATAATTCCTTAGTAAACGAAGCTTAGCCAAGCTTCTTATGAAACAAACGAATAGATAATTCCCAATGTTAAATCCAAGACAAATTGGGTTCCAAAAAACTTTCCCGGCTTGGAACTGTTAATAAATCTCTGTTGATAGCAAATGTTCTCTGCCTCTAGCGTACATTTATTGAATTTAGTTTATCAGGCTGATTTCGTTATTTCACATCAGTTACTACATGAAGAAATTATGCCATTAAGAACGACATTGCATGTGCCAAAAATCACACGTGATTGCTGGAACAATTCATCAGAGAGAAGAAAATCAGAAAAGACTCCAACTACATGTTAACTATGTGGTCCGTCTTAATAGTGGTTTTATCAGTGATCATTGGTCATGTGAAAATTTTATCAAAGTTATACCCTCTTCATATAGTTAGTGTGTCCAACAGCATGGACCCAATATTTATCAAAAGATTGTTATGGGATGGGTATGAGGTGTAAAAGCTAGCACCTAAGTGCATTGTGCATTCAGCAAGGGATTTAGTATCTGTTAAAGATGTTAATGCAATTTAATTAATAAAGGACAGCTAGCTCTATGAGGATACAATTTGTGCAATACAAGTAGTAATAATTGCCAGGAGAGACAATATAGACCCAAGCAAGTTAAGCTGCAGATCTGTCACGGTTGCAATTCCAACACCCAATAGAAGAATGGAAAGTGAGAATTGAATACTTCGGCTGCAGTTTCAAAAATAAAAAAAACAGCCAAATAAATTATATATCATCTCAGAAAATCATTATAGCAGAATTCACTGACAAAGAAGTCCGCCATTCATCAAAAAAGCAAAATCAATATATTTAAGAAGATGATATGATCTCTAATACAAGATAAATAAGAACACAAATCGTAAAAAATCAACAGCGACTTTTTTGTATTTTAAAACAAACTCGTGACATATTAACAGACATAAACAAAAGTTATTGCAATCGCCATTCACTAATAATAATAACTGTTTTCCCTAATAAATACCCAAATGTGACTTTGGAGGGTAATTTTGACTCTAGCATAAAAGTGGCTCACTGCAAGTTTAACAGCTGAAATCACATTGTCATTTCAAGTAAATAACTGTGCAATTGATGACTTAAAAATATTATTTCCTATTCCAATTTACTTATTTATTAGTGTAAATTATTCTTACAAGTCAAAAGAGCATTTCTACAGAAAAAATTCAATTATCTCAATTTTTCAACTAGGTTTTGTTGCAGTACAGAGATTCAAGCTTGTAGGTTCTGCAGCCGACCAATCTGCTTTAAGCATTACATGGAAATAGGTAACTCAAACAAAAACATATTTCATATATTGTATAAATAAAGTCACAATAATCATGGAAATGTGCAAGTTGTCAGAAATTAGAGATATTGCAAAGTCTTTCTTCAGCATTGCAATTTAAAGAATTTAAAATCTGATCCAATAATTCTTTCTAAAGTAATTTTCTCTGGCAGCATTACAAATGGACATACTAAAACAGATTTTAGAAATGTGCAATTGAATTGTTTTTATCTTGACTCTCCTAATCATTTATACTCCTACGACTTCAGGATAAGAATGAGCTTTGAACATTATGTCAATTGGATGATTAATTTGTTAGAACAAAATGTAGGTTACTTTGTCAAATGGCAATGATCATACCTGAACTTCTTTGCAAAAAAGGCTGTCTCTAAGAAGACAGTACAAGGAATGATTGCTAGTTTTGTCATCTGTAGAGGAAGACACATTATTCAAATCACCATAGAAAAATCTTTCAAACTACTACAACATTTGTCTTTGAAACAGAAAGTTGAAAAAGAATGAAAAAAAAGAAGAAATAAACATATCTAAAATCTGTGTACCAAATATGGGAGTAGCTTAGTTCATATTAATAGAAATGAGAAAAGATCTCATAGTTAAGAGTAAAAAAATGTAGTTTTAAGACGACCAAATCTTCATATTACAACTAGAGAGAAAACTTAATTCAACTTTAGGAAACAATCAAACAACTCAATTGTCTACTAAGATCAACATTTGAAAATATTAATGTACTCAAAAGTCATAAAATAACCCCAACAAATAAGTATTTACATCTATGATTTCTTTTCATTTACTATTAGGATTGTTTACTCTGGGTCAAAATGTGGTAATAGCTTATTCTAACCTCAATAGCAAAGCTATCTGAATATACCAAATCCAACATGCTATTTGATGGAACAAAAAGATCAAAAGTTAGTATTCCTTTTTGTTTTGAGTGTGAAGTTGTACTGCATAGATTTCCTTTAGAAGTATTAACACATAGAAAATAACTAATGATGTATCACAGCTTATAGAAAATTCATATACTTGAAATAGAAACATTAACAGTAGCATAAAACTTACTGAAAATTTTCTGCAGGTTAATCACTACACAAATAATAGTTCCAATAACTATTAAAAAAGGATTACAGTAGCAGTAATTAATTTCCAGTTTAGGAAGTGATCTAAGATGCATTCAGACATCACTGCAATATCTTTAATATATGCTTGCAGGCAGACAATCAATACTCTCCTAAATACCAAGCATTATACCTGATAAAAACCAACAGAGTTGAAACCTAGACTCAGATTTAATAATCCAATTGAGATTCCATTCAGTACTCCAAACCCCATCACAACTTTTCGGTCAAAAGGTTTGTGCTCAAATAGCTTCATCCATAGTGCCACATGAAGAGAACAGAACGTAACCAGTAGATGCCAGCTTGTCAACGTTGTAGCTGAGAATAATAGATAATACAAGCTGTTAATCTTTATTCCTATTAGCATTTCTCAAAAGACGATATGCAAAAAAAGTCTAGATAAAGTAGCCAATACTTACCTTGATTGTTCCTGAAGGCATTAGTTAGTAGTTACTCATCTAATTGACAGCATATACGGTGGATTTTTTCTTTTATATTTTACACATGATGCTAGGATCTAAAGAAAGTATTGCTGCATTATCTGATCATATAAAGTACGGTTACACTTCCAGCACAGAACATACTGATTTCCCATCTTTTCCACTAGAATATGGTGGAAAAACATATTTTCTGCCCTCCAGGTCATCTCAGATGGGTGAGGGAAGGAAAGATACAAATGGTTGCACATTTTATTTCAGATACGGGAATTTTCACCACAAAAGTTCTTTTCTGTCGCCCAATGATCAAGTTTTTTTTTTTGAATAATTCTGCTACTTTTATATGCAGTGAGCCTTTTGATCATAAGAAGACAGAGTATCTATCCGATGCACAAATTCCAAAAAAATCGTCAAATTAGTCTAAAATATTTGCTTAATCTTGTAAAAAAAACACTGCTAAGAATGTCGAATACAAGATTTCAAGAAAGTGGCAGTAGAAAACGATTGGACGGATAATCGCTTAAAACAATCAAACCAGATGCACTCAATCACTGTAAAACCTAACCTATCGTCATGTCACACGCTACATCACAAGATTTTTCAGCAAGGTTCGCATTACCCTACGGACAGCCGATCAAGACAAATTTTCCAGATCCATATACCAATCCAATTATGTCAGAAAATACTCGATGACAGCAGAAAATTGGCACAGAATAGAAAATGCAATAAACAAGCTATCAGATCCCGTACCAAATTGAAATCCAAGGGAGCTCATCAACGCCTTGTTGCAGATCACTATCGACACCGAAGACACCACCGATAGGCTCAGCGCTCCGACGGTTCCCAACTGGAACCCCGCGCCTTCACCCATCTCTAATCCAATCGAGACTCACTCTCACTTCGTCGATCTACCACCTCCAACAACACAAACAAACCCAGAAAACCCAAAGTATCAGACTTTCGACGTGCGCACCGTCAAATAACCAGCCTCGTTCGTCCAAAAGCCAAATATCTCAGCGAAAACCAGATCGAATGCGGGGGAGGATCAGAATAGAGGCCGAATCCCAGAGCTGCGGCTTCAGATCTGGTGGCAGAGCAGACGAAGCAGAGCATTAAAGCCTCTGACCTGGATTTCTCCCGATCCCAGAAAGAGGAAGCGGCAACCGAAAGCAACCAGCGAGATTCTTCTTGTGCTCTCTCAATTCCGCAGCGAAATGTGTCGCCTCTCCCCCGGCTTAAAATGCGAAACCTTTAAGACCGAAGAGAGACTGCCCGACAGACACGATTTGACATGCTTCACCAAACGGAGAGCGTCGAACCCACTAAAGCAACTCACGTCATTGGACGCTAAAGCTGGCCCCAAGGGTATCCTCAGGATACCCACGAGCGTACCGAACGGTAGGTGACATCCTTAAACGGGCGAGTGGGTAAATGTAATATTTGTTCGGAAAGGAGTATTTGTTTAGAACTACATATTGAGAAAATTTTAAACTGCCACCCAAAGTTTAGTTAATTTTTTCAAATATTTCCTAAGATTTTAACATCTCAAAACACCCACATTGTTTTGTTTTGTTTCCAAATAGATAAGGCTAAAAAAATTAACTTGGTTCTCCTCCACAATGTTAATCGTCTTCAATACTCTCTAAAAGGGTTAAACCTACCTCCTCGAACCTTCTCGGATGATTCAACAATAAGAAAACTAACATGTCTTGGTAGGCAAAGATAATGTCTTTTCTTTTAGAATTTATTGTGTTAATTATGAGATCACATGATCCAACTTGCATAGCCTTTAATTTGCACCATCTATCTAGCGCCAATTGAATTTTTTTTTTTTCCTAACACTGTTAATTCTAGCGGAATATATATATAAGCGTCTTTTGACAGTGTTAAAAATTTAAGAGTATTTTAGAAATTATACTAAACTTTGTGGGGACATTTGAAATTTTATGTGTATATATATACATATAAACATACGCGTGATTGTTCTGCAAAATGCGTTCGTCTCGTTATCAGTTTTCAAAGACGGCGACTCGGCTGCCTAATTGTTAGGTACCAATCAACGTACCGCCCTCTTAGTCGCACAGTGGCACTGGACCCTGAACTGGGCCCGGCGACGATATACGGCTGCGAATTAGGCACGTAATCGATCTGTCCAGGTATGAATGTTTTCTATTTAAAAATAAATAAATAAATACATTTTTGAGAAAATAATGATCGTTAGAATATATTTCATCTAAAAATTAAAAAAAAACACTTCGTTAAAAATTCATGAAGTCAAATTAACTATTCTCAAAATCAATAGAAGATCTAAATATCTGATAGTAATGAAAAATATAATAGATCGAAAATCTAAACATCTGATGCTAATAAAAAAATGTGCCAATAATTTTGAGGCAAGAAAATACTAATTTTGTTGTGTGATAAATGTTAGAAGGGCACGTTTTGTTTTCCCCCAACTTGAGGACACAAGATGAATGCATATTATTGAGCATGCAAAGATAAAGCACACAAATCCAAATTTGGAACCGACTGACGGACCAAGGAGACAATGATTCACTCGTCAGCACTTTTCCAGATTAATACAATGAATGAATAAAGAATACAACGTGTCATGAATGGAGCATCAGGGTGTTGGTCGCAACAGGTCTAGTGCGAGCTTGTTGAATAGGGATTGTTAGAAAGTGCTGCTGCTTTCACTCACTGAAACAGTGGAACTCTCCGACTTTGTGAATTGAGAACCTTTGTTGATATCCAATCCCTGAAACCTTCCCAGAGGCTCTTGCTGCAGTTGGTAGGGATGGCTTTTGAGATGCCTAAGAATTTGCTGGGTTGCAACACCAGACCGTGGCTGATCGAAAAGGGGCGGCTGTAACTGGATAGCTCGGTGGCGGACCTGCTGTTGTTGGGGAAGCATGATGATTGATGGGTTGTAAGGTGCATTATTATGTAGTCCCATGTTGTATGCTTGTTCGGGTTTTGAAATTTCACCTGTTGCGACCTTCAGTCTTTCAACTTCTTGCTTCAGTGCCTCATTCAATGCTGAAAGGATATTAAACACATCATTCAACGTTTGTATGTATAAATTATAAGAAAAGCTTGACGTTCCATGTCGTTTTTTATCGCTGAAATAGAATACACAAGCATGAGAATTTATAGGAGGGACCAAATGTCATGTCCACTTCAACTCCACCAAAAAATAGAAATATCATGTTGTCAGAAACAAAAGTCGATTCACATGGTTAAGGATTTTGACTGCTGGCTTTACTAGATGAAGTAGAAAAGAAGTGCATACCTCACCATACCTACCACAATTCTAACCTGCTGGCTTTACTAGATGAAGTGGCTTAAGATGGATGTATAAAAGTCACATCTTAACTGCGTTCTTATGAATTATGAAAACAACATTTTCAGAATTGTTCCCAGGACTCCTCATAAGGTCCTACGCGAGCCATTTCCCATGATAAAGCAATAAAATATAATAAGAAAGAAAAGTGACAAGTATTTATCTGACAAAAGTCAAACAATGGAAAATGGCTTACCAAAATACAAAACAGTAGGTGATGCAATAACTTGGAAACAATAATCGTCCTACAAATTGTAAAATTTGGGAACAGTACGAGTACATGTGAATTTTTCCATATATTCTTTGATGGCCCATATCAAATAATTAACTTCGATAAAAATTATATTCAAACTTGGCCAAAATCTAGCATATGCATGAGCCTTCAGACTCCAAACCTTTAAAGACCTGATGGCTCATGAATTTTCGTGCATGCTTGCTCATGGGGATTGGTAGATCCAAGGTAGAAAATTTCTTCTATTTGGAGAAGATAACATGCTCATAGTCCAAAAAAGAGAGGCTAAATGCATTAAAAGGCACTCACCATCATGTAATTGTGCCTGTTGCTCCATAGCTTGTAGCCGTAGCTTAAGCTCATTGTTCTCGGCAGACAGTCCAGCAGTGTCTCTCTGGAATAAAAGAAAGTAACAAAGGAGGCGCATACATCTGTTAGTAGAAGTAATAACTATTGAGTAACTACGCAATCATTAGAAATGAAGCAGATAGTCACATTAAAAATAAGAAATAATGGAAAGAGGTTAATGGTACTTCCTCACAAATATTAATAATAGTTTGAAATAATATCATCTGCCCAAAATTCACTTGAATATCAACCAACTTGGATAAAAAGTACATGGTTTGAGACTCAATCCTTGTACGTGTGACAGTGCCCAATATCAAGGTGAAAGAATGCAGGAACATAGGCAAATAAGTGGGTTTAAATATCTGATTGTCAGACTGGAATTACCAAGTAGAAAGTTGTGAAGTTTAAAAAAAAACTACAACCCGGTGTACGAAGCTCCCGCTATGCGGGGTACCGGAGAAGGAATTCATTGTACGCAGCCTTACCTTGCTTTTTTTTTTGCAAGAGGCCGTTTTCAGGATTTAAACCTGTGACCTCTTGGTCACAAGGCAACAACCTTACCGTTGTGCCAAGGCTCCCTTCTAGAAAGTTGTGAAGTTTAATGAGCACAAAATTTATCAGTTCATTTCACGATGATATACCCATAAAAAAATCAAATTCCTGCATAAGAGAAAAAAACGTAAGAGGATTATGGCATGTCGTGAAGCAACAAACTCAAATGAGGTTAAGAGTGTAGTTATCAGTTCCAACCTCAAAGACAAAGAAGCCATAAAGGAGAATGAACCAGAAAAAAACAATAGGAAGAAAATAATCCATTGTTTAACTGAAATAAGATTTATTTTTTAATCAATCAGAAACCGAAGTAAATATTTCAAAGAGTATACCCGACTGTTTGGAATTAAAACAGCTGTTGTGGAATAAAAAGGCAACTGACAATGGAGTGCAAATCAAGCCGTGTTAAAGAATTACAATTACTTTTTGAACTGAAACAAGTATAGTTGACTATCTTCTTTATACAGCTGCTAGGAACAACTTTTATCAAGCAAACATGTGGAAGAATCAACGGATACTTTTCTGTGTGACTTTTGGCCGATGATAGCAAACTATTATCCAATAATTTCTAATAGGAACCTGAACAGGAGAATTAAATAACTAGTCAGTACAGACCTGAAATAGTGTTAGTTGTGCAGAGAGAGTTGTAGCTTCGGTTTGTAGAGTCTGAACTTTTCTTTCAAGTTCTGATATATAGCAAGCCTTTCTTTCTTTGGATCGAGCTGCAGACTGTCGGTTTGCTAGAATTCTACATGTTATGGCATGACAAATAATCAGAGGTATTCTGAAAATGTCCATCATGAGTGATATGTTAATGTAAAAAAATTGAACTGTAATATTGCAAATGATAAGAAGTATTGATGGCGACTGAGGATTCAAAATCATAGATACTAACACTGACTAATTAACAAGTTAGAAACATTCCTTGTGGTAAAGTAAGTTGTGCATATCTTACCAATTTTTATGCTCTAAAAAAAGTCAAATGGCCTAATATCCATCTCTCTCTTTTTTTTTTTCCTCGGACTCTTTGATTATCCCTGTACACGTGCCAACAATGATACTCCAAGTCTGATGTTGGGTCCCAAGATTGGTCCAAGTGCTTAAACTCAAATTAGTAATGACTCGCTCAATTATGATTATAAACCCTCTTCATTATTCCACAATTTTCTTTTGTGGAACTAAACAAGGCTTGATGTACTAATGAAGGCCCAAAGTCCAACTAATAACCAAAATAACATCCCTAATGATGTCACAACCTACAGAGATGCAAGAACTAACCATTAAATTTATAACGCCCGAGTACTTGCCAACATGCATCACACTATTCTCGAGTAGCTCATTGAGCAAAGCTTATAAACTTGCTTCATTAGTCCAGAATCCTCAATTGGGACTAAAGGAGGGCATCACAAAGATTTATTTATTTTTGTTGCAAGGACTACGACTAAGTACACCAAACGCTACGTGGATGTTGCTGGCGACCAGTGACAGCACAAGATACTTATAATAGTGAGGAAATTCGAAAAAATGCTTCCATCTAGGAATGCCTATTTTGAAATTATTTGGAAAAAGTACAACTAGAAAAGTTTAGACCGAATAAGTTCCTTCAAGCACTCTCTGTAATTTAACAAAAATTTAGGCACTCTATCGCTGTTCAAGAAGGGAGTCTTGGCACAACGGTAAGGTTGTTACCTTGTGACCAAGAAGTCACAGGTTCAAATTCTGAAAATAGCCTCTTGCAAAAAAACAAGGTAAGATCGTCTGATGGATTAAACGGATTCCTTCTTCACTTCATGGCTTTTTATCGCTGTTCAAGAAGAAATTAGATTCCTTTCCTAGATAAGTGACTAATACAAGTATCACACACCAATTTATAAGGAATCGGTCTGTTCCGTCGACTTTATTGAACACTTCCAGCTGCAACATCATGGGCATTGCACAGAAAACATCAATAAAACAATCAATGCTCTCAAGACCTCAGAGACTAAACAATGGTAATCAACCTATAACAGGAGAAAAGTTGGAGGAAAAAAACCAAATAAAGAGAAACAAGTTGTTTGGTGAAAATGACATGAATAACTCACCTTTTGACCCTCTTGGGATCAACGACGGAGAGCTCCGCAAGCTGCTCCTGTGTCATAGCCTTCTTCGCCTCCATCACATCTCCAAACATACCTTCCCTCTTCAGCGACGCCGCCGCCGCCGCCGCCGCCGATCCGTCGACCGAAACGCTATGCCTATGCTTGGGCGTCGTTCCCCCGGCGTTCTCACCGACCTTCTTCTCCTCGCCGCACCCGGAGCTCTCAGCCGTCCGATCGGTGCATTCCCCGCCGCCCTCCGACCCGGATCCGCTGGCCTCCAGCTTGCACCCCATCTTCTCGACATCCATGAAAGTGCAGAAGAGGTCATCCTCGGAGCCCGCCTCGTCGGCGCCCCCGACAATGACCGCACCTTGATCGTCCTCCGGGAGGCGGAATGCGAACTCAGATCTGGCTCGGCGGTGGTGGGAGCCTCGCACTGGTGGGGAGAGGGCATGGAACATAGCGGCGGGAGCTCCAGCGGAGGGGCCGAGCCCTACGAGGGGCGCATTGGGAGGGGGAACGCTGCTAGGGTTAGCGCCAGTACGCGGATCTGGGAGCATGGGGTGCATGTGGGTTCGCCGCCGCCTCCTCAACTACCATGAGTAAAATTTTGTTGAGAGGCCAAAAGAAAGAAAAAATAAAAAAAAAAGACGTCAAGGAAATAAAGCCCTCCTGCAATAAGACATTTTTGAAAATTTAATTTAACATCCGAAAAGATGAAGAAAAGGAAAATGCTGGTCAGGAAGAATACTTATTGATGCGTAAATCTACGAACTTTTGTTTGCCTCCTCGAAGCTAATTTCGCCCATCGTCCAACGATTTCATGCAGTTGTTGCATTATAACTAGTTCAAGCGAGCTCACGTTTTCCTCCGAGTTCTTCGTAATTTATACGAGTAGAATAGGTTGAACATATTTTTCTTACAGAATAAAAAAAAAAAGTAAAATCGTAAAATAGTCAAGTCACTTGGGAATTTTAAGACGAATAACGTTTCTCATCCAGAGCCAGACCTGCCCAAGGTCCGGGTCAAATCCGGATCCGACCCGGAACCGGATCGTGGTCAACGATCCGATTAACTGGGTCAACGGGTTTGACCCGGACCCGTGACTGGACCGCCTATTAGGCGGTCCGGTCCCGGTTTTTTAAAAAACCGAATCGGAAAAAAAAATCGGCAGTTTAAAAAAAAAAAAAAAAAAAATTAACGGCCACAATTTCGTGGTGATCCGCTAGTCAACGAGGCGACTACGAGTCGGCTCGGCCGCATCCCAGTCGAGTTTTTTTTTTTAAAGAATCTGACGCCACGCATTTCGTGGCCGAATTTTTTTTAATATTTTTTTTCCTATAAATACACTTCCATTCCCTTTCATTTTTTCACAAATCACAACTTCTCTTCTCTTCTCATTCCCTCATTTGCTTTCAAGTCTCAACTCTCAAGTCATATTTTTACAAATGTCTGGAGCCGGATCAAGTCGTAAAGTGCGGTGCGTAAAGGGAAAGAGCATAATACCACCACCGCCCGAGTTCGAGTTCGAGCAAGGCGGCGATTCACCTCCATTCGATATCGGCGCTGACTATGATCTTGATATTTCCGGTGATGAATTTCAAATACGTCATCATCATCAAAGTCAAGAAAGTAGGAGCAATACATCCAGTACGATGGTGGGTTCTACGGCTACAAGACCAACTTGAGTGTCTCACCCCGCATCCGATATCTTCACCAAATATTTCGAAAAAGTAACGCTCCCTTCCGGTGATATGCAAGCAAAATGCAAATATTGTTCGAAATGTTACAAATTTCAATAAGGAGGAGATTACGGAACCCTTACTCGACATGTGGAGAGAAATCATCCGGTGGAAATTGGTATTAATCATTCTCAAACTCAAATTTCGACATTCTCTTCTCAATCGGGTTGGGGTAACGAATCTAAACTCTTTAAATTTGACGAAACTAGATTTAGAGAAGAAACTGCTAAATTTTGTGCAATTGAACAACTTTCTTTTAGTTTTAGTGATAAATTATCTTTTGAAAATTGGCTTTCTACAAGTGCAAATCCTTCTATTAAACGTATCCCAAGAAATACTCTAAAACGTACACTTTTAAAATTAGTCTTAGAACAAAAACAAGAATTGATTAAAGAATTTTCTAGTTTAAATAGTAAAGTTTCTTTGTGTTCCGATATTTGGAGTGATCATTGGCAAAGTTGTTCATATATGGGTATTACTTGTCATTGGATTGATAATAATTGGGACATTCAAAAAAGATTGCTAGCATATAGATGTTTTAACGAAACACACACGACACAAAATATTTCACAACTTATTTTTATTATTTTAGAAGAATATGGTCTAACTTCTAAAGTTTTTTCAATTTCTTTTGATAATGCTAGTGCAAATACCTCTAGTATTAGTGAACTTATTGATATATGTAAACCATCAATAGGTGGAAGATTTTTTCATATTAGGTATACATGTCACATTTTAAATTTGTGTGTTCAAGATGGACTTAAAAATTTAGGATCACATATTCAACCAATTAGGAGTGCAATTCATTATTTATGGATACATCCTCAAGTTATGAAAGAATGGAGAAAATTTTGTGAAATAAATGGCATGAAGCCTAGACGGTTTGCACGTGACGTTCCAACTCGTTGGAATTCTACTTATAAATTATTGTTATCTACTTTTGAATACAAAGATTTATTATGTATGTTTTTTCATCAACATATTCAATCACGTGATATTTATTTGTTTTCAAATCAATGGAATATATGCACTAGTATTTGTGAAATTTTAAAAGTTTTTAGTGATGCTAGTGACCAATTATCAGGTGTTTATTATCCAACTTCACATTTAGTTTTAACGCATTGTTGTAATATTGTATGTATTTTTAATGAACATATTCAATCAGATGATACTTATTTATCTCAATGTATTTATATAATGAAAGAAAAATGAGAAAAATATTTCTTAAACATTCCTGAAATATTTTTATGTGCTTTTGTTTTAGATCCTAGACTTAAATTAGATGGTTTGCAAGATATGTTAGCATTATATTATGAATCTTTAAGCCCTGTTACCGAAACTGCTCCTAATATTCCTTTGATTTTGTTTAATATTAAAACACATTTACATGATATTTATAATGAATATAACATTAAATATGGTGAACAAATTATTGGACATGAAATACATCAATCCACTACAACTAGTATTATTACTTCTAAACTCACTAAAGCACAATTGTTATTAAGGCAACGGACTAAACGTCCACGAGGATCCTCAAGTTCCAGTCAGGAACTTGAGAATTATTTGACCACTTCTTTTAATTTTAGTGATGCAGATGAAGAAAGCTTCGACATTCTAAAATAGTGGTCGCAAAGAACTCAATTATTTCCAATCTTATCTATAATGACAAAAGAAATTCTCTCAGGTTTAAGCGATGGAACAAACTTTTAGTTATCGAAAGAAATACATTGGACGAGAGACGTTCTAAGGCTTAAAATTTAGGAAAATTTAGAAAGCCTCAATGTTTACTCAAAAAGAAGTGGAACCCAACATATTAAAATTAAGAAGACCAAGACGGAATTGTATGAACATCCTAATTCACGATTTACTCGAGGAAATAATTAATACGATCAAATGTATTCGATTTTATTATAATAGATTTTTTTATTTAAGTCCAAGATGTAATATATTTTGTATTGAGATAATGAAATATTTGATAGAGTTTTTATAAGTTTAATTGTGCAATTTTTTTTTATTTTAATTATTTACATATTTTTTATTTTTTTATTTATTTAACTAAGACGACGATTAACTGGATCAAACCTGAACCCGGACCCGGACCGGATCGGACCCGGACCGGAACCGTTGGTTCCACGACCCAGACCGTAACCGGCCACGAGCGGACCGGTTAAGGGTCGATATTTTGTCAACCCGGACCCGGCGATTTCGACCCGGACCCGGACCGTGGCCATGTCTGAGCTCAAAGAGGCTAATGCTATTTAATCTATTACAGACTGCAGTAGACTCAGTATCTGGCAAATATGCTCGAGATTGCACACCGAGATACAGTGTTATAATCTCTCAAATATTAATTCAATTTTCAAGGATGATGTACTACAGAATATTTTACTCCAGTGATGAAATAAAATCGATTTGAAAAACTGAATAACTAGTGCTAACTAAAAAAAAAAGTGCTAAAGATTGTGCAAAAAATAAGTCATCAATTCCAAGCATTTTGATAAATCATATCTCGTGCAGCATTACAAATACAAATTAACAATGATAGCATCCAAGCATCCGTTTAACAAAATGAATAATGATAGAATGCGAGCAACAAAGGTTGTAAAAGTGCAGAAGAAAATAACTACGTATCATGTGCACGAACTGTACACGAACAAACCAACCCACATGACAACTAATAACGTTGAGAAGGGAACTTGCATGACCATGGTAGCCGATCTTAATGCAATAATTCTATGTCAAATCCACCAAAGGTCAAAAGAGAGTTTGATGATTTGATTTCATGCAGGTGGACTTGAAGATAATAATGGATGTCAGCAGTCCATACCAGCACCAACAGCAGATGGAGATGCAAGAATCACTTTGTTGGATCTGTTGGCCATGGAAGGACAGGAGGTGCAGGAATAACGAGGCAATCTTCTGGTTTGATGAAAGAGGGAGAATGCATCGATGATGGTTGAAGAGTAGCAGGGCTGCTGTTCGTACGACTGGGAGCAAGAGGGTTCGATACAAAGGTATTGCTTGCTTCAGATACAGCAGGTGGAGTGTACGGAGTAGTTGGAATCATGTAGACTTCAGAGACCTCTTCAATTCCTTCATCTACATACACAACATCCTGCATTGTGAGTTGGTGGTACTCCACAATCTCTCTCAGAAATCTGTTCTCCCGAGCATAAACAGAATTCTCGTTGGCTAGTCGTGCTTTCTCAGCCAACAATGTTTCCAATTGAAGTCGAATCTGCAAAGAGAAGTAGCAAATAGAACTCAAAAGAATGTGACATGCTAGATGCGAATATAATGATATAGGGCTTAACGAATAGGTCGCAAAGGGCATCTAGTTATTTTGTTATGAGGTCAAGACTATATATTTGTGGATGACAATATTACAAACATAAGGTTGAAACATGCAAAAAAAAAAAAAGTTGAAGCATTGAGTAGGAGAAATATGTTGGAGAATTTATTAACAAAACACTGCCAAGATAATTAAGTAAAAGACTATGGGGACAGCAGATCCATTGAGCATCATCTTTTAAATATCAGGTTAACTATCTTTCAATTATCAGCATAAAATGAGTTGAATCTAGGGAAACAAACAAACATTAAACAAAGAATACCAGATCATCCTCTTCGGGACCATCTCCATTCTCATAGTTTTCCCTCAGCACTCTGTTTTCTTCTTCTAGTTGAGCACAGCGTTCTTTTGCAAAAGCAAGATCTGCTTTGACAGTTTTCAATTCCCTAAGGAGAAGTTTGGTCTTCGCAGCCATTGCATTTGCGACCTGCAAATAGCAAAAGATGGCCATGTCATCCAATCCAAGGCAGGAAGAACTTGAAACTTTGTGGAATATTGTGAATCATGATGATAAGCGTACTAAAAGGAAAAGCTCAAGAAATGAACTTTAAAATGAGGTGTGGAAGTCCTTGTTCCCGCTCCCTTACCTGTGGGCAGCAACTTGTAGGGGTTTATAATAGAAATGAAAAAAGTATCGAGACACCTTAACAAGGTGTAGAATGTGCCACCAGATTTTTCTTTAGAACTATAAGTTGGTACAAGGAAACAGTTTTCCCATGTAGCATTGACTCCATAGCGAGTGAACAAGCAAAATAGTAAACACTAAACTGATCGTCAATTAAAGTGTTGGCTTGACTCAAGAGAAAGAGTATAAGACCATATAGCATAACCAATTTCAATGTTACACATTTGCCACCTTACGTCGCGAGATGCCTTCAGCTGGACTTCATAGTCTGTTTGAATCCGAGGCATTTGTTGTTGACCCATATTTTCTGCAGCCTGACCTTGCACACTGGCAGCATTTCCTTTTCTCCTAATATTGAGCTTTCGAGTTTCATGGATAATGTCAGCTGTCTTACTCTCCACAATTGTAAGACCCTCCTGGAAAAGTTTGGAACAAAAATATGATTGACTAATAGAGAAATTAACACAAGAAAATTCAACTTGGTGGCAGGCAGCTTCTGTTTTGTGTTATAAAAAACGTTAATAATAAGAGAATGAGATTTTGGATTCACATGTGCCAAATATTGAACAAAGATAGAAGGCTTAAATCCCTGTATAAATATTACTGATCCTCAAAAAGTTTTAATGAAGAAGAAACATAGCAACACATACCTTCATTTGTTGAACCAACCAACCTAAGTTTAACTGGGTTATGCATACTCAATCTGAAGTCAGAAGTACCTTACTCCAAGGTAAAATATAAAACAGACACCACGACAAGACAATAATCATGAAGGGCTTAATTTATTGAGAAGAAAAATTGCAATAGCTATTCACTAGTTCAAATAAGCAAATGAAATCAAATTGTGGCCGCAGTAAAGTGTGTGAATGACATATTCAACTCCAGGGAAGTCATACAGTGTCGTATTTTGTTATAATCTTATTAAAGTTGCATAACCTCCCATATTTGTAAGTTCAAGTTGATTTCAAACTATAGCTTCTAGTGTTTACTTCAGTTTATGCAATATGCCATGACAAAAAGAATTGACAAAACAATTATACATAGGGAAGCAATGTTACTTCTCAAAATTCACAAATGAAGGAAACTCCAGAATGACCATGTTCGAGTCTCATAATTTACACTGGATCCTGGTTACTTTGTTTATGAAAGAACCTATAGAGTTTGTAAGTTTAAAAAAAAATCACCAACAGTTGTGAGTAAAGGCGACAAGTTTCCAAAATAGCTCACCTCAACAACATTTTTTATTGTGCCACCAATTTGGTTAAGGGAAGAACCAATTGTGTCTGAAAGTTTATGAGTTGCTTCCGATTTCTTATAGATTCCTGGTGCCTGATTCACATGAGAAAATTAATTAGGTCAACAATGATATAAGTTCAGCATGATCTGGGTAGCATGGAGAAAGGCATGAAAAGAGCAAAAGGGAGCTAGTAAAAAATTGAAAAAAAAAATTCTTTGGGTGTTTGTTTGAGTTTCCAAGTATTTGAAGTAAGAAACACTGACATTAACTTTGTCTTGTATTTTATCATCAAAAAAGTGAATAAATCTGGTGGAGACAATGAAGAAGGCAATCTAGTCGACAAGGGCATCAGAAATCATATGGGATGATCTATCCAAGTTCAGTCCCACTTTTCTGGTCCTTTTTTGTTTGCAGTGCATAACATGGAAAAGTTTTTGCTTTACAAATTACTGAATGAAGCTTTCTGAAGAAATAGATCAATGTCCTAACAAACGAAAGAATCAAATTGAAAAACAGTTTTATTTTATTTTTTACAATAGCATAAATTGAATCAGGAAACTGGAAACAACGGCATGAGTTTTTCAAAATTGTAATGTCATGAGTTTCTCGACAAGTCTATTGAATAGCATTTGATGGGATCTATATAATCATTCATAGAAATTTTTTGAGATACAAAATAATCACCTATGAAGAAATTCCATCACTCAGCATTAACCAACCAAAATGGTTTAAAATTACAGCAACTTAACCTCCAATAATAAACTCATGCATAAGATCTATCTTAACTTTACCTGATTACTGTCTGATCTCGCAGCTGCCTGATGTGAATCATTGTCAAACATCTGAAAATTATTAACATCATTATCCATAATTGATTTAGCTTTCCTAGCCAATGTCCCCCAAAATCCATATTTGGATTCATTTAAACTTTTCATTGATGTATATTCGTAGGAAGGAATGTCCTGCATTCAAATTGAAAGATAGTCATAGAATTATAGAAAAGTTGCAAGAGAACTTAGAGCATCTCTAAACTGCATTAATGTTATTCCATACAGCAAATAGGTAAAGGAAGAAAAAGAAAAACAATGCAGAACTAATATAGTCTTATGAACACAAGGCATGATTCCTATGTGAAATAAACTATTTTCCAATTAATTTACATGTCTTCAGCATATCTATGAACATATGTAAACTGAACTTTTCCAATGATCTGTCAGTAGAGTTTTAACAGGCATCAACTGAGAGCATCGAGTTAACCTAGCAAGAGAGAAGCCACCCTAAAAGAACAAATGCATTTTGTGGATGTCTAGCTTCTAGCCTCATGGGCAAGGACTTGAACCATTATTTTATTTCATTTTGATGAAGACACATAAAGTTATGTTTATCATTTCTACTTTATATCAGTTGGTCACTTAAAAATTTCAAAATATATTGGAATAAGCGAGAAAAGATGTTACACTTTGATAATTAATTTTGTAACATAATACTAGTCCCTATCCTTGGCGCAATGGTAAAGTTGTTGCCGTATGACCTAGAGATCATGGCATGGGTTCGAGCTTCGAAAACAGTCTCTTGCAATGCAGGGCAAAGCTACATACAATAGACTATTCTCATGAACCTCGTATTGGTGGGAGCTTCGTGCACCGGACTGTCCTAAGTCTAATGCCAATCCTTAGCTAGTGGGTTGTCCACCTAAGTAAGGACCTTTTAATACCTTAAACAATTCCTCTTCTTTGAACTCTCTGTACTACATCATAGCTCTTCATGGATCACAAACTATATGACTTCCCAAATCTAGCCACACGTGCTCCTTTATGCCAACTAACAACAAATTTTTGGCAGTTCATGTCCATCCCATCGCCCCCTTTGCATATTGCAAGCTGCTCTCCACTATTGTGAAACTATTACCACAATAAAGAAGGTCCCTATCTCTCTTAAAATGAAGACCAGCGGAAGAAATGGGCATTCAGTACAACAAAAGAGCGGTGGCAGAGAAATAAAAGAGAGCGAAAATGAGATGTGATGTTTTTATTTTGAGTTAGATGATCGATAATGGATTTCCACTAGTATAAATGGTTATAAATTTTTTGTCAAGAAAAAAATATTGAATTTTAATAGATCATAGACTCTAATGATCTTACAACCCAATTGTACAATCCAAGTCCATGGATACTAGATACTAGTTGGATCCTACATTGGATAGAAATTTTGACTGACTAACCTCTAATTTGCAAATGACTATTTTTTCTACAAATTCCCCTACTTTCCATGGACACAGGTCATGATTTGGAGAACCACGATAAATTCTTTAGTTAGTTAGTCGTTAATTGTTCAATGTCATCAAGGTTCTCGAATCACCTATAATATCTTTGGGCATTCTAAAAAATATTATGCAAAAGAAATCAGGCCATGGTTATCAGTGGTTTCTTCAGACAGCACAAAAATTCTCATGGATCAAAAGATTTTCATTTTGAGAACCTAGTTAATAATATTATTCTCAGGTCATGAAAGTTCACAGAGCCTGGACTTGCTTACAAATTTTTACTAACCTCATTTAAGCATATTGCAATTATGTTAACTTTCTGCTAGAAACACCCAGGCCAAATTAACATATTTGACTTGCATACAGAAGAAGTCAAAAGAAAGTTATATCTAGACGGAAGGCATAGCTGATTCATTGTTCAGCAACTGGTCTAAAAGACAAGCAAAAATTACAATAAATCTAAAAAATACTATAAAATCACCTACCAGATGCATTAATCAAACAACTGAAGACTAGAGCAGCCAGATCTAGTTGTGATGTGTGAAAGAAAGTCAACTTTGCATCGGTTTCAAAGAAATTTCTACTCATCGAACTAGAACCATAGCCATCTTCCACCGTCAAGATAAATTATCAGATCCAGAAACTAAATACGATTTGGTTGTTACATAAACCAAATCGATTTAGTAGACACACAAACACTGACAAAACTTCAAGTGAAACTTACAGAACTCGATCCCAATAAGATGTCTGTAGACTCAAAAATAAAAATAAAAATAAAAGCGAGCTCAAGGATGAGGCTAACTGATCGATTCATAGGGAGAAGAGCTCACCCTCTGGGAAGGCGGCGAAGATCTCATACGATGGGCTTCGGCGCGAGGAGAGGACACAGCAGACTCACCGTAGGCTGATGAGAGAGAGGATGCGTCGCGATGAGCGGCGGAGGCGCGGATCGCCCGAGCAGCGAGGGAAGCCGGAGTCTCCGAGGCCGGTGAAGTGCCCTCGGAGAGGGATCCGGTTTCCTCGACAGTCGAGACCCTGGCCGCCGGCTGCTTTCTCCGGTACGCCATCGGTTTCGCCGATCGCTGCGGTCGCAGGTCGCGGGCCAGCCAAATTATACCACTCCTAATTGTGGGAAGCTATCAACTGCGAGCGTATAAGTCGCAGCCGCCCATCGAAGTGCACGGATCCTTTACGATGCACACGAGTAATTTGAATCGTTCACGACACTAGAAAGACCGTAGATCCGAAAAAGATACTGTTGTCGGATTCGTACATTGGGTGAAGACACATCTACCATCTGGAATTGTAAGTTGTAATTCCTGTTGGGTCTGGAGAGAATCCTTAATCCCTTCTATTTCGGTGCGGCTTGGATAAGTTACTGTGGGAGCAAAGCCTCGGATTATTTTAATGTTTAACATCCCTAATATTTATTTATTACACAATTATTTAAATGCAAGTTGCTATATAAAATATTTTTTTATATAATTTCTAAAAAAATAATTTAATGATCGAAAAGTCCTTCACACTTTATATATATATATGAATTTGAGATTTTAAATTAATTTGTAAAAATAACACAAACTGAATTATAAATAAATTTACAGCATAAATTTATAGACAAAAATAATATCTAATTGCCTTCCAATTCAACATTGTAAATTTGAGACATTAATTTTGCTAAGCTTATGGTTTTGGCTAACAATAAATATTGTCAACGTTCACTATATGGTCATAACCGAACAAAATTACAAGGAGACATCCTCATTGAACGTGTATCTGTTATAACCTAACAGTTAGATTTATCCATTTTGAATAAAATTGCTATAAAAAAAAGAAGATGAAAAATAGAATGAGACATCCTTCGATATTTTCTTTACAATAGAACAACATCAATTTGACGATAACAAAAATAAAGAGCACCTTTCAAATTGTTTTCCAAAACAATATACTCAAATATATGATAGTTTCGAGCATAAACTGAACATCCCAACTCAGATAAAACACATATTTCATTTGCGATCGAATCGAATCGAATCGAATCGCTTCGCATGCCCAAATGATGAGCAACAATCACAGATATACTCGATACCATCATGGTATTAAGAAAAACAAAGATAGATCATCTGGCTTGCAAGCATAAAGAGGCAAAGAGCTATATGCAAGAATACTATAAATAGTGCCCCAATGTGCTGCAAACACACACACATAACTCGCTAGAGTACTTTAGAAGTAAGAATGCTCCAACATATAAAAGAGAAAAGAAAGGGGGGGAAAAAAATTGAACAAGACAGGTTCAATAGTCAAATTGTTCCAATGCAATCTAATATATAACTTATATGTGCCAACCCAAATGCAATCAGTTATTAGGTGAGCAGGTATTTGATCTGAAACTGCATGGCTGATTCGCGGCGGGAGTCGGCCAGATTCCAGTAACTATTGTGGGGCTATCATCTATAACAGCACGGAAAAGAATGAAAGCAATGGCAGCTGAGAAAGATACATTGACAAGTCGAGCAGTGTGTTCTATGGAAACGGGAATGCCATAAAAAGACCAGTTTTTTTGCAGATGATGTGCGCAATCATCCGGTCGATAGTTTACTCTGCCATGGAAAATATTTACATCGGTCTGAAGAAGAAAAAGAGAATTGCGAGTTAAAGTTCATCCATTGTTCGCAAAGAATGTCGCCATATAATCAAAATAAGGAGTAAAGAATTGCATACCGCATTAAAGGATCCTGTCTGGTGTCAAAAAAGTATATGAAGATAAAGAACAATCCATCCGGCCATGGAAAAGACAGCAAAGATGTGAACCCAGAAGAGAATAGACGCTGCTTCCTTGCCGCAGCCTCTTAAACTGGCAACTGCACCTGTTGACACAATAGGCAAGATAAAAAAGTAAAAAAAAAAAAAAAAAAAAAAATCATCAGATGATTGAATATAAGTAAAATATAAAAGAAATCTAAAGCTTCAATTTAAAACAAACAAACAAATATTCTCGATCCCCTAGCAGACAATTATGAGAAGTTACAAGTGATTTAGAATTTTAAGTTGATCCGTGATCGGAACAATACAATTTTGGTACCGTATCATACTGTACCGATACAATTTTGATACTTTTTAATTATAAAATACATTAATTGAAAATAAAAAATTTAATTTAAATATTTAAAGATTTAAAAAATATACGTTGAAAAATTAATTATAATAGCAGATTAATTTAATTATTTTCTATTATAAAGGATTAAAAAATAAATAAAATTTAATAATAGAAATATTATTATTTATAATATATAAATAAATTTATAAAATATTTTTAGATTAACGAGATAATTCTATTAAATTGATTGATTTTATTTATTTTATTCAAAACTACAGCTAGGAAATATTGTGTCGATGTCAAGCGGACGGAATAACAAATTTAGTCCGTAACATTCAACATGGATCGAGATTTAAAACCACGATTATAAGAAATGTGAATTATTAGCCATTGCATCAAATGTCAGAGTCAAGGGCTAGAAAAAAGGAATATTGAAGATGAGAGGAGGAAAAAAAATGCATGAAGCATAAAAGATATTAACAAAAGGTCCCTCTAATTTGTTTTACATAAGAGGCAAGGGCTGATAGGCAAAGCCGGCCTTGGGGGAGGGTTGTTGGGGCCTTTGTCCAGGATCCAAAATTTTTTTAATGTTTTACAGGTCCAATTTTTAAATTTTGCAGCGAAAATGGAGCCCAAATTTTCAATTTCACCCCAGGCACTAAAATCAAATTTGAAAATCAGGACCGGTCCGTTGATAGAAGTAAGAAAATAATACCTGAGAGGACCGAAGTGGGCATGGTGTGCTGTAGCAGCAGGACAAATTTGAACATTTTGTCGCCCCTGGGAAAAAGTCCAAGCTTGTCAGCAATGGTGATGATTCCAAGTCCTGTAGGAGGAACCAAAACCAATCTTCCGAATATGATAGCAGCAGTCGTTCGTAAACCAAGTCTTTTACTGCCTGCACCAGGGCCTGGAACACAACAAAGTGCCATATAGCAAGTATTTGGTAATTTAAAACTATTAGCATGTAACATTCTGGATATTCTACATTCAAGATGGAAACTCAATTGTTAGTTTTTATGTTAACTATTGCATCAAGCATCACTAAGATAATGTACTTGTTCAACTTTTACCAGCAATATCCTATAAGCTTGACCGCAAGATGGTAAATAAATCTTTTATTAGCACTCTTTAACTACAACTGAAGTGAATTGCCAGTAGTAAACATTTTTAAGCCAATTACATCAAACATTTAGAAGCCACCTTTCAGATCTCAAGACTAAGTGTTAGTTATCCTCTAGAGTTGGTAAGTGTAGACTTGTATCATTTACCTACAATTTGCAGAGTTTCAACTATTAATAGCACTTTCATAATGCAATAAGCAAGTCGTGTGCCATATTTTACTTGCACAACTATTTACAGGGAAAAATAGCCCTTCCTTACTCCCACTCATTGAAATTTTACAAAAAAAAAAAACAACTGAGAGCTAATACTCTATCAATTGCACTAAGATTCTCATTTAAAAATGCACTAGCTTCTAACAACAACAATATGCTATAAACATTTCTAACTGCTTTTAAATGCTTAGTTTTATGGCTAGATGTAATTCAATATTCTTAAAAATGTAGCTCCAAAGAAGCATTGATTCTCTGCAAGAAAGTTATCACAAACCAACCATGAACCCAAAGAATGAAATGCATGGTCATGATGATACAGCTCAAGGCTTTGATACAGAAAATCATCTTCGTAAATGAATTGTAAGTTTTACCAATTTCACATTGCAAAATAAGCTACCATTGATTGTCAAAATGAATAATCTTGAGCTATGAGGACTTGAATTGGAACACTCAATAGTAGGGGTGAGCAAAAGTTCGGTTAAACTGACTGAACCAAAAAGTTCGATTTGGTTTATTCAAAAATTCGATTTTTTTTTTAAATATCAGTTTTTTCAGTTTTTCCAATTCAGTTTCGGTTTCAAAACGAAAAAAATCGATTTAACCGATTAACCGAACTAGAGTATATCAGTCGACTGATATGCTCTATCAGTCGACTGGTTAGATATACAGTCAACTGATTTGTATAAAAGAATCGCGAATTCCCCGAGCACCCTGACTCCCGACTCCTTGAGCAAGTTACAGATTGTTGGGCAGTCAACTGATATGTACAATCGACTAATAGTCTGATAGTCGAGTCATGCAATCGATTCAGAAACATTTTGTATCTTGCTACAATTAATTCAGTCGATTGATGTTTGATTTTTTTTATAATCTGACGCGAACCCTAACTTTCTCATCTGCCTAAACTCTCGACTAATATGTTCATCAATCGATTGATGGCGAAAAAATGATTTTTTCAGTTTTTAACTGAATTAATCGATTTTGTTTAGCTTAATCGGTTCGGTTTTGTTGAAATTTTTGGTCGATTTGGTTAATTAAAAAAAATTGATTTATTCGGTTTTGATTTAATTGGTTCGGTCATGACCGATTGCACAGGCCTACAGTCAAGGGAAGATGCCAATTCTTCTTGAGTGACCATAGTTGGACAACTAAGAGGTTAGTTGGTGAGGAGTGAGGACTAGACTAAAGAGTTGCCAATGTTACAGTGAAAAGGAGTGCAAGAACTTTAGGCTGTGGAACATACGATATCAATATGTGTCTGAAGAAATGCTACATAAGAAATGGTAGATTACATACCATCCACAAGATTTCCACCCAAAGCAAGCAAAATACATGGGATCATCGCTTCCCTGGAAATCGAAATATCTTAGTACCAGCCAACATAATAGCCAATATTTCAGGTCTCAAAATATTTTATGCTTTGAATGTAATTACAAAAAATAGAGGTCCTTGAGTGTTAAAAGGTTATGCAAATAACCAAGTCAGACATAACTACGAAACAGAGGTCCTTAAATGTCAAAAAAAAACACATGCAATAACTGTAATTAACCAGACATCAGATATCAGGTTCAGACTCATCTCATTAGCTCAGTATAGCGCAATTAGAATTGGTTAAAAAAATGGATGGCCAATAAGTTATCTTAATTCTCTAATCTAAATTTACCATAGAAAGATTGCGATTGCAACTTGACATTTCTTAAACAGCTCGTACTTAGTATCATTCATAGTAATCTTCATACTTTTTCAACCTTAATAAGGTAACTATTTTTCTGTTTTAAGATTCTATTTGAGTGTTACTAAATGGAAAAGTTTTCAATTTCAATAGCAAGAGAAAATTGGCAAAGGCAAAGAAGGAAACAGATCAATACCCAAGAATAAGGCAGCTGTCAGTGAAGAAGAATAGTGGGGCATCATCAGTCAAGATGAAGTTCTTCAAAAATGGAATAGTGCCGATGATAATAGCCAAAGCCTAATGTCATATAAAACATTAGTCATATCTAATCCCATATAAAACACTATTAAAGCAATCATGCAAAATATTGCTCCTACATAACATGTTAAAGACAATCATTCATAAAAGGTAACGATACCATAATGCAAATAACCACCACAAAAAAATTCAAGAGAAATTCATAATACCCCTAATAGTTTGCCCCTTTTGCCAAATGCCCTCAAAGTTTCATTATAAAACTCTAGTGAAGGTGGGGGTTTTAACTGATTAGAGTTTGTAAAGCTTAGGAGTGTGCTTTGCTAAACTAAAACTTAGGTTTAGCGGGATTTTGCCAACTAAAAAGTAATCATTACGGCATTGTGGATAATGAAACTCTAATCCATTTTGCAATAGGAGGAAAAAATTAAAATTTCAACAAATGAGAAACAGCTAAGTTTGTATTTCTTCATAATCAAAGAATTCATAAGAATAGCAGAGAAAGGAATTTAGGAAAAGTCAATGAGATCATACTGGATCTTGACCAGTTAAAGTAAAACATTCACTACGGAAAATCAAACAAACATGAAGTTCACATTTTTATCTCAACACAAAGATCATCCATTATACTAGGTATGCCAACATCATTGTTCTTCACTCTAAAATCATAAATAATTAAGATCCCAAAGTCCAAGAGACAAAAAGCTCCAGAAAGTGTTTTTTTAGTTTCAATTATGGAATAACAAGCGATAATGACAAGGAATTGGAGATTAGAACTTCAAAAAGGCAATTTTTCAACTCAAATACTCACTGAGGCAATAATGGGAGGCTGAAAAATTTGCTTTAGCTTTAGCTTTTCAACAATATACCACAGGATGCCAATTATCTGTAAAAGAAATCAAATCAGACATAAGACACGCTTGGATAGTATAAAAAGTTAGAATTTAAAAATGAAATCCCAGAACTTCAAACAAGGTTCCTTCATTTGCGAAACTAATATTCAATTCCAATTAATATAAGTTAACAGGTAACCACATATTTAGAAAGCCACTACCTAAGCTGCTCATGCAACTGCATAAACCTTATGGTCACATAAGGATCATACACGTTAAGACAATCCTCGGCTTGTAAAAGTCCAAGTCACGCCCAAGTTAATTTTGACTACACTATTCCAATTTTGTCTAACTGACAAACAAAAAAGCAGTTCTTGCATTGTAATTGTTAGTTGGCAATTACACGTGCTATGTATTGTGTTATGCAAGAATTTCAAAAAGTGCATGCTGCCATTATGCACATGTGCAGTTGCAAGGGCATATGCGATTTATATTGAAATATATTTATATAAATATCTAATGTCCATAACTTGCAAAATAAGTGTTTAACACTTACAAGTTAGTATGGTTTTAACTAAATTTGATTTGGCCTAAATTAGTTGAGATGAACTGAATATGGTTTTAACTGCACATACAGATCACATATCTCATAGTATCTGGTCCTATTCAACAACCATCTAGGTGGCTCAATGTTGCCTAAGCATGAGCTTTTTAATGCCATGGTGTGATATTGCAATTTACGTTGTTGGCCATCACAAAAAGATACCATTATGGCTGATAGGGGAAGCAATATTATTCTAACAAGAACGTCGAGTTTTATGGTCCATATTTGTGCACAATCCATATACTTGTGATTCTCATGTGCAGTTGATGAAAATCCAAACCTAGTATAGCCATAGTGCACCAGTTGAGTCTTGCATGTTGAAAATCTATCATGGAACACAAGATTCAACAACAGCAGATTGTTCAGCAATCCAGTGTGCAACAAACTGTAATCATGGTCACAGACTCAAAGCAAACTATGGTATAGCCAACTAAAGGGGTTTTACTTAGCCATAGCATGAACAATATCTAGCTGTAGCCTTGCAACATCAGACACTGTAGTGCATGGGACTGTACAGTTGCAATTATCATTCCATGCTACACCATCACTAGTTTCCACATGTTGCACCTATGCCATGGAATTTGCACATGTCGAAAGATAACAATAATCACCACAGCATCATGAAACCACTTAGAAGGAATTTATGGTATATCTAGCATTTATTAAGGAAAGAAATGATATTCAGACTGGGATGCAATTATGTGGCATGGGTGTGGATCCAAGTGCCCAACAACAGCTACTTCTAAAAATGTTTACTCATGATCGAAGGATATCAAGCGTCCATTCGGAGTGCCAATGTTTGAGTGCATGTATTCAGACCAATACAAAGGGAATAAATGAAAAGTCCAAGTATCAAAGAGGAACAATTGTTGCTTAGATCAAACCCAATCTTTATGGAAACAAGTTTATAATGGAAGTTTAACTATAACCAGTTTTAATTGCATGGCAACTGGCAAAGTGCTGCACGTAGCCAGTTATAGTCTTTTGCATTAGTAAAATCATTATAATCCTTCACTGAGCATGTGCAGCTATACATTTTCATCAATGGAGCATTCAAGCCCAAAATGTACAACGTCCCAGTTTTGCTTTGAGGCAATGAGGTTCGCATGCATAAGTGGGGTGCATGATATGCCACACGGGCATTCATTCATTGCCATCAAAATAAGCATCCTAAAGACAACTACAGCTTATTCTTTAAAGGCATACAATGGAAACATCATATTCTCCATTGTAAATTCGATAAGATGGCAAATAGCATCTTAAACTGATACAATATACCTAATATCACTAGCGATATAGCTCAATGGAGGATAAGATCCATATAGCCAGCCCAAAATAATTAGGACTGATGACAAAATGACAAGTGGGACCAAAGTGGTGAACTCTCGAAGCAACAATGGAGCACAATCATGCAAAGCGATTACCTGTACTTAATAGTCAGTACTCAATCAATAGTCAATCCAAATGATGCAACTAGGAAGGAATGTCCTATACATCAAACATAAAAGACATAAAGAAAATAGTGAATCTGAATTATGCTTGTGGCTGTGGTTTCAATCCTTGATGAAGCTCAACAATGTGAAGAACATGTCGCCAGTTTAAAGCAATGCCAGTATGGAGGACCAATATGATGAGCATATGTATATAATTTCCTTACTTTCCCTTGTTTGGAAGATTCAAGACTAGTAGATTCGGCTTCTATTGAAGTCAGCAATGGAACTTTCTCAGTTTCAGAGTCGTTCAAAGGAAGCTTAGTTGGAACCTTCCCCTCCTCTGCCCCATCAAAGGTTTGACCTGGTGGCGGTGCCAGCATCTGGAAAACATAGGTATACAAGACTATTGCACCAACCTGTCACATTCACATACACAAACAAACAAAAAATCTTATAAGGTTTCTCTGGACATAGAGTCTACTGGTGTCAGCGAATCATTGAATAATTCAACAAATCATATCCTAGAATGTCCAGAGCATAAACCAAGCAAATCTAATTTCGGAAAAAAAAAATGGAAAGAGATTGGAGCTTTATTTCTATAATCCTAATTCATGAGAAACAAATCTCAAATGCTTCGCCATCATCAAATACGAGCTTCTTCCAACATAACACAAACATATTTTCAATTATTGAAATTCAACTGACCAATATTTCATTAGTTTCAGAAATTCATGAACCAATTATTTATCCATTTAATAAAGAGAAAACACTACTTGTCACACATGACATTAGTATATTCTCAAGTTCCAAGTAGTCAACCTAAATCCTGCTCTCTTTATAAACTTAGTAAAGCGCAGCTTAAGTGAGAGTTGGGACCAAGTAACTAGATATGCTGCAAATGAAGATTGAAAGCAATACAGCACTTCCTTTTATATATGTATGTATTAATTATTGAGACTGGTATCTAAAACTGATCTGCTAGAAGTCATTCATTAGTCAACGGAAAAAGAAAATAAGTTCCACATAGCCAGCCTTAAACAGTTGAAATTCATGCTTGTTGTTGATGTCATGGTCAAGGAAAAAGGCACATGAATAACTGAAAATTAATGGTTGATAATTTTCCTGAATAATTCAAATGCATGTCACCTGCAACAAGGCTTAAAGTAGCACACTACTTACCCACTGGCCAAACGAGATGTAAGCATTTCCATCCTGGCTACATTTGGCAGAATCACCAAATGGATTTGATTTGTCCCGACATAGAGCAGCAATCAAAACAAGAGGTATATTCCCTATGTTTCCTGTACACAAGATCATAAGATTATAAAAAATAAAAGAAAAAATTTGATGATAGTAATTTGATGCAATTTACAAAGGACCACTATTCTTGGAGGATTCTAGGCATATCTTCTATATAGCATATAATAAAAAGTCATGTTTGTAAAAACAACTAGATGAACCCATCACTTTAAGTTGGGAGGAAAGTTGAGCCCCTTACTAAAAATATTTATTTCAAAATTACTGTAGTAGAAAAATGAGCTTTTCCAATCCATCTAAACACATTGTACATTTAAGTTTAGGTAAGTGGTGGCAGTTAAAGTAGAACATATGTTTCAGGAGCACTTCAGCTTGCAACAAAAACCTTTAATTCTCTAGATAAAACTTAGAAAGCAAATACAAAATGCCAGGTCAGAAACATGATTCAGTGAAAAGAAAAATAAACTTAAGTATGATGGGTTAGAAGTTAAGCATAAATACACATAAACTCCAAAGAAAAGGAAGCAATCAAACTCAAGAGGAAATACTTATTAAGGATACATTCTTACCAATTCCAATGTGAATGATGGTGAACTTGAAGTAAGGATATGGTGGCCGAACAACAGAAGCAACAATGAATCCCACAAGAGACCCAAATATGGTAGACAGAATTATATTAAAAGGAATGAACCACCTGCGGATGACAGAAATATCCATATCTTGATGTGTAGACATATTGTTTACTGAGTTGGAGTATGAGGATAGTATTCTTTTCTCTATCAACACAGAGAACAAATATTTGTAACTCGTGCAGTGCATGAGTTAATAAAAGCAAAAAAGTTTTTTGGCATAAAAGAAAATTTATTGAGTACCACATAAAATTTGACAACAATAGAACCCTCAAGTTTTGGATTCTCTAATTTAGCCTCTTATGATGACATATTTGTTTCAATCTATACTAATTCATGAAAACTCCTAACAATCTCAAATACAAGATGACACAGCAATCATATCTATACAATCAATTAAGAATTTAATTGAAGGGTGTTTTGTTAAATAACCTTCTTAGAAACAAAAAATCTTCAAGCTATTTTCAATGTCACAAAATCTCCAAGTTTTATGTTCTTAGTAATTTGAGTCTCACATTAGCACTTGTGATTTTGAGTCATATAAATTGAATGGAGTTCATGTGAAGTGCTACTAGCATCCAATATTTTGACACCATTACCGGTTTGGGGGAAATTGGGTTAGAGAGACAAATTTGTTAAGTTATTTATAGAAGGCTAAATTGAGACCATTTACAATCAAATAGATAAATTGAGGGCGATCAAACTTCAAGCTTCATAAAAATTCCCACAATTGAAGAAGAGTGGATTCAACTACCATTCACTAAAGCTGACATATAATTACCATGAAACAGAAACACATATAAAGATGATATTTGCGAAGATCGACAAAATCCTCCATTAAACGAGAAAAAAATTCTTCGCCACTAAAATGTCATTTCAGTCTTTTAAATGCCGACATCCAATTACAACACACACCAAGTACAATCAACAATGTTACAGTAAAGCAGTAGCTAGCAGTTGTTTTACTAATGCCACAATACATGCTACTTAACTACACTAAGAATTAAAGCATTTTATGGAGACCCGAAAGAAAAGAAATTAAACTAACAAATGAATAATGAGAGAACCATCAATGAGTTTTACCACTCCAGTAGCTTTTGCCAAGTGATTGCACGCCCAAGTTGAGAGAATATTAAGCATGGTAGCAGTAGAGAAAAGACAAGCTGCAACATATGTTAGACGCCCATGTAAAAAATTGTCTGTCTAACCCAGGAAAAGGCAAATAATTTCCAAGAACTAAAATTGACAAAAGGATTAATACATGACCTCTTTTTTCGCTTTTCTTACTATCAAGATGCCTTTACGTAAATGCATTTTCCTTTTCATTGGCACAAATTGAAAATTTTCTTAAGTTTCTCCTTCATTCACTATCTACATATGTACTAAAAGTAATAGACCTTTATCTTTCCATAGAGACTAAAAATAAACCTCCTTTTCTCATCTTTAATAGATGAGCGAACTAGAAGCATATTCAGGACACGCCTGAATTTTTAGTGTTATCCATAGTACAATGTAAATCATACTTTGGAAATCACGGGTTCAAGTCGCGGGTGACTTGGTCATGGTTCAAGTCGTAGGACTAGCCTTTTGCAATGCAGGGTAAGGCTGCGTACAACAGACCCTTTTCCGAAAAGCTTCATGCACCCGGATACCCATTTTTTTATCCATAGTATGATGTAAAATTAATGAAGATGGCCATTCTTGATTGTAGTTATGTAACGAGGAAAAAAGTTAAATAGCTAAATTGGAAAACAAACAAATAGAAGCACAAGGAGTGTCTTAAATGTTCACTAATGTTATACTCAGGGTCAGCCTTGGGCAACTGGGGCCCCTATCTAGGGCCCAAAAATTTTTAACATCATCAAGACTCTTATATAGGGCCCAAAAAAATTTTATGTTAAAATTAACCTTGGACTAGGACCCATTTATCAAGGTTTCGCCCAGGGCCTCAAAATCATATGGACTGGCTCTGGTTATACTTCAGTTACAACTTTTAGCTATAGATTCCTAAGACAATGTAAAAGAAGTTTGAAACAACTTTGCATATTAGATGAAATGGAATCTACATCCAGATACTAGCATTACATGTCATGTGCACATGAGAATTTGATATGCAGCATCATAATCAATTATCCTGATCCAAGATAAATTCAACGAGAGAGGATCTCAGTTGCAAACATGCACCATGTGCTGGTGGATCTACCACAAATCACTACCTAACCTTTCTCTTCATTGCAAGGGACACACCACTAACCATAACACGTTGAAAGGCCATTGGAAATTCTGAATCCTTGTTAATCATTGGATAATGAAATCTTTGGTCTTATTTAAACTTATTCTTCATGCTGGAAGAAAGAATGTAATTTGGAACACTAAAGAACCATAATATAGCTTGGGCTGAAACAATTGGAATAGGTCTTAACCATCCACATTAATATATTTTTATTTTATAATTCACTTATGAGATTGACAGTATCACTATCCAGTAATCTGTTTGCTTTTTGCAGAATTATATCTACTCTTGCGGCAAGAATATTGTACAGAGGATATGATGGCAGATTGCAAAATTGCAGGTGTTATCAAAAAAATCATGCTCTAAAAACAGCATAAGTGTGTTCTCATGAAAGCCACTAAGTAAATTACAAGTACAAGGGTATACTCATATAATAAGGTCTAGCAAAGTTCCGAACAGCAATTTTTTTATATATAAAAGATAATCTGTCTTGAATTTTTCACTGCAGAATGCACATACTTTAGTAGACAAGAATATTGTACATCATTAATCTCTATTATGGCGAACGGAATTCCTTTTGTTTAACAGCCGCATACTCTGAAGGAACAAAGTTTAACAATTCTCATGTGCACAGATAGATAATAATGTAACAATTAGTCCTTTAGAGCAAGGATTTAGTAAATAGTCTGACAAGGATTCCAACACATGGTCCAGGTATGAACAGGTAAATACCAGTCTTTATGATTCGAAAAAGTACTATAAGGGCCTTGCTCCAACTGATAAGGTACCAGTTATTACCTGACTGTTAAATACTGGGATGTACTCCGGTAACTGACAGCTGAAACAGACTAGACAGTGCAAAGAGACACCATATCTCTAGGGAGACGAGATCAGGCCAGTGTTAAAAAGAGGGGCAAAGTCAACTTAGCAGACCAACACAACATTTGTCAGGTGGAATCTATCTTAATCTCACTTGACTGGTAAATTTTAGTCTGGGCTATTATATTGCATCATATTATCATACTGATTCAGGCTAATGAGTCTGCGTCACTTGTTTTCCCCACAAATTAACATAGAGCTCAAGAAAATAGCCATGACAGCTGAAATTCAAAACTGTGCTTATTCACTAGTATGTCCAAGAGAAATAGTATCAGATTGTTGTCACCTTTTCTCCAAGACTCTGAAGTATGGAATAAACTAATTACTTGTGAATACACCCAAATATCATCTTATGGTTGTTGAAATACAAATCACAATTGTTTTGGAATAGAATGCCAAAGTCAAGCGAAGAAAATGATAGAGAAGGATCCTCAATAAACAATTGTTTAAAGAAAGTTCAATATAAGTATGAAACACAGATATATTTAGACATGAATAGTTAACCACATACCCCATTGAGAAGCTTCCGGCCATTTGCAGGAAGAATGTTGACATATTTGGAGGCCATAAGAAACCCCATAAAGCACATGGTAAACACTTTTGCTATCGGTAGGACAGCAAATTTCATCGAAGCAAAGATGGATTCACCACTTCCAGACTGATTATCGATTATAATCTCCAAAAGAGAACGCTCCATATTGACAGTGTTCAACTTCTGACGACGCCTAGATAATCTCCAAGCAAAATTTTTACAGGTTCTCCTCTGAAGTAAAATATTTGGACAAAATTTACGGAGGAAAAGACAAATTCGAAATACAAGGTTAACAATTACTTACGACGCACACTCACAGAAACGCAAGCGCACAGAAATTGCGTAGCCCAACAAGTAATCGAATGAGAAAATTTTCGCAACTTCTCTCGTATTGACTCGAAAAGATACGAGATGCAACCGGCAACAAAATCAACAATATTCCAAAAAAAAGAGTAATGCGAGTAAGGAAACAAAAATAGTTACGTTGATATCAGAAGAAAATTCCCAACTTTAATGTTTAAATCAAAATCTTCTATGGCACCCGAAACCCAAATGTTCAACCGCGAATAAAATTTCTCAGGCAAAAGTCTAGATAAACAGTTTTCCAAAGATAAAAGTAACAATAATAATAAAACAGAACGCCGAGACCTAATATAGATCCATTCTTGCTCTTTCCCTCACTCTTTCCTTATTATCATCCAAGTATACAGTTGATGTAAGCTTCGACCACCTTCACAACCACCGTTCCAACCCTGCAAAATCTCTCAAAAGACACTTTTTTTTTCCGCTCGGAAATCCACGAACATGCAAGAACAACCAGAACCGACCGCGAGTGTCGATGTTTCCCTCTTACCGGTTCTCCGTCCACAAATGACCGATCGAGCTGTCTGCCAACCTCTTCTCCTCAGATCCAAAGCCTTCGAGAACGCTCCGGCGTCTCAATTCTCCCAAGCCTTGGGCTCGAAAATCAAAGAAACAATCGAGCGGCTCCAATCTTCTGTCAGTGAAATGTGTGATTCCGGACCACGTCGACTCCGTGAACCCCTTCCTCAAGTCCTTTTTTAATTGAGATGGAAGCTTACCAATTGCACCCTGGAATTATACATAATCAATACAATTCTCTTGTAGTATTCAGTACGCATTGTATATTTGTATTTTGTCTGTGGATTGCAGAACAGAGAGAAATATAGAAATTACTGGGGATAAAAGTAACAAGAATTGAAGGTAATCAATGAAAACAATAATAATTTTAAATTTATGCATCAAAATGAAAAGAAACGTCCAGCAATTAATTTCTTCTGCGAGCATCTAAAAGAACATTTTTTAAAAATTTAAAATATTCACAATAATTAATAAGTCAAGGTTGAGAAACGAACAATTTACTGAATTAAACTCACAACCTCTTTCAGACTTCAGCGGAAGATATTTTCCGTCCTTTCGAACTATTGAATGGACCAATTCGAGAACAATTGTATGGTTACAAAATTATTAAAGACTGACGTTACTTATTTCGATTCAACAATGTATCAATAAGATGATTTGGTAGTTAAAATAAGAGTCGATTTCGAAAAAAATTTAAAGTTTTTTTTTTATTTAAATAATCTTTACGTATTTTGATCACTATATTAAAGTTCATACAATTTTGATTTATCTCCCTCACAATAATTATGGGATAGATCGATAGAAATTATCATATGGGTAAATTTTATCTTTTACAGAACAAAATGTATCAATAATACCTTGATATTGTGCAAGTAATCGAATATTAATTTTGCTGTAAAAAGAATTTATATTTGTACGATCAAATTCAATATGGGAAATCAATTCAGAACTTATTCTATCATATCTTTCTTCGATATATAAAATATTGGACTTTACTTAACTCAATTCTCATGAAATTTCGAAAGTATCATTTCCCTTTATCTCAATAAAGTAAGCACGAATCTTTTTCAAAAGATCGTTCCCAATTCAATATTAAACAAATGCGAACTAATTGAATACTTATGTAAAAAGTTCCTCGAATCGATTTGTCATTTCCATAAAAGATATAATTGACAACTCTAAAATGTGGACATTATCCTTTTCCCGTGAGAGATCTTGAGGAAGAAATATTGCTAAATAAATGCCATCAGTTATTTCATATGTGACTACGATCGAATCGAAACAAAATATTTTTTCTTCGTGAGTGTGATTCGTTAGATATAGATCTATTTTTTTTTATTTTTTTATTCCTTAAAATTTTTTTATTGGCACCAAGATATTTAAATTTTCGATCCGACTAATTTCTAATAGTGATTGTTCATATTCCACGGACATTCAAAATGTCTCATCAATGGCCGAGCTAAATAAGATTGGAGTCCAAAATGGCCTCCATTGGTCACCATGGGTAAATCAAGAATGCGTTGACAATTTTTTTACGATTCAGCTTAGATTTTGCAGTCGCATCATTCTAGAATAACGGTTCAATGTCAAAGTCATACTCCGTTCACCCGACAAATTCTAGGAGCTCAGGATTGCTCGAATGGATTTTACTTCAATTTGTCGTCGAATAATGTAGCAATAGAAGATCGAACTGCATTCTTCTATGGAATGTCTTTTTGTTTTTACGATTGCACTGTGCCCATAGGGAAGATATTTTCTCTCATGAACATTGCACCAGGAAGCCAAATTAATCGTTTATTAAAATAAATTTAATTTTAAATATTAAAAGATTATCTTCTAGTACATCTTTGATGTTATACCTTTTTATAAGAATGATACAATCGAATCACCAGATTTATTTATTGAATCATGAGTATTTTGTTGATTATAGAATCAGATCAGTCATTTTATGATTAATCAAGTCGGAGATCTAAATATAGATATCTAATAAAAAAATATTTTTCTCTCCTACATGATTTGATCATCCGTTAAAATAAATTTAATTTTAAATTTTAAAAAATTTAGATAGATCATCCTGAATCGAATACAGATCGAAAGTTTATTTTCTCGGACATAGTATATTTTGAACGTTAGACCTCTTTATAAAAACGGTACGATTATATTGTCGGATTGAACTACTAAATCATGAATATTTTTTAATTTATCTTGATAATCGATGAAATATATTTAGTAAAAATAATTTAACACTCCATCGAAAATTTATAAAATCTGATCAGTCATCTTAAAAAAAATACTTTCCTCTCCTGCATCATTAAAATACTAACAGAATCTACACTTAAATGCGTAACGATAATCTGAACACAAAAACTAAATTTTATTTTATTTTTCCATGTCCTTGAATTTATATGTTTTTTTTTTCTTAGTGCCTAAGGAAGACAACTTGGTAATTAATTAATGGTGCATGTTTGTGTGCGTAGTAATTGAATGCGTAGTTTTCTTGGAGCCACTCATTGATTAGGGCAGCATAATTATTGTTATAAATGAGTAAGAATTGAATATTGATATAAAATTTAAATTTTTTATTTAAACTCAAAAGTTTTTCATTATTTTTTATCAATGAATAAGTATATAGTATTCTCTATGATTTATTTCTTTTCATTATCATCTTTTACCGTTACACATAATTGAATGTGTAGTTTATTTTTAATTTTAATATTTTTTTTTTGTTTTGTCCATAATTGAGGTTTATGATTGTGACGCTTGCTCCATTCTTCAAATTCTCATTCTTTACTCATCGTCAAAGACTAATCGATAGGGTCGCATCTACAAGGCAAATTTCTCGTACAATCTATTAAAATTAATTTGGCATTTTGTGGATTAACACTCGAGGTGTTCGAAACTCGATGGTTGCATGTCACATTCGAATGGACAAATAGTTAGACAATTCCCCAATTCTGCTTCACAATAAATAACTATTTTTACAAAACAAAATATATCATATTTTAATATTCAGAATATTAAATATACTTTCCTAATTTTGTTTTTAAAACAAAACATGAGCTATCTCTTTTGGAAGAATCATTGCGTATGTTTAAAATATCATAATTGATTAACTAAGTGTCAAAATTAACTAAACATTACTTGCCTTGAGTGCCAAACAAAAAGTTGCGTTTATAACACTTTTAAGTTAGAGCCAAACGTAGTAAGCCATAATAGAAAATTAATATCTCAGTTTTTTTTTTTTAAAATGCATTCTATCTACTTGATTTTTGGTAAATAAAAAAAGATTTTTCTATCTACTTTATTCTAAAGAGTACTTTATCACTAAAATAAATTAGATGGACGGTTCAAATCAGCCGGGCTCCATTTCTGTCCCGTCAGTTCGGATCAGCCTGGCCCATTAACTTTCTGTTCATTTATGCATATGTACGTAGCGGCAAATTATCTCTAAATTGATCTCGCGTCAGTTCATCTATAGATATTTATAGTCTCGACCGGAGTGTTGATTGGGACAGAACGACACTTATGAGATGAGCATGGATCAATTTTGAAGGTGGAACTAAAATCTCTCTATGAGCTCAGATGACCCTCCTTTGTCCTAACTAATCGTGTAAAGATCAAAGACCTCTGTGATTTATCTCTCTCACAATGATCGTGGGACAGACTAATAAGAGTTGTTAGGTTGACGATTTCAACCTTTTGCGAAATCTATACATATTTATAAGAGTCTAATTTCGATGTGGAATTTACAATTTTTATCCGGATTTAAAAGTCTTTCGCTATTTTAATAATGACTCAAGGAACATAGTCTCCATGATTTACTTTATTCGTGCTGATTGTGGAATAGACTTGACGGAGACGGATGAACAAATCACCTTTTACTGCTACAATATATCCATTTTGTAAAAGATTGTAATCGTCAACCTAATGATCCCTACCAATTTGTCACACGATCATTGTGAAGGAGATAAATTACAGAGGTTTTTGATCTTGACGTGATTTGCCAAGACAAAGAAGGATCATCTAAGCTCAGAGAAGAGTTTTAGACTCTCGACATGTATTCATTTTATAAATACCGATATATCTCAATCAATATGTCATTCCGGTGGAGACTACAATACATCCATAATCATGGACGAGGCACGACAACATATGCAAAACGTAAAAGACATGAACAATGTCAAAGGCTATAAAAACAAGATTTAAGTCAATATTTATAGATCCGGAAACTATTTTACAACGCCAACAAGTACAAGAGTTTGGCAAATGGCACGAAGCAAATCTGAGACAGAGACCAAACCATCCTCATCGAGTCGATAGGAAGTGTTTATCGCTGTCGTAGCCTGTGCCACTAGTTAGTCCACTGCTGAAGGCAAAATCATCATAAGTTGGATTAGGACTGTCCCTCGCAATGCCAAAAAGGGTGGCAGATAGAACTGAAGTAGTCGAGTTCTCCTTTGGTTCGTACTCCTTCAGTATAATCTCGATCTCCTTCACGATATCGCTCATCGTCGGACGATTCATCGACGTTTCTTCGATGCAACGCAAAGCGACTCCTATAAACCTCTTGAATCCGACAAGAGATGGACTATTCTGCAGCAATGCGGGATCGATTATGTCCCTTAGGCCATAGAATTCCTCTTCCTGTTCATCCAGAGCCATTCGGACTTCACGGACGATATACTTGCCTTCCACTATTGGCAGCTTGCCAGTTATGAGCTCCAGCAATACTACTCCAAGACTATAGACATCGCTCTTTGCGGTCAGTTGCTCGGTCATGAAGTACTCAGGATCAAGATAACCCTGCGAATTAAAGACGAAGAAGAAGGATAAACAAGTGGTGATTCGATCGAGCAAGAAATAATCTCTGTGAGTTGGAGGTCTACCAGCGTTCCCTTGACGCCGGTGGAAACATGATCGAGTTCGGCGTCCAACACTAGCGTCGAGAGACCGAAATCTGCCACTTTGGCTGTCGAATTTTCGTCTAAAAGGATGTTGCTCGACTTCACGTCTCTGTGAATGATCGGAGGTTTAGCGAGCTCGTGGAGATAAGCGAGTCCCCTGGCTGAATCTAAAGCTATGCTCAGTCTCTTTTTCCAGTCCAGTTGCAGTCCTCTCTTCCCTGGAGTTTAAAAGGCTGAATGTCACTGCTGATTCATCGCTAGATGTCGAAGATTGCACGTACCTGACAAGTTTTCGGTTAGAGTTCCATTCGATATGTACTCGTATACCAGCGTCCTTTCGCCCCGCTCAAAGCAAAAGCCCACGAGCTCCACTAGATTCTTATGATGAACTCTGGAGAGTAGCTCAATCTCTGTCTTGAACTCGAGTCCGCCTTGCATGGAGCCTTTCCGCGATCTTTTAATGGCAACAAGCTGTCCGTCTGAAAGCATTCCTTTGTAGACCTGATGGGCGATAAATCAAGTCGAAATCTATCTGAGAGTTGACATGCAAAAGACATGAGAATACGATGTATTTATTAACCTTTCCATAGCCCCCTGCCCCAATTGCATTATCTTCTGAGAAGCCATGGGTGATTTTCCTCAGATCATCCAAAGAAAAGTATCTTGCTAGTTTTATCTGCGGCGCTTCTCCATCTTCTTCACCATTTGATCCCCACGAAGCTACGAACAAGGGAGAGCAAAAACATTTATATGAATTAGCTTGAAGGAAAGCAGGTAGCGAGAATTTTTGATCGGAGTCAATACCGAAAGGATTGGCCAGGACGTTGGCTTTTCGAGCTCGCTTCTTCTGCCACAAAGCATAAGTTGACAACCCTGCAATGACGAGAAGAGCAGCAGCAGCACTAACTGCAATGGCGATGATCAAGCGTCGATCCACTGCATGAACAACATATGTGCCAATCAGTTTTCTATAGCATGTCAACGTAATTAGAGACCCAACTGCAAGTTAGATTCTTCCATACCCTTGTTTCGATAAACATAATTATGAGGGTCGAAAAAACAAGGTCCATATTCTGCCGAGAGGTTGAGATTCTGGCTGGTGAGGTAGAACCAGTTCAGTGTTTCATTCCTAGTGAAGTATGTAGCCCCTAACCGGCAAATTTGCAACTCTACTTGCAGATAATTGTTCTCGTCGAACGAGTAACTTTGAATTCGAGGGGTGACTGGATTTACAGTGAGCATTGCATACATTCTGTCCCTCATCGATGGAAGATTGTCAGGTATGTCATTTCCACTGAAGAAAGGTGCTCTGCACCGGATCACTCCTTCATACGGGTGTGAGCATGTACGAATGGAGGAGTCAGGCACTTGATTTCCGTCTCGTTGCTGATTACAGTACTCTGTGGCCTCCAGATGAACATTACTGCAAACCGGATTTCCCTCGAGTCTGCAGGCACGAAAAAGGATCTCAGATAAAGCCTTTGAGAAGTAAGACAAAGTTGATCTTACGTGCTCACATTATCGTATCATTGTAGTTGGAAGAGAGTGTCACCGATGTAAAATTATTGTTCTGAAAATTCACCATGGACAAATTCTGATTAATAGTGCTTCCCATGTTGAGAGTGCCATTGAATTGGTTGTTGTTAAGCCTCCTGTAATTGATCACGACAAAGAGATTGGTTTCCTTAATGAACATTTCTTTCGATGTGCTCTGAGAATCTTACACTTCTTGTCTTGGAGAGGCAAAGAGTGCTTCGGGTATTTCACCATGAAGATTCCCGGACTCGATAATTCTAACATGGTCAACAAGTAGAGATCTTGGATCAGTGTGTCAGGTATTTAAAAATATGAGAAAATAAAGGTTTCAGCAGGCATAGAACTTACAAGGTTGTGAGATTTTGAAAATCTGAAAACCATGCTGGAGTTTCAGATCGTTCAAATGAGTTGTTGCTTAAATCTCTGAGTGGCATCGAGTTTTACATGATCAAAAGACATGCGAGTAAATGCTTTGCTAAAGGAAGGGAACATTCTTACAAATAGTTGAGCCTATGCATTCCAGTTAGATTTGGCATCTGCTGTAGTTGGTTGTTGGCTAAGTTTCTGAAATCCATGAATGTAAATTGTGTTAACAGAGAGATGAACAGTCAACAGTGTTAAGTTTATCAGCAACTTACAGGACGCAGAGGTCTGTGAGGTTGCTTATACTGGTAGGAACAGTTCCGCTCAGTGAATTGTTGTCTAGACGACTGAAAACAGCAACGAAATTATATCGATCAGGCAAAAACAATCGAAAGGTGGCTAACTGAAAGGAGAAAGATCAATAGGTTTCTGGTTGGTGAATACTCACAGGACTTGAAGTGTCTTGACAAAGCCTACTGACTCTGGAATTTCCCCAGTTAGATTGTTGTGGTCAAGGAGCCTGTATGCAAACAGAAGTTACGATATCGAAAAAACTATGGAGCCAACACAAAGCCAAGCTGTGCAACGTTGATGCTTACATATGGATAGCCACCATGTTGGAGTTGAATAAACTACTTGGAATGTTGCCTGATAACTCATTCTTGTTCAAATGGCTGTGGAACATATAGAAGATGAATCAATCATTTTACTCTGACTGTGACTGAAACCTACAAAGGAAAATGACTTACAAATGTAAAGTTTGGACAAGTTGGTCTAGTCCTGAAGCTTCATTTGCTGATGTAGGAATAGTTCCGGTCAAGTTGTTCTCTGCCAAGTCCAGCCATTGGAGTTTGGAGAGCAGACCAAGACTTGGCGGTATACGGCCAACAAACTGGTTTTTATTCAGAGATCTGGATCAAAAGTTTAAATGAGTTATGAAAACCTTGATTCATTATCTATAGAAACTCATTCCTATTACAAAAACCACTACTTACAAGACTGTGAGGTTAGGTAGAGTACCCACTTCATCAGGAATAAGACCATTGAACTTGCAGTTAATCAATCTCCTGAGAAACAACGAAGGCAGCATCAAGTTCATGTCCATGCCATGATCAATATCACCATAGATCCGAAGGAAATTAATAACCGTAGGTCATTGTGATATACTTACAAGACTTGAAGCTGTTTCAAGTTCCCAATGCTCGTTGGAAGTGGACCTTCGAGATCACGGTTGTAGGAAAGATCCCTACATTCACAGATATCAAAACAGTCATATACTAAATCTCCGATTGCTCGATGATTGTAGACTCATAAGAGGCTTACAATTCATGCAATTCACTGAGGTTTCCTATGTCACTGCTCAAACTGCCCTTAATATCCATGTTGAATAGTTTCCTGCAGTTATTGAGATTGGTATTGATCAAAAGGAAGATACAATCAACGAGTGAAGAATTCATCAGGTGGCTAGGGAAACTCACAGTTGTATCACCCTGGAATTACTGCAGTTGACTCCTTCCCATTGATCGCAGGGATCCGAATTCTTCCAACTTGGAGGCGTATTCTTCCATTGCTTAGACACAGAGTTGAGAGCAGAAACTATCCATGTACAGCAGTCAAAAAGAATCATAACCAAGTTACCGGAGAATAAGATCCAAATAGTTTCAAAGGCAAAAATGATTACCATCTCTTGTGTCTGTGCGGCTGAATCCATGTCGAAAACACGAAAAGGAAATCAGAAGTAACAGAAACCCCTTCATCAGCTAGCCTGCGACCAAAAGGAGCCTCTTGAGGAGGATACAAGTAGGCAGCAGCAGTTCGTCGAGATCTCATACCTTGTTTTGAAGACAGGTGGTTACTGTGCGTTGGCTTTCTTTCGCCTTCTAGCTCCAGAAATTTTTTAGATCACAAATAAGAAAGAAATATCATAGAAGGAATGCCAATTTAAAGGGCAAACTGCTGCTGAGCAACTCGGCATCATCAGGTAATTGGTCGATGAAGATTATTTCTTGTCCGTCATATTGAAGATCCAGTAAACGGTCAACAGCTTTGCGCGGAGCTGTGCAAAATGATGGTGACCGAACAAATCGGGTATTAAAAATATATATATAATCCACTGGCTAAATCTTTAACAAGAAGAGTACGTAATTTGTTTGCTTAAACGCAGGAGAAGCAAAATCAACCTTGAGGCACTGACCCAGTCATGGCAGATGGTTCTAGTCCTGCCCGCCCCTGAATGTGCCGTTCAGATTTGATGAATTTTGTTGTACAGGGAGCGATTATTCACGCCTCATCAAATATTATATATATTTTAAGTTTTATAAAAATTCTAAAATATCTTTTCTCTACTCATCCACTCTTAAAAAAAAGAAAAAGTAATTATCGTCGTGATTACTAAAGTACGACGGAGTTTATGGATACAACAAGAATTGATTTATGACGCCTAAAGTTTTTTTGGATTCGGGATTGCCTCTCACGCCTCGACTACTACGCCAAATCTATAAGATCCTTCAGAATTTATCTCTTTCAAAACGACTACAAACAAGCTTAATGAGACGCTGATCACGAATTCTAATCTTTACTTTAACAATAAAATATTCAACTCGACTCCTAAATATTCACATTTTCGATTCTCGACCATAATACATTTGTAGAATTTTCTTTCTAATAGAATGACAAATCAAAGATGTTATAGCAATTGAGATTATCCATGCGAATATTTATTCTAATAATTGATAGAATATATTTTATTTAAAAATTATTTAGTACTCTATAAAAAAAATTCATATGACAGAATGAATATTTTTAAAATTAGTTTGATCGAAAATTTAAATATTTAATGTTAATAAAAAAAATCTTTAAAAAAAGGTACGGAATCAACCTCGTGGTGCTGACCCAGTCATGGCAGATGGTTTTAGTCTTGCGTGCCCTGAATGTCTCGCGTTCAGATTCGATGAATTTTCTGTTTTCTTTTAGCAACCTGTTCTATTATTGTGTTGATTTTTAAATTTTTTTAATTCATTTAGTTTATTTATTTTTAAGACTATTATATAGTTGTGTTTAATTTTTAATTGTTTAATTCATTTAATCTATTTATTTTCAAGTCGATCTGCTGCAGTTTTTAATCTGTTCTGTGCATCCAAACCAATCGGATTTTCATAATACAAAAATAAATCCGCAATCCAATTCGCGCTGCTGACGATTCAAAGGCTATGAGCTTCGCCCGGTTCGACTCGCTTCGCCGCTTGTACTCTGCCCCCGCTGCGAGCGCACCTCCTTCGACGCCTCTCCCACACTTCCTTTCCCTTCTCGGTCGGTGCTTCACCTTCGGTCACCTCGCCCAGGTCCATGCCTTCCTCCTCACCCGCGCCCTCGACTACGACAACCTCCTCCTCCACCACTTCCTCCGCGCTTGCTCCGACCTCGGCTTCCGCCGCTACGCCCTCCTCGTATTCGGCCACGCGCCCCGCCCCGACGTCTACCTCCATAACTCCGTCATCCGATGCCTCTGCCAGACTGACTCCGCGCATCTCGCTGTCTCTCACTTCTCGAGGATTCAAAGCGCCGGTTTGCGGCCCGACACCTACTCATTCCCCTTCGCCCTCAAGGCCGTCGTCCATTTGAACATGCTCCAGCTGGGCCTTCAAGTCCACGCTCAGATCTTGCGGTTCGGCCTCCAGGCCGACGTCCACGTCTCCACCGCTCTCGTCGTCATGTACTCCCACTGCGGCTGCGTGAACAATGCGCGTAAGCTGTTCGATGGAATTCCGAACAAGGATGTGGTGTCCTGGAACGCGATGATTGCAGGGTATGTCAAAGCTGGGGATGTTGCCACTGCTAGTGATCTGTTTGAACGGATGACGGAAAGAAATGTGGTGTCCTGGACGACAGTGGTTGTTGGATTTGCTAATTCAAAGCGCTCAGATGAGGCCATCGCGCTGTTTCGAAGAATGCAGTTAGAAGACGGCATTCAGCCTGATGAGGTTGCATTGTTGGCCGTGCTCTCGGCTTGTGCCAATTTAGGTGCTCTGGAATTGGGGGAATGGATACATAGCTCTATAGACAAACATGGATTGCACAAAACTACTCCTTTTATGAATGCCTTGATCGACATGTATGCTAAATCTGGAAGCATTACCAAAGCATTGGAGGTGTTTGAGAACGTGAAGAAGAAGAGTGTGGTCACTTGGACTACAATGATAGCAGGGTTTGCTTTCCATGGGCTTGGCTCAGAAGCTCTGAATATGTTTACGAGGATGGAAAGAGAACATGTCCAGCCCAATGATGTGACTTTCCTTGCTGTCCTATCTGCATGTAGCCACATCGGACTGACAGATCTAGGCAGGTGGCTTTTCAACCGCATGAATTCTGAGTACAGGATTGAGCCAGGAATTCAGCACTACGGTTGTATGATTGACCTTCTTGGCCGGGCAGGTCTTTTAAAAGAGGCGAGAAATCTAGTTAGAGATATGCCTTTTGAACCAAATGCAGCAATCTGGGGAGCTCTTCTGTCTGCCGCTAGAAGTCATGATGATGCTGAGCTCGGAGAACTTGCTTTAAGGAATCTCATTGAAATTGAGCCACACAACAGCGGAAACTATATACTTTTATCTAATATTTATGCAGCCCATGAGAAATGGGATGATGTTGCTAGGCTGAGGAAGATGATGAAAGATAGGGGAGTGATGAATATGCCAGGAGCCAGTTCTGTGGAAATAAATGGAGCAGTCCATGAGTTTACATCAAGAGATGGATCGCATCCTTACTTCGACAGGATATATGAACTTCTTCACTGCATGACTAAACACTCAAAGTCAATTGGTTATGTCCCAAAACTTGGTCCAGGTTTTGATGTTGAAGAAGAGTAAGGTTTTAGCTGTTTGCTATGTCAGTGAAATTCCTAAATGATAATGATTGAGAAGGCTGTTGGGTCAAAAATTTGAGATACATCTCTAAGAAATAGCTACTGCCTTAATTAATAGTGCAAATGATCTAAATTTATGCTACCTTATCAGACACGGAACATGCCATGATCTTATAAAAAGAATAGGAAAGGATGGAAGTTTTTTGCAAAGGAACAGTAAAATCACGTTTGCTGAGAATTGTTGTAAGTTTAAATGCTAAGTACATCTATGACAACACCTTTGAAATTGGACGAGTGAAGCCGTTGGTTTTCCCAGCTCTCCATGGAACTACCTGGAGTTTTGTAAATCTTCCCTCCTCACCGAGCTAACAGGAATTGCAGCTCTCCTTTTAATCAGGATTTCATGACATTTTTTTCCCACTACATCATCCTGCAATGCGGTAGAGCATTCCAATTCGCTTCATGTGGATGCAGGTATAATATTAAATTGACTGAAACGTCATTAGTGATTTATTCTGCAATAATTGTAGTAGTTTATGTGGAGAAACACTTATGTTACACCTTATTGTAAATAGAACTGTTCATCTATTATCCAGTACACTATCTAGAAGAATACATACCATCTTTCTTTTTTCCAGCTTGCAAATGAAGTGCATCGTTGATTCATGGGCTCACAAGTCATCACTTCTATTTTGTTTCGTAGGTTCTGTTCTTAGGTTCATACAAACTGGATTTATTATTGTCTGGATGGCGAGCAGGAAGCCTTTATTAGTTGGCAGGGAGCACCAAAGGAAATGACCACTAATTGATGGAGGACGATCTTAGGCATTCAACATGAGCTAGGATCTGCATCCTTCGAATGCCACTTTTTTAGCAGTGCAATAATTTTCCTTGTGATAATACTGAAAGACTTATTAATTGGGTCCAACATATGTGAGAATCTTTCATTTCCTCTATATTTCTATCTTTCTATTTTTTTTAGAACACTTTCAAGTGCAGTCCTCATTATATTTCTGTAACAAAAACTTTGTTAGCTTCTACTCTAATGACATTCCCATGGCCCTTTCAGTATCCTAATTACTCCAACTTGTTGATTTGGCATGCTTCTTTTGTGAATGCTGCAGTCCGAATAACAATATTGGCAAAGTTATTTGGAGGATCATGTTACATAAGGAAAGGCACAGATACATTTCACAATATAAATCCCTTATACCTTGGCCTGCATTGCCTAAACGATACACTTAGGACTGTATTAAAATGCTATTTTTATGGAAATATATCTCATTAAGGGGGGATTTTTTTTTATTCCTTCAGCTTATCTACTTTCTACCAGAGTTGAGTTTTACTGTTATTTTTTCTTTGTTGTTCACTTCCTTTGATTATTGCAGTTTTTTAATCCATGGTCTTCCATCATATATTTCTTTTTTGAATCTCACTAGCAACAATGCTAGAACTGCTTGGGTTGATTTTCTAAACATAAACTGAAAGATTGTCAAGCCAAGATAATCTTCTCAAAGCTACTATTCATTAAGATATAATAATTAATTCTCTTAGGTTGAATTATTTTATTCACTTCAGTTCTCTTAATCTTTTGAGCCAACCAGACACATTTTCACCACTTCTTTTTTTTTGGCTATATAAAATATGTGGTTCTAATTATTACACCCAACCTAACTTGGTCCATTGTGCCCTCTCAGTATACTTGCAGTGATGCCCATGTGCTTTGCCATTTCCCAGATGAACTGCCCTCCTTTTCCCCTGTCCTTTTTGGTGCTAAATCAATAAAAGCAAGATTGTTCTTAGAAACATGAAACTCTAGTTCCAACCACGAGAGCCCACTTCAAGCCATGCCACTAAGGTGCCCTTAGTGTTTGTCCTTGATCATGAAGTGAGCATTGATTGAACCCCAAACAAGGTCCTGACGGCAGCTGTACTTGCCTTAACCACTGCCATCAGCATTCAAATGGATGATATAGTGGTAGAAAATGACATCTGGGAAGGCAAAAGAATTGTTATATTTTATACCGTTTTGTCATACCCATAGTCAAGTCGAACTTAACTACAGAAGAGGGAATCAAATGGACTAAGGTACTGTTAATTATTAGCCACCTCAACTGGAGCTCTTCTCCCTAGATCTTTTATTGATATGCTTTTATTTTCAATCTCTCCCAGCATAATTCTGCTGACATTTGTTTCTCCTCTATGTTTATGATGGAACAAATACGATTTGAAGAAATATAGAATGCATTAGGTATGATATCCTTTGAAAACGATGCTATCTTGTACTCAGTTTTGTTTTCCTGCTAATCTTGTGCATTGGCCAGTTGCTGACTGAAGGAGTTGATGGAAGATGGTTCTGAAGTTTAGTCATGGAGCAATCTGCAATTTCAGGAAATTTAGGTACTATCTTTATATAATGAAGCTGTTATTATTGTTATTTTTATTTTCTTGAGCAGATAGAAAATGATGCATGCTAACCTCTTACTCCGTATATAAGCACCATAGAACCCATTCCTTTGCCAACCTCTTGCTCCAGCTCCACTCTTCTTAGGCTATGATTTGATACTTGCTCATCTCATCTATGGCTTAGCACTGGGGATTCAGAAAGTACGCCTGCAGCCAAGGATGAATTGCCGACGTTTAGCTCTTAACTAGAGCCTGCGATCATTCATATCCGAAAGTAATTATGATAAGAAAACAGACTCGGCAAGTTATCTTTGGCTACATGTGCCTTCCTGCTCCTCATGTTAAACCTTTGATGACCTTTCTGCATTGCCAGGTTTTCTGGTCACTTTCATACATCGGCTAGGTTCGTATAAGCATTGTATGCCACACATGATGTGCTGCAGTTCGTGTTCGATTTTATACTTCAATCGGTTTTCCTTTGCCTTTTCGTCGATTAGTCTCCTCAAATAGAATGTAAATGAAGAAGATGAAGAGTTGAACAGATGAATTATGTTCGACTTGTCTCTTTAAGGGTGTATTTTTGATGAGGAAAATGTGGTGAAAAAAATAATAATAGTTCAACGAGAGAAAAAATATTTTCCACCGAGGCACTTCTTGATTGTCAAGTTCTTCTCGTTAAAGGTTTTTTTTTTAAATAATAATTAATTAATTTTGTTATAGTTCAGAGATAAGTTAGGATCTACTGCACATCTTATCTTATCTTGAATTTATAATGTTATACTTGCTGTTCGTGGCGTCATATATCAAAACTATGAAAATTAGGAAGGACCAGCAGTGCATAAATAAAGATCCCAAACAGCATCATCGTCGAAGCAAACGTGTTCTTCCCATTCCTCGTCTTTCTTATCAGTTTAGTAAGTCTCTGTGTGTGTTAATTTATGAACTTTGATTGTTCCTAGACACAGGAAATCAATGAACAGCCACTGTTCAGCTGATGATCCCTTCTTCAGTTGCTGAACTGGTTTCATGATTCGCAGAGCAAGCAGCAGACTAAAAGCCAGATAGCAAGCAAAGCTAATGGGGCTGCCAGAGTCTGCGAGTTTCTGGTGCCATTGGTTCCCTGTACCAACGATGCAGTATTAATCAGTATTAAATAAGAATCTTAAGAGAGACTGGGAAACTACGGCTTGAAGGAAACAAGTTGCCTACCATTCAGGAGATCATTGGAGTACTTGATCTGCCCACGATGACTTTGTGACTGCATTGTCTGTCCTCCTGCCAGTGAAGAGCCTGGCAATCAGTGCTCCCTGTGAGAAGCCTTTTTCTCTTCTTCTTAGATTCCAATTTCACTGATTTATTCCGGAGGTAAATTATTTTTATATTTGGAATTCAATTTTCTTTCTTTTTTTAATACTCTTCTAAAGTATTTTTCCATTGCACCGTGAAGATAAGAAAAACACTTAATATTGCTAATTGTTTCTCCTTTCTAAAAATTAAGACATTTAATTTTTCTGAATGCCTATACAATATATTTTACTTCAGTATTTATTAAAGAGTTTTTTTTTAATATTTTAAAAATACTCCTCTTTGGTCGAGTACTTCTCGAAATTGAAGTGCCAAATCACCCTGAATTAGAGGAAAATAAATTATTCTTAAAAAATAATATACATTTTCTTCGATGCATCGGAGTAAGTGATAAATTTAAATCTCAACGGAAAATACTAAAGGGTAAAAATTTTAGACTTAGTAAAATAAAAATAGAATATATAAAATTTAAGTTAGTAATAATAGACGTGATGAAATAAGTATTAAAATAGGAGATGATGAGTTGTTTGGAGTTTTAAATATTTATGATTATTTTTATAAGATAATGGAGGAAAGCATTGAGTGTTTTATATGACAGTAATGGGTCTTTAAAATTTAAAGAGAAGTTTTACAAAACGACGATTAAATCTGCTATGTTATATGATGCTGAATGTTAGATTACGACTCGCATGAACAAAAGGAGTTATAGAGACGAAGATATTAAAGTGGATGTGCGAACATACTGGGATGAACATAATAAGAAATGAGAACATTAGAAAAAAAATCGATGTTGTATCTATTAAAGGAAAGTTTTGAGATACATTTAAGGTGATACGAATATGTATTTAAACGACTAATAAATGTTTTAGTTAGACGATGTGAAACGATAATAAATATACACATCAAATGAGAAAGGGGAAATCAAAAAAGATTTGATTAATAATAATAAAATAAGATAAAATTTATTAAAATATAATGTGAAATCGTCACATTAGCGGTCTTCCATTACTGCTCCTACGTGTGGAGAGGAGTAAATCAAGTGTCAGGTGGTTAGTGCAGAAATGCAAAATCATCGGTAGTTTGGTCGTCATCTCCAAAAATCAATCCCTTATCCTTTTAAGTTTTAATACGGCTGCATTAGTCATTTGAATTTGTCTTGGGAGTTAAAATTTATGTAAGAGATAAAGTTCAAAGAATTTATATAGTCGACTCTAATGGAAATAAAATTGATTGCTGTTGTTGTTCTTCGACGGATCTCCATTTGACTTTGAACCTTCCTCTCCTGGAGATGATGTCGTCGTCGTCTTTCTACTGCTTCGATCGATCCAACGGTTCAATGCTTTTCGCGGTTTTGATCTCGCCCTAAAAGGTAGTGGAATCGATCCGTCCGCTACCACTCCCGCGCCGACACTGAGCGCCTCCCAACGCGAGCTCTCTGACTCCGACTCCCGCCTCGTCTTCCTCGGCGACCGCCATCAAGGACGCGTACGAGGACTGGCGTCGCCACTGATCCGACCGCATTGAGAAACCGCGCCGCCTCCGTATGCGACCCTCACTCCGGCCGATTATTGGCCAAGCGATGGAAGGAGGTTCGCATCGGCGAGGTCGCCAAGGTACTCGCCAACGAGAGCATCCCCTGTGACACGGTCCTCCTCGCTACCAGCGCGCGACCGAACCCCGCCGGTTTCATCCGCTGCGAGCAGCCCAACCGTAACATCCCCGGGTTTCTCGGCAATACGGAGATCGACAGCAAGCGGGTATCGCTGTGTACACCGGACGCGAGACCAAGGTCATGCTTAGTAGCTCTAGGGTGCCCACGAAGCGCAACAGGCTGGAGAGTGGAGACGACCTAAATGAACAGGGAGACTCTGCTGCTCTCTGTTTGTTTGTTGTTTTTTTTTAAAACTTACGTCAGATATTCCATAAATTCTGAAAATGATTGATACAGTTTGGTATATTTTTTTAAATGAGATATATTCATGATTGAATCCAACAATGTATGTAAGATGTCATTACTATTGTGCTCTCTGCCATTTTAATTGCACTAGCTTGGTGGTGGGTGGCCATTTGCAGCTAAATTTGGCTAGGCAACCATTCTGATGCTATTAGATTTGGCTGTTTCTAAGTTTGTGTCTATCTCAACTAGTTAACACGATTGAGGTCATAAATTATCAGTAATTTATTTTTTTTCTTTGATGTGGAATCGACGAGAGAGAATTTTTCCACGAGGATAACAGGATGATTAAGATTAAGATACGATGAAATTTGTGAATAAAATATCGATCAATTTCGGAGGAGATTTAAAATTTTTTCTTAGATTCAGATGATTCTTATATATTTTAATTATCACGTCAATATTCATAAATTTTTTTATAATTTATCTCTAAATAGATCAATGAAATCGTTAAATTAATATATTCTAATCTTATGTGAAGAACTCATCATCCAAAGTAAATATTTTAAATTAATTTGAATGCACCAAAAAGTGTGCCCATCCAATCTTTATCACTCCACTCTTGGGCACAATGTGATAAAAGTAAAATTGTTCCCACGGAGATGATGCGGTGGTAAGACAGGGTATTGTTTATAGAATGGACATGAGTCGATTCCGGATGAGAGTTCTAAAATCCCTCCTAGTTTCAAATGGACCTCTCCTTATTTTGTTACCATATCAAGGGACTTTGTCTCCTCCCGTGATTTACCTTCCTCTCGTCAGTGATCTGGGACGGATAATAAGAGGCTGCTAGTTGGACAGATTCTTAATTTTTACAATGATAAAGGTAAAATTTCACATGATAGACTCTCAGCATACGAGAAGTGTATAAGTAGTTTGCCAACCGCTAGACAGCAATAATTTCTCAAGAAGAATAAGGCGAGGGATAACAAAAGAAATGTCTATGTGATCCTCTATCTTTGCTCTCGAATGCACTGCATGTCCTGTCACGCCCCGAGAGTGTCAATCTGGTACCCTACTCGGTGACAGTATATGAATAAGGGAATCTAAGGACCATATAATACAAGAAACTCCAAAAATTCCATAAAATATCTATATTAATGAAGATAGATTTAGCATAAGCTAGAAATACAACCAAATAGAAAATCGACGAAACAAAACAAAGTACATCGAAATAGAAACCAAACCGGGAAGACAGTAGGTCGATATCTCTGAGCGACTCTATATACAGCAAAATTAGTGAACTATCAAAAGGGTGCTTGAGCCTGCAAAACTGGAGGCCAAAAAAAGCAGACATTAGCACAGATTGCTAAGCGGGTAATAAGGAAAGATGTGCATGAATTTAATCTTGTTTAAGAGGTCAAAGGAGCTTGTAAAATTTCAATTTATTCTTTCATTTCTGTTTTAAGTCTTTTAACTTGTTCCAAGTTCTTATACATACATATATATGTATATATCATCTTTATAAACATTATCAATAATGTGAATTTGATAAATCAACTACAATCTGATAGATTATCAATAATCTGATAAATCAACTAAATATGATAGATCAATAATAATCTGATAAATCAACTAAATAATGAATAACTGGAGCCAATATCATCAGAGTGTATATAACGTCATCTGACGTATAGGCTAAAAGTCTCATCACCGGTGGAATGCAACAAGGGATAACAATAAGCGTAAAGTGCAAATAAAATCGATCACGTGAGCGACAACACGCTACCATAACAGCATATGGGCGGTCAGGTACTCTGGTATCAAGTCAGGCTCAAAGTTTTCACTTTTAGTTTTCACATTCATTTCTTTAATATTCAACTTTAATTCTTTTATCACACTTGTTCAATTATATGTGTACATCTTATGATAAATCTGCATGATAAACTTAATTCAAGTTATTTAATCACCAACATAAAATTTATATCTACATGTTATATCATTAAATGGTATAAGTATCAACAGATGAAATAATCATGAGTAAGGAAGGTCAAGCAATATAAAATGTAATGCAGATCAATTAAGAGTAATATCCATTTAAATTTTTAAAACAACCCATCTCATGTTCACCCCATATAAAACCCGCATATGAATAGGAAATAATATCAATCATTTACCCTCCATCAGTTTAATTATTTATTACCCATTTCACTATTTTTAAATACCATTTTTATTCCTAATTTTGAAAATAATTATACAAATATAAATAAATCAATTATCTCATTTATTCATGCACAAGGAATATTTAGAGTCCAAGGATCGAATGTACCCGCCTTTATATACAGCAAAAGTCGTTGAATCTCGGTCGATCACTGAGCTCCGCTCGAATTAGTATCTACAAATACAATAAAAATGATTCAAAATTCAATATAATATCCAATACTGATAATAACACAACATTTATAAATTTACTCGAAACTCAAAGTCAAATAAATCATTTATGATCGTGCTACCCTATACTAAACGAGACCTCCACTATTATCGGTTAACTTAAGTTGACGGAAAAGATTATAAACGAAGGAAATCTATAATTTTCTTTGATTCCACACTAAAGGGGTTGCTGCCTATTGAAATGGAGCTGCGACTATAAAAGCTTATACTAGGTTGTTGATCTTGGTTTAACTAGCTCTAACGATGATACCGACTAGCTTCGATGATGCGAGGAAAACAAAGGAAAGGTAAAACAAGGCTGTTTTGCTGGAAATAGGATTATAAAGTGGCAAACAAAGAAAAACGAGGAAGAGAAAACCTTTCCCTCCTCGTTGGTGGCTTCAGTGGATTCCGACGAACTCCGACGGCTTCAACAACGACGCCAAACAGCAAGAAAGAAACAACACTCAACTCCTCTTCTTGTGCTAGCCAAAAACCTTAGATCACGAAGGAGAAAAGAGTGGAGAAAGAAGAAGAGAGGGTTGCTTTTTCTTTTTTTTTTGTGAAGCTGCAGCTGCCTTGAGAGGGAAAGAAAAAGCAATCGGCGAAGAAGAAGAAGAGAAGAAGAAGAAATGGGTGTGCACGAGGAACGAGGTGATGATGGTGCACGTGAAAGGCATAGGGGTGTGTATGGGAAGAGGAAAAGAGAGGAGGGAAGAGAATTTTTTTTTTTTTAATACTCAACATCTTTCCCTCCTAAAAGAAATTTGGTCCCCAAATTTAAAAATTAAGAGATATTCGTACCTAAAGAAAATAAATGAGAATATCTGCTACGCATTTCATCCTCACACTCCCAGGTTGCTTCCTGGTCAGAATGGTGTTGCCATCCAATTTTCACAAGATTAATACATTTGTTCCGTAATCGATGTTCCTTGCGATCCAATATACGAACAGGAAATTCTTCGTATGACACATCAGGTTGCAAAGGAACAGAAAGATCCTTCAAGACATGAGTCGGATCTGGAACATACTTCCGCAACATAGATACATGAAAGACGTTATGCACTCCGGCTAAAGCTGGGGGTAAAGCAAGTCGATATGCGACTGCACCAATCCGCTCCAAAATCTCAAAAGGTCCGATATATCTAGGAGCTAACTTTTCTTTCAAACCAAATCTTTTAACTCCTTTGATAGGTGAAACACGGAGAAATACATGATCACCTACTGTGAATTCCAACTGTCTTCGTCTACGATCTGCATAGCTTTTCTGTCTACTTTGAGCAGTCAATAGTCTCTGTCTAATAACTCGTACTAGATCAACATCCTGTTGAATACTCTGTGGACCTAGAAGTTGACGTTCACCCACTTCATTCCATAAGATAGGAGATCTACATGCTCTGCCATAAAGTGCCTCAAAAGGTGTCATCTGGATAGCAGAGTGGTAACTATTATTGTAAGCAAATTCTACCAAATGTAGATGATCCTCCCAGCTACCGCCAAAATCTAAAACACAAGCACGCAAAAGATCCTCTAAAGTCTGGATAGTACGCTCTGACTGTCCATCCGTCTGAGGATGAAAAGCAGTGCTAAAACGTAGTTCGGTACCCAACGCCTTCTGAAAACTCTGCCAGAATCTCGAAGTAAAGCGTGGGTCTCGATCAGAAATAATACTGAGAGGAATACCATGGAGTTTAGTGATCTCTTTGCAATATAACTCAGCTAAGCGATCCAAGGAATCCCTTTTTCGGATCGGAAGAAAATGAGCTGATTTGGTCAATCGATCAACGACAACCCAAATCGAATCATGTCCCTTCTGAGTCCTTGGTAATCCTGTGATGAAATCCATAGTAATATGCTCCCATTTCCATTCTGGCACTGTGATCTTTTGGAGTAACCCAGCTGGTCTCTGATGTTCTGCCTTAATTTGCTGGCAAACCAAACATCGAGCTACAAAATCTGCAATATCTCTTTTCATTCCTTTCCACCAATAAGATCGCTTCATATCTTGATACATTCGAGTGTCACCAGGATGTACTACAAATTTTGATCGATGTGCTTCTTGAAGAAGATCTTCCTTAACAGGATGTACCTCAGGGACGCACAACCTGCCTCGGAATCGAAGGGATCCATCCATATCTCGAGAAAATTCTGGCTTCGGACCTACTTCTAATTCACTGGTTATGCTTCTGAGATATTGATCTGTCATTTGACTTTCTTTGATTCGCTCAACTAATGGGGATTGTGCAATCAAGGAGACTAATATACCATGTTGTTCGCCTCTATTTATAAATCCAATTCGAAAATTGTCCGACTATCTCGATGCGCCACCCGATGACATGCCAATACACCTCTGGACTTTCTACTTAAGGCATCTGCTACAACATTAGCTTTCCCAGGGTGATAGTTGATAGTACAATCATAGTCCTTCAGAAATTCCATCCACCTTCTCTGTCTAATGTTTAACTCCTTTTGTGTGAAGAGATACTTCAAACTCTTATGATCAGTGAATATCTCAAAAGTAACACTGTACAAATAATGTCTCCAGATCTTTAGAGCGAAAATAATAGCTGCTAACTCCAGATCATGAACGGGATAATTCTTCTCGTGATCTTTCAGTTGTCGAGAAGCATAAGCTACCACTCGATCATGCTGCATCAAAACTGCTCCTAATCCTAGAAGAGATGCATCCGTATACAATACAAATCCATCATCTCCAGAGGGAATAATTAAAATTGGAGCACTCACCAATCTTTGCTTGAGTTCCTGAAAGCTTGCTTCACAAGCATCGGACGAATAAACTTGACTCCTTTTCTAGTCAAGTCAAGAGTGCAGAATCGAAAATCCTTCTACAAATCTCCGATAATAACTGGCCAATCCAAGGAAACTACGGATTTCTTGTATGGATTTTGGTGGTTCCCATATGACCACCGCTTCAATCTTTTGTGGATCTACTGAAATCCCGTTGCTAGAAATTGTATGCCCTAGAAATCCCACAGAAGTAAGCCAGAAAGAACATTTACTGAACTTTGCATATAGGCGTTCCTTCCGCAACATTTCCAAAACCATTCGGAGATGATGTTCATGCTCTTCTTCTGATCGAGAGTACACCAAAATATCATCAATAAAAATAATTACAAATCGGTCCAAATATTCCAAGAATACCCGATTCATCAGATCCATAAAAGCTGCAGGAGCATTAGTGAGTCCAAATGGCATTACCAAAAACTCATAATGTTCATATCTAGTACGGAAGGCAGTCTTCTGAATATCTGTATCTCGAACCCGTAGTTGGTGATAGCCTGATCTCAGATCAATCTTCGAGTATACACAAGTACCTCTAAGCTGATCAAATAAATCATCTATTCTGGGAAGAGGATACTTGTTCTTGATAGTCACTGAATTTAACTGCTTATAATCCATGCAAAGCCTTAAGGATCCATCCTTCTTCTTTACGAATAGAACTGGAGCGCCCCAAGGGGAAACGCTAGGACGGATGAAACCCTTGTCTAGTAATTCTTGGAGTTGAACTTTTAATTCCTCCAGCTCCTTAGGTGCCATACGATACAGTGCTTTTGATATTGGGCCCGTGCCAGGGAGTAACTCGATAGCAAACTCAACTTGTCGTTGAGGTGGCAAACCAGGGAGTTCTTCAGGAAATACATCCAGATACTCTCGAATTATGTGGACATCAGAAGGTCGTGCTAGACTATCCACATTGGAACTTATCAAAGATAGGAGATATCCCTCACATCCTCGTGCTAACAATTGTTGAGCTTGGAGAGCTGAAATGATAGATATCCCTCGATCGCTTATCCCAATAAGTTTCCATGATGGCTGGTCTGAGGGTTTGAAAGTTACCACCTTAGATCGACAATCGACGGTGGCATGATGCTCTGACAGCCAATCCATTCCGAGAATAATATCAAATTCAGTCATCTGTAACACATGCAGATCTACTGCAAGGACATGACTATCAAAATTTAAGGGACAACTTTTGACCTCTTGACTTGACATCAACACCCTCGATGGTGTCATTCACGCTAACCCATATGAGCGAAGAGTTGGACATCTCCCAATTTTCACTACAAACTCAGGAGAAATAAAAGAATGCGAGCTACCAGTGTCTATTAATATTTCAGCAGGAATATTACAAACTGAAATAGTACCTCGGATAACTGATCCTCCAGCTCGCTGTGCCTCCTCGCGAGTCAAAGCATACACGTGTCCTATCTCAGGACCTGAGTGCTGACCCCCCTGGGTAGAAGATGGATGACTCTGATCCTGTGGTGTCTTTGAGGCCCGATAAGTCGGGCGGGTACATATTCTTGAGATGCGAGGCGGAATCTGCTGCTGGTGGAGGCATCGAGATCTTTGCGAGGTAAGGATGATGCATCTCGGAGGTGAGGGTAGCAAATACTGTTGAGGTGGAGCTGTCAAATACTGAGGTGTACTCTGGGATTGCAAATGATAAACTTGCGGCTTTTGGGTGGACTGGATAGATGAAGAATTCCGTTGTTGTCCTGATTGAGATTTCCGTGATCCTCTCTGCTGTCGAGAATGTGGGGGTCGTGGTGTAGGTTGACCCTGCTGAGTCTGAGATCCTACTACCTGATGTTGTGCTCTCAGGGTACAATCTCTACTCATGTGTCCTGGAAGTTTACAATAGTAATGTGATACTGATCGATCTAGTGGGCATTCCGACACTTGGTGATTCCGTGCACCACATCTATAACACCTCAGAGTGCTCGTAGCCTGCGATGTCAAATCTGTCTCTCGAGACACAGTGGACGGCAGATCCTATGATATCTGGCCACCTTTGTGGTGTGAAGAATCTCTACTGCACTCAAGCTCTTTGGGTCGGCGACCTCGGTCTCTTGTCAGGGTGTGACGTTGGGTGACTAGCTTCCCTTTCCTGTGAGACTTGCTGCTGAGTCATCTCAATGAATATAGCTCGGTCAAGTGCATCTCGATAACTAGCAACAGGGAACCCAGACATCCTAATCCGAATATATGGTGCAAGTCCCTGGGTAAACTGAATCATACGGTCATGATCCTGTGCTATCAAGTGGGGACAAAACTCAGCAAGTCGACTAAATTCTGCATTATATTGCATCACATTTCGGTCGCCTTGCTTGAGACTCAAAAACTCTTGGCGTCTAGCAATACAAAAGGCGGCGGGAAAATACTGTCTTTCAAATGCCTCTCTGAACGACTGCCAAGAGATAACTTGATCCCCAAAAATAGTCTTTTGCATTTTCCACCAGGTGGATGCTTGTCCTCGAAAATGATAGGCGGCTAACTCCACCTTCTCTGTATCTGAACATGACATGTACTCAAAGGTACCCTCAATATCATCTAACCAAGTTCGAGCCTCCAAGGGTCGGTGGCTCCTTGGAATAATGTAAAACGATCCCTAGCTGAACTAGCAAGCAGAGGAATACGAGCTTTGTCCATGATACTGGATGTCGTGGAAATGACTGGATCAACTACAAGTGTCTCTGGTACCGACTGGGGTAGGTGAATGGGTGTCTCGTCTACACCATGATCACCTCTCTGAGTACCAGGGGTACGTCGGCCTGCACGACCACGACTACGAGCACGGCTACTACCCCAACCCCGACCACGTGTACGTGGCATTGCCTACAAAATCAAATAATTTTTTTTTTTTTACAACCCTTTATAATCAAAAGAAATTAAAACAACAATAAAGGACTCATAAATCCTATAGCTCAGAGATATCATTTGACTCATATTTAAATCTCTTTTTGTTCAAAATAAATCTCCGGATTAAAACAAACAAAGATCCAAGACACAAAATCCACCGAGAAATCGAAATTGGGCTCTGATACCACTAAATTGTCACGCCTGAGGTGTCAATCTAAGGAATCTAAGGACCATATAATACAAGAAACTCCAAAAATTCCATAAAATATCTATATTAATGAAGATAGATTTAGCATAAGCTAGAAATACAACCAAATAGAAAATCGACGAAACAAAACAAAGTACATCGAAATAGAAACCAAACCGAAGACGAGGTCGATATCTCCGACTCTATACAAAGAAAATCAGTGAACTATCAAAAGGGTGCTTGAGCCTGCAAAACTGGAGGCCAAAGAAAGCAGACATTAGCACAGATTGCTAAGCGGGTAATAAGGAAAGATGTGCATGAATTTAATCTTGTTTAAGAGGTCAAAGGAGCTTGTAAAATTTCAATTTATTCTTTCATTTCTGTTTTAAGTCTTTTAACTTGTTCCAAGTTCTTATACATACATATATATGTATATATCATCTTTATAAACATTATCAATAATGTGAATTTGATAAATCAACTACAATCTGATAGATTATCAATAATCTGATAAATCAACTAAATATGATAGATCAATAATAATCTGATAAATCAACTAAATAATGAATAACTGGAGCCAATATCATCAGAGTGTATATAACGTCATCTGACGTATAGGCTAAAAGCCTCATCACCGGTGGAATGCAACAAGGGATAACAATAAAGCGCCGAAGTGCAAATAAAATGCCGACCGCGGGCGACAACACGCTACCATAACAGCATATGGGCGGTCAGGTACTCTGGTATCAAGTCAGGCTCAAAGTTTTCACTTTTAGTTTTCACATTCATTTCTTTAATATTCAACTTTAATTCTTTTATCACACTTGTTCAATTATATGTGTACATCTTATGATAAATCTGCATGATAAACTTAATTCAAGTTATTTAATCACCAACATAAAATTTATATCTACATGTTATATCATTAAATGGTATAAGTATCAACAGATGAAATAATCATGAGTAAGGAAGGTCAAGCAATATAAACAGAACAAGTATCAACGGAAGAGTGGGTCAGAATATCCATTTAAATTTTTAAAACAACCCATCCCATGTTCACCCCATATAAAACCCGCATATGAATAGGAAATAATATCAATCATTTACCCTCCATCAGTTTAATTATTTATTACCCATTTCACTATTTTTAAATATCAATTTTATCCCTAATTTTGAAAATAATTATACAAATATAAATAAATCAATTATCTCATTTATTCATGCACAAGAAACATGTAGAGTCCAAGGATCGAATGTACCCGCCTTTATATACAGCAAAAGTCGTTGAATCTCGGTCGATCATCGAGCTCCGCTCGAATTAGTATCTACAAATACAATAAAAATGATTCAAAATTCAATATAATATCCAATATTGATAATAACACAACATTTATAAATTTACTCGAAACTCAAAGTCAAATAAATCATTTATGATCGTGCTACCCTATACTAAACGAGACCTCCACTATTATCGGTTAACTTAAGTTGACGGAAAAGATTATAAACGAAGGAAATCTATAATTTTCTTTGATTCCACACTAAAGGGGTTGCTGCCTATTGAAATGGAGCTGCGACTATAAAAGCTTATACTAGGTTGTTGATCTTGGTTTAACTAGTTCTAACGATGATACCGACTAGCTTCGATGATGCGAGGAAAACAAAGGAAAGGTAAAACAAGGTTGTTTTGCTGGAAATAGGATTATAAAGTGGCAAACAAAGAAAAACGAGGAAGAGAAAATCTTTCCCTCCTCGTTGGTGGCTTCAGTGGATTCCGACGAACTCCGACGACTTCAACAACGACGCCAAACAGCAAGAAAGAAACAACACTCAACTCCTCTTCTTGTGCTAGCCAAAAACCTTAGATCACGAAGGAGAAAAGAGTGGAGAAAGAAGAAGAGAAGGTTGTTTTTTTTTTTTTTTTTGTGAAGCTGCAGCCCTCTTGAGAGGGAAAGAAAAAGCAATCGGCGAAGAAGAAGAAGAAATGGGTGTGCACGAGGAACGAGATGATGATGGTGCACGTGAAAGGCATGGGGGTGTGTATGGGAAGAGGAAAAGAGAGGAGGGAAGTGAAATTTTTTTTTTTTTAATACTCAACATGTCGTGTTCAAACAGCATGCGGCGCTCAAGGGGTATTCTGATACTGCAAAACACAAAGCAACAGCAGCTTTAGCTACTATGGCAAGCCATGTAGCGATGGTTCCAGTTGTAAAAACATATTCAGTTACAATTCAGAATTAACCGGTCATCAGCAGCAATAGATAGAGTTAATAGTCAGTATAGAAATAGAATAGACATATTCAAGGAATACTGGATTGACAAGGAAGTTGTGGACGTTCTTGATTGACAAGAAAATTGAAATAAATCACATGATGTTGCGAAAACGTAGTTGATTGACAATGAGGCTTACTGGATACGAAGTCATCGATGTAGTCCTTGCCGATCACTCCGCGAGCCATTGCACCAACCTGAAAAGTCATATTTCCAGTCATATGACGATAAGAAGACGGAGAGAAATAAAAAAATCTCAAGTTCTTATGAGTACCACAGAGACAAGTGGAGTGTCGTCGCTAGCAGTAGCAACATAATTGGATAAGTTAACCAGCTTATCTGAACTATAGGAGAGACCTACAAAGTTGAGAAATCAACAACCGCAGGCCTTTAAAAGAAAAAAAAAATGTGTGGAAGTAATTATCACCTATTTTCTTGGAATTGACAGGCAAGTGGCGAGTCACTGGGATTTTTATGACATTAAGAAGCTTCTCGCGCTTTTCAACAGCTGTTATACTATTTCTAGGGCATTTGATTCGTGAACAATTTTTCAATTACTATTTTTTTTCAGAAAATAAAAAATAATTTTTTTAATATTTTTTAATTTTTCAAAAAACATTATTTTATTTTTTGAAAAACGAAAATGGGTTATTTTGTATTTTTCAGTTTTTTAAAAAATTCTTTAGAAAATGAAGATGAAAAATACCAATCAAATACATTTTCTTCTTTTTCTAAAAAATAAAAATGAAAAATAAAAAATTTTCTATCTACCAAACATAGCCTTAACTTTTGCAACAATTGTACTGCAGCCGTTGCAGGAGCATTTCTATATATTAGACTAATGAAATTTAATATATATAAAGAGAGGAAGATCAATGTACTTACACATAAAACCACAGAAGCACTAGAAGGTGCTTGGAATACGAATATGTGATTTAATTGCAAGTAGAATTCTTTTCTATGTTTTCGCATAGACAATTTGTAAGTATTTATGGGAATGACGGAGTGACTAAGATAAGACGGTACTTATAAAAATGGCATAAATTGAGTTTGAAAGAAGTCTAAATTTTTTTTTTGAATTCATATGATCTCCATGTATCTTGACCACTACGTCAAGATCCATAGGATCCTTCGTGATTTACCTCTCTCATAATGATTATGAAACAAACTAGTAAGAATTGTTAGATTGACGATTTCAATCAACTTGCAAGCTACCGGCCTTAGCTAGGGGACTATCAAATATTGCAAGAAGGGCATAAACAAGAGTTCGTCCTGTCAATTTTCGAGTACAACCGCAAGGTATTGAAGGAGATCTTATAATGTAATATGTGGACACAAATATTCAAATATGTAAACAGGAAAATAGACATTTCATGTTCACTAGAAGTATCTTTTGATTTAGGATCAGCGAGCGCACAAACTCTGAAAGAATTGATGAATTTGCAAAACTCTAATAATAATTTGACAATAAATTTTAAGCACATTGTTGTGATTTTTTTTTAAAAAAAATCAAAATTTTAATCCAAAGAAATGTGACTATCTACAAGATAATCATATTCTGACAATAAAAAAAAGAAGATATCCACGACAAAAAAAAAAAAGGAAATAGCTATCAATCATTATCGACTAACTTGATGAATGATGTTTGATCTATATTCAGCAGGGTTGTGATTCTGCTTCTTCAGATAATTTGTATGGTCATTTGAGTTCAGGATTCGAAAATTCTGAATACAAAGAAACGTGTTACTTTCAACTTCATACGAGAAAAGATGATAATTCTTGAATAAATTATAGATAAAATAAATTAATTTCTCTCGTCAATTGAGCTCTCCACTCTCCCATGCATTTTTAAAGTGCATTTCTCTTAGTTTCAAGACTAACTCAGTTGGTAAATACACAGAGATAACTCTTAAATGGATAAAAGCTAATTCCTAAGAAATCGACTCCTCCTTTGCACTTGTCAATTGAGTTCTTGATTAATCTCCTTCATCGATAAGGATAATCAAAAAAGGTCATTAATATGACCGTTTCATTTTCTTTTCTAAGAGTGCATTTCTCCTAGTTCTCTTTTTTTCTTACCGCTTGTTGTTTTGTGCATTACACACTCAATGAATTTGTTAGATTGTGTAAAGACCTAGCATACAAACTGTTGCAATAAGTTTGTGTAAAGACGTGTAGGTGGCAGAGAAGACAACATGTGAGTATGCACAATCACATCTTCAGTTTCTCTTCACAAGAATGAACTCATGTCCGCTTGAATCCAGCAATATTCAGTGAGAATCACATGCAAACGCCGTTAAGAAAACCCAATCTCAGTCCTATTCATTAATCTTTCCACGATCACAAATCTTTCCACGCCGATGATACAACCGCCCATAACAAAGGAAAAGGAGGGGGGATTTACCTTTCCGACTTTTCCGATCGACCGGCGCATTGATCGGGAGTCCAGGAATCTGAGTCCCCCAAGGGCGGATTCGATGGTAAATATAAGGTGATACTTATCAGGATGTCCAAATTCGAAATTAAATAAGGGGTCTAAAATCTCCCCTGAGATGAAATACTCTTCCTTGTGCTTACCGCCGAGTTAACGGACCAAAGGCCCATCTTGCGATTTACCTCCTTCACAATGGTCGAGGGGCCGGTCGGTGGGGGCCGCTAGGTTGACGGTTCCAACCTTTTGCCGGGAGTCTAGGAATCTAATCGAATGCTTCCTCCGCCCGCCTTGAACGTTCTCCTCTATTTGATCCCCTTCTTGTTCTCCCTCGTCAGAGAAATCTTCCGTCCTCTACTCCTCGACTGACGCTTGTTCTTCCGTTCTCCTTTTCTCGAGCTTTCTCTCCTGCTCTGCGTACGGCTGAACCATCTCTGCTCGGCGACGGGTAGTAGTCCGGATGGACTAATCTGTCATTAATCTAATATTTAGTGGAGAGAGACGGATCGACCCGTCATCTTAGTGGATTGAGAAATTTTCAATCCAATCCGACTCAAAAATTAAAAAACTATATTTAAAATTACTAATGTGTTGAGAGTTTGTGACGATGATCGATTAGATAAATAGAGTACCATAATTAAAAAAATAAACATATAAAGTAATTAAAATTTTATAATTGAGATTTAATTATCGACCGATAAAATTGAGTATCGATGTGTTTTTATTCTTATCCAAAATATTCAAATCTTGATAATATATAAATTTAAATTTTTACTCCTCCAATTGAAATTTTTTAGCTCTTATAATTATTTGACTTTGATATGTCATCATTTTACATCGATTGGAATAGTAATGATAAGATAATATAAAATAATTAAAGTATATAAGAAAAAAAAGTATTAGAGTACATCAAATATTATTTTGTTCTTTCCTCTTAATTTCTCTTATATTTTTTGAGGTATATATGTGATAGAAGAAGATTGTGACGGTGAAAAACTTCTTTTACTAATTAATATTAAAATATTGATAAAAAACTTATACAATTTTATTTTCACATATTTCATCTTTTGACATTTTTTAATCCGCGGACCAATCCGTGTCCACGATGGGCGACCCGTCTAGATTCGCAACTCACGCGGATCGATCCGTTTAGGTCCGATAAAATAACGGATTGTTAAAATTTCAATCAAATCCGTCTAAATTATTTGACCAAGCACGGAAGAAGAGAACTGGATATAACAGATTTGTCTCGTTAGGGCGAAGAAAAATGGCAAATTTCTTAAATCGCACCTTAACACTTCTTAAATTACCTGAATGCACCCTTAACTTCTAAAATTCCCAAACGAGTTTCTAAACAATAAATAATCTATTTAGTTTTATGGAGAAAGAATTATTTTAATTATAAAATAAAATAAATCAAGCTTTTTGTGTAGTAACTTGACAAATTAAAATTTTTTAATTCTTTTTTCAAATTTTTTAAAATAAATATAATTAAATGAGTGTTTGATCCATTTTTATTTTAAAAAATAAACTAATTAACTTGTCTTTTTTTTTTTTACTAAACAGCTTAATTCTCTCGAATCAAGTTTGAATCCAACGATCAAGGAGTTCCATTCCTAAATGTTGAATATATTTAAGCAATAAAAATATTACCAAAAATGATTTTAAAAAAATTATAATAATGTTATATGATAATAATACTTCCAAATAATTAATTAAAAATTTGATCACAGCCTCTTTTCTATGGTAAAATTTAAAGTTCATAATTAATATGGTAAGATCAGGCTAAATCAAGTCAATAGTTATAGCAAATCAAAGATTAAGGTAATCCTAGATTGGATTTAGTCGAGATCCAATCCCATCGGGAGCTCATCCGACTCGAACTCAATTGAAAAGAACTCATCTCAAGCAACTGAGTTTTGCTCTAATTAAGAAACTCGACAAACACATCGTCCCGACGAAGGGCAAATGTCCTCCCTACGTTTTCACGATATCCTCTCCACGTCTCGTAATCTTTGTCATCTTTATCGGACACGTTCTCACGATGTCTTCTCTATGTCCCCATAATCTCCGCAATTTTTACAGAACACATTCCCACGACGTCGTCTCTATATCTTCGTAATCTCCGAGATCCCTCCATAAAAGACACGTGTCTATGTATTTCCTTTCATGTCTTTACGTTTTGATACAACCAAGTATAAATATCCAAAAGACAAGAAGAAAAAGTGTTCACGCTCTAGCTATTTTCTTACTCTACCTTTGCTTTCTCTATCTTCTGACTTGAACGTCAGAAGAATTTTGCCAAGTCAATTCTCGATCCCTTTCTAATTCATTTCGGATTCTCACAGACTAATCGATCTCAGATAGTTGCTTTGGAAGAGATCGATAGCTATCGATCGATCTAACCTCAACACTTCGCAAGTCCGATCTCGGGTATCTGATTAGTGGGAGATCAACTCATTAAAGATAAAACCCGTCGGCACTACGGGATCAGTTGTCAAAGTGTCACGAAATCGATCTCTGTAAAGTTCAGCAAGGCAGTGGATATTTCCATCTTATGATCTCATACCGTATCACTAATCTATTGGTTAAAAATGGAAAATCATAAGAAATTTTTTAAACTCCCGAAATTTGTAGATAAATTCAAAGGGATATCAAGCAAGCGGATCGAAGAGCCAAATAATAAATTGGCAACAGATGGAGATCAGTTAGTCAGTGAATTAAGGCAAAATCTGTGCATTAGCATTAGATTAGGTACAAATTAAGCTATCTCGAACAAGCTTTAGATTAGGTACAAATTAAGCTATCTCGAACAAGCTTCAGAGCATCAGCCCCTTGGAAAGGATCTAGTAGTTAGCACATGCGATATTGTATTATAGGATAACGATCAATCCCTCATAAATACGAGGGTGTCGTCTCTCCATATATTAATTACTAATTTCAAAGGTAAAAGATCTATCGTAATTTATCTCTTTTACGATAATCCAAAATCGAACTGATAAAAAATATTAAATTCCAACCTTTTATATCACCCGAAGCACTATCATATGAACAAAGAGACAAAAGCAAAAACCATACAGTGATCCATTCAATGCCCTCGCGATGTCCTGTGGTAAAGCACTTCGTAGTACAGGATGAGCTAACAACAACTGACCATGGATTGATTCTTTATGCAAGTGCTATGAACAACTTGAAGCTGCCATTTCCAAATTTCTTCAGTAAAACCAGTAGGAAGCTCCAGTCTTGCCTGTTCCTCTTTGTTCTATGGCAGATATGTCACTGATACCAGAAGAGAAGCTGCTCATTTCACCGCCCATTTGATTCCTGTATCTTATCTGCTCAAAAACTGGCATGCCCTCCCGGAGAAAGAATTGTTGCTCTTGGTGCTGCTGCATCAAGCGACTCGCTCTGCCATCTGTTTGAGTCCCAGGCAGAAAATGTTGGTCTTCGAGACTCGAGTTCATGGGCTTGCTGGCATTGACCTTGTGTTCATAAAACCCCATCAAGTCGCTGATCGATATCTGGCCGTCGGAAGAAATTCCCAGACTAGAAATGTCGATGGAAGTTGGATTCGGCTGGGAGCTACATGACGAAGGGAACTGGAGATTGTTCTCTGTCGCCTGAAAGCTGCGGAGGGCCACTCCGACGCCTCCGGCGAGGGTGTTTTGATACTCACAAAGGTGTCGGGCGTTGTTTCTAGCATTCCCGCCGTGAATTGCGTCATAACAGGTGTGCTTGCGTTGGCTGACGACTGATTCTTCTTCGTCCATCCTTCTTTTCTGAATAAATTCTACGTTCATCTCCTCCATCTCGCCTTCATCGGCACCTTCTACGTCGTACTCACTGCAGCTGCCATTAAAGGAGAGAGCTCCAGCGACGCTACCAGCAGAGGACAGGAAGCAAGCATCAGGGTGCGACTTCACGTACATATCTTCCTCCTGCTTCACAACAGCTAGCCATGTTGCACTCTCCTTGGCAGTCATCTTGTCCTGAAGGCACCTGGACTGCCTCACCAGCCTACGGATCTTGTCGATATCAGGCAGCATATGCTTGACTACAGCAGTCAGGACGCTGACCTTCCAAGCTTTCTTCAGATCGTGGGGCTTCTTGTATGGCGGCGGGCCTTGGTCGGCGAGTTTCCCCAGCTGAGGCCACCAATCCTCTTCCTCAGTTGGCCACCAAGGGGGCGCAATTCCCTTCTCCAGGGGAAACCTTCTCTGAGGTGGATCACAATGTGGCATGAGGGCTGACAGGAGCGAACCCAAAGTCGTGTCTTGCAGCTCCTGCAACATCGGAGGGCCTGCGGCACCAGGCTTCGTGCCGCCATCTGAACCCGGAATCGCATTGTCCGCCTGATACTTTGCAATGGCTGCAGGTCCATTGCGGTAGAACCTGACCTTTTCCTTCCACCAGCCTCTCAAATTCTCAGATGCACCACTCACAGGCTTCCCCTTCTCTGTAATTATACCGTATACAAATCCTTGGGAGTTGCAGGTTTCCATCATTCTTAGCATGTGTTTGAGCAGGCCGTCCTGGGCGCGAGACATCTTCTTCCGACAAGCTTGCTCGTTCTTTGCGGAGTCATCTTGCGCCTTGTGCCTGTTCTGCCGTTGCTCCTTCAAGCGCTTCAGCAGCATCTCGTCTCTCCAAATTCGGCGTTCAAGCTCTTCTATGGCAGCGCGTTCACCGTTGTCTTTGTCGCTAGCCTCGACAAAATCCCCTGGTAGCTCGCAGAGATGCCTCCCTCCCGTGGAAGGAGAACAGGAAGATCCATAAATGAGATTCTTTTTGTCCACGGGAATGGCAGTTTGCATGCAGCGATTAATTGGGAACGCCGCGCCGTCCATTGGAAGGCCAGCCAACATTGCTTGCAGAAAAGCTGAAGGTTAAACAAACGATATCTCAAAATCATGATTGCAATAAAATGCAAAGATCCCTATTTCTCTCATGTAAAAAACCACTAGCACATCGAAACTAAGAACCAGAGGAACTAATTGGGCATCCTCACAATACCATCCATTAAACGACATGCACCAAACCGATGACTGGGCTCAAGAACACGCACACAATAACTCAGGAGGCTTAACGAGAAGGCGAACACACACACACACACACAAATAACTTGGAGAAAGTGTTGCGCAATCATAAAGAAAGCACCTTTTACGGTCGCAAAGTCCTTAACTTTTTCTCCTTCCTGCATTCCTCAAGTAATCAGGCTCCAGTGTTCGCAGCTCCGAGACGCAATGGAGGAATAGCGACGGAATTCCTACAGAAGAAACAGAGACAAAAGACGAGCCTGTGCTGCGACAGCACAGGTAACAGAAGGACGACGGAGACGACGGGGAGAAAGCGAATGGTCTAATAAGAAGGCAGCGGAGGATGGATCGCGTCCCCCACGTTTAATTCACTGATTTATTTATGCTGTGTCACATAAATCACAGATTTCAAATAACTTTATGACTAGCCAATCCTTTTTATTAAGTAGAATCGATGTTAGACGGTGCGACGATAAGATAGAATATTATTTATAGAATAGATTAGATTCGATGTCGAATGAGGGATCTAAAATTCTTTTTGATTTCAGATAGATTCCTCTCTATTTTATCATCGTATTAAGGATTTTATTCCTCTGTGATTTACCTCTCTCTCGTTAGTGTTCTGGAACGGATGATAGAGAACTACTAGTTGGACAGATTCCCAACTTTCATAGATATATTCGAATTCTCTCTCTTAGATTAAGAAATGTATAGAACAAAATCAGATGTACAGTGAAAATCCCCCGGTATTGATAATGAACACCTCCAGTGATGTTTCACGGGGATGATGCATGGTAAGGATTGATGTTGCTTATAGAATGGATTGAGTTCGATATTGAATGAGGGATCTAAAATCTTTTTTGATTTTAGATGAATTTTTTCTTGTTTTGTCACCATGTCAAAAGATTTTATCCCACGTAATTTATTCTTTCCTGTAGTACACCCGAGCGATGCACATGATTCACGATTTTACACGTGACTTCACCTCGAGAACAACAAAGAGATTGTGAAAAAAAAAATGAAATAATAATAATAATAAAAAAAAAACATGATTGTTACTTCCTAAATCATTGGTCACCACAAAGCACAACACCACATGCTCTTTAGGCAGTGTTTGACCTCGAGTAATGCAACTTTGCCATGCCAATTTACATCTGGGGAGGTGCATTATGCCCATTTCTCGAGGAACGTGTTTCTGTAATGTACTACAGTTTGTTTTAGTCCTTAAGCACTTAAAACCAATTAAAAACTTAAAGGTGCCCGCTGAACTGATCTTAGTTTTTGGCAGTTTATTTTGGTCGATTAGATTCTTTATCAAAAACATCCTCAGCTATGTCTAGGAATCTTGAGCTGTATGCGTCAGGAAAAAAATGTTTCAAAAGAGAAGTGTATATATTTTCAGGCACTCAATCAAAATGCAGTGTATTTCAGAACTGAAATCCTAAAACATAAATATTTACATTTGTTTTCAGAAAGAGTAACATGTTAGATCAATAAACAATGGAAGTCCATCTTTGTTTATCTAAACACAAATGGCAAAAACATGTCCGGAGGCGATGCATCTATGCTTGGATCTCCCAGTTCCCTGGCTCCATGCCCCAGAGCCTAATCTTTCAACAGATCTCTCGTTAGATTCTTGAAGATTTTATAGTGCCCCTGTTCCCTTGGCGCACTGCATGGCCTTAAGATTACTTCAGAATAGTTATGCTGTAACTACGAAGTTTAGACAACCGAATCCAGTTTAAGATTTTGATTACCTGAAACAACGTGCATACTTAGTGGGACTACTCTAGTGCTTCAAATGCCTCTGTTATCTCCCTTTTTTAATTCACAGTGCCAAGAAATCTCGAAAAAACCATCCACGTAATTCTGTAAAATATATTCAAGTGTCAAAAGATTAAGGGGTTATATGATGATAACGAAGGGTTCTCAGTCACTCAGACCTCTTCGATTTAATCGGTTCAGGAAGTTAGTAATCAGGTTTTTGTTTGCTAAATGCATTGGTACCTGCATACTACATACAACTAAGTAAACTGTGAGTGATCTTGAATTTAAGTTGCCATTTATCTCTAAATGTTTCTTCTCTAGAAAGTGAAATCCTTAAAGGAATACCATGTTTCTTGCCTCGTATTTTCAGCATTGTTTATTTCATTGTAGGAATATCATTAGGTTTATGAATGAATACTTTGTAGGGTCGACTGCTCCCACATAGCTTATTGCATTGTCACAGCCTAAACACAAGGCCTTGGCTCGTGAGCATTGAAAACAAAGCCAAAACTTTGAGAATCTATCAGATCAGATTCATATTTTATTATTTTGTTGATTCAAAACGTTCATTGCCTTGTTTGTATTGAACGCGTGGATGGAAATTTTCTACTACTTTCTTTATAATGTGGGAATCTTTCATCAAATTCAAGTTTAATTTCTCCTTCAAACGCGAAAAAAAAGGTTAATTGAGAGATAAGAAAGCAATGCCACTTGTGAATTATATGCACTAGACGTTCACATTTCCTTCCACTCCACTTTCATTCTCACTGTACAAAAATTATGCAATGGATAAATAAAACGGCAATTTATCAAACACAGTTCTTAAAGTTTGGAATTGTCCAAAAAGCGCAGCATGGTTTCAGATTTACCAAATCGTGCACCTAATTTCCCTTTTACCCCTCCCGCCAAACAGATCTGCAATTTAATGACGAGAGAAAATTTTCATACATCCGAGCAACTATTGAAAATTCTGAACCATCTAAACGTGGTGCTGAGAATTCAAATCCCAGCACCACCTTTTTTTTATCTGATTTCTAATTTATATCGGTATGATTTCTGAAATATTGATGTGAATACCTAATAAAACCTCGAATATCAGAAATTTTTGCCACGGATACACAGAGGGACACTACTCAAACTCAATGGACTTGGATTGGATCGAAAAAGAAGTGAATAAGACCATCAATGGGTTTTGACCGAAACTCATTAATGAACTTAGAGGAGTCTAAATTTCGAAATCTTGACATAGACTGAAAGACTTTACAATATGGATTTTTGATATGTCGAGAAAACTTAGTTTTAATCTTCCTATCTCCCAATTTTAACTTGTGTCGAAAAAAAAGATGGTACTGAAAGTTGAGAAACTGGTGGAAGATGGTGATAGTGGTCTTTGAAATTGCAATTCCCACCACGTGGTCTGGAATTGAAATTCCCAGCCAGCGTGATCTTGATTGGAATTCAGTGCTGTGGTGTCGATCCTCGCACACCACCGCTGTGTATTAGAATTTCAATCCCAACACCAGCGGTGGTCTTTGAAATTCCAATTCGGCACTACAGCGGTGGTGATGAATATTTTTCAAAGACCACAGTTCAATTATAAACTGAAAACCACTGCGGAGAAGACAGGAATTGAGGGTCATATCATGAATCTATCCTCTGTCGCTCACGTTGGCCCTTACAGAGAAGGAATCAAGTTCGACAAACCCAATGACAAGAAAGCGTAAGTTACTATATTATCAGTTTAGCAAAAATAAAAAAGGATGTTCTTGGTAACAATAATTGTTGGTGTCATCTTGTTCTTCAGATATAATGATATGATGGCTTATGGCCAGTCCAAGTTAGCTAACATCTTGCTCTCCAACGAGCTCGCATGACGCTTGAAGGTACGTCGACATTGTCTACTGCAGATGCAATAAAAAAAAAAAAGGAACATACCTCATGAAAAATATTGATTGCTAATAGGAAGAAGGCGCAAATGTTACTGCAAATGATATGACACCAACAACGTGACGTATTATAATTGAACTGTGGTGCTGAAAAATATATTCATCACCACTGTAGTGCTGAAATTGCGAATTCCAGCACCACTACCACCATCTTCCATCAGTTTCTCAACTTCCAATATCATCTTTTTTTTCGACACAAGTTAAAATTGGGAGATAGGAGGATTAAAACTAAGTTTTCTCGACATATCAAAAATTCATGTTGTAAGATCTTTCAGTCTATGTCAAGATTTCGAAATTTGGACTCCTCTAAGTCCATCAATGAGTTTCGATCAAAACCCATTGATGGTCTTATTCACCTCTTTTTCGATCCAATCCAAATCCATTGAGTTTGAGTAGTGTCCCTTTGTGTATCCGTGGCTAAAATTTCTGATATTCGAGGTTTTATTAAGTATTCACAGCAATATTTCAGAAATCAGACCGATATAAATTGAAAATCAGATAAAAAAAAGTGGTGCTGGGATTTGAATTCCCAGCATCACGTTTAGATGGTTCGGAATTTTCAATAGTGGCTCGGATGCATGAAAATTCTCTCTCATCATTAAATTGCAGATCTGTTTGGCGGGAGGGGTAAAAGGAGAATTAGGTGCGCAATTTGGTAAATCTGAAACCATGCTGCGCTTTTTGGACAATTCTGAATTTTAGGAACTGTGTTTGGTAAATTGCCGTAAATAAAATGCTGAGGAAAACAATATGTGGTAGCTCTTAATGTGCATCACAACAATATAATAGTCATTAGAGCAGTCAAATTGAATTAGATCCGTCGGATTAGTTCGTCCTGTCAAATAATTTAAGTAAATTGAATTGAAATTTTATCAACCCATCATTTTGACAGGTCTAAACGGATCAACCCGTGCGGGTTGTAGGTCTAGATGAATTGACCCGTCGCGACACGGGTTAATCCGCGGGTTGAGAAATATCAAAAGATAAATTTTCCACCATTATAATCTTCTTCTATCACACATACACCTCAACAAAATTAAAAATAAAGAACAAAAGAATATTTTTTATACTCTAATTATTTTTTATTATCTTGTCATTATTATTCTAATCAATATAGGAAATAATAACATATCAAAATCAAATAATTACTTTGGTTAAAAAATCTCAATTGAATTTCTATTTGAAAGAGTAAAAATTTACATTTATATATTATCAAGATTTGGATATTTTAGAGCATTGAAAAGGAATAAAAAATATCGATACTCAACTTTGTAAGTCGATAATTGAATCTCAGTTATAAGATTTTAGTTACTTCAAATACTTATTTTTTTAATCATGATACTCTATCTATCTTACAGATCATTACCTCAAGCCCTCAACACCTCAGTAATTTTAAATATATTTTTTAAATTTATGTGGCCCGCGAGTTGGTCCGTCTAATCCGTAATCCGCCTTGGATTGAATTAGGTTGAAAATTTCTCAACCCGTCAAGATGGCGAATCGGCCTGCTCCTCTCTGCTAAATATTGGATTTACGACGGCTTGACCCCATCCTATCATGGGGCGGCCCGTTTGACAGCTCTAACAGTCATATCGACTGATTACAATAAGAGTACGTTTGATTGAGGATCATATGTGATTATCTTAGTCATGGGATTACCAAGTAATCACATAACTAAGGTCATGGGGAATAAAACAAAACTTAATGTTGATTGGTTTAATCCTAGGTAATAAGGTAAAACCTTGTTTGTTTGAAGGTTTTAATGTATTACTTACTATGTCATTTACAATATTACCCTCAATCAAACATATGATGACCGACCGCGGTGATCGGCCTGCGCGATCGATGCGGCGAGCAATGCGACACGATGGCGCGACGATCGATCGGATCGGATCGACGATTTACGCGATGATCATGGATCGATCGACGGTCGACGACGGCCATTGGTCGACGATCAGCGACCGATGAAGACGGTTGACCGACGACTGACGATCGACGATGGCGGTCGACCGGCGACGACCGACGACGACCGACGACGACCATTGGTTGGCAATCGGTGATCGATGGTGACGGTCAGCTGACAACTGACGATCGACGACGGCGACGACCGATCGATGATCAACGACAGACAGTGACGATTGACGGCTGACGATCGACGACGATAATCGACCGATGATCGATGGCGATAGTGGTCAATCAACAATCGATTGATGGCTTACAATCGACTACCGAATAACGCACGACTACGCCACCAATTAATCGACTAGATTGTAATTCGCTAAATTGATAATGATAATTTTATCTTAAATAGTAAAAATTAACAGGTATTTTAAAAAAAAAAATCCATAATCAAGAGAAAAAAAAATATCAAATTTCTTGGAGGTTTTTCAATTTTCTCATCCATAATCTTTTTGCTGACGTGGCATGATGTATCGGACATCCATCATGACTTAGTAATCATTTAAATTCTAAACCAAATAAGATTTCCTTTGATAGTCTTGAATGAATAACCAAGATTATCAAATGATCCCAACCAAACGCTAATTAACATTCATCTCATCACCACAATATACCAGATTTGGAAAGAAAAATACAGAGTTCACGCTACAGAAAGGACCAAGAGAGTTTTCATATTCTCAATGCCACTGCAACAATACCATAAAAACATTCGTGTATGGCACTAATTGCTGCTGCCACGGAAGAAGCTAAGAGGTGAAGATATAATTGATACGGTCAAAAGATAATATACCAAGCATGCTGTCTCAGTCCTACAAACCCATAACTGAAGGAGAGCCGGGTTCATAACCGTGCACCCTGAATCGGTAGATGCAAGTGTGAGCCAAGTTGCCATGGTTGGAAGTGAAGTCGAACCGAACCATGTTAATCATGCCAGAGTTGCTTGGCTCGATGTCAAAGGTTTGTGCATTGCTCTTCTCTAGATCATAGGAGAACTGGGTCAAGGTAACAACCTGGTTGGGGTTACTGGATAGACCATTTTCAGTTGACTCAAACCAGGCAGATATGCGACAATCTTTTGGAGCACTCGATCTGTCATATGCTACACTCTGCATATCAAACATTCAAGGAGAGACATCAAGATACGTTTCAGTGGGAAAAAAAAAAGTCACATCGCACAGTGAGGATGCTATATGAGCAAAATAACTCTACGATGAACAATTGAATTATATTGTTCAAAGCCTAAAAAAACAGGTATTTTCTAATGTATTGGAGAATGCTAATGAACACATTGCCAATTGTTCGGTAGGGTTCTAACTGTTTGAGCCTGCAACTCAGGCAGTAGGGTTCTAATGAGTTGGAGAATGCCAATGCCAATCAAGTTACTGTCTTTGTTATGCAAGTCTAAAATTATGTTACTGTAATCAAACTTTCATATCTAATGCCAGTTTTATTAATCATGTTTTGCTCAAGGAGAATGTTTAATTGTAAATGTGGTCTGCCTTGCCAGTGGCTTGATTTCTCATCCAATATGGGAACTTGAAGCATTGGAATGCCAAGTAAATTTAGTAACTGATTGGAAACCACCAACTCTCTTTGGAAAGTCCAAAATAGAGTTATCGCCACAAAATAACATAGTATAATCTCTTATGTACCAGGGCCAACATAATTATACATGGAAAAAAGTTTGAAAATGTTGTGTATGAAAGTTGAACATTATTAGCACAGCAAAAGGACGTACCATGCGTGTTACTTTAGTAAAGCTCAGAAAAATGTAGGATAGTAATCACAATTATTCACACATACATCAACATTATCATTGTGATCTAGTAGTAGCACAAAAGCAAGTAAAACAAACAAATACAAACTGAAAAACAAAATGCACCTTCGAGACATGCTCCAAAGTGATAGCCTCAGGAATTATGCCCGTTCTCAACCTAATCTCAACAAATCCACTGCTTCCTTGCAAAGAAAAACACTGTCCAGGTTCTCCAAAGCTCGGTGTCAGCATCATACGTGAATTGGTACCTTTATCAAAACCGTAAGGCGTTGAGTGCCTAACCACCTTAGCCCCCCCAGAAGCTAAAGCATAATCAATTCTTCCAAGCCCATCAGCTGCATGCTTTTCTATTTCTTCCTGAACAAGATTCCCTGCCAAATCCCTAATTTGATCCAAATCCACATTTCTACTTCTATCATCTACACTTTTACTGTTCTTTAACTCGTCGACATGTTTCTCAAATTCTTCTCTTGAAATGAGACCTAATTCTTTCAACTCATGCAAAGACTTCTCCAAAGAATCAGTTATGGATTCCAGCTTCTTGAACCCCTCATCAAAGAATGCACCTTGACTTTCAATTTTCTTAATGAATTCTTTGGCCACCATGCCAATCTCACTCCCAATTTTCTTGTCAATTACGTCTAACTGGACCTGTAACATCTTGGTAGTCTTCTTTAAAGACGTCTCAACTTCAGAAATTCTATTTTCATACTCCAAAGCAACAAAGGGCGAGTTAACATTACCCCGAGTGTTGCAAGTCCATCTCCATATGGTATGTCCCAACCACAAGAGTGAAGCAAGAAGCAAACAATTCTTGGTAAGAACACTCAGAACAGTCTGCCACTTTGGCTTTACAGATTTTGGGACAACTCTTCTGTGCTGTGGAGATACGTTGGGCGAGGAAATCACCCGTTTCTTCAACTTGGAATAGTCTTTCATTCTCTCGACCACAGATTCTGTTTTTATCGTATGGCTCAGATCTTTCCCATTCAAAACCCTATTTTCTCCTTCGGTAAGACCATCATTGGTTAATCTCTTCTCCACAACTACCACCGTTCTCCTCCGCGCATTTGGTTTCCCATTTGTGTCTACACTCAGAGAGGCACTGTTGTTAGAAATTGGCGATGCTGCAGTCGCTCCGGCAGTAGCAGCAGACATGGCTCCGTTTTGGCACTCGTTCAATCACTCGCAAAGGAAACAAACAGCAAGAATCTCAGAAGCACAACCTAAAGATCCAAAACAAGAGGCTCCATCATTAGACCTCTAATCCCTGAAAATTTTAGCAAGAAGATGAAAAGATAATAATTAAACATAAAAAAATTAAGAATCTCACACGAGCACCGATAACCGGTGACGCAAAATCCAGGGGGCAAAGGAATCGAGAAATCAAATACAGTTACAATCTCTAAGAGAAATCAAATATACAAGCGGATCGAACAAAGTCGTTCCCAAAAGCAGGAGTTCCAAAACCGAATCGTCCGCAACTCGAAACCCTAACGACAATAAATATGCTCACCAGCAAATTCGAACAAGCAAAACCAGGGAATGAGCGGCAGGAACGTGGTGTGGAACAGGGACATACTAGGGTTTCAGAAATTATCATAATGCCCGTTCAGGCGATCGGCGGGCGTCGTCTTCCGCAGCGACTGGGTGATTCGTGCATCCAACGGCGGAGCGACCATCGAGGGAGAGAGAGAGAGAGGCCTTAGTGGCGTCCAGATGAATACCCGTTTCGTGGTGCGCCGTCATGATTGTTGCACATAAAGGGTTCGTCCCAATTGGCGAAGAGATGTCGATGTGCTCAGAAAAACACGCATAGCAACTGCTTTAGGATCGATCAGATCTATATTCTATAGTTTTTTTGGATTATGTTTGACACTACTCGTGTTAAAATTGTGTTGACAACATGTCCCTGTAGCCGACAATTAGGATCAGATTTATACAATCTCCTGAAAATCTACAAAAGTCAACACTGATAGGCAAAGCTTTGGAGTTATTATTCATCATAAGAGTGACATGCAGTGGAGGGAAGCACTCAAAAGTCAACGTAACCATGGCATGCCTTGTTTCGGTTATTCTTTAAGGCGGCAGTGATATAATTAAATTTATAATATAATATATTTATTATATTATTATATTTGATTAGTGATAAATATATAATTTTTATTAAAAAATAATTTATTTATTTATGTTCATTATTTATTATAAATAATATATAATTTATATTATTATATAAAAAAATATTTTTATAATTTCGTCTAAATGTAATGATTGTTCGTTGTCGACCTTTGATAGTCACGATCGTTAGCCTTCGATGAATGATGATCGACGATCATCTATCAGTCGACGGTTGACGACTGACTGACAACCAACGGTTGACAGTCGATGATTGATCGACGATCCTTGGTCGTCCGTCATTGACCGTCGACTAGTGGTCGATCGTCGATCGATCGGTCGTTGATCGTCGTCCGCCGTTCGCCGTCGACCGTCGCTCATTGGTCGATCGGTGATCGATGGTCGTCGGTCATTGATCGTCGTCAGTCCCCCGTCGCCGACCTTCGATTGTCGACGATGACCGTCGATAACCGTCGCCGATGGTCATCGTCGACGTCCGTCGAAAAGCAATGAAAACAATAAAAAAAGAATATATTTATCATGATAAATATTGAGTCCATAATATAATTGAATTATATAATTTTTCTTTTATAATTTAGATTACGAATCTTGTCCGATTATTAAAAAATATATTTTTAAAATATTATCAAATAAATTAATCTACTTTGTAATATAATTTTAATTACTCCTCATCAAACACAACTCAAAGACCATCAATGATGAAAGATTAAAAAATCTAATAATCTCGATGAAGAAGATAAATAATTTCCTTAATATGATGGTCAAAATATATAAGGATCATTTGAATTAAAAAAAATATATATTTTTTTAAAATCGATCCATATCATATATATATATATATATATAAATATTATTATATCTTAATCATTGCGCCCTCCCGTGTTGATGCAGAGAGCCCACGCAGGGTCGACCCACGATGTATTTTGATGGTGAACCTAAAGGGGTGTTTGATATCTGTTTTTTTCTTCGTTTTTCATTTTTATTTTCTGCGAAAATGAAAAAATGCATTTGGTTCGTATTTTCCATCTCTATTTTCCAGAAAATAAAAGAATATTTTCTGAAAAATTGGAAAATGAAAAATAATCATTTTCAAAAAAAAAAAGAGAATATTTTTTAAAAAATTAAAAAATAAAAAAAAATTCGAGAGAATGAAAATAGAAAATAGAAAACAGAAAATTCTCTACACCAAGTGATGGTAAATTTCCCTCCGATCGCAAATTAACGTTAGTATTTTAAACCAAACCGCTCCGACACTAACCGCGGTTTGTTTGTCTCGATTTACGTGACGCCACGTGGTTCGATAAACGCGCTTTCTCTGCGCCGCCTATTAAATGCCCCCTCCATTTCTGCCTCAACTTACTCTCCGCTCTCGCTGCCCGCCACCGACATGGCGGGGTTTGCCGACGCCTTCGCCGGAGACACCGAAGCCTTCCCCCTCGCGCTCCCTGCCTCCCTCTCATCCGGCCCCTGGCCTTCCCCCGCCGCCCTCCTCCGGCGGAACCGCAGCGGGCCTGCCTCAGGGAGAATCGCCAAGGCCAAGAGGAAGCCGCGCGGCGGGGCGGCGGCGAACCGATCGCCGATCACGTACATCAGCGTCGACCCCGAGAGTTTCCGGGAGATGGTTCAGCGCGTGACCGGCGCCGAGGGGCTCGAGCCGTTCGCTTCGCTGGCGCCCGTGCCGACGCTCGATACGTCGGAGATGTTCCTGGACCAGCTCGACGGGGAAGCGCTCGGGCTGCCGACGGTGTCGTCGGACTTCGACCCGCTGTTGCAGGTTTTGCCGATGCCCGAGTCCTGGGGTGTTATGTGACCCGTAACGGCTTCTGAAATAAAACTCATGATAACAGCTCTTTAATCCCTTCTTCTTTCCTTTTCCACGCATTTTTCTCTCCATTATCATCTTGAATTTAATTCTAACGCGATGCATTGACTGTTTTTAGAAAGTAAATTTGGTTCGTTCTTCGTTCATAGCTCAGAATCTTATATTGTGTCTGCTAAATTCACTATCTTTGTAATCACTTGCGGGTTTACGACTATTTCCACAATATATATAACTTTACCTCATTAAGTAGCCAAAGAAACTTGCGAACGAAGCACGATAAGTTTCAGGCAGTCAGTTACTGTGATAAAATAACAAGAAAATGATGAACAACCCTAAACCTGACATCTGCACCATCGTTGATTACACATTCTTGAGCTTCTTCATCTTCGACGGTGACCAACGCCCCTTCTTCCTCATCCTTCTCTTCCGTAAAAGCCTCTTCCTTCGAAGCCTAACCTTTTTGGCGAGCTTCATCCTCAACCTTTGCTCGAGTTTCATTTGCAGCTTCGACTCCAAAGGGAGATTCTCCACCGACACAGCCGCTTCGGATTGCACCGGTGGAGCATCACCTGACTCATCACCCTCCTTCCCATCCGTCTCCGAAGAAGCGCGGGCAATTGTAAACCTCCTCTCCGCCAAAGAAGGGGAGGAGATTCTGACTCCATTGAAGGACCTTGGTTGAATTATGAAGTCCCTTTGCGACCTCAGCACTAAAAATGCAATCGAATATTGCGTAAATCAAACCAATACAAATCGAATCAAGAAAAAAAAAAGACAGGAAAACTCGAGCGAAAGAAAAACAGCATCTTTGAACAAGTGATTGAGATCTTATGTGAAAACAAAGAACAAATCTGCACAAATTATTACGGCAATAAAATACCAGAGACGGAACCCTGCCAAATGCTCGTAGAAATTCCGCAAAGAAGAATAAGTCCAGTAGCCAGCGACAAAGATGGGGTTAAAGACTTGATAGATCAAAAAAAGAAAAAGGAGGAAAGATTACTTACACGGAAAGGGCGAAATTGAATGAGTTGCAGCAGAGGAGAGTAGAGGAGCGGAGAGGCGAGGAAGGAGTGCCATGTCCGCCTCCCAGTGGATTGGCCGCGAGGATCAGAGCAGAGAGCACTCTTCGAGGGCCAGATGCGGGTCGATTTAGCAATGCGATCCGGATCCAATTCAACTAAGATCAGTGACATAATTGAACAGGGAACACCCTTTCATTTGCCGGTTTTACCGGGCCGGGCACTAACCCGTTAGCCTATTTACCTGTTCACGGATCCACCTCGACGTCCCTGTAACTGCTGCCGCAGTTGCTAGAATAGTTTGGAATTTCCCCGGTTCACTCGATTATACCGGGAACTCGATTAGTGATCAGTGATCAAGGTCAGGCGAACCAGTTTGCTATCCCGGTTCAACCGGCAACAAGCGAACCGGAGAGCCGAACGACGGAAACTTGGCTCGCTTTTTCCAAACTTTTCACTGTGAACTGAAACAGAAGCTGTTCCTCGTTTAACCTAGCAGCGACTTCGGGCGAAGATAGCTGTGACTCTGACGTTGTCCATGGCGGATCCCTCCTCCCCAACCGCACTGAAAGATGCTGCCACCTCCGCTGAGGACCAGGAAGATGCTTTCCTACAGTTTGTGGAGTACGCCAGATCTATGCTCTCCTCTAACGTTGACGAGGATACTGATGCCGGAGTCTGCGATGGTGGAAATGCAACTACCCCTCCTTGGAGCTGGGTCGTCTCTAGAATCCTCAAGTCATGTGTGACGTATTCCAGTGGTGTTACCTCTGCCATCCTCCTCTCTGATCTCTTCCAGGTAGTTCACCAATCAACCCGCTCCTTCTCTTGATTTTGCCTTTTTTGCTTTCTTTGGGGGAGTTTACTTTGAATGATGCATTCTGATTTTGTATTGTGGACATTCTGGATAGGCCTGGATTGAGCAGCGGAGATACATGACCTCCAAGAAAAAGCTAGAATGGAAAATTCCACTGGAGAAGAGGCATAAGAGAATGAAGCTACCACATACTGTTACCATTGATTCTATTTATGAGAAGAACTTCCTCTCTCCAAGCAGTGTTATTGAGGCAGTTGTTATAGACACTTTCCTTCTTCAAGGTACAGTGATATTGATGTATTATTCTAGTCACAGTATATAAATTTCCTCTGCACCTTCCTTGTAAGCATTGTTGTAGGTGCTCATAGAGAATTAAATTGTTGCTTAGTTTCGTGGATATTAATTTTTTTTTCTTCTTTCTGAATGAATGTATCTGCAGAAACTATAAGCGAATCTATTACCACTTTCTTCTAATTATTCCTAATATTGCTTTTGTGTAACCTGGTTGTAGCTGGAAAAACAGATCTTCCATATAATTCAGATCTTACAGATTTCAGAATATGGTACTGATCTCATTTTAATCGTATCTTTACTAGGTACAAACATATACTTGCTTAGCTTGGGAGACATGTGGAGCTCATGTACCATTGATCTGTATCTTCATCGTAGGTAAAATTTGTAACACAAGAATAACCAGCCTACTCAATGCCCAATCATATATGAAGCCAACTTTTGAGCATCCAATTCTTAAGAATGATTTTCAGTTTATGCAGGATTACGTGGTTTGAGTTCCAACACACTATTACTTCATATCTAGTAATATAGTTTCCTAAGAACCTTTCCCCCTGTTTAGCACTATATCATTTCAAGTAGTTTATAAAAATACTGGAGGAACAAGTAGGTACATCACTTTGTGGATTTGGCATGTGCTTAGGATAAACATACATTCATCGTAATTAGCAGATTTCTGTAGATTAATTTTTCCTATTCATTTAGAGAGCATAATACTGATTTCTCTACATGGAATGTTAAATTTTGCTCTTTGTTTTTCATGTACGTACTATTTGAACTCTTGCTGACCATATAGCACACCGATGTGTTAGGTCAGGTATCCTACAAATTGTGAAACCTTGGGTGATTAAGTGATACTTTGATTCTTAGTGATGGATTTGAATTCTATTCTTCACTTTGCTTTTAATTGTACCATGAAACATTTATGTAACTTCTACATTTTAGCTCATATGAAATGGCACCAAAAGAGAGGCAAGCTGGAATCTTTTTCTATTTGACTGAAACTATCTTTTGCCAAAAAGACAGGAAACTGAAAAGTTGACTTTCACTTGTCATGTTGAAAGAATAGACATTTGGGTTGCAGACTTTATATATAGCAATAACTATCATCACATCAAGCCAACAGTTCAAATTTTTGTTTCATTGGTTACAACATCCTGGGGACTTTTTTTTTTTCTTTTTCCTTTAATACATTGATCCATGACAAAACCTCATCTTGGTTGAGTCTTTTACAGCAATGATAATCATACAAAGGGATGTTTCTCTGAAATTGTGCCTCTGCTGTTAATCTTCCAATTCATAGCTATAGTTCCTGTGTTTCATTTCATTTTGTTTTCTTGAATTCAAGTGTTATTTTTTTCTTCTTTAAAATAGAGTTATTTCTCTAGTTGGTTGCCAAACAGATATGGTTTTAAAATGCAGTCCTTTGTCTTCCTATGCCACTACCTAGGTGGGTTTTGAAGTGATGCAAAAAATATTGTTGCAGATACTATGATTTGGTGAAGTTTCAGATTCTGAAGAAAGGCCGTGAGATTTTCCTAACAGGATGTTGTCTTCGAAGTGCTATGGATGGGTCTGGTCATCGTCGCCTTTTGCCTACGGAATATCTCATTGTATTATTGGATGAGGTAATCTTACGAAATAAATGTTGGGTGCCTTCAGATTCTTTGATTCTATTTTACCATAGTAAGCTAGAGATGGAGTTGCATCTAGACTAGTATTGTATACAACTCTTGATTAATTCATTTTTTTATCCTATTTTCCCAAGAAAAATTTTAAGGAGTAAGATATTTCCCCCAATAAGTATATTTTGCTTGTGAGACTGTGGTTTACCTGCTATATTTTTTAGATTAGAGTATCATGCCATTGAGAAATAACGTATGCAAAAAAATGATTGCGCCAAAGATGGTAATCTGAAATGGATGTGTTGAGGTTGCTAGCAAAGATGATTTTTTTTAAAAATAATATTATCATCCATGAGTAATTAGGCATCTCTAATAGATAATAGCGCAACGAAATAGTATAGGCCATAAGAAAGCTACCTTATGCAAGATGACAATACAGTAAATTTCCTTAAACTGTTGGACCCCACCTACAAGGGTGGCTTGACAAATGACACATGTGTCTTTGATATAAGTAAATAAAAAACATGGTTGCTACCAAGCATGCAGAAAGATGCAATAAAGGTCAGACACAATGCTTGCAACTAAGCTAAAAATGATGTGGCAAAGCAAATTAAGAAAGCTAATAAGAGATATTTAGAAATGCTCAGCCAAGAGGCTCTCTAGCTAGCTCTGGTTTTAATCAATTAGTAAGTTTTAACATAAATTTTATGTTTATGTTTCATTGACTGGACCCTAAATTTTGTAGGATCAAGATGAGGATGCACTTTTGCTTGGCGCACAGTTTTGTTCAGACTCTTTCTCATCCATATCAGTTGACGCATTTAAAAATGGCATTTCTTACTCCTTTTATGCAAGGCAAGTCACTTTGTCACCGAACATTTTATTATTATTTTTCTTGTAACTTACTAACTAAACCTCTCACCAGTACTCCAGTAAGTTTTTTTTTCCTCAATAAAACCTAAGATCACAAGACACTACCATTGTCATACTAGGCGTCTTAAATCGGGTTAGAAAATTTATCTCAATATTAGAATTATTTTACTTTATAGATCAAATTGATGTGCAGATAGTTCCTATTCAACCACCATATAAGCTTTATCCTTTTCTGATTTTAGTGCAATACTAAGTGAATCTTATATTAACCTGCTACTCTCAGTTTTTGTCTGAAACGTGTCATCTCTTGTGCCAAGAGAACAATAATTCCATCTTGTCTGCTATTGTATTTTTGAGTTTTTTTTTTAATATCGTAAATGCGATGTAGTTTTTCGTCCATCCTGCAAAGGTCTCACTCTATCTTATTGGTCGAATTGGAGCTAGGGATGGGCATCTGTAACCCAAAAGCCAAACCAAATCAAGCCAAACTGAGAAATTCAGTTAATTGGTTATCAGTTCAGTTTCGGTATGAAATAAGAAAAATTTAGGTTTAGGTTTGGTGAAAATGCAACCTAATTGAACTGTTAAGGCTATATATTAGATATTTGGGTGTTTATATATAAAGATAATCTTTAGTCCATAATTGACTTATCAAATCAAATTTTAGATGAACTACTATACATTTTATTTCACCTAAATAATTGTTTGAGTAGATGTAAAAAATCACTTAGATGACATAATATACATATTGTTGGGGCCTTCGACGTTGCTAGAGGGGGGTGAATAGTGATTTTCGATTTGTCGCTTATCGATTGTATACTCGTCTACAAAAGTTAATACATGCAGCAAAAACAAAAATATAAAACAAATACCAAATACAAACACAAGCACAACACCTCAATTTTTTGTGGTTTGGAATCTCCCATTCTTACTTCACGACCTAGTTCTAGCACTACTCAACTATCATTTATCGTTTTTAGATATCTTCCGGAGGTCGAGAAACCTTTTACAACTTGTTCTTTCACAAGCAACACAACGAGAATACAAATGTACAAATGAAATATAAAGAAATCAAAACAAACAACTTTACAAGTGAATCTCGCTTTTGTTTGCTTTCTCGTTGCTTTGTAATGCCATCTGAAGGTGTGGAATGCAATAACACTTCTTTAAAGTCTCCACGAATTGACTCTTTCAAAACATCCCCGAAGCCCTCTTTTATAAGATGCAGATTGGGTTGATGTTCGTCTAATAATCGACTAGTAGACACTATCAGTTTATTGTTATACTATAGATCCGGACATTATACCTATAGAACGACTCTTCAAGCTTAGCTTTGACCAATATCAGTCGATTGATCATTACCATCAGTCAATTGATTCTTAAATAGTCGAGTTTCAAACCTTTTGTATGTTGCTATAATGCTATTAGTCGACTTGTGACGATCAATCAAGTTGAACAGTTGAGCTTCAAACTCTTTGTTCACTTGAATAGTAACATCAGTTGATTGCTACTCCATAGCAATTGATTGATCACGATTAGTCGAGTTGAACAAATGAGTTTCAAACTCTCTGTTTGCTCGAATATCAATCGACTGCTAATCACAACAGTTGATTGATCACGCCTAAAACCTTCGTAAACCCTCGATCTCAGGATTTACAATTTATTGGTTGATTGCTACTCCACTATAGTCGACTAATACTTTTATTTCAACCTTTTCAATACTGAAACCTTACTTTACCCATTATCCGATGGACCACAATCTATTAGGACTTCTCCCGCATAGCATCTAGTTATTCTTAATCTGTCAAGACTTTACTCACTTGACATCTGGTCAGTCTTGATCTGCCATGACTTCACTCGCCTAGTATCTGGTCAACCTTGTCCTGTCAAGACTTTATCATCGCCGAACATCTAGTTGTCCATGACTTATTTCGACTTCCCTTTTCGTGTCAAACTTCCGGTCAACTTTGATATATCGGGATTTCACCATTGTCAAACATCCAGTCCTCCTTGATCCGTTTAGAGTTCCCATCTCATGCCTAACATCCGATCCTTAATCTATTAGGGCTTCTTTCCATATGCCTAATATTCGGTCCTCCGTGACCTATTAGGATTTTCATCACTTGCCAAGTGTCTAATCCTCCGTGATCTATTTGAATTTTTCTTTTTATTTTGTGCCAAGTGTTCGGTCCTCCATGAGTGTCAAGTGTTCATTCAATTGCACCCATTTGAACTTCGCCATTTGTCAACTATTTGTTGAACTTTCGATTGCTAAGTATCCGATCCTTCATGATCCACTTGAACTTCCTCCATTTGTCAAATATCTAGTCAACCTTAATCTACTTGACTTTTGCCCAACCAATCAACATCGAAACCTTAATCTACTTGACTTTTGCCCAACCAATCAACATCGAAACTCTTATCCATCTTGGTCAACCTAATCCAAGATCAATTACATCAATAATCTTCCTCTTCTATACCGAACTTGGTCACCTTTAACTAACGATTTCTTCCTATAGAATATCACTTGGTTATCATCATATATTGCTCAAACATCAAAATTTAATTCGAACTCAACTTGAGCTTGGTTAAGTTTGATCAGAGATCGATTTTACTAACACATATTAACTTATATTGATTGGATTAAATTAGTTATATTTTGACCAGAGTGGAGGTTTTTTGAAAAGGAGGGGCTATCAGTTCAGTTTTGGTATGACAAATAGGAAAAATTTAGGCTTTGGTTCAGCTAAAACGAAACCAAATTGAACCTGTAAGGATATATGCCATATAATGTATACATATACTTGTAAAGACGAAAAGAACTGGGTATGCTATTTTATGGATCTTTAAATTAACTGGTAAGGCAAATTATACTCACACCCCTTTAGTTTGCCAATATTCCATGTGCCTTTCACTTCTTCTAAAATATCTACATTAGTCCATAATTAACTTATTAAATCACATTTAAAATAAACTGCATTTCATTGCACATAACGATACATCTATTAACTTATATTAGATTGGATTTAGTTAGTCATATTTCAATTAAAGTGGTAGAGAAATATGGTGGTACATGCAAGATACGAAAATTATAGGGCTATACATTTAATTATCACTAACTTATACTAATTTAGATTTTTTTGTATACTAAATTGGAGTTTTTAGTAAAAAAAAGTAGGAATACATGGTATACAGAATAGTATGCACACATATTTTATCTAATGCCAACACATTTTAATAAAAAGCTATCTTATTAGATCATATCTAGATAAAATCAAAATAAAAAAAAATAATACATTTCTATTAGGTGAATCTTTAAACAAGAAATGCCTCACAACTCTAAAATGTCTTTTGGTTTGATCAAACTCTATGTTTGATGCGCCTAGATTATGATAAGAAACTCCAGATAAAAGTAATTATGAAAATCTGTCATAAATGTAATAAAATTTATAGTTTTTATGATCCTTTGCAACCCTTCATTCTGTTGGAAACTATATGAAAAGTCTGCCATGGTTGTGTTTCCTTTGCTGTCAAGATAGAGAATCAAGATGCCTTTTATAGTGCTGCTTGAGCTAAGTGTCACAACCCACCAAATTTCAAGCCCAAGAGAAGCTCTTGATCTTGGCCCACCCTCTTGGTTCATGGTGCTGGTCTATGGGGTTCTTCCTTAAGAACATTGTATATATTTCTCTAGAATCCATGAAATATTTAGATATTTTGTAGGGGCTTTCTTGGCATGCAATGTATACCTTCGAATCAAATTGATTCTAACAGGACTTTTAAAATCTATGATGAGGCTATAAATACATCCCTTGACTTCAATTGTAAATTTTCCCTTCACTTGTAAATCTTCCTCACCTCAAGAATAATGAGTTGCCTTCTTACTAATTTCTCAAGCCCTCTCAATCTAAGCTATTCTTGTGCGGGTCTCTTAGCAATTTTATGGGAATAAGTTGTTTAAGTGTCACAAAAATGAGTACTGCTAAAATCAAGCCTGTGACATAATGATCTTCATGGACTCCAAACCGATTTAGCAGATCTATGATGAGGCTAACTGGATTCTATTATTTGAAATCAGTTGGGCTTCGTTATTGAATAATTATTTCATACGAGGGAATATATATTTCATATATAGGAGCAATCTTCATACTTTTATATTTACAAGAAAATCAGCTATACCTGGAGCTTCCATCAAAATTTGGACTTTGGCTTATATTATAGCTTTTATTTCATTCGATATGTTTCTTTGAATTAATTATTTTGAAAATTCTTTCAAGTTTATTCCCCATGCTAATATATTATATGAAACTTGCTAAGCTCGAATTGTTCTTGTGATGTTATTTATTCCATGAATATTTGAAGAAAAAATATAAGGTTGCCACCAAACAATCTCATATTATACTTCAAAATGCTCATTCTTCCTTCCTTTTCAGAATTGATTCAATTGGTTCCTTGGAAAGTTTTAGAGGTGTGGAGAGGAAAGGGGTCACTTTAGTTGATAATGAAGGTGTCAAGATAAAGTTTGTATTATGGGGTGATCAAGTTCTCCTTGCCAATGTTCTTAGGTAAACAGTTTACTAAACTTGGTCATTATGGTGTACTTGTTTAGCATTCACCAACATTTTTTATACAATTTTCAGTCCCGGAAGTATGATTGCTTTAGACAAACCTTTTATTGCTCACATTGACGATGCCAACATTATCAGTCAAGAATTATGTCTTGAATTTGGAAGTGCCACACGGATATATATGGTTCCATTCACGCAACAGGAGGAACAAGTAGGTTATACATATGAAATCTGTCAATCATGTTTCTTGGTTTTGATGATTTGTCTTCTAATATACTAGGTATTAATTTCTTCCACACAACTGGGGAGTCCAGGGTCAAAATTCTCAGGCACATTATGTAAAAACCAGGGGCTAAACGTTTCACAAGTTATGCTTCCACTAGATTCACGAGGATCAGTTGACTTCAAGAACTACCCTCTTCAAGTATGTATCCTTTCTTAGCTTTTAGTGCTTATATTTTTCTACACCATTACTTAAAATACTGGAAGCCCCCCTGTACATGCATGATGATGCAACTTCTGATTTAGTTCTGAGTATAAGGTTCACAAAATGACTTTGAGAATATGTAATTAAATGTCTAACAATGGCTAATATTATACCATGTTGGCACAGCTGGTTTGTTGAACAATAATTTTCTCTTATATGCTTATCATATTTAGTAATCTACACACTTTCGGATGTATGCTTGTTATGGCTTTGTCACTACACTGATGTTGTTTCTCTTTCATTTTATCAATTCTACCAATAGACCACTTGTTCAATTACATATTTTTTGTTTCGTAAGGGGAAATATCATTTTCGACATAACCAAATTTACAAAGATCATGCATATGAACAATTAGGCATAGGTTACATATAGCTACTACTGCTATACATAAATTATCCTTTATCTGATGAACTATTTGCATAACTCAATATGGTATGATAATGTCAAATTTGGAAATGAATCTTGCTAGTTTTCGAAACCAAATTTCACATTTTCTCTAATTTAAAGTCTAATTTCCCTTTATATTGTGGATGAAAAAGATTTTTTAAGCAAATGATAGATATTTTATTCACAATTGACTCCTTTTGGAAATCATGTTTTTTGCTCAATGTAAAGCATAATTTTTTCTAAAATCTTATTGTTTTTTGCATCTGATACTATCACAAGAGAAGAATCATTTTTTACCTTTCAATTTGAGATACTATAGCTAAGGTGATGTTTTCTTTGTTCAATAGTTTTTTTTTATTTTCTTAATTAGTGTGTCATTGTGACTACTGCAGTTACTTGTGGCTGATCTCCGGGTTAAAATGACTGGGGTTAGTATCTATGGTGTTGTTAGATACATTCACAGGGAAGTAAACAGCTTAGAAACTATATTCAGGGTAAAGCTTGAAGATACAACTGGAGTAATTGTGGGGAAACTGCACTTTGTTAGATCTTGGTGACTATCCTTAAACAGTATTGTCCTTATTTATCTTAAAGATTCTATTTTTTTTTCCAGCTGACTTTAGATCACCAAAATTTGTTTGTATCTGTTTATCTGCTCTGCAGTTTAATATTCTATAGTGTATATCATTTAATAATCACAAGTAAATAAATCATTAAAACTTTTGCTCTAGTTATTACGGTGTTAGAAATGCTATGAATCTGTTTATATCATTTAATTTTCAATTTCTATATTGCATTATAATTTAACACACTTTTTTTTAGGTCACTTGGACATCTTGGAATAGGTCATTCAGTATTCATCTCTGGCTTGACTTGTTCCTTGAACGCAGACAAGAAGTGAGAACTTCAATAGTTTCTGTAGTTATTGTTATTGATTCCTTGCAACTTAAATACAATCATGTTTACTTTTTCCATGAAAGGTCACATGATGCTTATCTGGAACATATATTCTCAATCAAGCATCATCTTTTAGGGCAATCAGTTTTTTTTTCCCCCTTTTTTCAGACTGGAAGTGTCATGGTTTGAGAAGGATGCAGGGAATACTTTAGTTAACCTAAGCTGCTTGCCAGCATTATTGAACTCATCGTGCCTTCACAAATCATCTTCCATATCTGATATCTCTAAATTGACAAGGACAAAGACACAAGTAAGTTTCTCTAACCTCTTGCGTTCTAGTTGTACATTAAACTTTCACAGATTTAAATTCTTGTGCTGTTTTTAATATTAGTTTAGAAGAATATGTTGAAGAATGTCTTATAAGATGCTGAAAGCATTTGATAATTTTTGTTCAAGCAAAAGTTTCTTTTTGCTGAATGTTGGATGCTGACTTGATTACTGCCATGTTTCTTCACTATTGAGTAGAGCATGTATGTCGAGTTTAGGCAGCTGGGCCACTTAAGGGATGTTTTGTGAAATGTCATGTAGCTCTGTGAGACTTAAAGTTTGACTGTGTAGATTCTTGTTATGAAATTTCTTTTTTCAAAATTTGAATGATATTTTCTGATTGGTCTTTTATCGGCAGATATGTCGCACCTGGATTGTCAGTATTGAGCATCATGATGTTTGCTTGATAAAATCTCATGCTATTTGTGGATATCCTGTGAAAGATTCATCTGACGGATCTTTGATTTGTAGTTTCTGTCATTTGAAATGTGATAGTGAAATTCTTGATAGCTTTCAATTGAAAGTAGCACTCGGTGATGAAACTGGTCAGTTGTTTGCATGGTGTACCTGCCAAACTGCTACAGAGTTGCTGCAGATCACCCCAGATGAATATTTTCAGCTACCTGTGGTATAATCTGTTAATTCAGCAAATATTTTGATCAACAGTCTTCAAAGGAATTTATTTGTTAATTTTTTTGTGGCATTGGCATACACCTTATCGTAGTCCATAAGAAAAAGGATTTTAACCTTAGAAAGCAGAAGGAAATTAACTGTTCAGAACAATACATTGAGACCATCTTGCAAAAATCACTTTCCATTTTTTTTAGTCTAATTATAGCCTTGTATAGAGTTGAATTAAGGAATATGATCTATGTAGCTGACCTTATAACTGAACTATGATCTAAAAGCTATGCATTGTGCCCTAATGACATCAATGTTGACCCAATACAATTAGATGCCTACTTGCCTGCCAATCAACATCTATCAAAGGGAATGTTGTCTAGGCTCAAGCACATTGTTGGTCGATCATGCTATCTTGAAACATACATTTACAGGGTCTGTATGTCCATGGATGAGTTCGATAAATCTAGCTGGAAAAACCTTTAGGATTCATGCTCTCAATGGCTCCTCAATGATCAGAAAGTTAAATGCTGAACAAATTGAGGATATTACCAAAAAAAAAGAAGGCTTTCTTGGGCATTTGATATCCATAGTGTTGCTCCACTATGAGATGTTGGTAGCATAAATTTGTTTGATTTGCTAGTTACTATAAATCTTACCACTCGACTAGCAGTTTCTAGGAGATTGATTTTTGCAAAATTATTATTCAGGAGAGTTCCAGTTCTTCACTGGAAGATATTCCATCACTGCTACTTGTTAATTTTCTACCTTTTCATTATGCTTATTATTAACAGTAGTTGCACAAACTGTTCACTGCCCTCAATTTCAGAGTACGCATCATATTGCTGGTTACTTTGTGCTAGCCTGTATCACTATATTCTTTTTGTCATGTTATGGTAGTTAGCTTTTGTCTCATTCGTAATCGATGTGATATGATCTCTTCAATGTGTAGGTTGAACAGGCTATGTACCTTTGCTCACTGACAGGTGAGAGGCTCATTGTTGCTGTCCTAAATTGCGGAAGGGACACCGGTGGGTCTTCTGTAGACCTGCATGGTGATGCGATCTTTGAGGTGGTGCGAGCTCAAAAATGTGAATGAAATGTCGCTGTTAATCATCTCATGACTGCTGATGTTAGATTAATGAAAAGTGTAAGTGGCTATGTAATGTAGCTGTGCCCTAGGGGTGAGTTATTGCCTCCAAACTCTGTTTACTTGGATGGAAAATATTAAGGGAGAAGGGACAATGGCACAAAAGATGTAATGCATGATGGAGCTATATATTTAATTTCATGTCTCCCTCCCTCCTAACTTTTCATCCAAGTAAATGGACCCTAAGTGATGCTTATTGATATTATACGGCTTGCTAGTTTCTCAGTTTTTTGAGGTCTTCTGTTGCAGAGTGCATCAATGGAGCAAGTTGCTGTATCCGGCCGTTCTGACATGGTGTTGGTATACAACGGCAAAATGCATAGAAATAGTCAGCGAGGTAAGCTCACTATCAGTCTAGTGGATTACAAACGTGTTCCTTGGATTGAAGTTCTCACTGATGTTTATACAGTAGTATTAATGTCTACACTGCTTTTTCTTGACAACGATCGAGTAATTTTGTATGGTGCATTATGTATAGGTTTAACATATGCAAACTTGCAGGAGTCAGCTTCTACGGATTGGTTGTAGCATTTATTTAGAACGGATGGAGTTTTTGGCATAGAGCTCGCGTGGAATATCTATGCTGTGATAATTCTCTTATTGCCTACCAACAACATTAAATAGAGTAACTATTAAGTTATATTTTGTCGATTGATTTAAATAAACTCTTACTGTGGGCTGCCACCTAGTATACATCCTGGTCGACGTTACAACCTCAAGTGTGAGTTATAGTTTTTCACACATTTAATTCCCTTTTGAAGGGATCTCTGCTCCATTTCATTAGGCCATCTAAAAACCGGGTTGATATTGTCTCCAATCTCTTCTTTTTCCAGTGAAGTAGTGCCAATCATAATTAGGTTTATATGCCCGCATGCAAGATGTGATCTGCAGATGGATTCTTGCCTAGAATTCTTCGTTTTTGTATACTTGTTGGATTTCTTCACTATTGTTAGCACTCTCAAGTACCGTTTGTTTCAATATTAAAGATAATTTCATCTCATACCTTACAGCAATTCAGCAACTGATGGCGGGAAAGATTGTTCATCTGTCTCTGAAGGAACCGAACGTGGTGAGAGAAATTGCCATCGGCTTGGCTGTTGGTGTGCTCGGTGGCATATGGAAGATGAACCACTGGAATAACCAGAGGAAATTTAGGGCATTCTACTATTTGCTTGACAAGGGTGAGATCTCGTGGTTGATGAAGAATAGCCTGCTGTTTTTTGTTTTTATTGGCACTGGATATTCAGTTCTTTGAATTGACAAATTTGAAGAGGATCGATTTTGGTTTCACGAAAGTTTTCTATAGATCAGTAGGATAAATTCGAAGAATAATTTACTGTTGCTACGTGGCTAGTTGGCCAACTTGTTAGCCCGTTTGAATTAATTGCTGAAGAAGTTTGAAGCATGCAGTGTTCAGTCACACTCAAACCGAACTGAATGCTTGTGCACTTCGAAACAATAGAAATCCTCTTGGTTGTTTGTATGCAAAATCATTTCCTTTTTCGTACTGTCATTTCATCAGTTTGGATGCATCCTTTCCAGGTCAACCATCTCAAACGTGCAAAAGCGCCTCAGGCGAATATTGAGGGAGCAAAGTCAACTGGATCCACGAACAAATTAACGGCTGGTAATTTCCAATTAACTTGCTCATGTCATGGCAATCCCAGCACACACTCAAATTTTTCAGTCCTATACTCCTATTGCAGGCGCCTTCATCCAGCACCAATCGACCCAAATGCAGTGGCCAATTAACTTGCTCATACAGGCGCCTCTCACTATGCCAGCCGCCAGCGTCGAGCATCCTCTTTCTCCTCTTCTTCAATATCGAGCATCACCCTCATTCGTGTTGGAAGCATACCCAACTGATCTCAACCTCTTGATATCACTTGCGGCATCAACTCGATCTCCCTTTACCTTGGATGCGACTTGCTCCCAACAAAGAAACTCGTGGACGGCGCTGCCGACCTCCAACGCACTGCTGCCTGGCTCCTTCCTTACTCCCTTAGTTTTATCGACTCACATCGTTAACTCCTTTCCAGTTCCTTGATTCAGCATACATGTTCGACATGACGAGGAGATATGCCCAATCATTCCTCGACTCCACCTCCAGTAGCTTTCTCATAGCATACTCGCCAACTCGATTTTCCTACGAATTCAGTAGGCACGCGGCGGGGACCGACTGCACCCGCTTCTCCTGCTGGCTGCTGGTCGAGAAGATTCTCAGACCTTCCGACCGCATGGATGATAACAGTTGCAGCGCCTCTCTTGCTCGACCATACTGCAGTGCCCGGTGACCATGGTGTTCCACGCGATGTGGTCTCGGCTTGGCATATCGTCGAACAGTTCTCAGACATGGTCAATCGCACTGGATTGGCCCTGGTATAGGGGTATTTAAACAACCAATTAAAAAATTACCAGAGGCGTATCGTCGAACGGTTGTCGGGCGAAGCGTTTAAACGATCAATTAAAATTACTAGAGGTAAAATGACAATTTTATAACTATGGAGGGCATTTCGAAAAAAAGTCTGCAAAAATATAGATGCTAAAATAAAATATTAATTCTTATTCGAATGAACCGAATTGGCCCTACAAAACCTGAACCGTCTTCGAGTGAAACAAGCAAAGCCGGTTTAACAAATCGGTTTTTTGTTCCCCGAAACAATCGCCCCGATATTTCTATTTATTTTTCGAAATTTTCGCGGCCGGCAGCGGATCTTTTCCCTGTAAATACAGCAGCTTCTCCTTCTCGGCGGCCTATTGCTGCTCTCCTCTCCTCCAAAATCGTTACGGTCCTACTCTCTCCGTCTCTGCAGAATTCTTTCCGACCTGATCGCCGATAAGGCAGTCAAGGTCGGTTTTTGTTCTTTCCGAACAGCCAACAAGATAAACGAGACTGAAGAGAGCCAAGCCACCGAGCGCAGCCATGAATCTCGATTGGGTGCTGAAGCCGTGCTGCGACTGGTGTGGCTCGACGTCCGACCTCTTTGGGAGCAATTGCAAGCACACGACGCTGTGCCTTGAATGCGGCAAGGGTATGGCGGCAAATCCTGGCCGCTGCCATCAATGTGGCGCCTTTATTACTAATTTGATCCGGGTGAGGGTTTGATCGTTTTAGGACCCAAGTTTTTGTTTTTTCGGATTCTCTCGGTTCTCCGCGAGGACGAAGATTAGCTCCTTAGAGAATAACTGATTGCTTACTGTACACTGGTTGATTTTTGATTGCGTGTTCCCTCTTTCTTCAATTGTAACTTTGTTGTCTTCTCCTACTCAGGAGTACAATTTACAGGCAATTGCCAGCACCGATAAGGCTTTCTATATTGGAAGGTTCGCCTCTGGCTTGCCTCCATTTTCAGAGGATAGTGCAGAAAATATGTGGTCTTCTGAAAAAGAAGGTCTTCCAGGACGTCAACCAACTGACATTTTGCGGGTATATTTATGCATCACCAGGCCTTTTCTCCCTAGTTGGCTTGGTTATATCTTGTTGTTCTTGAAAATGTGTGTTACTGTTGCTTGATGGATAGCGTAAAGCAATCATGGTTAAGGAGCCTAAATATCGATTCTAATTGTCTTAAGTCCTTGGTCCTAGCTTATTTGCTTTGGTGTTTGTAGACTAGGTTGTTATTATCTCTTAGTCAAAATGGTTTTCAAATTTAAATATTTACATGTGAATTGGATTGATTTACATGTGCCTGTGAGTCTTCATCCAAGTGTGTTACACTGTGACCAAAGCACGAAGAGGCATACATAAACACATATTCAGCACAATGAATATTGTAGTATATTAAAAAATAATCTAATTCCTCTTATTTTAATATACTGGTGACAAAGAACTGATTCCAGCCTTGGATTCATTATGCCAAATCAGTTAAAATCGAACATTTGGAAAACCACATATGCAGGTATACCGGGTTATTGACTGTACTATTCAATCAGTTGGGTTAAGCATGAAATTATATGTATACTTATTTCCACTAAATAGCCATGAAGGCACGGCACCAATGCAACTGGAGAGTCCATAGAGGCATGCTAACCAGAGTAAATTAAAAAGCACCGAATATGAGATCAAGAAAATCTACACAGTGCTTATTGAAAAAAAAAAAATCTTACAGGAAATTTTGCGTCTTTCAACTTCATTGATTTATCCTTTATGTTTATTTCACATCCAGTTAAAATGAACCGTCTTACTTAGTCAACCCAAACTCTCCTCTCCTTTTCTCTCCTTTTTCTATTCTAATCCAAGGAGAGTTTATATCCTTTGCTTTTGCTTGTGGCATTTAATAGCTCACACAAAGATACTAAGAAGATGAAGTAGAACAAAGGCCATGCAGTTAGTAGTTGTTATCTATGTCATTCTTTTAGTAGTTTGTCAATGATCTTGCATTGTCAAATTATGTGGTAAACTTATCTATCTGCCTATACATACTCTACTACAAGATCATGAAGCTATCCTACTATGCATCTATGTTGGTCAAGTACATCCAACATTTTCAGATCTCTCTTTTAGACATTCTTCTGCTTTGGCATAATATATGCAGTAGAGTTAAAAAGCTAGATTTACTTACATATTTGTTGGTGCCATTGTATGATGGGATCTAGTGTAAGATAATGACATGTGAGTAGTTAAGACAGGTTTTCACGTTCGTTTTGGATCTCTTAGTTCTTTCATTGGATTATTGTGAATGAAGTTTCTGAACAAGATTCTAAAGTGCACACTACACCTTTAAGTTTGTCTAATTTTGGATAGTTGTCTAGTATTTTTGGTAAATTTTGTGTTATTCCTATGGGATACTATTCTTTTCTTGATATATGGAATTTCACTGTAATTGTGCATGAGAAGAACAAGAATAAACCATGGATATTGGAAGATGAGACTGGCCAGCATCAGTTTCAGGGTCAAGTGGAGGGCCCACAATCTTCAACTGCTACTCATTATCTGTTAATGGTGCATGGGTGGGATTGTTTTCCTTTTCCAGCTGGTTCCAGGTATAAGTTGTAGGATTTTTTTTTTTTTTAATTCCCTTTGATTTTCACTAGACTTTTCTAATTACTATTTTTCTTTCTTTCTTTGGTTAGTTTAACTTCTTTTGTAAATTAAATTACATCACATTGTTTATTTGCTTGGTCTGCCCTTATCCCACTCCAACTACTGCATTCAAAGTGGATTTTTAGAACATGCTTGGTGATCCCCTACTCAAATGAAACTTGGGAATCTGTATGTATTTGTAGGTACAATTTCAGCAAAATTGCACAATGCAAGCAACTTACTTTGGAAGAGGCTGAAGAGAAAATGAATAAAAGGAGGCACAATGCAACTGGATATGAGAGGTGGATGATGAAGACGGCAACTAATGGTGCTGCTGTTTTTCATGAAGTAAAGAAGAATGAAGGTATAAGCAAAGCTGAGGCTGATGAAGGCAATCGAGTAAAGAAACATAAGAGAAATGATGAAGGAGATCATCCTGACAAGGGTGATGAAGATGAGGAAGAATGGGAAGCAAGAAATAACAGGTTTGCACTTAACAAAATGGGTGTTGATGACGATGAAGGTGGTAAAGGAGGTGATTTTGATCTAGATGATGATGACATCGAAAAAGGTGGGTTATTGATTTCTACTTGTTTTGTGCTTGTGATTTTAGTAGATGCCATTTCATACTTGCAAATTGATGAGGTTGAGAAGATGTTATTGTTGTGCTTTTGGTTATAGTGAGACTTAAAATATATTTCTCCTCTCTTGCCATTTACTTTCTTGTGGTTAAACTATATGGGCATCATATCATGGACATAAGGTATAATAGAATTTGAGATTGTTCATTTAACAAACAAATCAAGGTGAGGGTAGTCTCAAGTTTACTTGTGATGAAGAAATGCTTGAACTAAGTTGGTCCTAGCCAGACTCTGATTAGTTATTACAGATTATTTCATCCAAAATATATTCTTGGTTATTCAATAGTTATATAGGTTACATCGAATCCACACCTCTTTGCCTTAAATCCAACATGAATTAGTATGGTTCCCTGGTACTTTAATGCTTTTGAAAATTCTTCAAGTAGCAAGTCTTTCATAACTAGTAAGCTTTCATTACCTGGAAATGATTGGCTTTCTGATGATACTTTTAACTCACAATGAAGATCATCTTTTTTACTACTTATCCTTGATGTGATGATGATATCTTATCTCCTTAGCTCCAGGTTATGTTGATTATCACACATTTAAATTTTCTAGGGTTTCTAAAATTTCTTTCTGAAAAAGCTGTATATTTGTGCTTGTCAGTATCATCCAATGTTATTGAATTCCCAATATAATTGAATATGCTGGTTTGTACTTGGTCATTCCTGAAGTTAGTGCTGAAGATTTGCATCTTTAGGTGATGACTGGGAACACGAAGAGACCTTCACAGATGATGATGAAGCTGTTGGTAATGATACAGAGGAAAGAGAAGAATTAGATCCTAAGTTTCCTGCTCCACCTGAAATTAAGCAGGTACATTATGTAAAATATTTTGAAAAAGAAAGTTATGGTCTTTGATCTATTATGCATTGTTCTCATGGAATATTAGATTCTTTTATATGAATCTTTAGCTGTCTTAAAATTCTTCACTGTGAAGATTTGATAGACTAGATTGCACTTTGTTGTCTTATTTCCATGTAATTTTATAGCTACTAACTGCCTCGAATAATGGGGTATCATCTGTGTCGTTTCTTCATGTTTTTTTTCCATGAGATTTTTTGCTGCTATTGTGTATAAATTACCACTCCACCTGAAGTCTTGCTGCTTTAACGATTTCAATTTGTTAGTGTACTCTGATCCTCCTTGTTATATATACTCTTTGCTCTCTTAATGCTTCACATTTCACCATTCAGTGCGACATAATGCTGCAGCCATGAAATTGGTCATTCATTTTACTTTTATTTATTTTCAGTTTTGTTAGATCAGATTAGGTATGGTAATCCTTGTTGTATTTTTGTATACGTGCCCATATATGCACAAAATGCCATGCAATTGGTGTTTTTACTTGTTTATGTAGTTAAGAACCTCTTATTCTTTGATTTTCATTAACTTAGATGCACATATCTTTTTTGTTGATGGTGTTATAGGAAATTCTCTGGAGAATTACACTGGTTTTCTGTTTGGAATGTTCTCAGGATGAGGAGGATGAAGATGAAGAAAATGGGGGACTGAGTAAATCAGGGAAGGAAATAAAAAAACTGCTTGGACAAGCTGCTGGATTAAATGAATCCAAGGGGGAGGAGGAGGAGGAGGAAGAATCTGAGGACGTAAGTGCAGTTCTCTTAATCCACTTGCAACTATATATTCAAACACATGTAACTTGCCTACATTTTTCATGTAAAGGTCAATAGTTAGACCTTGGTGAAGTTGTTTTTGCATGCATTGCTAACTAATTTGCATGATATATTCTGATTTTTGTTTAAGCGCATGTTTGCACCTACATTGCTTGTCATTGATACAATAGATAACAGAACTGACCCATAAACTTCTTAGATCTAACTATTGCTGGATGCTTAAACGTAAAGGAAGTAGTTCACTCATCTGACGTTACAAATCTCCTTTTTTTAATTCACAACTCATTATGTGAAGCTAAACTGAATGTATCACAATCACTTGATGCATTTTATCACTGCCAAGATCTTAAGAAAGTTCACCTAAAATCCAAATATGGGAGGTTCAATAGTGGTTTCGGCATCACACAAGAAACCTTTCCATGCATCTCACCATGTTTATAATTAAGCTCACTTTAGCTGCACGTCTAATGATCCATCAGATGAAAGTAATAGCTTTATTAGCATCGATCATTGATTCAAAATTTGTAAATTCAAGTTACTTGTAAGTTAGTAGTAGTTTACTCATCCAAACTAATAATCTCTCTGTTAAGGATTGACACCTTTGGCACTACCTAAAATTTGATTGTAACTTAGAATCATCCATAATTGGCAACAGCTTGCTTTAATGGTTGTGCCATGATATGAATAGCCATTTCGAACACTTCACCATTCCTAAAATAAGTTGTGCATCATTTGTCTAGCAATTCACTTTCTTGTGCCCAACTGGTATCCCAAAATGCTCAAATCAGAGTTAGTAGTAGAAAAATTATCTATGTTAATAAAGCCCTCAGCTAACGCCGCCTCCGTGGGAGTAAGTAAGGTATCATAACAGCCCTTTTATATGTCCAAAATATATATTCCTTCAAACTACCTTAGATTTTTTCAAATATATTAGAATATTAAATAAAGTTGAGAAAGATTTATAACTATGCAAGTTATTGCAAATAATAAATATATTTCTTTTTCTATATCATCTAGCTGATTATTTTTTCCAGATCGAACTCTTCTGGGACTTCATTCCTTTGAAATATATTGGAAGACACTTTACTTTTGCTGTCTCATTTTTGAAACCCATGTTATCTTTTTATGGTGACGATCCTCTATGGACAACCTATTTGGATACTTGAATCACTGTTAGTAGCTAACTTTTTGTCCATTCAAATATCCGAATCTACTCATTCTAGCCCTCTGGCTGTTCTTTCAATCGCTTGGAAATTGTAAGATATTTATCAACTTTGATTCACTATTAACATAGATTAATGCCATTGAACTTGGATTATATATGCTATTGTTCAGAGTCTAATTCTTGAGACCATCTTTAATGTCTAGGATGATGAAATTAGCATGTCTCATGTGTTGGCACCAAAACTTAAAGATGCTCCTAAAGATGAACCAGCAGAAACTACTCCCACTGCGGCATCACATCCCCCTGGATCTGGCTGCTCCATTCCTGCTGTATCAAAATCATCAAGAGCAAAGAGAAAACGTGGTAGCAACGACAAGAACAGTAATAATTCTCTACCCGTGAAGACGGAAAATGTATGCATTTTCTTCTATGCCTGAGTTTTCTTTCATTGCAGTTTATTCTTACCAACTATTTGTTACTCTTTTCTTTTCTTTTCTTTATTTGGCAGACAATTGTTAAAGCTAAGGCTGTTATGAATTCATATAAACCTAGTGTGTCGACAAAACCACCATCTTCAACTGCTATGCCTGGTTCTACATCACCTTCTACAGCAGCAATTACTGAGGAGGAGATTAGAACTGCTGTCGCTGCTGATGCTCCTGTGACAGCTCAGGATTTAGTTGCAAAATTTAAATCTAGAATGGAAACTTCAGAGGTACTTCGCATTCTGTTCCTGAAAAGCAGCTACTTAACTTGCTATAAACACATTAAAAAAAACAAAGGCAAAATTCGCGCTTGCAATTTTGAATCTAGGATGAGTATAATGCTCAATCTAAGTGCCAATTTTTTCCGGGTGACCTACACTTCCAAGCATTGAAGATAATGCTTAGAAGGCATCAAAATTAAGAACTCTGCTACATTTTGTGTAATCATGCATTAGTTATCTGTAATATTGCGATGACTACAAACTAGTAACAAAAACCTTCTCTCTACTAAACTAACCAAATTGGCGGCTTCATTCTCTTATGTTTTCAGGAAAAGCGTGCATTCACCGACATTCTTCGGAGAATATCCAAGATACTAAAGGTTAATGGTCATAGCTACATTGTGATCAGAGACAAGTAGTTCAATATTCCATGGCTCATGCAGATTAGTACACTATGAAGCTTTGAAAAATCTCTAGATGGCGCCGTAGTATGAGACTAATCGATCATTTTTTGGCTCCGCGGAATCAACTGCAACTGGTAGTCAAGATTTTTTTTAAAGTTTTCATATGTAAACAACATATATTAATGATCATTTATATTTTTCTCAATTGAAGTGTGGAATCATGTTTTGTTTAATATGTGATTTTGTATGACAAGGCTATTAATTTGTTGATTATGGCCTAAGCATTACTGTATTGTAAATAATTCTTTTTGAATTTTTACTATTTTTTGGGATTAGAAACATACAAAATATCTTTGATGTACTTAAATTTTTAAGAGTTCGTGAAGAACTATATAGTCTCATGCTATGCAATTCAATTCACTTGTTAGCTTGTTTTGCTTGTCCATCACTCAACTCACTCCATCTTTAAAGAATCTCCATGAGTTGTGTATCTTAATACAACTCAAATATACATATTGAATACAATTTAATTTAATTTTTTATAAATCATTAAAATTGAAAGCCATATCCGTTCGCTCAGGTTACTTTTGCACTAACATCTCAAACTTTAATAAAATAGTTATTCTCACCCAAAGCACTATTAGTGTTTAATTTTTATTTTTATTTTAATTCTTGGCCATTTAAAACTTAGCTACATTATTTTTATATTCCTATCAATTCTTTTAAGAGATTTCCAAAGCTTATCTATTTTTAAAACTTTAAACAAAGTCGCCTTGCACACTCTCACTATCTAAGGAGAAAAATTATCGAAAGAGATGGATTAAAGAAGAAGCAAAGATCTAGACAACGAAATGTAAATGAATATATTATAACACTATTAGCAAAGATGATTATACAAAATTAAGTCGCCATTGTGATTTTGGCATAGAGAAGTGGAAGATATAAGTGGATGAACTTGTTACTAACAACCAATATAAAAAGAAGAGCTGTCAAATTAGGTTAAGATTGTTAGGTTGGTCCGCTCCGCTAAGTAATTTAAACAGATTGAATTGAAATTTTATCAATTCACTATTTTGACGGGCTTAAACGAATCAATCTGTATAAATTGTGGGTCTAGACGGGTTGACCTACGATGGATTTGAGTTGGTCCGCGGGTTGAGAAATATTAGAAGAAGATAAAATTTATGAAAGAAAAAGTGTTTAAGCTTTTTTACTAATATTCTAATACTAACAAGGCAAGTTCCTTATAATCACAATTTTTTTCTATCACACATATACTTCGACAAAGTGTAAGAGAAGTTAGAGAAAATAATAAAAGAATATTTGATTTAAGTATTATAATAATTTTGTTTTGGTATACTCTAATTAGTTTATAATTATTTTGTCACTATTATTTCAATTAATATAGGAAATGATAACATATCAGAGTCAACCAATTACAAATCTTGAAAATTCTCAATTAAATTTCTATTTGGAGGAGTCAAAACTTGAATTTGTATATTATCAAAATTTGGATATTTTGGAGTATTGGAAGAATAAAAAACATGTACTTAATATTCTCGATCAATAATTAGTTCTCAATTACAAGATTTTAGTTGCTTCACATGCACGCTTTCTTATCATGGTATTCTATCCACTTTGTCAGTTATTATCTCAAGCCCTCAAACCTCAATAATTTTAGAATTTTTTTTATTCTTCTGGCCCGTGAGTTAGTCCGCCTAATCTGTAACTCGTCTTGGATTGAATTGAGTTAAAAATTTCTCAATCCATTACGATGGCGAGTCGACCCACCTCTCCCCGCTAAATGTTAAATTTATAATGGATTGACCCACGAGGAAGTTGACGGAGAAGGGGGAATTTTGAAAATTATCAAAATGCGTCGACAATATTAAAAAGTTCAGGTAGCATTTTAAAAGTTTCTCCCCCTCACCCCCGGGCGTCCAATTCAAACCTCGAAGACGCCCTGAGCCCGATGGAGAGAGAGAGAGAAGCGGGCGACCCTACTCTGCTTTCGCGTTCGCGCGATGGCTGCTCAAACATCGATGGCTCCCCCTTTCTCTTTCTCCCCAGGAGAGGAATCGAGCGGCGACCAGATCTCGCTTCTTCTTCGTTACCCATGGAAGAAGGCGAACGTGACAGGATCAACGCCCGAAAGGTACTCCTTTCCCCATTCGTCTCCGTTCTTGCTCATCTTTCTCCATCAAGATTTGTTTAGTTTCCAGGAGAAGGGAAGTTAAGAACCTTCCTTCCATCCCTGTGCGTGCATATCCTTGTGTCATTTCTGAGTGGGGAGTTTGTTTCGCCATCTTCAATGGCCAGATGATTTCCTGTGGCGGATTGAGTATGATTTTCGGTTGCGTTGCAGCTGGAGCCGGGAAGTGGATTCGACGACTTCGAGGAATGGGTGGCCGTGGTCCGCAGACGCAGCGGGAAATCTCTCGGCTCCTCGAGAACCCAGCGTTCTCCGTCGCCTGTGCAGGAGCCTCTGCCGGCTCGTTGTTCCCTCTCCCCTTCATCGCCCGCTGCCTGCCGGTACGCAGATATCTGCTAATTAATTTAGCATCTTGTTCCTCCCTCGTGGTTCTTCACTTGCTAAATTATTGGGAAAATATTTCACAATTGACGAAAATGATGATCCCTGTCTCCTTGAAATATTTTATACCGCTCTTCGTTTCTACAGGGTAGGAGTGGTAGAGTCGGACAAACCTGATTGTAGTAGGGCTGCATCGCAGTCTCCAGAGCAAGTTCCAGAAATTAGTTTGTGGGATAGGCTTGGGAATGCGTGTGCTTTAGACGTTGAAGCAAGTGACGTCTCCTGGGACAATCTGTTTTCCCTGCACCACACAAAATATACAAGCAGTAACGAATGCTCAGAGGATGAAATGAACAAAGCTTTGGAGGTAAGTCACTATGTTGATGCGTGAGCTTTGAGTGTGTTTAAGAATGATTAGCTCTTAGATCGGGAGTGTGATGAAACATTTCCCTTTCATCGAGGGGTCAGATTCATCTTGTTTGTTCTCGGGCTTGAACATTCAATGAGATCTATCTTTACACCTGAAAGCTTGTTTTCACAATGCAATTGCTACAGATTTCAGGCATTTCAGATAAAAGGCAAATCCTCACTGTTCTTTTTTTAATATGATAGTGGTTCCTAGGAAACAAACTTAATATGGCTTCTTGGTTTTTCTCAGATTACCATTAAACTATTGATGGAGTGACTTTATAAAGGATATTTTGATAATACTTTCCCTATGAAAAATTTTTTGATTCTCAGGCAAAGTGTAAAAGCTCACGCATTTTCATAAGAGTGGTCTACAAAGTATAAACACATAACTTGAACTGATATAGAATGAGATTTATGTCAAGATCACTGCATACCATAATCTTGTTCTAGAAAGCCTGATATACAAGTGGTTACTATTTCCTCTAGTGGAAGTTGCACTAGTTAAATGTTTCATAGGTTGACTGACTGTACATCTTCTTAACTAATTCATGATTTACATGGTTTGTTGTCTTCAAAATATAAATGGGTTTCATCAATCAAATGCTACCTATCCTCTTGTTTATTAAGAAAATCTATTGGAAAGAGTTTTTATTGTCCCAAAAAAGATTAAGCTTTTTATATGTTTTTCTTTACTGGTCATTTTTTTTTCGCTTAAATTATAGTTTGGATTTTGGAATCTAGGTGACTGTAAATTCTGGAGGAGTAGTTTTTTATGCATTGTTCAACACATCAAATTGGGATGAGTCCTCTGCAAAAGAAGCAGCAGCGGTAATCAAAATTGCATCTTCTAGGATGGCCACACAATCTGAACGCCTGGGCTATGAATTTGCAAAATTGCTGGGAGTGAAGACACCTCAAGTACCTTCTCTACGGTTGATCAAATTTCTTTCTTGCTTGTTATTTATATTCCTGTATATATTTTCTTGTAAAAAAAATCACTTTCATTTGACAGGCAAGAGTGATCCACAACTCAAGCACAGAATGGCAACTGATCAAGGATGCAGCACAAAAGGCACGAGATATTTCAGTTGCCAATGGAGATGAAGTATGTGAAGTTACATGCTCAGAACTGTTAGAAGCCCTCGAATTGAGCCGATGCCTTTTCCTTATGAAGTAAAGCGGCCACCTCGTCTACTTGCCATCTTAAATCCTTATCCTGAATCATTTTTTTAAAACCTGTGCAGTTACATCCATGGCTCTCCTCTGGTGGAAAACCCAAATGCATTTGATTCAAGGGAGGCCGCCGAAAGTACTGCTGCGTCACTTGGCAGGGTCTTGATATTGGATCTCTTACTTAGGAATGAGGATAGGCTTCCCTGTCCCCGCCTAGGGTGGCGTGGCAATCCAGCTAATCTACTATTTTCCAATAAGGTAGCATCTGCAAACATGGATGCACTAGACGAAGCTTATGATTCTGGCATCAGAAGATTTAATCCGCAGATAGTAAAAAGTCTCAAGGAGAGGAAAAAAGAGCGACGAGCTATCTCTCTAAATGGTAGACTTGGCTATCAAGTACCTGAACCTACAACAGAGGTTTCTGATGATTTGAGTGACTTAACCGCCAGATCTACAAGTAGTCAAGGTACAGAATTTGGAAAGAGTTCTGACTTTCATGTTGTGGCGATTGATTCAGGAGTTCCTCGCAGACCACCTGCAGGAAAACGGGCAAAAGATCAAGAAAACTATCCCAGGGTCGTTGAGCTGATAATCAATAATTTTGAGTTCTCTTCTAACTTATTGTATGAAGTGTCTTTTGGAAAGCTGGGGGTTCCTGAAGCTGAGCACACGGATGTTCCTAGTGATTCTTGCCCGTGTTTGTCTGAATCTGATGTTGCAGCTTCTGTTTATGCATTTCGTGCAGGATTCCGTGGTGCACTGAGGGACCTCCAAGGCCTCCATGTATTTCTCCTCGCATTGTATCAGAAACTGGAGGGCCTGTTAAGGGTTGTACAATCTATCTTAAACAAAATATATAGTGAAGAAGATTCTGCGGGCTCCGATTCACCTTCACATCCTACTTGCTCCAGTTCCCAATTTCAGGCTGATTCAAGTGATCCTGAAATTCGGAAATGTTTACATAAATCTTCAGCATCGCGTGAAAGCCTCGACATAAGTTCTCCAATTTGTCGAGAGAATTGGAATAGCAGATATTTTAAAGGAAGTGATAGTTCTCGAAGCTTGCGTTTGACTACTAAGCTTCGTGACTTTCACAAGATAACCAAGGTTAGGAATCTATTTGGCCATGCTATATATAAGATACATATGGTAATACCTTGAATATGGAGCTACAAAAAGCATCTAAAATTAAATGTCTCTCTTACGAATAAAATGCTGTTTGGGATAGGTAGATACTGAGCTATCTAAAGAGTTGGACCAGTGGAATGAGATGGTTAGAACAGAGGTTGTCAAACTGTGCCAAGAAAACAACTTTAACACAGGATTTTTTGAAGGAAGTGATAATAGCGTCGCTGTCGATGCTTATGAGCTGAAGGTAATAGGTATTTCATGTTCCGTCCAAATGATGAAATCTAATGGTTTTAATCCTTGTCCAGATCCGTCTTGAGCACATTCTTGAGAGAATATCACTAATTTCTGATGCAGCCAGTACAGAGCGCCCTTCTCCTATTACAGATCATCTCTATATTGGTGGAGCCCTAGCTGCAAAATCCAAATTCACACTCCAGCACCTTGGTATCTCTCATATACTTTGCTTGTGTGCCAATGAAATTGGACAATCAGATTCTCAAAATCCTGATATCTTCGAGTACCGAAACTTCTCTGTAAGCACTATTTTCTATTCAATGCAGCAGTAAATCATTTGGATTTTTTCTTAAATTAACTTTTGCCTTTTGTCATTTAAGTCTTTATAGAATGTTGTACATGATAACCTGTTTATTGGTGCCAGAGTATACTAATCTAACTTGTTTGCATATTTTCTCTAAACCAGAATTCAAAATGATGATGTCATGCACCATTTTAAGCTCTATGGGGCTAACCCGCTACACTTTTCACCAAGAATGTCCATTTACTTTAAGACGTCCATTTATACTTTCGTTCATATGATGACTTTGTGGTGACGACATTCTTATTTTCTCTACTGGATTAATTCCTTCAACATTGCACTGTAGAACTATCAAATCCTTCCATCTTTTTCATGTCCCACGTATAAGTATTCCTTCCGAGACTCGTAACTAAAAAGTACTGGCGAGTATTTTTTTTTTTTGGATTCAGATAAGCGATAATGATGATGAAGTTATCAGTGACTTATTTGAAGAGGCTTCTGATTTCATTGACTACGTTGACAAATTGGGAGGGAAAGTGTTGGTACATTGTTTTGAAGGAAAAAGCCGCAGCACAACCGTAGTTCTTGCTTATCTAATGCTGAGAAAGTGAGGAACTTGCTCAGCAATTCTACTTGTATAACAAGCATCAAACTAGGGATTTTCTGATGAAATTTACTGTTCCAGGGGCCTCACTCTACTGGACGCCTGGAACATGCTCAAGAAGGTGCATCGTCGAGCCCAGCCAAATGATGGCTTTGCAAAGACTCTCCTGGATTTAGACAAGCAACTGCATGGGAAGGCATCGATGGAGTGGCAGCAACGAAGACCGATGATGAAGGTATGCCCCATATGCGGTAAGAATGCAGGTCTCAGCAGCAGCTCTCTCAAACTCCATCTCCAAAAGTTCCATAAGATGTTGTCTTCGGGCAGCGTGGACAGCGCCATGACCTTGGAGATCCAGAAGGCTGTCGAGGCACTTGAGATGAGTCGGGGTGGGATAACAGCACAGCTCAAAGGCATCGGCAATGTGATAGTGAACGATAATGCAGTCAATGATGCTGAATTCTAGTAAGGTTTCTGTCGAACAATTAGCAATAACTGAAGGCTTATGCTACATATCCTAGATAACAGTCCAATATACACTTAGTTTTTGGCATGCTAAAGTAGGGTTTTGTTGGAAACTTTTGGCATATAAAAATGATTTTCCTGTGTATTATCTTCGCTTTCAGCTGGTTACTCCATCTTTGTGACATTACTGTGCCACCCAAAAAATCCAAATGAGCAATCACGTGAACTCACTTGCAAAACAAAACCAATCTTTGCATTGCACATATTGATTTAAGCTCGCATCGATAGTAAAGGCAAAAAGGAGTAGCTTAGTCAATTGCTGGATGCAAGTAGCACACGTTAGATCAGTAAAACGATCAATTGATATTTTTTATTCAATTGTTCAGCCTTGGATAAGTTCACGAAGGAATTAAACAAATGAGTGTCTCTTACCGGAGAATAAGGGTAAATATAATTTATATATTTTTATAATGGTATAATATTTCACTTTGACTTAAATTTTTATAATTTTATTTTTTAACTATATCCTTTCATATTTTTCAATGAAATGGACAATAAACTCTCTACTTGATGTCTAATGTTCAAATTGAACTTTCTATTTAATGCCTGATTTTTTTATCAAAATATGAAAACCTTCATATCGTTCAAAATTCATCGTGAATTATCAATTTTGATATCATTTATTGATGCAAATAAAATTCATATATTTTCACAATGATTCAATATTTATTCATTTTGAATCTAAATCTTCATAGATTTATTTTTGAGCATATTCAAATTTTATACCAATAAAAATATTTTTTATTTTATAAATTCATAATCTTTTCTATATCTATATCGTCTTTAACATGGAACTGTAATTGTTCTCCGCTACAATCTGCCGTTAGAGGAGCAGCCATGATCCAGTTACTATTGTAGTATTCTTTATCGATTGCAAGAAGCATCCACCAGTTGCTTTTAATAAAACGTGGTTTCAACGAATCAAGAGATTATTCGATCAAAAAACAAGATGACAGCAAAGCATGCAGCAGCTGAGGGAGCAGGAGTTTTTTGTCTATCGACAAGCTGCAAAAGGTTTATCGACCCAACGAATTCTGCACCCGCGTGATTGCAACTTCTCCATCAGCAGCGGCGAAAGGAGATTCCTCAATCCGATGAGAAGCTTCAATTTCTTTAACTTTTCATAGGAAGCTCTCAGTGCAATCTCAAACCACTCAACTGGCACAAGACTCAGATGTACCAGCTTCACATCTTGTAGACACTTCAGAGTGCCTAGCAACATACACAGACCCATGCCTGAAATTGAGCAGTATGATATATTTATCTGCAAAAAGATATTTGAATCAGATTGAGAATTTCTCATGTCTTTTTCGTCTTCTTTTGGCATCTATTAAAACAGATTATTTGAGATTGTTAGCTACAAACCTGTCTGAGGTTTTCAGTATATTGGGCAAGAGCAAATAGACCTCCATCATCTACCAAATTGCAGCGCTTCAAATCCAGCTCAGAAAGGTTTCGACAACCTGTGGCGATTTTTGCTATGCCTGAACTTGTAACATGACATAAACCTCTCAGTTCAAGATCACGAAGATCTTCCAAACGACTTACATGCCTCAGTCCACCATCAGTCATCTTTGTGCAGTAGCAGAGGTTTAGTTTTTGTATCTTCTTGCAGCCAGTCGCTATGGCAGCTAAACCATCATCAGTGACCTCAACACACCTGCAAAATCCAGTTTGTTAGAGATTTCTTCCATTATTCTACATTTCGAGAACATGAGAGAATTTGATTGCACTACATACCAAACCCAACATACCGGTATAGATCAAGTTCACAAAGTTTTTTGCAATTTGATGCTATATGAACAAGGCCTTCATCAGAAATCATATAACAAAGACCCAGTTTCAAGACTAGCAGCTTTGAACACCCAGATAAATACTTCATCGCTGCAAAGAATGGAGATGGAATTAATACAATTGCAGTTGAAGAATAGAAAAACATGTAATTCATGATCCAAAATGATCAATTTGTTAGCGAGTACAAAAACTTACCAGTACTGCTTATGCTACAATCAGTGAGGTCTATTTCTTCAAGAGTAGAGCAACATGTTCCGATACATTCCAGACCCTTATCGGTTATTAAATTGCAGGATTCTAGTCGGAGGCATCGAAGCTTTTTACATTGATCTCCTATAGATGTAAGGGCTTTGTCCGTAAGCAGATGACAGCATGTAAGATCAATGGTTGTTAAATGAACGCAGCTGGCTACAAGCTCAAAGATCCCTTCATCCGTCACTGATTGGCATTTACTAAGCCCTATCTTAGCCAAATTCTTGCAGTTGAGGCCGATTATCTTAAGACTTGATGCAGAAACTTGAAAACCATCAAGTTTTAGTACGGTCAAGCTATCCTTCAAATCATTCAACTTCAAGAGGAAGAGAGATGCCAGCTCCTGCAATGTACAACTTTTACATGAGCAGTAGGTTCTCAAGCAAACCCAACTTATTGCTACAATGCCAAAACCTTACAGGAAAACAATCTCCAACATTGAGTTTTTGAAGACTACTGTTTCCTTCAATCGCCGAGGTTAAGCCACTAGAAGTTACATTTTCACAGCGGGAGACATTAATGCTCTGCAATAAAGCATAAACCAAAAAAAAAAAGAAAACAATAATGTCTGTTTTAGTCCAAAGGCTTTGATGAACTATCAACATCTGCAGTGTTGTTAATGACCTACTGCTATGATTCTGTAAGCTGTTGTTGTGAAAGAGTAAAATTTGGAACAAGATTCACCAAAACTTACCCGCAATGAGTTATTCCGGTTCTTCAGAAATTGTAATCCCTCATCATCAACAAAAGAGCATCCTACCATGTTCAGAACTTCCAGCTTGCCAAGAGAGGAAATGGAGTTGATCGATCTATTGGTTATCTGAAAAGGAGAAATAGATGCCAGCACTTGAGATCTCAATGGATACAAGATATTGCTTGGAAGGATCTTACTATGCGAAATCAAAAACTTTGAAATATTATTATCTCATAAGAAAATTGCAATAAAAGGGGATTAATTAGAGTAGTTTTGAATGGTCTTGGGGAAAAGAAATGGGGGGTGAGATATTCTTTGGGTAAAAAAAAAAGCCTTTTTAATGCGACAATTGGTGCAAATTCGTGTTTTTTGTTCAATAAAGATGTGAGAGAGAGAGAGAGAGAGAGAGAGAGAGATGGAAACTGGAAAGTGACCTTGAGATATGAGATGTCCAATTCCTTCAGATCCTGGCACTTCTTAGCGAGCAGATCGATCCCAATGTCGGAGATCTCCAGACACCACTTGATACTGAGCTTCTCTAGCCCGGCGCAGCCCACCGCCACCTTGGCGAGCCCGACATCCGTCAGCCCGAGGCACTTATCCAACCGGAGCTCTCTCAACCCGGCGGCGTTCGCCAGCGCGGCGGCTTCCCGATCCCCGACGCCGACACAGTGTGAGAGGTCCACAGCCTCCAGGCGCGGGCACGCATCCACGAGAGCCACCAAGCCCCGCCACCCAACGCCGCTGGCGCGGCTAAGGTTGACCGACCGAAGCCGCCACGGGCCCGCCGCGGCAGCGAAGGCAGCAGAGAGGGCGCGATCGTCGAGGGCGGGACAAGCAGAGAGATCGAGGCGCTCGAGTCCCGCAGCGTAGCGGCGAAGGAGACCAGGGAGGGCCTCGAGGCGGAGGACGCGGAGCGAGCGGCAGTGGATCTCCTCGGCCCGGAGGAACCCGTGGCAGACAAGGCGGCAGGACTTGCGGTCGCGGAGGTCGGAGACGCGCTCGAGGACGTTGGCGAGCAGGTCGAGGGAGAACGCGGTCGACATGTCGGAATCGCAGGGACGCGGTCTGTTCATCGTCGCTTCAGCATCTCCTCGGGGCATGGAGATCATTAGGTGGGGATGAACAGGAAGGAAGGGAGAGGCACAAAGGGTTGAAGGATGGGGAAGATAGGGTCGTCGGAGAAGCTGGTCGGCCAGCGGAGCAGCGGCCCTCTTCCTCGTTGCGATCGCATGGCTCAAAGAAGAAGCAGCAGCAGCAGCAGCTCCGTTTCCCTTCAATTCCTAGCTCTCTCGGAAACTAACGATGATGCAGAGAGAGCGAGGAGCAGGCGGCGATAAGACGAGACGACGAAGAAGGGACTGAGAAGAACCGAAGGAAACGACGCCTGTTCTGGTTACGGCCTCCACCGGGTGTTGATCTTCCCAATCAAATGACTGAAATGCCCTGCCAGATCTGTATATGCTTACTCAAACGAAAGAGCAAAAGGGTAAAATCCCAAGTACGGGGACCACATGGCGGTTGGGGATTGGAGAAGGCGTTACCTGGTGGTGGCAGTCGGGAGCCGCTGATGGGTACTGCCGTCCCAAGTACAGGAGCCGTCCAGGTCGTGCGATCTCCTCTCTTCATCTAAATTAGCAAAACAAATACTATTTATTTATCTGACCATTGCCGTCGTCTTTTTCATTTTCATTTTCATTTTCATTTTCTTTTTCTTTTTCATTTTGCGGTTTCATTCCGTTTGGTCGGATTCGAGTCCCGCGGATTTTTATTTTATTTTCACGGGTGCTACTTCCGGTAACGACAACGCGAGGCCAGGAAAATTCCGTACGGCGATAGAATCCAGGGAATAAAAAGCTGCCAACGGGTGGGGCCCGCACCGCGTCTTGGGGGAAAAAACCGTACGCATCCAAGGACGGGTGTACCCCCCGTGGCGCTGCTATTCGATGTGGGAGGCGGGGCCCGATGAAAGGGAAGCAGACAGCTGGGGACGTAACGGGGCGCTTCGAGCTAGCTTTTGTCCGTACTCCTCGTCGTGGGTCACGATCTGGTTTGATACCGTTTTGGGATTGTTTTCGATTTTGGCCAATTCTATGGCCTGCTGCAAGTTGAAATACATTTTATATTATTCGAAAATTAATTTTGATAAAATAACAAAAATACGTCGTGATTGTAATGTAAGTCAAAGCGATCGATCTTGGGTATATTTATTTAACTGCCAGATCCCTAAAAATAATATACATGTGTTAGTTGCGTTCGTTCTTCAATTTGGTATGATAAATGATGTCTCATGGTTTACGTTGAATCATTTTAATAGAATATAAAGGAATTCTCACAAATCCTATACGTTTCTAGTATTTGTTTTTAATTGATTTTAGAATGAAAAAAAAAAAAGAACTAATTTCAATTATTTTTATGATAGAATAAAACGTTAAACTATTTTATATATTCTGATAATTTCCTCCTAAAATATCTCGAAAGAAATTGCAGCTGCAAAACATATCTTGCACCGAGATAGTGGGAAGAGAAGAAGATAAACAATGAATAAATCATAGTTTCTAGAATTGTACGGGAAGTAAAATTCAATTTCTTGCATCATAAGACTGTTTAATATCTTTATCGGATCGTATTAAAGTCAATGTTTAATATCTTTATCGGAACATATTAAAGTCAATGATCGTTCGTGAATTATTTTTTTTCATACTGGAACAGAAACGACCACAATATCTCAGTCTGCATTCTAAATAAATGCTGACTATATTCTTAGTATCTATAAATTTATAATAGATGTGCAAATTGCATTCTAAATAAATGCTGACTAAATTCTTAGTATCTATAAATTTATAATAGATGTGCAAATTTGATAAAAAATTGAAATCGTCAATATAATAATTCATTCTGAATTTTATAATTCGAAAAGAAGTAAATAGAAGGCAGTCAATAGTCATACGAAGGATTTTAGACCGTGCAAATTTTCTTACAAATCGCACAAGAGAGAGCGAACAAATTAGCGTTGCAGATGTTGGGTAAAATCAAGCGACTGATTCAAGTTCGGCAATGGAATCGACCAACATTTGTCATCTGCTAGACGATGATCCATCGATCAGCTTCCGAACTTGCTCGTCTTCCTTTCGCTTCATCTGGCAACGATCGTCTTCCTTCCGTTATATAAACAGAATCGTGTTCCAGCCCAGGAAACAGAGCCGAGGAGAGGCAGATCGACTGGTTGCTGCCTAAGAAGAGCCTGCACCCTCCCAATCGCCCAGCTCGATCGAGCATCCCCTCTCGACGTCCACTCGAGACACCTTGAAGATTCGCCGATCCGCCAGGCAATCTAAGAAACTGAACAGGAAATCAGTGCGAACATGCAGGAGTTCGCCGGAGGGAGTTTGGGTCAAATAGAAACGGTGGCTCCGGGAGGCCTCTGTCGCAGGCAAGATGACCCTCGGCGTCGGATCAGGATAACAGAGATCCCACGAGCGGCGTAAAGAGTTCCGTTCGTGAAGGTGGCGCGTCGCAGTGCATTATCGCGTCTAGAGCCGTCCACTTCTCAACGCCGGCTTTCGCGAATGAGAGCTTGATTAGGTTGCAGCGGATGAGGACGACGGTGTAGCTTCCCTGAGAGGGGTTGGACTTGGAGGAGAGAGCCGCCTTGAAGAACTGGGAGCGCAGCTCGTCGCCAGGGCAGTCCTGCAGCTCGAAGTGCTGGATCTCGCCGTGGAGGCTGTACGCGCACTTGATGTGGTCGGGGAGGTGGGGCAAGTCGACGTGCTCGCCGGTGAGGGGGTTGAGCAGCTGGATCTTAGAGTGGCGGTCGGCGGTGAAGCGCCAACCGTGGGCGGAGCCGAGGCAGAGGCGGTGGTGGATGGGCGGGTCGGGGAGGGGCAACGCGTAGGAGGCCTTCTCCAGAAGAGACTCCGTTCGCCGGAGAACAGTAACCAGGGGAACTGAGGAGGAAGCTGGAGGCGAGAAGAGGAGCGGACGGCGTCGAACCAGCGGGCACGAACGAGGCTGCCCCGGAGAATTTCGCGAATCGGAAGCTTGCAGAAGATGAAGACGAGGACGTCGATGGGAAGCTGCCACCGAGAAGAGGGAGCAGTTGCCATGGCTGCTCGGTGCAGTGCAATGGAGGAGGGTTTATTGTATATTGTCCGGCGGTGAATTCAGGAAGGCTGTAAATTTTGGGGTTTGTTGAGAATTAGGAAACACTCTCTCTCTCTCTCTCCTATCTGTTTTTTTTTTTGTTCTTTTCCTTCTTTGAAAACTTTAATACCTTTGTATTAAAATTATTTAATAAAAGCATTCTATAACTCTAAAAATTTCGAATTCATGCTACATTTCTAGTGTCCTAAAATTTTAGTCCTTAATTTAGATCGAAAAAGTGATTAATGACATTAAATAGTCTTATTATTCTCCTAAACTTATATGTATTTTTTCTATTTTTAAACAAATATTAGAGCTTTTTAATCATCAATATATACATTTTTTCAAATATTTTTAGCATCATCAAAAAGTTACTACGTTTGGTACAAGACAATATAATCAACCTTATAATATAATCAAATTTGTAATATAATATAATGTAATGTGTATTACATAGTGTTCTAAAAATCGGCGATTTTGTCCGATTAGGCGGCGCCTAGGCGGTGGACGCTCGTCCACCGCCCCGACATTCACAGAGGCGACGCCGCTAGGCGTCGCCGCATTCATCGGCGGCGTCGCCGCTTTAATCGGCGCCCAGAGCGATTAATCGACATTAATCGAGGCGATCGAACGATTAATCAGGAGTTCGCTCGAATCGACACGCCGACACGCCCATACAGGTGTACACGCCGCCAAATGAGGGCACAGCGTCGTGTCGCCGAGAATCGGCGACGACGTGCGAATGAGGGCACAGCGTGTCGCCGGGGAGAACTATGCAATACGCGCGTGCAAATTAGGCACTGCGTCGCGACTCATTGTTTTTTGTCCAATTGTTTTTAATCAATTCATTTCTGAACATTGCTTTAATTAAGTGCCCAAGAATCATGATCATGCCCGCTTATTTTTTTCTAAAACAAGAAATGTGAACAAACTAGTACACCAGAATTGCATTGATGTATAGTCACGCTGTTACATAAATTATGAATGATTTAGCATACAGTTTCATATTGGGCTAGTAACAAAGGTGGATGGAGGGAGACCAGTATGATAAGAAGTGGCAGAGAAAGGATTTGCAGGTCTTGTATGAAGAAGGCATGAATAGAACCTTCAATCCACATGTAAAATAAGAACCTAAGAAGGGGGCATTGTTTGGAGTGTGATGAGATAATATTTGTCTATTATATCCTCTTACTTAATTTCCTTATTTGACTATGATATGTGTATGGATCCGACTGCTACATTTTTTTCTTCTCATTTTAGTTTGGATTTCTTCACTCATCAATAAACACTTGTATCCAATAATAAATTTTATCTTTCCTGTACTGGCTTATGTAGTTAGGACTTGGTACTACTGTTTTTTATTTAACAATTTTAATAATTGCTTTCATCTTAATTATTATTTTTACTGCCTAGTTTTATTTTTCTTTCATCACAATTTTTTTCTTAGGGAGTGGAAGCTTCTTCCGAGAAATCAAATAAAACAACAATAAAATATTTACTTTCAAATATTAAAAAAATCGATCGCTAAAAATAACAATAATTAATTACTTCAGGCGCTAAAGCGAGTGATCGTCCGCCTACCGTCTAGCGCTTTTTAGAACACTGGTATTACATTACTATATTTAATTAGCGATTGATGTGTAATGTTTGATTACAAAAGCGATTACATTCGTTTGTTTGGTATCCATATTTGTTATAAGGAATGTAATTCATATTAATATAAATGACAAAAATACCTTTATAATTTCTTTTTAAGGTAATATAATTTTTAGTCGTCGATCGTTGATTGTCGATCATCGTCCCGATCGTGACCCGATCATCGACCATCGATCGCTAGACAACCATCACCGGAGCAATGAGAAAAATAAAAAAAAGGATATATTTGTCATGATAAATATTGAATCTGTAATGTAATCGAATTACATAGTTTTTCCTTCATAATCGAGATTACGGATCTTGGTTCTTATTTTGTAATGTAATTATATTACATTACATCTTTGAAATGTTACCAAACAAAGTAAATTATCTTGTAATGTAATCCTGATTATATTATAAGTCTGATTATCCCGTACCAAATGTAGTCTTAGTGTCTGAGATGATGGTCTTTTTGTTTTTAAAATTTCCGTTATTGAATTTCTAATAATGTTTTTATACTTTAGAAAAAAAAATTAGAGTCATTTAGAATCATTAATTATTTTGTGCTAAAATAAATCTTGACTGAGGTTACGAGAGTGCAACTTATATGAAAATAATTAATGAAATAACTAAACTTTTGCTTGTTATCATGGTTAATTTAGTTGGGACGAGCAAAAACTTGTTTAATATTTTAGCTCGCGACTAGAATGGGGCGAAGAGATATTAGGAGAACAAGATATGTAGTAAACATTAATACTCAACGTGTTCAACGGTCTCATGACTAAAAATATTATTATATATAGACACTGATCAAATTTCAATATAAAATTTAAAATCTTTATTATGATTCAGAAGTTCTTCATTATTTTCTGACAATTAGATCAAGGGACAATATCTTTGTAATTTATTTTTTTCATTATCATCAAAGAATCAACGATAAAGTAATCATCTTTTTACCGTAGAGTTCAAGATTTATGTCCTCATAAAAGGACTAAGTAATTAATATGGATAATATAATTATTCAGAGAGTAATGATCAATCTTTAAAAGTTGTAAAAATTTTGAAGTATTTATCTTTCCATCAAATTAATTCTTGAGTTGAACAAGAAAAATATTTCTCTTAATTTATCTCTTTTAAATTGATGATAAAATAGTAGTCGATGGAAAATTTTAGTAAAATTGGTCAGATCGCGTCAAAGATTGCTCGAATCGTAAAATTTAAATATACGGCCCAAAAACAAAACTCTGGCCCATATGGTAGAGAACTATTAATTCGATATGGCACGACCATTCCACGAGAGAAAATAATTAATTAAAAATAACAATATTATTATTTTTTAATTACTTCATGGTGCAATGACTTCATTGACTTGTGTCCTCGTCGAAAAAAAAAAGCGAAAACATCTTTAAACTATTTATTAGTAACAAATTAAGAGTGCAGATTTAGAGTTCCCACGCTATCGAGAATATAAATCTAGTTTTGTTTGGGATTTAAAGCTATTTTAATTAATTACTAATCTTGAATTAAAGCACTTTTAATGAAGATATTGAGGTAAAGGGAGAATGTGTTTCTGTCATTTATATAAATAGTGATAAATGTTTCTGTCATTTATTAAAACACTTTAAATTCATATTTTGTTTTGTTTTATTTTTTAATTTTATTTTCTGATATGATATATGAATTTTATTAAAATATTAAGCCGCGCCATTGAGAGGATATTTATTTTTGCTATAATATTGTCATGCGATTTTAGGAGCGCTCTTCGGGGGAAGGACTCAAAATGGCGACGTCAAGGACGAGCTCCGGCGTTCCGTATCCCGAGAGGTTCTATGTGGCTGCCGCCTATGCCGGTTTCGACGGATCGCCTGGGGTCTCCACCGCCATCTCGAGATTTCAGAACGACGTTGCCCTCTTGCTCTACGGTCTCTACCAGCAGGTCAGATCCGCGATTTTACCCCTACCTCTATGGTTAATAGTTGTGGGTATAGGCGATCGGCAATTTTTTTTTTTTTTTGTCTAGTGTCTCCTTGGTCTTCAATTTATAGGGTCCCGATCTGATGGATCTGCAGCTGGGAGTTGAATTTTGGTTGAACTGTAGCTCTAGTTGATTTGGTATAGATCTTCGTTTGGTGTTCTCAGGAATGCTAGATCTACCCCTAACGCGATGTGATATCGGTGTGAATACGCAAGTTACGGGTTTTTCTTTTTGTGGTTTTATCTGATCTAATTTGTGGATTTAGGCGACTGTTGGTCCGTGCACTGCTCCCAAACCTAGAGCATGGAATCCCGTTGAGCAAAGCAAATGGACGAGGTTGCTGTTACGCTGCTTTTTCATATTTTTATATTTTTTTTAAAGTCGTTATTTATGCAGTGCTCTATGTTATGGTTTTTGCTTGTTGAATTAGATGTTTCAGAAACTTGTTAGAGAAGCACTCGAAATCATTTCTCATGTTATCCTAGCTTCTGTTTTGGCTAAACCATCTTGTTCTGCAGTTGACATTGTTGTACTACCTCTTATGCTAAAATGCTTATCTACTCTTGAGATAGAGTGTGTTGAACAAGATACTTGGCTAGGCAAGCATCCGTTTAGCACTTACTAGATTTTAGTATATATCAAATCTTTGACATTTGCAACTAAAAGTTAAATAAAAAAGTGAGAGACTACGTTCTTTTATTCAATTCTAGGATTACTTTCTCTATCCCTAATTTCTGTAAGAATCTATTCTTCTTTTAATTTCCCATGTTTCTTGGTATTTGGTTTTCTGTAGATGGTTTAAGTTATTTCAAGCTGAATATGCCAAAGTAATAATGATGAGCTAAAGAAACTAGTGGGAGGGGGATCAAGTGGCGATGTATGCTGAATATGCCAAAGTAATAATGATGAGCTAAAGAAACTAGTGGGAGGGGGATCAAGTGGCGATGTATGCCAATGATTGTATGCTGGTCTTTAGACAATGTACTTGTTGCTTGAGTATGAGTTGATTAGAGTGTTGCATTAATATTCTTTGCTGAAGAAAAAATTCTGGAACAGTGCAACGGTAGATTTTTTTTTTTTTTTTTGAGAAAGATCAATTTTGTATGTTTGAGTGGTTAGAATTATGACAAAAAGTTGTGAGTTTGAAATGAAGCTTGAGACAATTTGTAAACGTGGAGAAACTTGGAAATGCAATCTCCTAGCATTCTTTCAAGTATGACATAGTATTTGATCTTAACAGCGAACTGATTTTTATGATATACAAGGGAAAAAAATCTTTTCTTCCTTTTTTGTTTCATTAACAGTTACTGTTAACTTAGATTTAGCAAACACTTATTTAGTATCTTCCATTCTGATGGTTATTGTTGTGATGCATTGATTTAAATGTCTTAAAGTTCTCCATTAATTCAACTCATTCGAACAGCATGTCTCCGAAGTTTCTTTATAATGTTTGGTGCTTTAAAGGTATCAGATCTATCTTTCCTTCAAGAGAAAAGGACTATTTCGCTGATCTTATGCATTAAGGTTGTTTATTATTAATTTTTTCTTTGTTCTTTCTCACAAACTTGTTAAGAATTCCTCAAGCATCTTCTTCTTACCTAAATGGTCATGTTTGTTGGTTGTGTATGAGAATGTGCATGTAGTTATTTTCTTTGACTACTTTGGTATCATAGTCCTATCTAAATAATTGCATGATCCGGTATTTAGTGTTCTTTGTGAATGTATAGTAGAACTAAAAAAGTTTTTTTCATTACAGTTGGCATGGACTTGGAAACATGGCTTCAACTGAAGCAATGCGTCTGTTTGTTAAAATTCTGGAAGTATGTTTGTACCTAACTGTTGCATATGTTGTAAATGTTACAAGGATATTCATTATTTTTGCTTTCTTCCAGGAGGAAGAACCTGCTTGGTATTCTCGTGTTCCTCAAGTAGCAGAAGAGCCCAGTGTAGATGTAGAAATGTTTGTAAGTACACTAATGAAATTATGTTTTTTAATTTTATTTGTCAGCATTCATTTTAGTTAGCAAAGCTGATTTTTAACAAATTGAGACCTATTATAATGTGTGTTGCATGGAATATTCATTTAATGGCAATTTAATAGTTGTGACTTGATATATCAGATGGGCATAAAATGTGAAATGCAGCTTCACGAGTAGATTGGCAAGAAATAATGTCTATATAAGTATTAAAAATATATTTCTGCTAGTGAAGCTTAGAAGATGAATGTTACAATTCGAAAACCTGATGGCCAAACTATTACTTTTAAATGAAGCTGTATTTTGTGTTTTGGTATAGTGTGATTGTCTGCCGTTTGCATTCTTTGACTCGCTATTTGCTAAAATTCAGCTTTGACTATTTGATATACTTCTCCTAACCTAATTTCCATATGTATCTATGACTATCCTTTTTCCCTTGCTTGATGGACTATGTTTGTGCATGTTTCTAATCCATTTATTAATTGTTCTAGAAGCCAAAATTGGAGTCAGATTCTCAATCAACCTCACAAATTGGAGATTCCCTACCTGAGATAAAAACTACTACTTCTGAAAATGGGCTTCCATTGGATATGGAAGATAAAGACGTGATAAAGGAAGGACTTGACTCAGTTGGTATTTATGATCAATGGGTTGCACCACCAGTATCCGGACAATGCCCTAAGCCTCGTTATGCGGTGTTCTTTCTTTTCTGTCACGATGTCAAATTATAGCTCTGAGCATTATTCCTCTATAGCTGAAAATTAATCTGTGTGCAGCATGGAGCAGCAGTCTTACATGATAAAATGTACATTTTCGGTGGAAATCACAATGGGCGTTACCTTAATGATCTCCACGTAAGCACAACATGTGGAATACTTTGATGTAATGAAACTATTTTATGGTTACCATTGAAATGTACAACTTGGATAAAAAACTGTAGCCAAATAATTGTTTTTTTAGCTGGAATTTCTTGTGCTCTTGAGAAACATGTTTAATAAAATTTAATGGGAACTTATTAGAGAAAGTTGATCCAATGTTTCATAGTTCCTCCAATTTTATTTCTTTTGCCTTTTGCTGTAATATACCGGTGATATCTAAATTCAATGACTTTAGTTATATCTAACTATTGCAGGTTTTAGATTTGAAAATTTTGTCATGGTCAAGGATTGAAACCAAAGAATTAGCAGGTTCCTTGGATTCTTCAAACACTGCTTCTATTGCCTCCTCTGCTGGCCATTCATTGGTAGTGCATGAAGATTTATTTTTTATCTTTTGCAATATTAGAGTTGCTAAGAGTGGCTATAATTGAAGAGTATATAATGGAAATTTTCCTGTTATTATCCTACATTCAGATTCCTTGGGGAGGCAAGATTTTATCAATTGCTGGCCATACAAAAGACCCATCTGAGACCATAATAGGTTAAATCATTTTGTTTTGTAAATATTGTACGTTTCCTTTTTCCCTCCACCTGAAGCAGTGTTATTCTAATTATTCTAGTGAAGGAATTTGATCCAGCAACTTGTTTATGGTCAAACTTAAAGACATATGGGAAACCACCAGTAAGTTCTCTTTGATCTAGTATTCAAGTGCATAATCTTGACCATTGAATCAAGTCAGGAAACCTTAATTGTCACCAGAATTTATAGATTTAGATTTTATCTTTTAGTAATTCAAACCAAAAGATTAGGATAAACACCCAAAGCTAAAACGATAAGTTCAGAAAATTTTATTCACGTGTTTTTTACCCACACACTCAGAATCGATTCAACTAATGTGGCCAAAATCTAATTGACTATTTGCTTTAATTGAAGATTTCCCGTGGAGGCCAATCAGTTACACTCGTCGGAAACATTTTAGTCATATTTGGTGGTGTAGATGCTAAGAGATCTCTTCTCAATGACTTGAACATACTTGACTTGGAAACCATGACCTGGGATGATATTGATGCTATGTAAGAATTTATTATTTATCTTCTTGAAATTCTTTGACATTTAGCCTTTTTAGTTTGTATATTGAGTTAGCAAATATTTTCAATGCACACAAATTACTTGTGTCATAATTGTAGTTAGCGACTTAGTATTAAGGAAAACGAATTTGGATTTTGAGACTGCATTTGTGACATCTTCTATGTAAATAGAGAACTTAAATGGGTATAATTACATGCATAATTCAGGTAGTCTTAATGGCATTGCAAGGCTTGTCAATGAGCTGTGCCTGGGTCAGGGATGACTTGGATTCAGTCAGGATGAATCTGGAATAGCCCGATTGGAGTTGTGCTGGGCAATGCATGGCCCAAGTTTGTGTAGACTTAACTCAACACAGATTTGGGCCCATGATGCGGCCATAGATGTCGAGCCATCATAATCGTTCCTCATGTTCACATTGTAGGTCCATGCCCTGGCTGATGATGTTGATTTTCCTGTAACTGAATTGTGAAATATTATAATAGGCATTAAGAATTTGGGATTCAAGGTTGAGGAGTAAGAATGAGAGATGAGATTGAGTGATTAGAAATGAAAATGAGAGATGAGGTGAGGACAGAGATTGGAAAATGAGTGAATAAGATATAAAGAACTTGATGGTTGAGTGTTGGAGGAGAGGGAGGGTAGTTATAGAATATTAAAGGATTTTTAGTTTTAAAATTTAGAATTTTAAAGTATTTTAATAACAGAATGACTAAAATTCTTCTATTATTTTATTTTTTTAATACAAAAGAATGGATATATTGGAATATAGGGACAAAGGGTAGTCTTGTGCTTGGGTGGTGCCTAGTATTGGGTCGACCCGAGTAGGGAATTGTGCCCAACCTGGTATGGGTTTTTTCCAAGCTCAAAAAATGGCCCATGCTTGTCACAAACACGTGCCATGTTTAACACAAACTTGTTATGGGTTGTGCCAAGCTCGGTGCATGGGCTGCAATCCTGCTGAACAGCATGGCTGGCTTGCACATGGTTCATGTCAGGTCCACCTCAGCCCAGCTTCATGTCAGGCCTGATGTAGCCGATTTAAGACTGATACGGTCTGGGCCACAACCTCTGTTTAACACCCTAGGCATGACTGCTTATCAGAATGCCTTTGTCGACCAAGTGCCAGCTACATTCGACTTTAAAGCCAAAGTTGTCAGTGGAATCTTTTTTATTAGACTATTTTTATGTAAATCTGAATTGAGAAAGAATGCTACTATTCCTTGACTAATTCTTCTGTCTTTATTAAATTTTAGAGGTGCGGCTCCCTCTCCAAGATCTGAACATGCTGCTTCTTGTCATGCTGACCGGTATCTCCTAATTTTTGGTGGTGGTTCTCATGCCACATGTTTCAATGATCTGCATGTGCTTGACCTGCAAACTGTAAGTATCTCTCTTTTCTGATGGTGGGCTGATGATGATAGATTATGTTCTGTGCTAATATTCATTCTTTATCTAGATGGAATGGTCAAAACCAGAGCAGCAGGGTGTGGTTCCCGGGCCACGAGCTGGTCATGCAGGTGTAACTATTGGGGAGAGCTGGTTCATTGCTGGAGGCGGTAATAATAAAAATGGTATGTTTTTGACGAGTTTTTTTTCTAAATGTTTCCATGTCATTTTCTTCTTTGAACCGAGACTAATAAATCCTCAACTACTTGCATCATGATCTTTATACTATTTTGTTCACCTATTTGTTGCCTTTCTGAAGTTTCAATGTACAGTCTGATAAGATGGCTAGCTACATTGTTAATTAGAAAAAACAATATGGTCAATGAGAATGAAGGTACAATTACCAAGGTAAAGTAGTAAATGGACATTTTAACACACAGAGCTGCAAAGCTGGATAAATATTGGACGTATGAAAAACAAATGTTAAAGTTGAAACCTTTTAAACTTATAGGGATTCTAGACTATAGCAAAAGCCCCAAGGAAAATGGGTTCACTTTGTTTTACATTCGATAAGCATTATGAAACTGCAACTTTATTGTCCATTATGAAACACTAGAAGTGAAAGGTTTTAGACTTAGTAGAGTAAAGACAGAATATATGGAATTTAAGTTTAGCAATATTAGACGTAATATGACAAGTGTTAAGATAAGAGATGACAAGTTATCTGGAATTGAAAGCTTTAAATATTTAGGAACATTTTTACAAGATGATGGAGGGATTAAAAGAGATGTCTTAGATAGAATACAAATAGGATGGTTGAAATGGAGGAAAGTATTGGGTGTTTTATGTGATCGTAAAGTGTCTCTAAAACTTAAAGGGAAGTTCTACAAAACGGCGATTAGACCTGCTATGTTATATGACACTGAATGTTGGGCTATGACTCGAGTACATGAGCAAAAGATGAGAGTTGCAGAGATGAGGATGTTAAGGTGGATGTGCGGACATACGAGGATGGAAAGAATAAGAAATGAGAGCATTAGAGAAAAGTCAGCGTTGCATCTATTGAAGGAAAGCTCCGAGAGATATGTTTAAGGTGGTACGGACATGTACTTAGATGACCAATAAATATTCTATTTAGGCGATGTGAAACGATGACAAATATACAATTAAACGAGGAAGAGAGAGACCAAAAAAAGATTTGGTTAGCAACAATAAAATAAGATAAAATTTATTTAAATATAGATGATGATATAGTAGGGGATAAAGTCCAATGGCATAGAAAGATCTATATAGCCGACCCCACTTAGTGGGATAAAGCTTTGTTGTTGTTGTTATTGTAGTAGTAGTAGTATTCAATGTCCACTGTCCTATAAGATTATATTTTGTCAAGTACTCTTGTGGATCAGTGCAATTAAATTTGACTTATTTGATAAACAATGAATTTATATATTGATTTCATTCTGGCAAGACTATAAATTAACTATGACATTGAGTTTTTGTGTGATTGATTAGTAATTCAATTTATTTTTAAAAAAAAAAAAAATGTGGAACCGTCACATTAGCGGCCCCCTCCGGCTGCCCCTACCGGTGGAGGAGGTAAATCAGGACCCAGGTGGTAAGTGCAAAGGAGAGGGTCCATCTGCAGCTGACCCTCAATCATAACCCACCAAAGCCACTAATTTTAAGAGTTCTAATCAACTTGAGCCAATTCATTGCATTTCTGAATTCTTTCTGGACTTCTAAGCTTGTTTTCAGGGGTCTCTGAGACTCTTGTTTTGAACATGGCCACGTTAGTCTGGTCAGTTGTTACTACTGTTGAAGGACGTGTGCCCCTTGCTAGTGAGGTATGCATAAGCTTTTTACTGCCTAGTTTATCTTTGCTGCTGCTGGTTATTATTTTCACGAAAGCTATTTCTCATTTCAAATGGATCGTGCATTCAAGACTTCTATAACTGCAATTATGTTTCAGGGCTTAAGCTTGATCACAAGCACACACAAGGGGGAGGATTTCCTTCTTTCCTTTGGAGGTTATAATGGGCGTTATAACAATGAGGTAAATACTTGATAATCTATTTACAAGTTTCCCCCCCATGCTTGTGTTAATGCAAATTATCTGTTTGGTTAGGTCTATGTTCTCAAACCCAGCCACACATCACATTCACAGTCAAGGATGATAGATAGGCCAGAATCGGACACTGTTGCTGTGATGCCCTCTAAAATAGATGCTAGCAGAGATGTGGAACCTGAATTTGAAGTAATTCAGAATAAAAAGATCAAGGAAATTGTGGTGGACCATGGTGATTCAGAGCAAATGGTAATTAAACATCCAAAGTTGTTAAGATGTCGGCATGACCAACTATTTGCATTTAGATGTTCTGAGTGACAAAAAACATGAGTGGTTTAGAATTCTAAATATCATTCTTTTAACTTAATATGACCGTCTGGAAATCAGAGTAGCTATTTAAATTTTCTGTTTGAATTAAATTTCAGAGTATCAGAAATAAAGAAACCATAGGGCACCTTGTGGAAACCCTGAATGCAGAGAAACAGGAATTGGAAGCAACACTTGACAAAGAACAAATGCATACTGTACAGCTAAAGCAAGAGTTAGCTGTAGCTGAGATGAAGAATTCTGAACTTACTAAGGCAAGCTTCATCTTGATGTTTCTTCTTTATCAAAACAAGTCCTTGTTTGTATTCAAAATTTTAACTCATCCATTTTAATTATGAACTACTATAGGAACTTCAGTCAATTCGTGGTCAGCTTGCTGCTGAACAGTCAAGATGCTTTAAACTTGAGGTACATATTTATCATCATTGGATTTGGTTGTGTTACCTCCAACTTCCAACTGTTTAGGCTGCATTGATTTTATCCCTCTATCAGAAACTATTAAATGCTATATCATCATAATATTCAAAGGTATTTAGACATTTTTATTGTGAAATCTAATGAATGTTGGTTTATCTCAACCATTCACATATTCGACTCATTAATTCAATTTGTGTACATCTCTTGGTCATCTTTGAACATGACATACCTTAACCTATTTTTTTCTCTTTTTATTATATATGGAGCTACACTTAATTGCTTTGGAATTATATTTATCTTATTTTTTTCTAATAATCCTACACATTTATCTTTGTGTTATCTTATAATTGTCCGACTAGTTTGATTGATAAAGAATGACAAATAGAAACTTTCCTTTTAGCATAAAGAACACATGGCGATCACACAAGAGGCTAGCAATTTGTTCAATCATTCACTCCTAGTCATATTAAGATTTATTTGTTATTATATTAATTGTGTTGTGTTTTAGTCCTGCATCATGTGTTTTGTTATTACATATAATATTGAGACTATATATGGTGGAATAGTTCCTTTTTATGAATAACTACAATACAATACCTTTTCCCTCTCAACTTAGTATTTGAATGGAACGTCTTGTTGGACTAGGATTTTCCTTTTCAATCATATTATGGAGTTGCGAGTCTAATGACAGCCAGTCTTCCCATCCTTCATCTCCAATGTAAGATGCATTTTTTTTCTACTCCTTTTTTGTGTTTAGCTTCCCATCACACAACAAAATCCATCTTTCACTGACCCTGATGTTTTCTCTTGTTTGCACCTTTACATGGTTCTTAGTGTCGCTTGTGACTACTCCTAAGCAGTTTGATTCCAGGCAAAATTTGTTTTTCTCAAAATTCCCATTATACCAGATGAACCAGTATCTCTCTCCATGCCTGCACACAGCAAGCAACAATGTTTTGAGCCATTCTATTTTACAGAATCTCCCCTAAAATAATTTCTGATTGGTTCTTGCACTTGATAATTATATGTATTGTTCAATAAAGGCCCACTTAGTTTTTTAAAGTGTTGGTCTGTAGCTCCACCAACATCCCACAAAAAACATTGTGATTCTTGCCAGAGTAATCCTTCCTCTTCTAGTTAAACTTTGTATTATCTTCTGAAATAACTGCCACCGTGATCTTTGTTTTAATGGATGTAGCCTTCTTTGTTTTTAACCTCTTGTAAAACTTTTTGTAAGCACTATGATTTAGCCTTCACCACCCCACATCAAAACTACTCCTTACCTTCACTGTGAGACTTCCCAGCTAAAATACCCATTACTATTTCTCTCAGCAGAATAACTTCATGGTGTCTACGACTGAAAACTACCCCCATGGTTGTTATTGAATTCCTTAGCACTACTTTAAAGCTCGTTGTTGTTGAATTCCTTAGCACAACTTTGAAGCTGTAGAGAATTGATGCTTTGCCGCTGCTTCCTCTAAATGGTTACTGTTGGATATAAAGCTTAATGATCCTCAACAAACAGCATTAGTATAAATTGATAACATCCACCATTATTGGCAGCAAATCACCTAGTTGCACTTCAATTCTAGAATGCCAAGGCTTACAGTGGGTCATTTTTTTAAACTGGTACAATGAAATGGCTAGACATATAAAGAAATGTTAAATCGGCAAATTTCTCCATTGCAAGCTTGAAACCTTTCTTCCACTGTCAATAGCACCCAAACTCTTCTTAATCTCCTACTCCAATTCCTTTATTCATGGGTGCTCATTTTTTCAAAAATAAATGGAAGGCTGAAAACCTGCCGTAGCTTTCTTGATGTATGTTTTATTTTTACTAATATTTCTCAAGTTCAGTGCTGAAGATGAGTTCCATTTTGTAATTTTCTGGTTGCCTGCGTGTGCTGGTTGTCGTGGAACATGTATGCATACAAGGATCTAAGTTTACAATTAACAGATACCTAAGGAGTCATATGCTTGATAGGTGGACGTGGCAGAGCTCCGGCAAAAATTGCAGGCAATGGAAGCATTAGAGAAGGAAGTGGAGCTGCTTCGGCGGCAGAAGGCGGCCTCGGAACAGGAAGCTCTAAGCATCAAGCAACGGCAAAGCTCCGGTGGCGTGTGGAGCTGGCTTGCTGGTAGTGGAAGCCCTCCACCTCCTGCCTAATGCTCGTCGTACAAAGCATATACTCTTCGTGTAGCATTCTTCATTTCTGATTGATTTTTTTTTTAAGTACAAAATAGACGCAAAAAGTGATGAGACTTCAACCACACCAAAGTTTGTACTCTATCAAAGTACTGCTTCAAGAAACAATAGTCATTTCCCCCCGTCTTGCATTAGTTTTTGTTCGCCCTAGATTCGTGTTGCTTGTAATTTATTTTTCTTTTCAATCACTATTGTACTTTCTTTTTGTAAGATCTTACTATGTTTTTTCGTATGCTTCAAGAAAATTACTTTCTTTTCGATTACTAGACAAGCTTCATGTCGGTGGACGTTCTATCGCTTCAACTGTATCATCGAATTGCTAATTGTTCTTCTTCCAGTGTCTATCACAGTAGAAAATTATGATTAAAAGAAAAATATTTTGTTAAGATAAAATAAATTTTGCTTCGTGTCGAGTTATCTTTCACAGAACAAACGAATCCTAGTTATGGAAGGAAGTTGTCGTTTCGCTTCGGATCCCGTAACAGCTTCGGGCTCATTCCGAGTAGACCCAACACCGAAGCCTCCGTCGCCCGCTGTTCGGATTCGGGTTCGGGTTCGAGTTCGGCGAAACCAATGTTGCAGGCGCCTCACCAGACAATCGGGTTCCACGATGAGTTGTCAACGCGTATTCTCGATCGACCGTTGATTCGAAAAACAAAAGGAGGGCAATTGGACCGTCAGGATCTAGTTCCCATACATGTCACTGTGCGGCAGTGGGCGAGGCATAGATCTGATCGCATAGGGCACATTTTACCTAATTGAAATGACTATAATACCAAATCATTTCCCCGTTTAGTGGAATGTTATGATGGCATTTTAGTCATTTAACGGCGATAATACCAAGGCCGCCCCTCTCTATTTACGGAAATCCGCATCCAAATTGTCGCACATCGTGATCGACGCAGAGCTCGTCTTTCCCTTTTCTTTCGCTTCCTTTCGTGTTCTCTCGGTTTCGCTCGCAGATCGATGGCCTCAGTCGCTGGAACGGCGTTCACGGTCTCTGTTCGCCCCCCGCGGCAGCTGCTGCAGGTACGAGTCGCTACCTTCTTTGTGTTTGCTTGATCTGAACTTGTTTCTGTATATTTTCTTCCTTCTTCGAGGATTTTGGTTGGATCTGGTTGGATTGTTCGTCTTGTGATTTCTTTGGCATGAGAAGTTTAGTCGAGGAGCTCTGAATACATCGACTGTTTTCTCATTTCTGATCTATTATTGTTTTGTTTCCTATTGGAACTGGTGGGTTGATTTATTTTGAGTATTGAGATATTAGTAGATTCCGATGACTTGATTTTGTATCTGTTCGGTGTTTAGATTGTGAGTTTAAGCTAATCGAACAACTATCTTAAGGATGAACTGGGGTTCCTTTGCAACGCACATTGCTTATTTAACGAGGGTTTATGTCTGGGTTGAAATAATGGATCTTGAAGTTGTCAAATCTTTTCTTTATTTCTTGTCTCGGTCGATCTTTATAATTGTAAATGGTAGCTTCATCTAATGTTCCGGGGAATAAAACCCTTTTTATGTGACGAAATCTCTAATATGGTTTAAGGCGTTGCCTTGTTTATCTTCCTAGGAAATAGGTTGCTTGCATTCATTATAAATGAGTATAGGATGTTCTGGAGAGCATGGCAGCTTGGACCTCGCAATGCGAATCGAGATCTAATATATTGTCGCTTGTTTTGATGCGGGTGGATCATCTCATGTTTGACTAGATAAATTCTTATCTGTATCATGTTTTCACCCTGCTCTTACACCTCTCTCTCTCTCTCTCTCTCGTCAACCTTCTCTCCTATTTTTCTCAGTATCCTGATGGTACGTTCTCTGGTGCATATACATGTAATTTCCATATCAAATCCGATGTCGACATTGCCAATTTTCATCTCTAATTGAGAGGGCCTATCAAGTGAGAGGGTTCTTGACTTTAAGGAGAATAACGAATCACACCGTAATCGTTTTTTTACTCAAGTTTCTATTACTTCTACCTTTCCCAGTTGCTCAAATTGTCTCTAGCTGGTTGTTTATATTTCATCGCTACATGATTGTTTTTCAGTTTACTCCTATTGTCTTGTTTTCTACTCAGCTTGTGGCATAATGTGGTGATATTGTATTGCAGCCATTGCTCAATTTTGAAATAATTGTCAGTGCAGTTTCAAAATTGATTACATGCTACTCTTCTCATGATATTCACTCTTCTCTCAGTTCAAACCAAGATTTCATATTGATATTTACCCTTATTTGCAGGTAGCTAATCGGCTCTCTGGTCTCAAATTAGTTTCCTTCAGAAGCCAAAGGAAGAGCTTTGTTTCAATCCGTTCAGCACCGCGCTTCCGAGTTTCTTGTGCTGTATGTTCTCTTTGTCCTTTGTGTGTACATTTTTTACGTTCAGGTATTTCTCTCAATCCGAATGGCATTTTTCTGATTCCTTGAGATTCAGTTTGAGGATTTTTTTTTTTTAAATCTGAAGGTTGTAATTTTCATTTTGAGATAAACACAAATATGACTTTGTAAAGATGCTAGACATGCAAAACTAATGAAGTAGGTAGGCAAACATTAATATCTTCCGCTTAAAAAATGTTGTATAATGCAATGATGGAAACAAAGATTTAATGCTTCAATGAACTTTATGTTCATCATTAATGCATTCCTTTATTAAAATTATGTCATTTACATTTTTTTCTTTGCATTGTATAATGTTGGAGCTAGTGAATTTGATCATTCATCTTAAGTCATTACCAATTTAGTTGCCTAGTCAACCATTCACGGGCTTGGCCCCCTCTTATTGAATTTAGAAGTCTATTATTCAACCACTTCATGCTTTAATCCATGGAGTAACCTGTTTTATGTGAAAGGGTATATAGTTTGAAGAATGGAATCATTATTTTTCGTTTGTTAATGTCAGATATGAATAATATTGGATATTAGTTAAGTACTGATGGCTGCTGATGTTTTAATCTTCTCTCTTGCACATTTTTAGCATTTTATATTTTCCCCATTGTTAAATTAATAACTGAAACAATGTATTTCTGGTGAAATTTTGTAAGTTACCCAGACTGCAGTTTTAAAGTTGTTTCCGTTAGCCAGTCATAGGTAAGTGCTACATGACTTCTATATTTCCTTCATGGTTTGATGTCATGTAATGAGTTGGATCTCCTCGTCATCATTAAGGAGATGAGCTTTCTATTATTGTTATCCATATAGTAAAAGGGTAAAATATTTAAAATGAGGAGTGATTGTTGTAATCTTGTATGATTGGTACCTCTTGGGGCTAACGAGAAATTATGAATTGTGATATGCTTTGTAATGGGCTGGAGCTCCTTGCCATCATGACAGAGTTGAGCATTCACTACTCTAATAAATGGTTAAACATTCTTAAAATTAAGAGCAATTGTTGGAGTCTTTTATGATGGCTGTGTTCCTTGTAGGCTAAAGATAACTTCTATGGAGTAAGATATGATTAATCATACTTTATATCTCAGGGTGTTGGTTAGGTTGTAGTTAAATTAGTGCGGTTGAGATGAGGATGCTAAGATATAGTTTCAATAGATGATTAATTGAGAGAAAATAGATTAAAATGATATATATGTTCGAATAAATCTATAATTTGACAAGTTGAATCGTAATTTATGTGCATGCTATTAAGTGATTTAGTTGTAAAACAAGGTGAATCCTGTATGTGCATTGGAATTTAGTAGAATCATGAGGATTCGATTCTATCTAATATAGTTCTAAAAAAAGAAAGCTAGTCTATCAGAAGTCAAATCTGACCTTTACATTTACCAACAGATAAATCCAACTTAGTGAAAATTATACTTAACTTTTCAAAATTAAACACAATCCATTAAAAAAAAAAAAAAGAATAATCAAGAGGACTAGATTGTGGAATCTGACAAAAAAAAAAGAAGAGGAAATGTAGTTACATGGAAACTTAAAGTTGATGTTGTGTTCCAGAAAAATAAATCTTCCTGCATCAAGACTTGGAGTCAATGGTGTGGATCAAATCAATAATGATTGATAATATATTTTTGTCAAGGGATTGTTTTCATCTGCTGTGTCCTTAGTTTTGCCTTCCATTTTTTAAGCCGTTGACATAAAAGTTTGGAATCGTAAGTAAGGGTTGGGATGATAATAACTGTTCTGGAAGCAGTGGATTACAAAATGTCATGGCGATTGAAATGAAATGGATAATATTTTACGGTGTTTTGATTGAATTGCAATCTGTATGTAATTATTTTGTTACGAATTATGAGTTTATTTCTTATAAAAATTAGCAGATTTCAAAATTAATTTTATAAAGTTCTAATTATTTCTCTAGTCACAAGATAATTTGAAAATTCATTAGAATCATTCGACCAAGGACAATTAACAACCTTGATTGAATTCGCCCCCGCGGGAAGGGTCTAGTGGCTAGCGCATGCAGACGTTGCATCATAGGACAACGGATCAATTTCTCCAAATGCGAGGGTGTCGTCCCTCCATGCGCTAGTTACTAGTCTCAAGAGTCAAAAGTCTACCGTGATTTATCTCCCTTATGATGGTCCGGAGGCGGGCTAGTAGGGGCTGCTAGGTTGGCGGATTCTAACCTTTTGCATCATGGGAGAGATATCAATTTCTTTTTTAAAAAATAAAACTTCAATTAATAGTGACTTGAAAGACTTTGATATTAACAGCACCTAGACAATATACCAAGTGTCAGGGATTGGGCTCCCATTTAGACTTAAAAAAAGACTTTGACATGAATAGGGAACCCAGGTAGCCATAAGATTATTTTGGGATTCACATCTTGTTTTTGTCGTATCTTTTGCCTGATGGATCATGCATTACAAAGATTGCCCCCGTAGTACTTATGTCTTCCACAATTCGTGTGGTTTATGTTTCAACAATCTCGTGTAAGTCGGAATCCTACATAATGCACAAATGATATCCTACATAACCAATATTTTTGTCATTCCTTCTTCGCATGAAATTGTATGAAATACCATCTGATTCTTTGAGCAGGCCAAGCCAGAGACGGTGGAGAAAGTGTGCTTAATAGTGAGGAAGCAGTTGGCACTCGCTGAGAATGTCCCAGTTACTGGAGAATCCACCTTTGTTCAACTCGGGGCTGATTCTCTTGACACGGTAACAGTCACAGCCTTATTTGAAAATTTTCCATATTACTTTCTACATGATTCTTTAAAATATCTGCAAAATTCTCAAGTCTTATTATACAACAACTGTGCTTATATAACTTTTCTACACCTATACAAAAGACCAATGAACTTTTCTCCGTCTATGTTGTAGTTTTTGAGAAAGTTGCAAAATAGCGTCTCTGTGATGTTATTATGGTAAAAACATATAGCTTGCCAGAAATCCATGCAGAAAAAATTTGGAAGCTAATTTAACTTTTAAAATACCTGTTAAGATTCAAAACAAGAGAATTGTTGCATGCGATGATTCAGAAACATCATTGTCCCCATTGTCGATATAATTGTGAAGAGGAGTTGTTTCAGAAAGCCTACTAAACGTCAAATTTCTAACGCAGGTTGAGGTCGTGATGGGCCTCGAGGAGGAATTTGGTATCAGCGTGGAGGAAGAAAACGCCCAGAGCATTCAGACGGTGCAAGATGCTGCCGATATGATTGAGTTACTCTTGGAGGAGAAATCTGCTGCTTAATAAAACATAGTCAGAGCAAGGTGCCCTTTGAGATTGCCAACTTTTGAGTCGATGCCCTTATCCAGTGTCATAAGAGTAGCCTTTCTGTCGAACAAGATGTCATAAGACTCCCTCTATGGTCTTCCTTCGCTTTGTGGTTTGTGTCATGTAATGAGATGGACTTCCTTTTATTTCTGTCATACATAAATTTGGGCATATTCAAAGATCTTGATCATGGCTTCATAATTCAATATTTGTCGGAATAGTCCCTCAAAAATTTAGTGATAACCATGTGTACCATGTTGAATGTCCTAATAGCGCGAGTAAGGTATGAAACTTTGATTTTGGTTACCAGGCATGCCCTTTTAATTTTCGCCCTAAAAAAAACTCGAAAAATTATTTGATCTCGCCTTTCAGTCCTATCGAATATTATTTTACCCTTTAAATTATCATTAATTGTTGATAAAAGATCACGATGCTCCTTTTATATGTTGGAGAATCTTGTGTTAGATTTATTCATTATTTGTTAAAGTAGTCGATGATACAAACTAATACTTTTTATCTCTGACGTACAATTTTAGCACTCATTGGCTGTTAGGTAATGATACAAACTAATACGATGCTTCTGTCGTATGTTTATTTGATTTAGAGATTTTTAGATGGTTGTTTGATAATTGGACAAATACTAAAGTAAATATTATAATAGCCGGAGACATCTTTTCGGTGTTCAATAATTTTTAATCGATCGATAATGATTGAGAAAATCATGTTAGGCGATCAACCATTTTGTTAATTGACCAAATGAATCCATTGGGCAATCGACCATTTTGTTAATCTACAGACAGAATGGGTACCATTGGGAATCTGAATATACAAAGGTTTTGGGCAACCCAGCTATATTTTTAGATAACTAAAGTTTGTGAACAAAAATAACTGAGACTCTATTTGTGACTGTATCAACACGATATGACTCTATTTGTGATTTTTCAATTTTCAATTATTTCAATGCGGAAAACCTCTTATCCTTCTCACGGTGTGATCAAGACTCGATTTTTCCATAGAGATGACGCATTGGTAAAGTCGTATGATAGTTTACAAATGAGATACGAGTAAAATTTTAGAAGGAGATTTAAAATCTTCCTCCGAATTCAGAATGATCCTCCACGATCTTGTTAACTGCATCCGAATCTATAGGATCTATGTGATTTATCTCCCTCACAATGATTCTGAGACGAACCGATGGAACCATTAGATTAACGATTCAAATCTTTTTACGGTGATCAAGACTCGATCGTCGAAGTCCTTATTTAGCGAATAGTTAGTATGATTTGATCCTAAAATAAATTCAATTTTAAATTTTAAAAAAAAAGACAGATAGTCCTAACTAAATCGAATACGAATTGAAAATTTACCTTTTCAAATAGAAAACATCGTCAGTGTCAAATCTATCTTACAAGAATAATACAATTGCATCATTGAATTATCTGTTGAGTTATACATACTTTTCTGATATATTTTAATGATTAATAGAGCATATCTCATCTAATAACACTTATCATATATCTATTTTATATGGATAATCATTTGAAAGAGTTATTATTTTTGTTAACTATGGAAGAATTAAAATGAAAAAGCTGAAATTAGAAGGACATTTTGACGACTTAAAATCTTAAGGAGATCCTGTCCAAAAAAAAAAAAAAACAATTTAAATATGGCAAGTAGAATAAAATGAAATGAAATTATCTGTTAATTATGCTCCCTCGATTGCAAAATCTCCGACTCGTCATTTCCCCTAATTCTACCCCGCTGCTCCTGGCGCCGCCGTCGCCTTCGACTCACCGCCGCTAGCCTCTCCTCTTCCGTGCCTGAGATCCTCACCGACCACTCGCTGACAAAGGCGAGCTCGATACGTACTCAGAAGTCCGACCAGCAGTGAGTGCCGGCAAATGTAATCCCTTCCTCTTTCTTTAATCCACTACTTCCCTCTTCTGACGGATACCCACTGGGGAACGACCCGCCATCGCCTAGTCGTCTGGTCGAGTCGAAGCGAAAAAGGATCGGAAATCGGGCGGCTTGACTCTTGTCTCCATCTTCCGGATCCCGACTGCACGAACTCCGCTTCCCACTCCCGCGAGCTTCTCGCTGTCATTCGTTGCTTCTGTCTTCGTCATCGGTCGAACGCTTGTGCGCCTGCGAGTTACCTTCCATTTCTCCTCCTCCTCCTCGTCGTCGCCCGCAACAGCCGCCACCGCTTCCCTGCGAGCCGCAGCAATCGTCGCAAACAGCACCACGTTCAGGTTTTTTCCCCTCTTCCCGTTCCCTTTTTCCCGCAAAAAAGGCCCTTCCTCTCAATTCCTTTCCTGACGAGCAGCAGCGGACCTCTTCTGCCGCCCCTTCCCAGCTGCAATCCCCACTTCCCAACAGTTACAGATCCCTTTGGTCGTCTTCTCTCCGAGTTTGTGGATGAGAAATATAGATTGAAGACGGCAGATATAAGTTAGGACATGCTTCTCGCAGTCATTCGTTGCTTCTGTCTTCCTCATCGGTCGAACGCTTCTGCGCCTGCGAGTTACCTTCCATTTCTCCTCCTCCTCCTCGTCGTCGCCCACAACAGCCGCCACCGCTTCCCTGCGAGCCGCAGCAATCGTCGCAAACAGCACCACGTTCAGGTTTTTTCCCCTCTCCCCGTTCCCTTTTTCCCGCAAAAAAGGCCCTTCCTCTCAACTCCTTTCCTGACGAGCAGCAGCGGACCTCTTCTGCCGCCCCTTCCCAGCTGAAATCCCCAATTTCCCCACTTCCCAACAGTCACAGCTCCCTTTGGTCGTCTCCTCTCCGAGTGTGTGGATGAGAAATATGGATTGAAGACGGCAGATATACTGATTCCTTACTCTAAGTTAGGACATGATGATCTTAAGGCTTAACATAACATAGCATAACACTAAAGGAATTACTTCTAGATAGAGTCACTTGTTAGGGTTGAAGTACTTGTGAACGATGACATTTCATGGTTAATGATTCATAAACCATTAAATTAGTATTGGCAAAAACAAAAAAACAGTAGTTTAGCAGTAGGTTCTTCATAAATAAAAATTGTAGTGGATATGTTTAGTGTATTATTTTGCTACAGTATCTTACCTTTGTTCATCTCATTCATGTTGCTTTCCCACTCTGTTTTTCTTGTTTACTCCTTTTCCCACTCCAGGGTCACAAGGAAAGAAGGTCTAGTTTTTTTTCCCTTAGTATGGTTGATCCGAATTTTTGCTAGTTGGATTACTCAGATGATGCTTCACATAGTTTTGCAATATTTTGGGATTTCCTCAGTTATATTTATCTTATTTTACTTATGTACTTGAAGGACATACGCTTTTAAGCATCTAGGCAATCAAAGGTTTATTGGAATAATGTTGATGAACAGATGAGAAGAAAATTAAGTTAAGAATGACCAATATTAATGTATGTATATCAAATAATATCCAAACTAAAAAATTTACAATCACTAATAAATAAGAAATAATTGATAACTAAACAATATGTGCATAACATTAAAGAAACATATCATTTTTCACATTTCAGCATGAAAACAAACATCTCACCAACACACAAAATTAAATAATTCATATTCATAATCCAAATTGCAAAAAACATACTAGGATAATGCCACAAATAAAAAAAATAGACAATATAACTAATGTTAGAGAGAATTGTTTTTTTTTCTTTAGGTCCACCTAAGCTGCCTAGACCACCTTAAAAGCTTCGTTTAACAAGGGCAGCCTAGCCACTAGCAGACAAGGCTCCTAGTTGCTTATGTAGGTAACTTATTTTATGAAGTTTAAGTTTTATCTACTACATCTTATTTTATTGCGTTTTCAGCTTAGCAAGTGTCAAAGAAATTGTCATGTTGTCTTTGTGGTTTTCATGCCATGTTAATGATAGTGGAGACTCACTTGGGGTGTGAGAAAAAATGCATTGAGATGGTACAAATATGATCAAAAGCAACAGATAACCTGTACTGGTAAAAAAGGTAAATCAATTAGACTGGAAGAGGTATGTGGCAGAGGGAGAACAAAAGGACATTGCTTAACTAATGATTTAATTTATTTCAATATTACTAGTGATATAACATTTCTTAGAGCTCAATGGGATAAGATCCATAGCCAATCTCAACCAAATAGTTAGGAGAAACAAAGCTTCACAAAAATGGCGAGTAATATACTTATAATAAATATATGGCATAATTTATTTATTGAGATTTCAGATATTATTGGGTGTTTGACATTTTATTTTCTAACATATTCATATTCATATTATGAAACTTTCAGTCAATGTTAAAATTGTAAAGTATAATTCAAATAAATCATTTATTAATTTTCACGTTTAGATGAAAGAGGAAGACAAAAAAAGGCCTGGCTAACAACGATAAAACAAGATAAAATTTATTTAAATGTAGATGATGATATAGTAGAGGATAGAGTCCAATGGCGTAAGAAGATCCATATAGTTGATCTCATCTAATGTGATAAGATTTGATTGTTGTTGTTCATTGTGTCTGTTTTTGTCATTTCTATGTTATTTTTCTCTGACATTTATCACAGCTTTACCAAACATTTGAACCTTTAAAATCAATTTTCACCAAGTTTTATGAAGCACCACATTGACTTTCATGAACAACTTCACAGTTCTGTGCCTGCTACTACTTTGCACCTACAAGATTTTCTCCTTCAACATGACAAATGCATCAAGCATGGATTACACTTGCTAATTTGTAATGGCATTTACTTTTATGGTATTGTTGATTTAATGAGAATGTTTGGCATGATCTCCATGATAAACACTCACCCTCTTGATTAGTGATTTCTAATTGTCCTTGAGAAACAGTCAAATTAAAATATATGATTCCTATAAAATTTGCCAATGTAGCTCCATAAGCCAAGTTACAATGCTTCTATGCCATGCACTCTTATTTCCTATATCATTTCTACTGATCTTTCATTTTCATTATATATATTGACTAAGGATCTTGCAGTTCCTGGATCATGGCTGGATGGCAACGTTGTCTACGATCTGTTTTTCGGCAGGTCAGTACAATGGCTGAGCAGAATGGTCGGATATATAGCACTGGGTATAGCACCTGCACAAAGATCCATTCGCCAGGTAATCATGACTCTCTTTATCTTTTCAATGACTTGCATCCAAAACTTTGTGTGTCTATTTGTGCAAGACATCCTAATGCGAATTAGTCAATCTAGTTAGTCACTCATGATTTTGATTTTATTCATAAAGAATGTCTTTGTTATGAAATCCAGGTTCTGGACAAACTCAACATAATTTACCTCGTACAAAACTCCTGCTTTACCTTTTTAACCTGAATGCTTGTAGATTTTCCTGTCTCCATGAACAACATACTCTCTGAATCATTACACAGTCTTAACTCTGAAATGAAGACTTTCAAGTGTAGGATCCTTTTTAAATTGTATACTTGATAAAAAATTTAGTGTTTTTTTTTTTTTTCAAATTTAGATATTATATTTACCTTAACCATTATAATGTAACTCTTCTTAGATTGATAATAAAAAATTTAATATTCTTATTGCAGGTCAATATGCACATCCATGGAGACTATCCGATTTTTCTTCTGCAAAAGTTGGAAGGCCTCTGTATCAGTATCTACAACATCTGGTAATTGCCTTAAATTGCACATCTAATGCATAAGCTTTACCTCTAAACTGTCATGCCATCTAATTTTTCTTTATTCACAAAATTATCAATCTTCTGGATTTGCATGTATAAAGTCGTTCTTTGTCATGTGTTTTTCAATTTCTGGTAACTTAATGACAAGGTTAAAAAGTTTACTTTGTAGATTGTTCCAGTACACAAAATAGTCTACAGTATCCATTTTTTATTTCAAACAAAGCATGTCTATAACTCAGGTACTGGATTCCTGATACTACAAAATTGTGTTGTTAAAACCTCAAATTATTCAGTGTCTTTCATGACATATTATTGCACACACTTAAAAAAGTAAGATGCTGTTACTTGTCAAAATTATCACTCTCTGTGATTATTTTATCATATTTCATCTAGGTTTGAGCAATAATACATGTTTGATATTTGATCCCACGTGATGCTATTGTAGCAAATTTCCAGTACAAGGAGCTTGTTGGCTGAAGAAAATGCTGACGGAGTACCTATCTCTTCTCCTCTTCTCATTGGAGATTCTCTGAAGACCAAGAAAAAAGATGGGCTTTCAAAACCATTGACCGTTCAAGCTATTAAGAAAAACATAAGACAGGTATAAGGTCATCCCAAACATCTTTGATTCCATTGTAAATTTATCCATCATTTTCACTTCTCATTTCCAAATTAAGATGTAGATACCAAATGTTAACCTGTTATCTGTGTGGCCGAGTAAAACTTCAAATATCACAGATTTTTAGTTTTAGAATTTATTTATTTATTTATTTGTGTGTGTGTGTGTGTGTGTGCAAGTGTTACTAGGCTTGAGTTTCCAATTTTATGATTTTGAAATTGATAAATGCATTTTATGTAAGTAATTTGTACACGACTTTTAAACATTTTTCTCATCAACGTATTTGGATTGGATATGAGGGGTAATGACTTATGTTAGATGCTCCAGATCTACTGATTTTTATGTAGGTTCATATTATTCAAGTTTTAAAATGAAATATAGGTAGCAAGGACAATTTAATGCTTAAAAAATGAAAGATAAATATCTTCTATGTACTAATTCTCCACACCTAAGCAGTATATTGTTTAGCAAGCTACTTAACGATTAAAGACATGTCTGAGCCTAATTTTCTGTTTACTCGTGCTAGATCATCCTAGCATCTGATATGTTCTGTCCATATACATTAAATGGAAGTTACCCTGAAAAATTATAGTACATCACGTCCAACATCTTTTGCTTATCCATCCATTATGGTATTTGTCCAACCTATTTTATCTTTCTGGTTCTGCCATTTTGTCCTTCAAGAATTAAACACGTTTTAGCATATCTTAATACATTAATTTAAGTCATAGTTCTTTTCATCACTATCATCCGTACAAATGCCATTCTGGACTTTGTTCTTTTGCTTCATGAATTGTGTTGAATTAGTAGTTCCCTGAACTCTGATTGGTTTTTGGCTTAGTTCTTGATCGCGTTAGATGTGCATGAACAACAGATGCGATCCTCAACATTGTATATCTTGTTGATTTTAGAGGGTAAGTCAATTTTCACATAAGAATAAGGTCCTGTCAAGTTCATCTACTCAGTGGTTAGTTTCTGAATTCACTGTGGCATAATTGTATAAGCCATTATTTTGTCTAAGGTGATAATTAAATGCCGAAAAGGATGCGTCTTGCTTCCTAAGACCTGTTTGCCATGTTTGAACATGCCTCTAAACCAGTTTTTATGGAATCACCTTTACTATTACACCAAGATTACACCCTTGAGCTTTTAATTTTATCATACATCTATATTTGATTTATCGATAGCAGAGTCCAAAGAAGGTTAATCTGGTTGCTAAGCTAGTACGTGGAATGCGTGTTGAAGACGCTCTCATGCAATTGCAACTGGTTGTGAAACGAGCTGCAAAGACTGTCTATCAGGTATTGAGCAGTGCAAAATCAATTTGAACCGCAGAACAATTGGCTTGATTTAATACTCTCTCTTTCTTCTACATTTCTTTTTTTCTTTTTTGGATAGGTATCTCTCTTCTAAATTTTGATTGTATTGCAGGTGATCCATTCCGCCCGTGCAAATGCATCGCATAACCACGGACTCGATCCAGATCGTCTCCTCGTTGGTAACCTGAATGTCTCAAGCTACTTATAATAAGTGAGATCCATCCACCATTTCACATTCTGTTGTCCTTTTTTTTTTTGTTTCTTCCTTTCTTGTAGCCGAAGCTTTTGTGGGGAAAGGTGTGTATTTTAAGCAAGTATCATACCATGCCAAAGGTAGGTCTGGTGTCATGGAGAGGCCCAAATGCCGCTTGACAGTGGTGGTCAGGGAAACCACTCCCGAAGAGGAAGCCAAGATCGCAAAGCTACGAGTTAGCAATTTCAAGAAGTTGACTAGGCGGGAGAGGCAACTCATGCCACATAAGCTCATCGAGACAACTCCCAAGTGGAGTCGGAGGCGCAAGGAGGCTGCTACTACAGCTGCATAATGGTGCAATTCTGTGTTTTTCTTCTTCTGCTCTTTAAGAGATGGCAAAACTCGTGTTGAATGGTTGCGTTTTATAGCATCTGCTGTATCAAGGCAGCACTAATGCTACATCGTCATCTAATTCGAGACCCTTCTAGTTTTTTTTTTTTGGACTAAGAAAATAAAGATTTGTTTCACTTTTTATTTATGACGGTTTGTTCCCTCTGAGTAGCAATTTTCCCATTTCGGAGGATGTTTCTGTTTGACCTTTGTCCATCCTCGCCAAATGTTTCGCACATTGAGTAATCTTACATGTCACTTTTCCACCGAGTCGAAAAGGAGTTGCAAGGAACAATCCGATCTTTTATTGCTATATTATTCGATAATAAATTTAAAAAAAAATTAATCAAATGATTTTGAATTTAAGAAGTTTATTCGATGGATGGAATACGATTTTGATATTAGATTATCATTCGAGATTGATGTGATTATAGAGTCCGAATTGAACTATGAAAAAATTATAAATATTTTTTTAATTTTATTTTTGATGACTGATGGAGATTATTTAAGCTCTAATCTTATTTGATTTAATGGTTGATGAAGCATCGAAATTCTATAGAACAGAATTGATCTCTTTTAAAAATTAATCAGTTTTAAGATTCGAATATTTTAATATCAATTGAAAAAAACTTAAGTGAATGATTTATTTATTTTTTTTATTACAAATTTCATAGTTCATATTCTTGGCATTAATTTTAGCACTCAAACTGCATCATTTGACCAACCGAAGCACTTGCTAAATTGTACCACATGGCTAATTTATAAAGTATTTTGGTAAAATTTAACCTATCTTTTTTTCTTAAAAAATTATTTATTATTTTTTAAAAAATTAATTGAAATACCAAATTAGCTTGTGTGGCTAAACTTAAGTCAACGGGAGCACAAACCACTTGAGCTCACACCTAGTTGAATAAAGTCATCAATCATCATGGGTTATACATCGGTCTATTCCACTGGAGCCAAGTCTAGCTAAACTCTATAAAAGATTAGAACCATCAATTTAATGACTCTCATCGATCTATTCCACGATCATTATGAAAGAGGTAAATCACGAAGAATTTTATGGACTTTGACGTAGTAATCAAAACACATGAGAGTCATTTGAATTCAAAAAAAAACTTTAGAACTCCTCTGAAATCGATCCATGCCACTTTTATAAATATCACCGTATCATAATCACCATATCATCTATGTGGGAACCAAGTCTAGCTAAACTGGATATGAAAATCACTCGAGTGTGACAAATTCATATCATACTCAAAGAGACTGATTTCCATTTAATGAACAACAAAGAGCATAAAAATGCAAGGCCCCGACCCCAGATATTCATTGGTGCTATGGTTTAATACTTTAATTATTCAGGGCAATGTACACCCCCATGCCTCCTAAATAGTATGTGCCCATGTTGTCCTCCTCTTACTTGACCCAAATCCATTGACCACTCAGTTCATCAAAGTGCCTTTTATGGTGGTGGACCACATTACAATCCCAAGGTTAATATAAATTTTTTATTAAAAAAAAAACTCCAAATCTGAAAAAAAAGAAGAAGAAGGAGGAGGAGGGAAACAGGTCGCGAACAAAGAAAATCCTTGAAAACAATTAAATATCATCAAAAAAGTAAAACCAAGCCTACAGGCCTGAAAAAAAAGCACGAAAACTAAAGCAGAGACATGAAACAATGCTCAAAGCTTCCATCCTCATTGACAGTGTCATATCAGGTGTGTGACCAAACTGTTAACCATTCAAGTGGCAGACAAAGGCAACGAGCTGCAAAGAAAGAAAGATTAGCAGCAGAATCATTGTGTGCAGAAGACAACAATGTTTGCAGGGTGCAGACTTCGCAGTCCTCCAATCCATGCAAGTTGCAACAAACCAACAAGAACACAAAGGGCAAAAAAAAAAAAAAAAAGGGAAAAGATATTTCCTTCTTCACTAGAAAGAAAAAAAAAAAACCCCTCACTCACTGGCTTAACTGGAAAGATTGGAAGTACTGTTGAGTATATTATAGAAAAATAGATCCCCAGGTGCATGCCAGGAGCTTGCATGGATTTATACAAATCTGATATGGACAGATGTATGGAAGTATGCACTCCATTGCATCGAAGCAAAATTGGTAGCCACTGTGGACCTCAGCCATGGTCCACTGTATCCACCTGACCAACAATGGAAATGCTCAGGTTCAAACTTCACGCCTAACAAAATACAAATTTTTTTTCCCCCCCCCGCTTAGTTTGGGGTTTTGTTGTCATTGCATGAGACTAGCTATGAAAGATGTGATCTTTGAGGAGTTTGGCTCTTCCTCCTCCTCCTCCTCCTGCTACTGTTGTTGGAGTAATTGTTGCTGCTAGGAGATAGAGCTTGATTTGGGAAGGAACCATCACTCTCATTCTTCTTTGTTCCTGAGCTACCCCTGCCATCATGGTCCGACGGCGAACCATCACTGTTGTGCATAGGCTCTTCTACTGCCGCACCGGCAGTAGTCATCTGGCTGTCGTCCTCCAGGGGATCAGAGCTGTCCACCCTGAGGTTCTCAAAGTGAGAGAAAGCGATTTCGGATTCGTCGAATCCGACTAGTATGTTCGACAAGTCCTCTCCTATTTCCAGAAAATGATCCACCTGGGCATGTTTCAACAATTGGTAAGTCTCTTGCTACCGCTGAAACAAGCCATTTTTTATGTTGCATCTCCTTGAGTCCATTGGCAATGCACTCGAGGGCATGCGTTTTGACCAGTAACAATAAGATCTTTTGGACATGAAAAAATTTTGTTGACTGCACTAATCAATGGAGACAAAAAGTGGCATGAAACGGATCTATCACAGTAGCCCTTTACAAAAGTAAGAGTACCTTGCAGGAGAGAGAGCAGAAGTGGAAGGGCTCTTGGAGGATTCTGTCACATGTCAAACAAACGTTGGCAGAGCCTTTGGAAGGCCTTGATTGAGGCCTTGGCTTCAAAAAGATCACTTTAGCACTGTTTATGGTATAAGGCTGTCATACCAACAAAGCTCTCACTTATAATTTGAACAAAGTAAAGCTGGTAATATCATCAAACTACTTGAGCAACACAGCACTAAAGAAGCACCTGAACAAATGAGCAATCTATGAGCTTGTCAAGCTCATCCAATCGAACCACATCATTGTACACATAGCGCCGAACCTAAATAATTCATTGCAGATGCATCAGCAAACTTAGTTGATCACAGAGTGTGCAGTAATTGCTGCCATTGACAATAGACTGAAGCCATGTCATTCAAAAAACAAAAAATAAAAAATCTTGAACTTATCTACTAAGTAACTGATATACATTTATATTCAAATGCCATGGCCTTCCTTAAGATGCACCAGTTTAGGATCCTGCAACTAATAAAAGGGCAACAACACTTCCTTTTTTTTTTTTTTTTTTTTGGAAATTTTGGAAATTCAAAGTAGCAGCAGCCAAGAACTGGAGAGCTTGTCCAAAGAAAAGACAGCTTGAAACAGAACGGATTCATCTGTTGGAAATCAAACACACGCAGTAAAATGAAGAGCATGTGAAGTTTAGTTTAGAAGGGAACTCAAACAAGTTTCTGGTGACAATTAAGGTGTTTTATTTTCATGAGATATTGGAGTGTAATTAAAGAACTAAAACCTAAAGAGAAAATGAATTGATATTTCAACCAACATGTGAGCTTCTTGAGGAGCCATTACTACTACCATCACCATTCAGGGAAGTTCTGCCTGCAAATCCATTTCTGACAGTTGCTATACTCCTATGTCATGTTCTCTCTCTCTCTCTCTCTCTCTCTCTCTGTGTGTGTACACTACATGCGGTGGAGAAAATTATTGGTATAGGAAGAAGCATCAAAGAACAAAAATAAGCAGCAATTACTGCTGCTTTTTGATGTCAAACAAAACCTAACCAAGATGGCGTAGCTAAAGTTAATCTTTATTTTCCGACCAAGCTATTCTAGCATCAGAGCTAGAAACTTCTCTCTAATCACCTAGTTTATGGGCTAAAGTGGTAAAGATTTAGAAAAACCAGCAAACCCAAATCAACAATTCCTCGAACACTTTCTGGTACATCAATTTCAAAGAAGAACGAGAAGTTCATGAATCAAGAACCACTGGTTTTCGTTTAAAGAGCCCGCAAACCCTCCACCAGGGAAACAATACCGTCTTTTAGCAACCAAACAGCATTAGAAAGAAGATTAAGATAGGGGAGCTAATTAGCGAGGGGGAGAAAGGCGGAACCTGGAGGAGAGGGTGGGAGCGGTGGTCGGCGGCGCAGTGGGGGCAGATGCTGGCGCAGCAGCCGAGGCAAAAGATGTTCTTCTCGTTCTTCTTCCGGCTCTCGTGGGCGGAGCAACCCACAAAGAAACTCTCTTCCACCAGCCCACACAGCCATCGCGGAATTCCTGCTCCGAACTCCCTCCTTCCCATGTAAGCAACAAACACACGAGCCACTGGTCGATCAATTCGGCCAAATATCCCAACTTTTCCAAAGCAAAGCCAGATGCTCCGCCTCCGGAACCGATCTGGCGCAGCAAGGAGCTTCCTTGGCGCGCGAGGTGAAAAGGGAAGATGCTAACGAACTGGGGCGAGCTATATATAGAGAGAAAGAAGGGGGTTAGAGAGGGAAAGCGAGATGGGCCAGAGAAAGAGAAGGGGAGGGAGGGATTTAAATATGAGGAAGGGTGGTTTGTTGTTTTGTTGGGAATGGGGGAGGAGAGGAGGAGAGGGCGGTGGCGGAGACCGAGCGAGAAAAGCACCGGCAGCAGCCCCACTGCCATTTCCTTGTACCTTTTTCCTCTGCTGCCCTGCCTCGCTTTTCCCCTTCAAACAACAACCGAAACGAAATGGAATGAAATTTGTTTCCATTCCCCACTCCGCTCGCCCGCCCGCCCGCCTCATACAGCGACCCAAACGAAATGGAACCTTTTTCTTTTTCAATTTACAGATATAATTTAAACCTATTTTTTTTTAAAAAAAAAATTCTTAATGAGATAAATTAATTATATTATTATTATTATAATTATAGTCGGACTGAAACAAACTCACTTCTCTTGGTATACATGTGAGCTATATATGCATGCATATGATTTACGTGGCTTTGGGAAGGCTCGGAATATGACACGTGGCCGAGTATAGCAGCCATATTCGGGTATTCGATTTGTATTTACCCGATTTGTACGTCATTGAATTATCATTTTAATTCAAAGGTTAAATTTCTCAGGTATTAGACTGCGTTTGGTTTGGTTCAAGTCTTCTTGTTTTTCTTTTTTTTTCATTTTCTGGTTTTTCTTATTTTAAAAAAAAAATAATTTTTCTATATTTTTTAATTTTTTAGAAAACATTCTCTCATTTTTAAAGAAAAATAAAAATAAAAAATACAAACCAAACGTATTTTTTTTTATTTTCTCAAAAAAAATGAAAATGAAAAATATTCCTGTTTGGTATACTACACTCTTAATTTTTAGTTCTCAAGTTTATGTATTTGTCATTCTTAGTTCTAGATATGTTTATCGGTTTCTCAATTTTGATTCCGATTCTGTTGTAATCGATTTCGGATTTGTCGACGTTTGAACCGATCTGAATCAGTTCTAGTTTCAAAGTTTTAACTTTGGACAATTCAATTCGGATCAGTTCCGAATCAGTTCCGAACCAATTCCGAAACGGTTCCGGACCGATTCCGAAATGATTTTGGACCATCTTTCTCAAACTTGAGCTTTCAAATTCATCAAACGTATTGATGATCATATTCTTTTTTTCTATTGTAAAATAATCTTATAGATATATCAGTGTGCTAAAAATTTTCATCTTTAAATTAGCAATCGAAATCAAATCCAAATCGAAATCAGAATCAGTTCTGAAACGATTTCGAATCAGTTCCGAAACAGTTTCAAATTGATTCCGAATCGATTGAAATCAAATTAAATTGGAATCGGAATAATTCCAGAACCAATCCATTTGAATCAATTTCGATTCTGAATTTAACGAATTAATTTCGATTCAATTTCGAATCGAATCAATCCGTTAAGCACGCTTACTTAGTTCATGTGTATCCAACGGTTTCAATGTAAGTGCTCTAGCTAATGTATTGTCTTTTATTCGTCCGATCGATCATTACGCTTATTCATTGTTCCTTTATTATTTAAGGCTGGACAGTTCGTCAGTCAATGATCATAAATACTCGTTGGAAGCTAGTACGGTGCACGATAAAACAAAATGATATTTTATATATTAATACAATTCGATTTTTTTATATAAATAAATTTAATTTTGAATTTAAAAAAAAATTAAATAACCGATCATAAATTAGATGTAGATTGAAAATTTATTTTTTGAGATGAACCTTGAATCTATTTTACAAAGATAACGTAATCACATCATCATCGAACTTAATTATGAATATTTTTCTAATATATTCTAATAATCGGTAGAGTATATTTCATTTAAAAATTATTTAACACCTCATTAGAAATTTATAGAGCCAGACAGATCATCCATAGATCTTTGTTTATTCAGATCAATTCCCGTAGATTTTTGTGATATTTCCCCTCAAAAGAGTATAAATTAACACTCCCAAAATCTCTGGTTACGACCGCTGATTTTGGTGTTCATCGCGATGGATGAATAGAGAATCTGCCAGTTTATATTTCAGTCAATCCAATAAAACTCCAAACTGTATCACCAGTGTAACAGTGTGCTTGCGTGATGGAATCCATGTGCAAACACTTAATGAGCGATAGACTGACCGCTTAATTACAAACAGAAGGGATCTTCTCTTCTTCCATCGGTCTCTTACTGATTTTTGCATCTCGTCTTCTGGTTTTTGTGGTATTTTACCTCGAGAACTAGATCGACCAGCTCCTAAACTTCGTCTTTCGCTAGACGCCTCTCACTGTACTCTATAATTTGCAAAGCTAAAAGTAAAAGAGCACAGATAGATTTATACAGGATATATTACAAAAATGCTGAAATATCTAGTTTAAAATTTAATTCTGGTACGAGTCGTTTCGTGCACATTGATAGATTGAGAATCAAAATGAGTAGACCATTCGAGGTATTGAAGTTAAAATAAAACAAAAGAAAATGAACTCTTAAGCAATTGCATACCGCATTAGGAAAAGTTTTTGGCATTTGAATAGTTCAATTGATGATCTAAGGATGCCCCTTGATTCTTAGATAAGATTCCTGAAATGCACATCAATTTTCTCCCCTGCGATGAACTACTGTATTTGGGGTTTCCTTTTGGCAACACTTTCAACTTTTCCAATATAAACTCCAAACAGGAAATGTTTGATCATTGATATGTTAAGCATGGTAATTATTGTGATAAAAAAGATCGTTTTAAGGATTTCTTTGACTTGAGGTATAGAACAGAGAAGTATGACACTAGCTTCTTATCAAGAGCCCATCATTAAATATGCATGTCCCAGTGGATCTATGGGGTTGTCACTCTAGTCACATAAGTTGACCGAGATGTAGGCGGATGTTCCAGAAGAGGATAAATCAGTATTAAAACTGATTAAAATTACTAGAAGTAAAACAGGATGCATTCATATTTTCACGTACAAAAATATATGCTGGTCTTAAAATGCAAAGCTCATGAACATGACAATGATTTTAATTGACTACGTAGAAGAGTATCTAAGTTTCTTCTTACTTGCAAAACAAGTGTTTTGAGTCAACATCTACACGTTAAAATCTATAAAATGGTGAGCTTAGGACTTTAAATAAATTTATTTCAGTCTAAACCGATTGAATTGAAGAACAAAAAAAAAATTGTGTAATTACAAATGTAGACGGCGTGTGCCATAGATAGGCCATGTAAGGTTGTTATCATGCAGTCCTCTTCCGAATCCACTAAACCAGTCGCTTTTTAAAACCATGCCTTTAAGAATATATATATATATATATATACACACACACACACACTTCGATCCACCCAAGTAGTTTGATTTATTATTGGTTTTTCTACATTAAATATTTTAAGCTCGAAGGAAACCAGATAGCCTGAACTAAATACTAAATAGACTGAAAACAATCAGTATATGAAACCATGTTAATGTTACAAAATTGTATCGGCCGGAGATACAACGGAGAATTCGAATTTAAAATGAGTTTGAACTTACATGTAGAGATGACAACTATCTAGTTATTCTTTATCTGCTGAGTTGTACTTCCGCAAGCTAAGACTGTCGAGCACCAAATTGAGAAGCTACCAAGCGTTGAGTCAAGAATCAAATCGAGTGTTGAGTTTGGCTAAGCACCAAGTCCTAATTACTAAATCGGGAAGTAGCTGAGTGTCGACCAAGAAGAGTCGAGTCGGGAAGGTTGCTCGGGAAGCAACCAGGCCGAGAAGTGCTCAGGCGTCAGAAAGGTTGTCAAGTCGGGAAGCTACTCGGGTAGCAGGTACTCGGCAAATAGATTGCTCGAGAATGCTGCTCTGGAAGCAGATGTAGGTTGCTCGAGAACGCTGCTCAGGAAGCAGACGTAGGCTTCTCGAGAACCATCAAACAATCCGATTACAAAGACGGGATGTGCCAAGTGGTCCAACTACTTAGTCAGAAAGGTTGCCGAGTGAGGAGTCGAAGCCTGTGTTTGACACAGTTTTCTTAAAACGGATTCGTCCCACCTCACTCGGTGATTTGAGGTCAACATAGGACGTATATTTCCCAAGATACAATGGTGAAACCGCAGTCTCCACCAAGCATTGGTGGTCGCGGCGAACTAAGGAGCACCTGAGTGCTATCACCAAGGCTCTGCCGAGTGTAGAATGAAAGTACTCGGATAGACAAAAAAAGAGATTGGGGATGCAAGCGGATAGATTCTCATCACTCTTATTATGCTCAAGATATAGGGAATAAGCTCCAAATAAAAACCCTTAATTGTTTTTATTCGCCAGTAGAGAAACGCCAGTCGTTTTGGGCGATTGAGACGCCGCTATCCATTTTACGTGATAAGGATTCTCATTAATGTATCCATTATCATTGAGCAAAAATAACTTGGATGACAAAATGTGAGTCTCTCCCCATGCATTTATTCACAATGTACATGCTTGTAAAATAATATAAATCAACTAGTAAATTTTGAAACTTTCAATGGGGAACTGAAGCCTCGTACACAATGAAAGTCTCATTCATCCTTTCCACCTTATTTTCCATTCACATTTCCAACAGTTAAGCCGATTTATCTAGTACAAAAAAGGTGAGTAGGACAAAAGGAGGCTAAATCAGAGACTAATAAATCTTGTCAGGCTATGTTCTTCAAATGAGATATTGTATCATAATCACTTGCATAGATAGAAAATACAGAAAGATAAATGTGCATCATGCAGCAAACTACCGGAGCAGATAAAGGCATAATACTTAGTAACAGGTATTCCTAGAAACATGCTCAGACATGATAAACAGGAACAACGCAACAAGTAAACGATAAGGCATACCAGATCCATAATAGCTGCGTTGTATGGCCGCAAGTTTATGAAATTGACCTTCTCAGCGTTCCAAGTTTGAACTTTCGAATTTTCTTCAAAGCCAATCGATTGATTCCCTTGTCTGATTGCGAGCCGCGGCTTCTACAAGCCAATTCTAGACCTACAATCGGAGCAATGTTAATATGGTTTGAGATCGCACAGCAAAGAACGTTGGGGTTTACCTTGCGCTCGGACGGAACCAAGGCACCCGATAGGGTCTCTCGTCGCGCCTCTCCCGCGTATGATATTCGAGAACCTCAAAATAGTTGGAGAGCGCCACCGGCGTTTGCTCGTAATCTGCGGTGCATCGTCAGAAGCGTGCCTGGGAGTGAACCTACAAAAGGAACAACAAAAGGGTTCTCCGAGGATGAGAAAATTTTCACTGGCATCGTGTAGGGCCGTCGTAAGGGGAAAGAACCTGGCTATGGTTTGACCAGACGGAGATGTGCAGTACAAGTGCTGGAGCTAACGGCCGGGAGCTGGTTCCGGACAGTGATCGTATAAGAGAAGGATGAGCATGGCCAATTCGTGGGGGGAGGCGGAGTGGTAGTGCGATCCGGCGCCGGCAAGAGAGCGGAGGGAAGAGGGGTGTAAATTTCCGGCATGTGTACAAAAAAACCCTCGTCCTCTTCTAAAGTACGGAAATGCGCTCTTTTCATTTTACAGAATAATCCACTTATATTCCGAATATTACGGTACGTCCAATCCGGCGATTCTAATAACTTCTCAGAACAGAGGAGGATAGTTTATATTAGTTAGTTTGCAGAGAGTTGAGGTGGCAAACAATTTTGAAGAGCGCCAGTTGAGATTCGAATTTTAGTTCATGCATCTTCGGTGATCCATCCGTGGTGAAGATAACAATTTTGAAAGAAAGAATTTATCTGCATTAATAAACTCATCTAGGGATGATCTTTATATATATATAAACTTCGTCGGACCGCCCGGCGAGTGCGCGTCGATCGCGTCGGTCAAACCGGTAAGTGATGGCCGGGCGGTCGGACGCACGGCAATCACGCGACTTCGGACGCAGAGAACGCGCTCGCGATAGATCGGACGATTGGGAACACGTCGCGCACGAACGCGCAGCGATCAGTCGCGCAGGATATCAGATTTATATATATATATATATATATATATTGCATTGTATTTCGAGCCTCGAGGAGCACGAAACATAGGGACGATATATATATATATATATATATGCATATATAATGAAAATATCTCTGGTTATATGACAAAGTCGGGTTAGCAATCAAGTTTAAGTAGAATCGAAAATTGAATTCGGTCAAAGCAAACATAAGTCGACTCAGAACTGTAACTTTATTTCGGCTCAATCATAGTTCAACCTCGATCATAGCTTATCTCGGCCACCTCAATCATAGCTCGGTCATAGCTTACCTCACCCACTTCGATTATAGCTCGATCTCGACCATAATTTATCTCGGTCATAGCTCATCTCGACCACTTCAGTTATAACTCGCCCTCAACCATAACTCAACCTCGGGCACCTTGATCTTAGCACACCTAAGCCATGGCTTACCTCGAGCACCTGATGTTTTGGCTCAGCCTAATGTCTCAGTTTGATATCTCAGCTCGGCTTATAACATCAGCTCAGTTTGTTTGTTTGTGTCTCTGTTTGAAAAATACCTCTCCACGGTCTTCACTATTAAGTCATGTCTCTATCACAATGATGTCAGACCTCCCAAAATTCTCTCCGAACAGTCATATCTCCGGCCAAGCCTCCCAAAATCCTTTCCCTATCATTATAATTAGATCATGCATCTCAAAATTTACTCTGCAAAGTCACGTCCCTATCAACTTCTCTTACTTCATTGCCTATATAAAAGTAACAAGAAAAAGGAAAAATAGACTCTCCGGTAATCTCTAATTCTCAACTTTGATTTTTTAAACAGTTTTCTCCATGTTCTTTACATTCTAATTTGAACATCGTAGGGGCTTGGCCAAGGTCCCCTCAACTTCTTTTTCTCATTCATTTGTGAGATCAGATTCATGGCTCTGATTACCTCTCCGACAACGATTTAAGTCCAAATCTCTATGACTCCACAATTGATCCAGGTGAAGAAAAAATCATCTCGATCCGTGCTCAATTGGCCTCTCGACTCAGTTGTGGGTACTCTGCTATATCATCTCATTTAACCGTCTCGGACTGCAACACATATAAACATGGAGACGAAGTAACTTCCAATGATATCGACACTTTGATATGCTTCAGAATGAGAGTTTCTGATCAAGATCCCCCCCACCCCCATACATTCAATGGCAGTCAGAATGTTGTGCTTGTGATATTTTATTCGGATGATTTAGTCCAATTGTTTAAAAACATCTTTGACACTCTTGATCAATTAGATGATTTAGTGTTTGGTACGTATAGACTATTCTACTATATATCATTCATTAGTTGGACGACGACACTGGGCAGATAAAACACTTTTATTTTAATTATTGAACTAGCGTCTTTCGAAGAGTTAAGTATTGTGTCATTGTTTATTTCCTAGTGTGTTATCAGTTATAATTAAGTTTCGATATAGTTTAACCTACAATGCTTATTATACATGTACTTCTCGAATTGCTTCGAGTTTTAAGTTGATTATAACTTTCCATTGGATTTACACACAACAGAGTGTTCCTCATTAGCTTAAGCCTTCAATTACATGTATAATTAAGTTTGGTGCCATGCAGCGAGATTTATCATTCAATAGCAGCTTATCCGTAAAAGATTATAATCCGTGACAATTTTGATGTGTTCATTAAAGATAATTGAAAAAAAAAAAAGATTACATAAGGTTGTGAAGGTATGGAATCACATCTTTTTGATTATCCCTATCAATAAAAAAATAAATGAAAAATTTAAATGAAAAGTATAGCAAAAAGAAATCGATCAATAGCTCAAATTTATAATTATTTTAAAAATTAATGCCTTGAATATAAAAGAAATATCCACAAACTGACAATTAAACCACCCACAGAAGCAATAATAATTCACAAACAATCAATCAATCGAACAGTGTCCCACGCTGAAGTGCCATAAACATGACTCCACACAGAAATACAAATTAAAATGCACAACATCAAATTCCAGAGCATCGCAGTCCTCAGAAACACATATCGAGAACGCAGCAGCAACACAAGGCCGCACAACTGCAAAACAAACAGAATGAATCAAAAAAAAAAAAAAAAAAAAACCATAAATTGCAGATATGCTTTTTCATGTAGGAAAATAGTTAAAATGTGTTCCTGTAATTACCATCCTTTCCAGAATCCGTCTCCGCGGCTCCTGGTCTCGACTGGAACCTGCTGCTGATTCTTGGCGTCCTCCATCATCGTCGGATAGCCCGACGGCGGCGGGGCCATGGTCGGCGGGAAGGCCTGCTCGGGCGGCGGAGGATAGGCTGCAAGTTTTAATTTCACACAAATCATCGTCATCAGCCACTGCTCTCGCTGTAAGAAATACTTGAATTTCAAAAAACAAAAGATCGATTAACAAGTATTAAAACCTGGAGGAGGAGCTTGTTGCTGAACAAAGTGGCTCATTTTGAAACTGATGAAGAAGGAGGGAGAGGTTCAGAGAGCGAGAGTGCTGATGTAGTCGTCGAGGAAGAGAAGCTAATGCATAGAGATGGATTACAGAACAGAGCGAGGCGTATTTATAGATGCGAGCACGCGTAAATTCGATAACTTAGATGGAAAGGCAAGCTGCACACGTTTCGACTGACGGGTCAAGGAACACAATTTGTTCGTGGGAAAACAAAAACGCGTTCAATTTATATTTATATTTATTTATCCATTTTTGTCTAGGTGGATGAGATGAGAAATGGTGCTGTTGACACCTGTCTAAGTGCTACGAGAGGAAAGTTTGATTACAGCACTCAACTACTCCATGCATCGACAGGTGGCATTCATAGACGTACTAAAAATTAATATTTGATAAAAAATTAGAATCGTTAATTTAACGGTCTTTATCACGATCATTACGAGAGAGATAAATTACGAAAGATCTCATAGACTTTAGTATGATAGCTAAGACACGTGAATATCATCTAAATCTACAAAAAGACTTTAGATCTTCTCCGAAATCAATTTATGTCATTTCTACAAATATTATCGTATCTTAATTGAGAGGACCGATATACGTAAGAGAGAGGGGGAGATATATCATTTTTTTTTCTTTTCTTTTTAAATCAAAAGACGCAACGGAAAGTCTAACGACACCTTGATCAGACACGGAGCATTAATTAAACACACAACCACCCAACCGAGTCACGAGCAACCAACAAACAGAAAATGACGCAATCGATTTTACTTGATTCACAACTCTCACCTAGAGCTGCTAGTCCAATGCCTACTTTTATCTTTTCTCTTTTTTTGAAGTAACTTAAAAGACGGAGAAACCTCTTAAAAACTTACAGATTACCGACTCTCTAAATATGAAATTAATACAGGAATCTGAAATGAACCGATAAGCAATAGCTAAACACAAATAGAAAACAATAAGACAAAATCAACAAACAAAACCTAACCTTTACAGTTGAGACGTGGAATTAGCGAGATGATCGCGAGTTCAACAATGGCCCTAGCCGTCCAGATTTACAGAGCACTAGCCGAGCAGAGATTTTACACCAACAGAAGCAATGGACGTAGCTCTTTCTCAGATGAGCAATCGGCCACATGCAAACAACTCAGATGTAATAGGTTGTCGATCAATTTTTAGCCAAAAGGAAGAACACCGAGAGCTGTATGGGAATCGCAAGAAAAGCTTCAATCTTGTTCGAGCGATGTCTTGCCAAAAACAGAGCCAACCCGTTTTATTTCTGCACAACCCTAATCCCTTGATCTTTGCTCCAATTTCTAGTCAGTTTTGTCCACGCCATTTGAAAATGTCCACGAGCCAAAAGATGAGGTCATCCACTTGAGTGGAAACCTATAAAAATAAAACACGCAGAAGAACAAATAGAATTTTTCACTATAATCGCAAACTAGTTTCCCACCAGTCAAGGCAGTAGTTGAGCGCGCCTTGCGTCTGTGCAATTTTTTCGAAGGCCAGTCGAGGCGTTGGCTCGACTGCTCGTGTTAAATACCAAGACTTCCTCTGTTGTAGTTGAGGCGCCAATCGAAGCTCCCTCACTTCTATTCGCAGCTGTCAACGATCAGTCGAGGCGTCGGCTTGACTGCTCTAGTCGAATCGCCGGTCGAGTCCGCCACACGACAACAAGCTTCAGCCAGAGGCCAGTGGAGGCACTACCTCAACTGTCGTAGTCGAACTGTCGGTCGAGTGGGGCTTGCTTCTGTCCGCTTTAGCGCACGATCAATTGAGGTACCGCCTCGACTGCTCAATAGGAAGAGCCTTCTCTATACAAGTGTACGATACACTTGCTCTAGTTCTCGGCTCTTCTGAGCAGTGAACATCAGAGTTAATGACCGACGTCTATATACCCTAAACCGACGACGAAAGGCTTTGTCCGAGAACAAACACCTTCTCAAAGTTGTGGTCAGAGTTAATAAGTGCGATAAGGGTAACAGTTGAAGTGTCAACTCAATATTGTCCTTGAACCCAAAGTTTCAATCAACTCTAAGACTGAAACACACCTAGTAAAGACTTTATCCAGAGACCCTTTACCTGTCAAGACTTCGGCCTCCAGCCATTTTTGGACTTTTCACCTTGCCATTTCCGCAAAGAATTTTTGCCTGCCAAGGAATTGTCCTTCTTGGACTTTTCACCAAAATTCTACTCTTGGATTTCTCCAGTCGCCAAGGAAATAACCATCTTGGACTTTTCACCAAGGTCCACCATTGGATTTTTCCAATCGCCAAAGAAATAACCATCTTGGACTTTTCACCAAGGTCCACCCTTAGATTTTTCCAATCGCCAAGGAATTAACTATCTTGGACTTTTCACCAAGGTCCACCCTTGGATTTTTCCAGTTGCCAAAGAATTAACTATCTTGGATTTTTCACCAAGGTTCACCCTGAATTTCTCACTTGCCTAGACACTTAAACCTCTGTTTACTTAACCGTTTATCAAACATCAAAACATAGTTTAGAGCATCAGCTCCAACAGTCTCTTCCTTTTTGATGTTTGATAACCCGTTTAAGTTTAGGTTACCCTTTTCAGGTTTAAATTACATTCAGACCAAATCAAGTAACAGTAACAGAATGAATGAGCATTAAGCATGTGATCGATACAAGCATTAACAGAACTTCTCCTCCCCCTTTGGCAAACACCTAAAAGGGGTTATAGGGATATTGAAAGCTCAAGGAATATGATAACCTAGTAAGGATTAAAGTATCCTCCCCTGAGTTCTTACTCCCAGTTATCCATTGTACCAACAATGAATATCATCCAAATATAATAGCAAACAAAAAAATTATTTTTAAAAAAAAATTGACAGAGTATCTCCTCATGGCATGATGCAGCCTAATAGTTCCCAAGCAGTTAAAGGGAAAAAAAATCCAAACAATTCCCTGGTGGGAAACTGCTTCCCGAGCAATTTCAGACAGTGCTCAAGATTTCAAACTGGTTTGATTTACAGACCGGTTGGGATTGTTGAACAGTTCCCAAAACCGGCCTGAATTTTAAACCGGCTTGAATTTTAAACGAGTCTGAATTTTAAACAAGTCTGAATTTTAAATCAGTCTGGATTTTAAACCAGTCTAAATTTTAAACCGATCTGGATTTTAAACCAGTCTGAATTTCAAACAGGTCTGGATTTTAAACCAGTTTAAATTTCAAACCGATCTGGATTTAAAACCAGTCTGAATTTCAAACTTGTCTGGATTTTAAACCAGTCTGAATTTCAAATCGGTCTGGATTTTTTCCAACTGGTCAGGATTTTTGAAAAACTGATCAGGATCTCTTTAGACCGGTCTGGATTTCTATAGGTTGCTCAGTTTGGACCTTTGGAAATTTGGTGACGGTAACCACTAAAAGAACCTAATAGTGCTCGACTAGCATTAATAGTGATAGGCTTGTACTTTAAGTGCTCGGGTTTCATTACTTACAAACAATAAAAGTTATCATATCAAAACCACACTGAACCTCATCAAACAAACAACTCCAATCATATGCGTTTTAAAGGAGTCTACCCAGCCGATACACAAGCAAGTCAATTTTACAATGTATTTAGTTGGCAAATACGCTAAACCTCTGAAACCATCCAGACTTGAGTTTTACTACAATTCAGTTACGAAAGAACTATCAAAACTAAAAGGCTGATGACGAGGGGCCCGACGAGTCCATCGTCAATGAGCATAGGAGTCTAAGCATTTTAGTCTGCTGATCTAGAATTTGCATTTGTCGGGTTGTGACTTTCGAGAAACGCGTATCTATGGTCATCTCTAGATCCAAGAGTTGTGTGTCCATGGTCTCTGTGAACTCAGTATAATCACGACGTAGGTTGTCAAGATGCTCGAACACTGACTCATAGGGCTCATCAGCAAGAGCCAGATGCTCTTTTCCTTCTTCTTCGTCTTGTGCCCCCATGTCCCATCTCTCACCAGGCTGATGCCCATTAGCCCACATCACAGTCTTTTAGCCTTGATGAAATCCAGCCAAGGCAAAGTTTCTCCATTTGATAAAATCAAAATCTGTCATCTGCACGACCTTGCCCCTGCCAGTGTTTATGCCCATGACCTCTAACCAAGATGTGATGACATGTCCAAAAGACATGTAAATTTTCTTTTGGACTAGGACCATGAAATGGATGACGCAGAGAAACATATTTAATGCAATATTGAAGTCTAGATGATTCTTGGGGAAATGGAGGGCTAGTAAATGATGTGGTCGCACCTTAGCTTGCCCCTTCATGACTATTGGAAGAATGCAACCTACAATAACCTTATATAGGACATTGTCGGGGGCAACTAATGCCATGGATGGAGCTAGGTTAACACCATGTTGTCTTGGTCTCCTAAAGAATTGTTCATGAATGTCATTATGAGAGAAAACATCAATAGGTTCTTGGATGCTTGGATAGAATTCTAAGGTTAATGTTGACTCTCTACAACCTAGAAATGCTCTAAGGATATTAGGAGTGAAGGATATGTTTGTCCTTGCTACTCTACTCCTGTAGATGAGTCGATCTCCAGTAGATTGTAAATTATTGTAAAACTCAGAAATTAAGTCTACATTAATATCGTGATCGCATTAGACTAGTTTACTAAGTTGATAATAATCAATTACACCCACTACTTCTGGAGCAAACTCTTTGAAAAAATCTTTATCTAAAGAGCGTGTAGGCATCTTCTGGAATTTATATGTCATGTATGTATGCTGATGTAATTCGGAGGGGAAACGGGGATCCGTAGAGGGGTTTACCCTCGACGTTTCCTTCCTACTAATATCAGAATATTTTTGTTTTTTCCTAGAGATGTAAAAATTATGTCCAAAATGTAGAATGAATGCGGTATTATGTGATATAATGGATGACATAGATAAATACTGATTAGTAATCAATCATTGACTAATAATTGTGAAAATAAAGTGAAAGAAGAAGAAGGGTTATACTTGGGTGTCATTGCTCATTGTCCAAGTAATTTCGAGCTGATGAGACCTTAGGTTGGAGCCCCTTATGTAAAAAACAGGCTTTTTTGGCGAGGAAAAAGGGTCCGGCGAACCCTAGTTGTCAATGCCGACGGAGTTAGGGTTAGGATGCTAACGTAGAGATGGAGATAGATGCATAAGGACTTACCCTAGCTTGGCTTGGGTCCTAGAGAAGTAGGGTTGGTGTGGTAGGAGTCGGAAGACGGCCGGAGACCAAGCTGCGACGGTGAAAGCGACGGAAGCAGAGGAAAGGGCTTGGCTTGAGTCGAACGCGGAGAAGGATTTCCTTATATAAACCCACGTTCACCAGTCGAGGCGATAAGTTAAACGCCTCGACTGATAAATCAGTCGAGGCGCGGGTCGAGCGCGCCTCTATTCTATTCACTGGTGGTTGCAACCGAGGGTGCCAGTCGAGTCAGTGCCTCGACTAGAAGTGTGGTCGAGCTCCTGGTCGAGAGCAAACTCGTATTTTAAGCTATAATCAATTGAGGCGCTGCTTCGACTGGTTTCTGATAACTGATTTGCTTAGTTTTTCAAACGAACTTCAGAAATTCGTATCTAATTCCAGAGATTTCAAAAAATCTTGAAATTTTGCATACAGAATTCAAATGTCATGCTCTTCCATAGAAAAATATGTGAAAAATACACAACCTAATATTTCCATGGATTGATACAATTTCCAAAAATCTAAAAATTGAGCATCTCTCGAGCCTCATTCCAGTTGTATCACTAACTTCAAAGGCGATCCATACACCAATACGTGATTGACCACAATGAAGATAGCATTCCCTTTTTTTAAAATGATTTTAGACACTTATTTAGGTTTGCACTTGTTTTAAGTTATCCAACCAATTTTACTTGATGAGAATGTCTAATTATGATCTTCGGACTAAGTGCACATGAATTATGCAAAGGTCTTCCTCATAATTGGTCAAATTAATGATTATTGTCTCGATAACCACCTTACCCAAGGGATGCAATGAACATTTTGGGTAAGTAGGTTATACCTAAACATCTCACCCCCACCAACTAGAAATACAAAAACAGTTTTGTTAAACCTTATTGTTTGTGTGAGATGTTTCCCAAGGTTCCCGTGATATTCGTTCTGTTAAGGTGAGTTAGTCCTTATGATCATAGAGAGATTTTAATTCCTTACTCAGTGACACACATACCTAATTCCCTTCTTAGGTGGCTAAATTCTTTTTCCAGAATGGGATTAGTGAAGATATCTGCTAGATTTGACTTGGACTCAACATAATTGAGTACAACATCTCCCCTAGCTACATGATCTCTAATGAAGTGATATCTCACTTCAATATGTTTCGTTCTAGAGTGGTGGACAGGGTTCTTTATCAAATTGATAGTGCTCATATTATCACATAGTACTTGCACATTTCTGTATGACAACTCATAGTCCTCCAACATATGAATCATCCACAACAGTTGTGACACACTCTCTCCCATGGCGATATACTCAACCTCAGTGGTGGAGAGTGCAACACAATGTTGCTTTCGACTCGACCAACTCACTAGCGAAGAACCTAAGAACTGATATCCTTCACTCGTACTTTTTCTGTCTAACTTGCACCCAGCGTAGTCAGAGTCAGAATAACCAACTAAATCAAATGATTCAGTTCGAGGATACCATAATCCAATCTTAATAGTGCCTTTAAGATATCTCATTATCCTTTTTACAACACTTAGATGAGACTCTTTGGCACATGATTGATACATAGCACATACCCCCACGACATATAAAATATCTGGTTGACTTGCTGTAAGATACAATAAACTACCAATCATACTCCTATAGTATTTTAGATCCACCGATTTTCCTCCATCATCATTTCCTAGATTTGTGCTTTGTGTCATAGGAGTGGATATCTCTTTTGAATTTTGCATATTGAATTTCTTTAGCAGATTTATGACATACCTAGACTGATGAACATATGTACCCTCCTTTGTCTGTTTGATATCAAGTCCAAGGAAGAAGGTGAGTTCTCTCACAAGACTCATCTGAAACTCGCTCTCTATGTGTCCTATAAACTCATTTAGATAGTCCTTATTATTTGAGCTACAGATTATGTCATCAACATAGACCTGAGCTACAAAAATATTTTCACCATCTCTTTTCAGAAATAGTGTAAGATCTATCTGACCTCTCTTCAACCCTTTCTCTACTAGAAATGTGAACAATCTTTCGTACCAAGCATGAGGTGTTTGTTTTAGCTCATAAAGGGTATTTTTTAGTTTAAATACATGGTCTGGAAAGTCTATACTTTCAAACTCCGATGGTTGTTCAACATACACTTCTTCCTTAATTACCCCATTTAAAAAGGCAGACTTCACATCCATTTTGTATAATTTGAAGCCTTTATATGCAACAAATACTAGCATAAGTCTTATGGACTCTAGACGTGCTACTGAGGCATACGTCTCTCCATAATCTAATCCTTCAATTTGGTTATAGCCTTTGGCAACTAACCTTACTTTATTTCTTATGATTTATCTCTTATGATTCATTTTGTTTCTAAACAACCATTTTGTACCAATTATAGAGACTTCTTCCGGTCTCAAAACTAAGTTTCATACTTGGTTTCTTTCGAATTGTCCTAGTTCATCTTGCATTGCTAAGATCCAATCAGGATCAAGCAAAGCTTCTTCTACTACTTTGGGTTCAATTTCTGAGATGAGTGCAACTTCAATTCCTTCGTTCCTAAAGGATGATCTGGTCCTCACCCCTTGTTGAAGTTCCCCAATAATCTGATCGTGGGGATGACTAACACTTGTCCTATTGGATCTTGGTGCTTGAGATGTTTCAAGTATTTGGTCGTTTGATACATCTTCAAGTAATGACCCTTGTGACTTAGACTTTTCATCATCAGATTCAATTTCAACTCCCCTTACTTCGGTGTTCTCTTGTAATTTGATCTTCTTCATTCCAAATTTAATTTCTTCATTAATTCTTTTGGTATCATCAGATTTTTCACCCTCTTCAAACATGACATCAGACGATTCTTCAATTAATTTTGATTTCTTATCGAAGACTCTATATGCTTTGCTAATAGAAGAGTATCCAACAAGAATACCTTTATCAGCTTTAGCCGTGAATTTTCCTAGATGATCCCTGGTATTTAGAATGAATACCTTGTCGCCAAACACCCTAAGATGCTTAACTGTAGGGGTTTTTCCAAACCAGAGTTCATGAGAGGTCTTCCCTAGAAACCTATGTATTAGCACCCTGTTCTAAACATAATAGACTGTGCTGATAGCTTCGGCCCACAAGTAGCTTGGAAGAGCATACTCATTGAGCATGCTTCTAGCAGTTTCTTGTAAGGCTCGATTTTTCCTTTCCACAACACTAGTTTGTTGGGGTGTTCTTGAAACAGAAAATTCATGCTTATACCCCTTTTCTAAACAATAGTCTTTAAACCGAGTGTTTTCAAATTCTCCTCCATGATCACTCCTAAGGGTTTTAATGGTTGTGTTTTTCTCATTTTCAATTTTTTTACTAAAAGAAATAAAAATATCAAGAGTTTCATTTTTATGTTTCAAGAAAAAAGCCCAAGTGTATCTAGTGTAATCATCAATAACTACTAAACAGTATCTGCTACCATTGAGAGATTTAATAGTACTATAGTCAAATAGGTCTAAATGTAATAGGTCTAAATGTAATAAGTCTAAAGCTGTAGTAGTGCTTACAACATTTTTGGCTTGTGTGATGCCCTCTTTTGCTTACCTTTTTTACAGGCATCACATAACCTGTCTTTTTGAAACTTTAGCATTGGCAGCCCTCTGACCAACTCTTTTCCAGCTAGTCTTCTTAAGTTCTTCAAATTGATGTGTGCGAGCCTTCTGTGTCATAGCTAGGATTCATCTATTCTAGATACAAGACACTTGGCAGATAGATTAGTAGTATTTTCAAAATGCACTTGATATATGTTCTCCTTTCAAATTCCTACTGACATGATAATATCTGAGTTGTTGTGTTTTACTAGACATTGAGTTGAATTGAACTCAACCCTATATCCAACATCACATAGTTGACTCACACTTAACAAGTTAAATGACATATTCTTGACTAACAACACATTCCTAATCATAAAAGACTCTAAAACATAAATATCTCCTATTCCTACCACTTTTAATTTACCGATATTTCCAAACGAAATGATACCTTTACTTTTATTTTGCAGCGAAGAAAACAGGGATATGTCGTCGATCATGTGCTTGGAGCATCCACTGTCCACGAACCAGATCGATGGATACTCCCCCTTAACTGATGTCTGCTAGACACGAAAGATAAAAGATTTCGGAACTCATATATTGGGTCCATTAGCTTCCAAAATATATTTCCTAGGAATCCATACCTTTGTTGTTTTCTTCCTATCATGAATTCTAGAAACTAAAGAAATAAAGTTATATTCTTGCTACTTAAGTCTATAACATATTACAGCTTTGTTGTAAATAGCTCGCTGAGATTCTAGAATCATATTCAACATTCGAGAGCTAGAGTTGAACTTCTCAAGAGTGCTTTTGAGATCATTTACCTGTGCTTTTAAAATTTTATTTTCATCCTTAATTTTATCAAATTTGGAGGTATCAACACTAGATTCTACCGTATGCTCCTTAAGATTTTTAAAATGTTCTAATTCAGATTTTAAGGTTATGATTCTACATTTAGATTTATCTAGCATGTCAGTCAAATACGCAATGGTTTTATAACAATCTCTAAGTTCCGAGTTTACCTGATCATCATCCGTCGATGATGATTTTGCCTCCGAGAATTTGTTCTGGAGTCCTCCAGCACCATCAGAGCAGTGTGTCGTCTAGCCTTGTCTTCTTTATCCTCTTCCGACGATCTAAATGAAGACTCATCCCATGTGACTCTCAATGTCTTTCATCTCCTCCTCTTTTCTTCCTTCTTCTTGAGACGAGGATATTCATTTCTGAAGTGTCATTTCTTGCTGCATTCATAACATACATTAGATTTATCAATTCCATTATCAACTTGCTTACCTTTCTTTTTGCTGAATCTCCTACTTCTCCTCATCATCTTTCTCACGAAGTTGGCCATCTCGCTAGAGGAGGACTCGTCATCTCCATATGATTTCGTGCTTGAGGATGAAGACAACTCCTTCTTCTTCCCCTTCTTTTTCTTTCCCTCCTTGCTTTGATCACCTGCAGGCAAAGTCATATCCTTCTCTTTTTGACCTTTATTAGCCTGTTCATACGATTCCATTTCACAAAACAATTCATCTATTTTAACAGTTGATAAGTCCCTTGATACCTTATAGGCATCCACCATGGATGACCATAAGATATTTCTGGGAAACAACTTGAGGATGTACCTAACCAAATCCCAATTCTCAACAGTCTCCCCAATAGAGTGGAGACCGTTAAGCAACTCCTTGAACCTTCCATGAAGCTTACTGTTAGATTCAGTGTCCTTCATAGAAAAATTCTGGAGTTGACTTAGGAACAAATCCCTCTTGGTTATACGAGAATCTCTGGTACCCTCGTGCAGCTCAAGCAGCTTATTCCATAGGTCTTGCGCACTGCTGAAAGGACCAACTTTATTAAGTTGTTCCTTTGCCAGACCGCACTGTAAGATTACAATAGCTTTAACATTAGGTTGTGCCTTGCGCTTTTGCTCATTTGTCCAAAGAGCATACCTTAAGACCTTACCTACTTCATCTACTAGAGTAATGAAGCCCTCCGTAACGAAGAATCACATTTCTATCTCAGTCATGAGATAGTACTCCATCCGACTTTTCCAGTATTGGAAATTCATTCCATCAAAAAATGGAGGTCGGTTTGTACTGTAACCCTCTTGCATAGTTACAACTCTAGGATTGTTAAACCGGGTAATTAGAGCCCTGACTCTGATACCACTTGAGAGGACCGGTATACGCAAGAGGGGGGATATATCATTTTCTTTTCTTTTCTTTTTAAATCAAAAGACGCAACGGAAAGTCCAATGACACCTTGATCAGACACGGAGCACTACACACACAACCACCCAATCGACTCACGAGCAACCAACAAACAGAAAATGACGCAGCTGATTTTACTTGGTTCACAGCTCTCTCCTAGAGCTGCTAGTCCAAGGTTTGCCTCTATCTTTTCTCCTTTTTGAAGTAAACTTCAAAGGCAGAGAAACCTCTTTAAAACTTACAAATTACAAACTCTCTAGATATAAAATTAATACAGGAATCAGAAATGAACCGATAAGCAATAGCCAAACACAGATAGAAAACAGTAAGACAAAACCAACAAACAAAACCTTTAACCTTTACAGTTGAGACGTGGAATTAGCGAGATGATCACGAGTTCAGCAATGGCTCCAGCCGTCCAGATTTACATAGCACTAGCCGAGCAGAGATTTCACACCAGCAGAAGCAATGGACGCGGCTCTTTCTCAGATGAGCAATCGACCACAGGCAAGCAACTCAGATGTAACAGGTTGTCGATCAATTTTCAACCAAAAGGAAGAACACCGAGAGCTGTATGGGAATCGCAAGAAAAGCTTCAATCTCGTTCGAGCGATGTCTTGCCGAAAATAGAGCCAACCCTTTTTATTTCTGCGCAACCCTAATCCCTTGATATTTGCTCCAATCTCCAGTCAGTTTTGCCCACGCCATTTGAAAATATCCACGAGCCAAAAGATTAGGTCATCCACTCAAGCGGAAACCTGTACAAATCAAACACGCAGAAGAACAGATAGAATTTTTCACCAGAATCGCGAACTGGTTTCCCACCAGTTGAGCGCGCCTTGCGTCTGTGCAATTTTTTCGAAGGCTAGTCGAGGCGTTGGCTCGACTGCTTGTGTTAAATCCAGAGACTTCCTTTGTTGTAGTTGAGGCGACAGTCGAAGCTTCCTCGATTCTGTTCACAACTGCTAACGATCAGTCGAGGCGTCGACTCGACTACTCTAGTCGAACCGCCAATCGAGTCCGCCACGCGGCGAGCCGGGCCGAGGCGGTCAGTATTGCCTCGTATCGCGTCGAGTTATCGGTCGAGTGGGGCTTGCATCTGTCAAACGATCGATCAGTGTCGCCTCATTGCTTGGAAGAGCCTTCATACACTTGCTCTAGTTCTCGGCTCTTTTGGCCAATGAACATCAGTTAATGACCGACGTCTATATACCCTAAGCCGACGACGAAAGGCTTTGTCTGAGAACAAACACCTTCTCAAAGTTGTGCTGAGAGTTAATAAATGCGATAATGACAACAGTTAAGGTGTCAATTCATTGTTGTCCTTAGACCCAAAGTTTCAGTCAACTCTAAGACTGAAACACGCATAGTAAAGACTCTACTCAGAGACCCTTTACCTGTCAAGATTCTGACCTCTAGTCATTCTTGGACTTCTCACCTTGTCATTTCCGCAAGGAATTTCTGTCTGCCAAGGAATTGTCCTTCTTGGACTTTTCACCAAGGTGTCACCCTTGGATTTTTCCAATCGCCAAGGAAATAATCATCTTGGACTTTTCACCAAGATCGACCCTTGGATTTTTTCAGTCGCTAAGGAATTAACAATCTTGGATTTTTCACCAAGGTCCATCCTTGAATTTTTCCAGTTGTCAAGGAATTAATCATCTTGGATTTTTCATCAAGATGCACCCTTGAATTTCTCACTTGCCTAGACACTTAAACCTCTATTTACTTAACCGTTTGTCGGACACCAAAACATAATTTAGAGCATAAGCTCCAACACTAATCACTATGTCATTCCCACCACGAAGACTACTAAAAATCAATATTGAATAGCAGCTACGATAATTTTTTTTCATCTGGTGATGAGAATAATGGATTTGATCCTTATAAATTTCTTATCGATCATAAAACTACTCTCAATATCTTTAATTAATTTTTTTATTTAAAAAATCTATAAATTCATCGTAAAAATCAAATCATAAATATTTAAATATTAAATTGAATATCCTATCACTGAAATAAAAATAAAATATTATTTTCAGTAGGAAAGTGAACAATAATAGAATATTGGGTTTCAAGAATTTACAAAAATTGAATGAAATTGGGAAAGTGAAGGAACTGACAATTTTTCTCTGATAAGAACTGAAAAAAAAAATCAGCTTCTAAAGAATCAGTTGAAATACTAATTAATATTTCAAAGTTCTGACAAATCTATATTTGAGATTCAAGTGCTCCTTGCCCACTGCTAGAACAAATGCATGTGCTTTTAACATATCAAAATTCTTGTCCAAAATCAATTGGAAACATAGATCTAATTTGGATGATAACTTTTAAATAGGATGAAAGTGAGGAACAAATTAATATTATGAACAAAGCCAAATAACATAAAGATAACCCCATCTGAGCACTAGCATAATTAATACCTCTAGCTAGTGGACCCTTAAGCCCTGAGCTAGGCAGTACCCAATTGTCCATTTCTCCAACAAATATGACCTAAAACATAAAACTATTTCAGTAAAATTATTAAACGATAAAAAGTGGGAACAAATTTTGTGCACTAAACTAAAATCTGTCGATATTTAGGATGCATAATGACAAAAACATTTGGTGCCATTAATCCAACATCGAGTTTACATTTGTACTCTTTTATTATTGTTTGGATTCCATTCAGGCTTAATTCTTCCTTTATGGCACATTAAATGTTTTATATAAACAAAAGTGTTTAGCATGCATGATGAACCAAAGATAGCCCAACAAGGCATGAGCAAAGCCATAACTTCATTTAATTTGGAACAAAAGTGTTTATGATCAAATGCATCTTAGATCGATGTTGACACAACGTATTCACTCATTTACATTTGGAACTGAAATTCAGATTCAGCTAAAGCAACTTGCTCCAGTTTATTAATTAATTTCATAATCAAGCTTAAACTTGGCCAAGTGATAATACTCTTTAAATCACCCTGTACTTAAACACTAAAAGTACAAATATATGAGAGCCCATGAATAGTTGCCATAATGCTTCGAGGAAGAACCATTGAACACCCTGAAAATAAACTTTGAAAGCCAAATATAAAGTTTCAAAGGACACCATCAAGATCTAGGATAAAGAGGACATCCTACATAAAACTTACAATTATTAGGAAGTTCTTGGTCCTTTCCACTTGGTTTGCCGTATAAACTATTACAAGTTCAACTACCGACAATAAAGTACATCAAATTTAATCTCGTGTACAAATTAATGTCAAGTACCTGCGTGCCCCATCTACAGTACAGTGTTGCTAAATGCTCATATAGTCTTGTCTAATTTACAAGTAAATGAGAAGAAAACCACAAGGTAATTAATCAATTGGCAAAATTTGCAGAAACCAAACCGTATAAGCTTAGTAGGTAGATTAAAGCAATGGAAGCCAGTTAGAACGAAAAGGCAACAAGAAGCTAGCTAGTTACCAGAATGAATATCATTGCAATTCGTAAACAAGAACAGAAATTAATAATAAGATCTAAAGAGAAAAGTGATATATGTTACTCGAGTGACTAACAGGATTTCGTTTACAAAGTTTGTCATCTTGACCATGATTATTAATTAACAATGCATTTTTTTTTTATTATTACTACCAAATCACCAGATAAACAAGCAATTAATAATGGGAGCTTTCTGCTAGTTAGCTCTAGTAACCTCAATACATCATCACAATTGCAATAGTTACCAACATTTTGAGGTTTGTTTCAAAGAGAGGTTAGATTCAACTTAGTTGTGAATCTTAGACACTTTGAACAATAGAAACCATCAGTCATGAACAAAAGATGGTGATTAAAACATGGTTCGTAGGACGAAAAAAAAAATGAATTTTTTCTACGCTAGATTATACAAATTACACGTATTTGGAGCCACTCTGACCTAGTCGACTTTGTTTTCACTGCATCAAACACAGAAAAGAGGTGAAAATACAGCGAGCAAGGAAAGTATACACTGCCATCCTCTGCCTTTGGCACAGACTAAATGGTCGGTAGAGAAGGGGAGAACTGGCCGCCGTCGGCCGGGAGAGCCCGAAAGAGCTCCTCGAGGGCAGGATCGGCGTACGAGGCCGCCGCGGAGGAAGTGGAGAGGAGGAGAAGGAGGCGGCGGAAGAGCGGTGCCGGGCAGGGGATCCGCAGCACGCCGCCCTGCCCGTAGCCGTACTCCTGGGCGGAGCGACGGAGGAGCTCGACGAAGACCGGCCGGCTGAGCAGATCCGCCCGCACCGCGAACCGCTCCATCTCCACGCCTACGTGCACCGGCACGTGCCCCCACGGTACCTGCCGCCGCCGCGGCGTCCTCGCGGCGGACGGCGGGCGGCAGTCGGAAGCGTCCGCCACCCTCGAGCCCCGATGAATCTGCCGCTTCATCCGCCCCGCAAGGATCACAATCCGCGCAGATCAACGCAAAGATCGTCTAGGGTTCGGGAACCGAGCGCGCTATGAGCACGATAGCACGACGAGGGCTTCGCCAGGTCGATTTATATCGCTTTTCGACAAATCTAATTCTCACAATAACAATTTTTAAATTCGATTTTAATTTTGCAAAAATTGGCATGAAAGGGACTACGGAGAGGGTACGAACACGAGGTACCTGACAGACACACTGCACAATCCCCGCTTCTTCCGAAACAGCAAACAAATATCCAACGGTTGCGTCTTAATTGTCGTACTATCAGACGGTCTACATCGCTTCAATAAGTACCCCAGGCACGAGCCGACCTACGGGATCCAGAGATGTACCTTTCCGTAGTCCCACTAGTACGGTAACGCGAAGCCGTTCCGGTGGTGTCGAGTCACGTGGACGACCAGGAAGGGCCCCAGTAGCACGTTACCTTCTTTATGGCATCGAGAAAACACCTACTGACCAAAATAGACATAATTGGAGACGTCCTTTTTAATAAATAAATCAGTTTTTAACACTCATCCGGTTAGGCACGTTTAACGGATTAATTCGGTTCAAAAATAAATCGAAATCAATTCATTAAATTTAGAATCGAAATCGATTCAAATAAAATAGTTCTGGAATCATTCCAATTCTAATTCAGTTCGATTCTAATCGATTAAGCATATTTAACGGATCAGTTCAGTTCATCTCGGAATCGATTCTTATTTCGATTTGGATTTTGATTCTGATTGTTAATTTAAATGTGAAAATTCGCAGGTTATCATGTCTATAAAATTATTTTATGATAGAAAAAATAATATGATTATCAATACATTAGATGAATTTGAAAACTCAAGTTCGAGAAAGATGATCTATAACCATTTCGAAATCGATCCGGAACCATTTTTGAATCAGTCTAGAACCGATTCAGAATCGATCCAAATTGAATTGATTCCAAAGTTAAAATTTTGAAATCGAAATCGATTTAGAAGCGATTTTTAATTAATTCGGACCGATTCCAATATTGTTGAATTTAAAACCGATCAAAATCGAATCGGAATTGAAATTGAGGAATCGATAACCTCTTATACAAGTTTAAGATGATTTTCACGCAGAGAGAATATTGGTAATTAGATAATATTGCATTTTTTTTTTGCATGAAATAAAATAATATAAGCGATCAAGTGCGTAGAGGGCTATTTGGTCATTTGATTGTAGGGCGGGTAACGGCAGTGGGCCAGGGACATGCAGGACAGCCAGGACGCGGAGGTCGGAGCGGTGGGTGGTGAGCTGGCATTACGCGAGTTGGTACGGCCGAGCACCGACCGTCGTGTGACGTGGAATCACACCGATTACGTGGCCGGGTGCAGAATCGGATTGGTCGCTATACCCATTGAATTAAATAAATCCATGATAATATCTATTTATTTGAGATATTTATAGATTTTTAATAAACATATATTTAATTAAATCAATTGGTAAAAAAATTACTTATGATGAAGGACACACGGTCAAAAGTTTCATTACTAATCAATTATTATTATATCGGAGGAAGATTTCGAGTAGTATTCATGCATTTTAAGGATATGAAGTGTAGGAGAGCAGTGATGAAAGATTTTAGATTCTACAAAACATGATTCAGTAAATTTTGAGATTTACTATTTTGCATACTCAATATTTATATTTACTTAGCTTACACATATAATTGTTTTCTATTCAGCGATTTATCAAACAGCGCACGTGAAGTTTAGAATTGTCCAAACAACATCTCATACTTTCATATTTATCAAATGACGCATCTCGTTCATTTTTTACCCCTCCCGCCAAATGTGTATTTAATGCTCAGATATTGCATACATCCGAACCACAATTGAAAATCTCGAATCATCCAAACGTGGTGCTGAGAATTCAAATCTCAGAACCATTGTATTTATAGGAATATAATTCTCAACACCATCTTTTTTTATCTGATTTATAATTTTAAATATCAGAAATTTTGACCATGGATACATAGAGGGGGCACTATCCAAACTCAATAGGCTTTGATTGGATCGAAAAAGAGGTGAATAGGGTCATCAATGAATTTTGACCAAAACTCATTGATGGACCTAGAGGAGTCCAAATTCCGAAATAAGGCGATCCCTAAATTCATGTTGTAAGATCTTTCGGTCTATGTCAAAATTTCAGAATTTAGACTCCTCTAGGTCCATCGATGAGTTTCGGTCAAAATCTATTGATAACCTTATTCACCTCTTTTTCGATCCAATTCAAGTACATTGAGTTTGGGTAGTACCCATCTGTATATCCGTGGCCAAAATTTTTGATATTCAAGGTTTTATTAGGTATTCACAATAATATTTCAAAAATCAAGCCGATATAAATTAGAAATCAGATAAAAAAATGGTGCTGGGAATTATATTCTCAGGAATACAGTGGTCCTGGAATTTAAATTTCCAACACCACGTTTGGATGATTCGAAATTTTCAATTGTAATTCGGATGCATGCAATATCTAAGCATTAAATACACATTTAGTGGGAGAGGTAAAAAAGGAATAAGGTGTGCCCTTTGATAAATATGAAAATATAGAGCATTGTTTGAATAATTCTAAACTTCACGTGCGTTGTTTAATAAATCATCATTTTCTATTATATTCTCCACTTCATCATTAGACATTTAATCGTCGAGTTTATCAATCGATTTTTAAATTTATTATATTTGATTTGTCACCGATTGATTTCTAAATTTAGGGTGATCAATTTATAATTATCATTTAATTGTTAAACATTTTATAAATTTCAAAGACGTATGATTATCTATTTAAAGGCAAAGTTTACATTCAGGATAATATAAGGAGCTCAGTGAATTTGGATTTTTAAAGTGTTCATAACAATTTAACACAAGCTCATTAAAAAACCATAGAATTAATCTAGACCGTGAAACCAAGATCTGAGAGTATAATTACACTCAAAAAACCTTCAGGGGTGCAATGATTTTGATTTAAAATAATTATGAGATTTTTAAGATCATCTATAAGTATTATTCAAAACTCACGGTTGCCTTCACAATATTTAAAATTTTAATCAAGAGAGTTTAAAGTACTCTTTGACGGTGTTAGTGAGTAAGTACCACAAGCTTAAACCTTCTAAAGATTTTGTACTAAATTATTTCAAAGTTGAGGAGATTTTAAAAATCTATACCTCTCAATTTGGACCAGGGGAATCCAAATTTAAAAACATAATAATTACACTTAACAGGCTTTCATGAAAATAATGATTTTGATTTGAAGTGATAAAACTCATTGATGATCATAGAAACCTCATGACTATTTCCAATTAAATTCATTATGCTCATTAGATCATTTTGGATGCAACCATAATTTTAAATATGGATTTCATATCCTAAATAAAGAATCATGATTTTTTAAAATTAGTAAAATATTTAACAGTTGACTAATGATTACAAATCGAGTGTAATCAATTTAAAAATCGACTGATGAACTCGATTGTTACATAGCAGTTAATCGATGATTGATCACAAATTGAATATAATAAATTTAAAAATCGACTAATAAAATTGACTATTATATATCACTCGACTATAACAATTATGAAAACGAATTTGATAGTCAATCTACTTGTCAAGTAATTAGATTTTAAACACCTAAATTAATACGTTTGATTGTTGAATTTAAAATTATAAATAATAGATTGGATGTGACTCGTTGAATCAATAAAAACTTTTCGTTGAATGTGATTCATCCCCTCCATCAACTTAACTGACTAAGTCAAGTAAATTGAAATTGAATAAATTATTATTTTTTAATTAAATCAAACTGATTAAAAATTTAACAAAAATCGATATGTTTTAATCGAACAGATAAAAAATTAATTAATTCGATAAAAATTTGAAAAAAAATAAGTTTTCAAAATTAATCAATTAGTACTGTAGTGTCAATCAACAGGTGCTATAGTATCAATCGACTAATATGAAAAATAATAATTTTACTAAATTTTTGCACATCTCTAATCGAGTTTGTCGATTTAATCAAACTTTTGCACACTGGACAAAAATTTATTAAGCAAAGCTCAATCACCGAAAGCCTCCCTTAAAAGTATAATCTTGCTCGATCATCAAATGCTAAAAAAAAAAATTAAATATCTACGAACCATATATAATTATATTAGTTTCCTTAATTTTCCTCGAACATCCAATAATTATTTTATGCAATACCGATAGGTTAACATTTTACTAAATTCGAGATATAAATTTAACTAATACAACTTTTTAAAAATGATTAAATTTTAATATTCCAAACCATTATTATGCATGCCGTTTTTTTTTTTTTATTATTAACAAGTGGTATTCAAGTTTCGCCCAATTAATTTACTTGGTGAATCGGTTTTGTCCCACGACCTCCGAAGAGTCTTCATCGGCCCATAAAGGTAAATCAGAATGACGCATCGGTAAGTTGCCATGAGAGATATGTACGTCAATTAAGTTCGTATCCCATATCGATTCAGTTGAAAAATAAGGACTCGCCTCCGCAACTCGCGAGCGAGTGAAAAATGACGAAATCTCCTTCGCGAACTGTGATCGACAGGGATTGAACCATAGTTGCCGCAGTGACCATTCAAGCTCTTATCGATGTGTCGTTGCTCTGGGACAACCACCTTTCTTTTTTAATAGGAGATAGGACAGAAAAGGAGACATATTATTCCTCTGTATATTAATTATTAGTCTCAAGAGTTAAAAATTTATTGTAATTTATTTCTCTTATGATAATTTATAGATGGATTGATAGAGAATTTTACTAAATTTCAATCTTTTTATACCACGAGAGAGAAAGAGAGACGCTTAGACGGAGAGCTGAGTCAGCCAGGACGGCTAACTTTGTCCGATCTGTGTCGACCAAAACTGAAGGACGAAGACTTTGACCTCTAAATTGATCGAGGGATGAAAACTCATACCTTTCCCTCCTTTCTAATTCATCGCCACGTAGACTGACTCAAAAAATCAATAGTTTCTAAAATTTTTGAAAAAATTCTCTTTAATCATTGGATTAACTTCTCCAGCTAGTTTATTTTCCAACTCGAACAGACACCGACGAAGTTCAACGAATCCAGATGCCTTCTCGCTAGATTTTGTTGCTGTCTACAAAAAGTCTTCCATTGACCCAACCCCAATGAATGACTTGGAACTTCGACAAATAGCCAACGGATGAAGTCAACGAAGGAAACAATTCCTGAGGTGCGAATTAGGTTGCCGACTTATCAAGTTGGTAAAATTAATTTTGGGAATTAAGCCAATTACTGTAATTATAAATAGACGCGCCTAAAGAAGCTAATTCCACAATGTTTTGGAGGAGAAAAGAGAAGGCAGCAGTAGTATACTGTGAGTCGTGCATGGAAGAGGAGGAGGAGACTATGAATAATAACAGCAGCAGCAGCAGCAGCAGCAGTCGAAGGAAGAAGACGAGGAGAGGGTACGTACCGGTTCTTGTGGGAGAGGACGTGGATGAAGGATCAGAATGGCTGCAGAGATTCGAAGTGCACGTGAAGGTGTTCAGAGAGCCGTCCATGACTGCTCTGCTTGCCATGGCGGAGGAGGAACTGGGGCATCGTCATCGGGGGGCGATCAGGATCCCATGCGACGTCGAACACTTCCGGCAGACCATGTCTATGTTCGTCTTTAAATCTAGATGAGTAAAGCGTTGTACTTTGTTTGTCTTCCATCAAAGCGAATGGCGAATTGTTGAATTTTTGGACGCATGTTTTTTTTTTTTTTAATTTCTCTCTTTTTCTTGTTCTGTTTCCATAAATCTCTGAATCGAACTGAGCGAAACAATATGAACGGATGCAAACGCTGAAATCAGCACCTAACGAGGAAAACACTTCGATTCAATTCGTACGTTTCTCAGAACTTGGCCCGGATTGCGGCGAGTGTCTCCTTGCTCACCTGGAAGGCCTTCGCCAGCACATCGTCGGAGATCGGCGGCGTCGATCCAAAGATAGCATTGCCGACGGTGATAACGCCAGGGTTCTGACCGCTGAGGCCAGCGATGGCCACGGCGTTGGCCGTCCAGTTGTTGTATTGGTAGTGGATGAGACCTTGAGGGAACACGAACACGTCGCCCTTGTTAAGAACCTTGGCGTGGTGCTTGTTCTCGGGGTTGGAGGTCACAAAGCCGACGAGAAGGCTGCCTTTCAGCACGACGAGGACCTCGGTGGCGCGCGGGTGGGTGTGCGGTGGGTTGAGGCCGAAGGGAGAATAGTCGATGCGAACCAAGGAGATGCCCAGCGTGTTCAGCCCGGGAATCTGAGCCACACCGACAGGGGTCACCTTGGAGCCGACGGCATTCGAAGTGTCACCGGACTCGTCGAGGCCACTGAAGAAGAAATCGTCGACGGTGACCTTCTGTGCGTCCTTACAGGCGAGGCCATTGACCAGAGCTGCAAAGATCGACGTTGCGCGCAGAGATATATCATATGATATATACATCACGGTGGCGGCGCGAAAAGGAACGAGTTTGAATCCGACAAACTCAATGCATGCTCACCTGCTGAATTCTTCTCGGCGACGCAGAAATCTTGGAGCTGGTTGGGATCAGAAGCCATGGCAGCACTGGCGGAAGCTAAGGCGACGAAGAAGGCGAAGAAGATGATACGACTTGCCATCTCCATGCTCTTTCTATTGCTTAGCGTACGTTGCTCGATCGATTGGAGAAGTTTGAGTATTTATAGATCATTTTTGAGATCATCCTTCCAGTTAAGAGTTTGTGATCTTGATCATTTTGAGATCGCCAACGCCAAGCCTGTTCATTTGAATCGGTCCATAGAAGCAGCAAATATTCTAAAGAGAGGACAATTGGATAAGCCATTAACTTCCATTTTTTATATCACAGCTTCTGCATTTTGGTGGAGACGAAGACATGCTCCAAATGCGAGATCGATGTTAAAAATTAAAAAAATAATAAAAAAAAACTTGTATATTGTGAAAAAGGGAAGAAAAGAAGAACATCTTTGTTGAAAGACCTGTTCCTCTGACATAATTCCATTCGCTAAGTGAAACAGGGAAGCAAACAAGCCACTTTCAGCCACTGAGTTGACCTCGCCAGAAGAACACTTCAAACGACACAATGTACGGTGTATTTAATTTACTCTACAGTAGAAAAAGAAGGAAATTAAATCGATTTCATTGGAAAAACAAACCGTGAAAAAAATAAAGTCAATTAGAAAGCTAAATCTCAACAGTCATCGAATAGGAATGAATCCATATGGAGGATTGAATGTGAGGAACAGAGGAGGTGTTGTAGGTGAAAGATCGATGTTGAGTTATTGCATGTCTTCCTTTTCCCTTTTTTTTTTTTTTTTTTCTTTTTCAAGAAATAAAATAATAAAAAATATATCACCCTATATTTTTTAGGGGGATATATCCTCAACTCTCCTAATTATAGAGAATATATTCTTCCCCATTCTTGTTTGATAATTTGTGTTTAATTATATGCTTTATGTCAAGATTTAAAGAGAGAGAGAGATAGTAGAGTTCCTCCGATAGTTCTTATTATAGCGATAATTTATTCTTAATCTCTCCTTAATCTTTAGTTTGTCTATCCTAATTTCTTATGACCTTCCAAGTGTCACGCTCTTGATGAACCTTTTTGGCACGAGATTTTAACTCCTCGTATATCTTTTTATATATCTATATCACATGACTCTCTTTGAATTAAAAGAGAGGATTAAAACACAAATAACCCACTAATGCCAAAGAGAAAGATAAATTATTATTATTTGATTTGATTTTGAGATAAATACTTTATGTATCTCTTATAAATTCGTTAGTATACAATTTCGTCTCTACGGATAAAATCGAATAACTAGTATAATGTAAATTTATACCAAATCAGAAAAGGTCAATTCTTTATGTTCATGAAGATGCTTATTCTCTACTGATACGGTCAAAGATCGATCGTGATTAGTATTAAATTAAAAAAAAATAAATAAATAAGTTTTGTATTTTTAGGGGAGAGCTTGAATATGCGAAAGTAATAGAATAATTATTTAGGGAGTTATTGGATTTGGTTTGTAATCGAGGAAGATTAGGTCGTGGAGAGGAAGAAGAAAACATGCTAAGGAAAGAAGCAAACTCGTCACGCATTGCCCTCATTCTCTTGTCCTCCCCTATAAATACCATTCTTTTCCTCTCATCCTCAGCTCTCTCCCCCATTCTGCTTGCTTCCATGCTTGGTTTAACCGCTGACCGATTTAGGCCCAATTCTGTGCCAATATCACCGCACGCGTACGAAGAAGACATCTCCTTTTGGTCTTCCCGAGGTTTTTTGTTCGGTATTCGAGCAGTTTAGGGCTGCAATCGAGCCCGACAGTCCGATCCCAGCCTGGGATTGAGGGTTTTCGCCTCTTTCGACCTCTGAGTCGATGTTTCATTGGGGCTGTGCTTGGCAGATTACGCGCCTCTCCCTTAGGTCCAGTATCCTTCAAAATATTGGTTTTTTAGTCGGTTCTGAGGCCTTGTTTATGCTGCTGATCTAGGTTTTTTCGCCTTCTGTTACTCTGCGCTGCTTTGTTAATTTACTGATGATTCTTGATCCGCAGATCGTACTAGTTCATTGGTAATGGTTCGTTGATTGCAGGATTTTTGACAGAGGAAAGAAAGTCGATGCCTTTGGGGAGATATTTAGTTGTGTCTGTTGAATTTCCCTAGGGGTTACGGGTTGTCTTTTTCTTTGATGTTTAGGCGATGTGTTCTAGAGGATATGCGTGCTAATTGCTTTCTTTGAGCTACTTCCCTATTATCTCAGATAAGATTTTTATGGAAAATGGTTTTTTAGTTGGAGGTTCCCAGTAGATTGCTCATCCTCTAATAGCATTCTATAGACAATATGTTCCTTCTGAGCATTGAATGATCCTTGTTCTGATGTGATTGTTGGCTTAAGATTACTACCAGACAAGATTTTTGCAGGGAAATTACTCTCTCACAAAGCTGCAACACGGTCAATGTGTGTGGCTGCATGAACTTTTTAACATGTCTATTCTTCTATTGTCTGTTTGGGTCATCATGTTGATCAAGCTAATAAGTATTGAACTTACATTCTATATTACCTTTATATTCATTCCTAGCAATCACTAAAGAAGGAAAAAAATCAACAGTTGAAGATCTGTTGGACGCCAGTCCAGTTCTAGTCATTTATCGTTTTCAGCTGTCAAAATGACTTCATATCACATTCCTGTCTATGCAGAATGGATGACCTAAGAGCCATCATAGATTATAAGTTGTAAAAGCTTACTAGTAGGAGTAATAAGTGTTTGATTAGACTATGGAAAACTATGACCTCAACATGATAATTCACATTTCTAAGCTTGATAATCAAATCTACTCATGTTCATCACTTAAGTTATTTTCATGTGCTAACTGTGTGAGAGAATTTTTATTAATTATCACAAAGTTTCTGTTGTTAGCTGAGGTTTGTTCCTACTGTTAGCTTATAGCCGTTGTGTAATTTGGTCAAACTTGCAGGTTTCAGGAATATTGAGATCATTATTCACGCAGGAATTCATTTACACATACTGGACTCTAAATCATCATGACAATTGAATGAATCTTGTCTTCTGTTTATAACTCATTCAATTATATCTATATGGGCTGATTCTGGCATTTCATGGGAGGTGTAGAAGATAATGAACCCCCATCAAAACGTGTTAAAGCATCCTCACTAGATTTAGAGAGCCTTTCAAATACTTCATTGATTTTAGATTGTAACAATCCTTTGGGAGGCCAAATAGTGAGGCCTTTACCATCCCGGGGGAGAGAAGACATGATTGGTTCTAAAGGAGTCATTAAGAAAGTTGAATTTGTCAGAATTATTACCAAGGCCCTCTATTCGCTTGGGTATGAGAGAACTGGAGCAGTTCTCGAGGAAGAGTCGGGAATACCGTTACACTTGTCGGCTGTTAGCCTCTTCCGGAAGCAAGTTCTTGATGGAAACTGGGATGAAAGCATGATAACATTGCATAAAATAGGGCTTGACGATGAAAATATTTTGAAGTCTGCTTCCTTTTTGATTTTGGAGCAGAAATTCTTTGAACTTTTGGAGAACAATAAGGTAATGGAAGCATTACAATCATTAAGAAATGAGATCTCTCCACTTAGCATTAACAGAAAGCGGGTGCACAAGCTTTCCAGTTGCATTATATCTCCTTCGCAGCGTATCTCGCTTGGGTTTGCCAGTGCAGGAGAAGATATTTCAGACTCACGAACAAGGCTTCTGGATGAGCTGCAGAAATTGCTTCCTCCATCAATAATGATACCTGAGAGGAGGTTGGAGCACTTGGTTGAACAGGCTCTTAACGTTCAAAGAGAAGCTTGTTATTTCCACAACTCTGTTGAAGGTTGTCTTTCATTGTACACAGATCATCATTGTGGAAAGGACCAATTACCTTCTCAAACAACACAGGTAGGAAGTGTTCATTAGTGTGCTATCTATATATTTGTTTCTTTTGTATTTAAGTGAACTAATTTTTGAAGTCTGCTTGTCTTATACCTTCATTCATATGTTATTTTTCTGAAGCTATTTTTCATTGTTCAGAGTTACATATACGTGCATATATTTGCTCTGGTGTATGTGAATATTTGGGGCATTAACAATATGTTTACTGATAGATTATTTAGTTATTGATAGAACTTTCTGATGTCAGTTCTACAATTTGTCTTTCTGAACCATTTTTTTCTCATTGTGACAGATATTGCAAGAACACCATGATGAAGTATGGTTCTTACAGTTCTCCAACCAAGGAAATTATTTAGCATCATCGTCAAATGATAAATCTGCAATTATATGGGAGGTACATCTTTTTAGAATTTGATGGGATTATTTTGTCTCTCAGTGCAGTTTTTACTAAATCACTATAATTGGTATTTACTTCTTCTAGAGTCTCCATGTGCTTAGAGGTGAAACAAACTTCATTTTGTTTTTGGGTAGCCTGTTCATATTGAGTAAGTGACAAACACCAACTCGGCATGCTCTTTATTTTTAACACAATAGCAGAGATATTCGTTTATTAGGAATTAACTGATCGAATGAGCTGTGATTTATGGATTGTGTTTTTGGCTTGAAAAGTGCCAGCATTTTCTAATGTTTGGAGCTTTGTGCCTCTGAATCACTTGGACCTTATAAATTTTTTCTTTCTCTGAATAAGGAAACAGGTTAAAGATTATAAGGTCCAAGTGATTCAGAGGCACGAATTATAAGGAAACATCTAGTTGTAACAACGGCAGCCTAGTGCATGAAACTCCCACTAATGTGGGATCTTGGGGAAGGGTTGGATCTATTATAATTTGGTTTATGGGTGATTTTGTTATTACAGGTTATAATTTGCACACTATTTGTGTTAGTTGTGCCATTCCACTTCTACCTTGGCACATCATTTATCCAAGTGAATTTGGTTTGTTTTCAGCTATTGGAGAGAACTTAAAAATAGCTAAGTCAATGCATCTAGGAAGTCTTTTTCTGATGTAGCATGCAGTAAGGAAAAATTCACTAATAATCCTGGCGGAGATTGCAAGTTTCATCTTTGCAAATTTTGTTCTTTAAATGTCTATCAAGTCTCACCACTGAAGTAATTGTTCATGCCATCTAACCAGTTAATATATTCATTTGGCCAAATTTACCATCAAAGTTTGGCACATCAACTTTGATTGCTCTAGCCATTTTCTCCAAATTGTTAACTAATTGAATATCACGATTTGTTTCTCAAACAATTTGATCATTTGCATTGCCTAAGCGTTTGAGGAGTAGATAATATCCCTTGGTTTGAAGCTACAGTTGTCTAACATTTTAATGTTATGATAAAAATGCAGATATTGAAGGACTCATAGAAGTTGAGTGATTTGCATAGAAAGTTGGTTAAATATGATATTATGATTTTGTGTGTGATAAGCGTGGTTAATGAGGTCAGGATTGTTGGTTCATCCCATCATTTTGTTCACTTAAAAAAATACTAGTTTTTCTTTTAATTAGTTGGTTATAGTTGCTATCATGTAGAAATGCAAAGGACCAACTTTGCAATGATGAATGATCTCTCTCTTTCTCTTTTTATGTTGTTTAAATGGATGATTTTAGTGATTATGGTGATAGAAAGAATAATAAAATAAAGAAAATGGAGAGAAAACAAGGTGGGGATTTAATAGAATCCATAATCTATAGCATATAAATATTTTTTTCCAACAAAAATGCAAATGAAAATTTCAACTATTATTGTACACCACTTTTTTTTTTTTTGTCTTAATACCTCTTCAAGAATGATCACCCCAAGATTCACCTCTTTAATCTCTAAACTTGTGGAAGAGTCGGTTTGGCTACTTTCAGTGCAAGGTTGGTTTTTTGTGCTCTGTTATCAGCTGATGATGTGTGTTCTAAGGGATTGAGTAGTAGAATAGATGAGAAAGAGAAGAGAAAGTAAATAAGAGAAGACGGAGGAAATGGAGGTGGTGTAAGAGAAAAGTAACTTATCGTAACTGATGGCTCAACCAGGTACAGGACTTATCCTTTTATATAGCTAAGCAAATCTAGAAAGTTGCTAGAATTTTGAACAATTTAGACATAAATGCAATACAAATTTTTTATATTTCAACCACATTCAAAGGCTTGAAAATTGACACACTTATTTGAGTACTCACAATAAATTTGAAATCTTTGAGTTTCCTTCTACCCTTTGGATATTCTATAGGCCTTTGCGTGCTTATTATCTGTGCTTAGAATAATTCGTTCTAAAGTTCTTCAGAGTTAGATGTTGCTTTATCATTTAATTTAAATGTAATTGTACTATTATTTGTGCTATTTCACATCACACTTGGTGCAATATTTACTAGGCTAGCAAAGTAAGGTTTGAGTTTTTTTTTGCCCTTCCAGCTGCTTATTTTTTTCCTTTTTCCTCCAGCTGTTGAGGAGCGCTTTAGAACATGAATAGACAAGTTGGTTTGTTTAAAAAATCTTAAAATAATTGTACTTGAGCAGTACTGTGTTTCTATCCTGCTTTGATTTAAAGAGAATTCCATACATGTGATCCTCTCTAAAATTCACTTTCATCATTTGTAAATGGCATCTAATTTGACAATGTTCCCTGATTGATCTTATGAAATTTCATTGAATTTGATAAGGTTGGTTCTTGTTGACTAATAGGTTAAGGTTAATCTTTGTATTTCCATAGTTGATATTTACTTTGTTGTTTATTAATTACAGTATGTCATTGCCTCATTAGGTTCAAGAAAATGGAGAATTCACTCTGAAGCACAGACTAATGGGTCATCAGAAGCCCATCCTAATGGTTGCTTGGAGCCCTAATGACAGGCGACTTCTAACTTGTGGACTGGAAGAGGTTGTGAGGTGTTGGGATGTTCGCTCTGGTGAATGCCTCCATGTCTATGAAAAGCCTGGTCTTGGTCTGATATCCTGTGGTTGGTTCCCAGATGGAAAACAACTCTTTTGCGGTGTTACTGATAAGACCATTTGCTTCTATGATTTGGCTGGAAAACAACTGGATTCTTGGAAAGGACAACGAATTAGCAAAACTTCTGATGTTGTGGTCACAAAGGATGGTAGACTTTTTATAACTTTATGCAGAGAAACAGCAATCTTGGTGCTGGATAGGGGAACAAAAAATGAGAAACTGATAGAGGAAGATCAAACAATCACTTCATTCTCTCTGTCAAAGGATGATAATTTCTTACTTGTGAATCTTATAAACCAGGAGATCCACATGTGGAGCATAAAGGATGAGCCAAAGCTTGTCACCAGATACAAAGGTCACAAACGCTGCCGTTTCCTGATAAGGTCTTGCTTTGGAGGGTTTGAGCAAGCTTTTATTGCTAGCGGAAGTGAAGATTCACAGGTATGCATCTGCCACTAAAAGAACCCTGAATGCTAATAAAAATGTGCTACCCATTAGTTTGAACTCCATGGGTCCTTAGAGTTAAATTTTTCATACTCCCTGCCATTGGTGTGCACACAATTGCGGTTTAATCAGCTATTCTTAAATCTTTAACATTTACTTTTCCTTATTGCAGGTTACTTGTAGGATAAACTACGAAATGATTTGTTTAAGAGAACTAGATTTTTTACTCTTTTTTCAGAGTGCACACAAATTTTGGAAATTAAAAGCGCCTTGTTAGTTTTGGCTGCTATTTCCAATTGGACAATTAGAGACCTTCAGATCTTTAACAAAAAAGAAAATAGAAATAGAGGCCTTCACATCTAGAAAAAAAATGTGGAATCGCCATATTAGTGCCCCCCACTGCTGTCCCTATGTGTGAGAGTGGTAAATCAGGAGGCCAGGCGACCAGCGCAAAAATACGAAGTCATCAGTAGCCTGACTGTCAACCCCAGGAATCGACCTCTTATCTTTTCGAACCTTAACACGGTTGCGCTAGCCATCTGAAATAGTCCTGGGGGCTAGAGGCCTTCACATCTAGGATCTGTAATAAGATTGTTCTGATGTGTCAATCACTTAAATGTCTAAGCCAGAACTATGTTTTGTATCCTAAGAATGATATATATATATATATATATATATATATATATATATATAAAGGCAGTCCAATACAAGTTCCCGCTATGTGGAGTCACAGGAAGACTCTATTGTATGCAGTCTTATTCTGCTTTACAAAAGTTGCGATCAGAATTCGCATCTATGATTTCTAGGTTATAAGACAACAATTTTATTATTGCGCCAAAACTCTTATGTTATGATAAAAAATGTCTGATCAAATGATTAAGAAATATGAAATAGAAGTTATATATTGATGAGGTCTATTTAAGTCATATGCACATCCATGTGTTTTTAATTGTGAGCATGGAACAATGTCAATTGCCTCTTATATCTTTTCCAGGGACCTATATCAATGTGTCGTGTATCTTAAGTATAAAAGCTCTCTCTATCTACTTTCTAGTTCTTTTTTAAGATTGTTCTCAGTGCCTCTTTGTTGCCTTTTTTTTTAATAAAACTTTTTTCGGTGGTCGATGGAGGAAATGGAGGTAAACAAAAAGGTGGGTATTTATCCTTTTGTTTTTCTGTTTTAAAGGTGGGTTTTGCCTCTCCTTCCTCTGTAACTTCTGATCCACATTAAAATCGCATATAAGTGTGCTCTGAGGCCCATTGCACTAATATATTAATATTATCTCAAGTTACTTACTTTTCAGTGAAATTTTACATATGCTATCCTCATTACTAACCCCATACATAGCCTTTGATCTTTAAATTGAATAGTTGTCACTCTCGATCTTTTCTACTATGTTTTGGCGACTTTCGGATGATTCTTGTCGTCGGGAATATAGTCGAGGTGGTTTATTTGTTGCTGTTGCTGTTTTGCTATTAGGTATATATATGGCATCGAGGCACCGGCGATCTCGTAGAAGCCCTTGCTGGACATTCAGGCACTGTCAACTGTGTCAGCTGGAACCCGACAAATCCACACATGCTAGCATCCGCCAGCGACGATCACACGATTCGCATCTGGGGATTAAGAAAGGTCAATATGAAGCACACACAGTCCCACAGCAATGGAATTGTTCGGCACTGCAATGGAAACAGTAAATGAGCAAAGATGAAACCAGTCAAGTGCGCATCCCATGCTCGGCTAAAAATGCATTGTTTGTAAATCCTCAACTCTTTGGCACCAATGGCACTTGCACTTGCAACGGTACAGTTGCTATTTGCTGACACTTTTAATTTGTAAGGTGATTTTCTTTAATCGAAACAAGATGAAGTTCCAGGCATAAATATGCATATACATGGTTTCTGAAGTGTTTCTTTGCCCTCCTGAGAAAAACTCTAATGTCGATCGGATCGGCCGGCCGGCGAGGTCATGAACTTTTAAGTATATGCCAGTAGCTTTTGGGTTTGCCTCTGTTAGTGATAAGTTAACTTGTGTTCTTACTTTGTTTTTTCTCGTCTAAACTCTAATGTGTGGTTAGTTTGGTAGTTCCTTGGCTCAGGTTATTAAGCCAAAGTTATTTTCAGTGTATGCAGTGAGCCATGGCTAACTGTTGTTTATATACATAATACATAATTTATGCGTAGTTATATTAATAAATTGTTGTTTCTTGATTAATATCATTCTTAAGGAATATTTATGCTTTTGCACAAACTGAGCTAATGTGGTCTAAAATGAATCGAGCAAACAAGTTGTGTGGAGCCAAATTATAAGATCAGACTACCAAAATTTGTGTACGATGAGCCAAGGTATTTTATTTTAACGGACTATTTTAAAAAGTGAAAAAAATTTCGGGCTATTTTAAAAAATTCTAACTAACTTATTTTAAATGAGATTTACCCTAGTTTTAATTCTCACGCACAAAATTGGATGGTCGTATGGATGAGCATGGATTAGTCCATGTTAAAGTGAATATCATAATTAATTTCTATGATTATTCTATAAGTAAAAAAAAAAATAACTCGGACAGAAATCAATTTTTAAAAATTTTATCATCCTAAATTATCAATTAATTTTTTTTTTTACATTTATTATCAGAGATTTTGATTTACCTTCTTCGTCACCACCGATGGACCTCCAGCACCTCATCCTCGAGTCCGCGAGACGGGCTTCCCCCGCGGCGGCCACGGGCCTCCGCTGCTCCGCCGCCCCCTCTACACCCCGGAGCTACCACATCACCCTCCTCCCCGACGACGGCATCGGTCGTCTCCGTCGCCAAGGACGTGCTATTCCTCGCAGGATCTCTCGAAGGCGTGAAATCTAACGAGAAAAATGTTTATATAGGGTTTATGATTTCCTCGAATAAAATTTATTTCCATTGTGTTATCTTCTGCAGGCATCGAATTCCGTTTCCGGGAGGTGCCTATTGGCGGCTCTGCTCTGGATTCGGTTGGCGTCGCGCTTCCGGAGGAAGCCCTGACGGCTGCCGAGGAATCCGACACTTAGGGTTTGGAAGGAGGTGAGAGAGTGCAAGTAAGGAAAGGGAGGATGGAAAAGAGGTTTACATTCTAAATTAAGGTGTAAGAAAAGTTTAGCTTTTGTGAGAGAGAGGGGTATAAGTTCATCTCCATTCTCCTCCCTTTCTTCTTTCCTCATTTTTTCTCAAACAAGGATAATTTTTTTTCCTTTCTTATTTATTCTTATTCTTCCATTACTTACATCTCTCTCATCTCCTTCCAAACAAGCTCTTACATCCTTGCGGATAGAGTTGTCAAACGGATCAATCCATGATAGGGTAGGTCAATTCGTCGTAAATCCAATATTTAGCAGAAGGGGCGGATCGACCCGTCATCTCGGCGGGTTGAGAAATTTTCAATACAATCCAATCCAAAGTGGATTGCAGGTTAGACAGGTCAATCCGTGGGCCACACAAATTTAAAAAATATATCTAAAATTACTGAGGTGTTTAGGGCTTGAGATAATGATCTGTAAGACAGATAGAGTATCATGATTAAAAAAATAAATATTTTAAGTAACTAAAATCTTATAATTGAGATTCAATTATCGATTTACAAAGTTGAGTATCGATGTTTTTTATTCTTTTCTAATGTTTCAAAATATCCAAATCTTAATAATATGTAAATGTAAATTTTTGTTCTTTCAAATAGAGATTTAATTAAGATTTTTTAGCTTGGATAATTATTTTTTATATTAATTAGAATAATAGTGATAAGATAATAAAAAATAATTAGAGTATAAAAAATATTCATTTGTTTTTTATTTTTAACTTCTTTTATACTTTTTTGAGGTATATATGTGATAGAAGAAGATTGTAACAATGAAAAATTTATCTTTTGATATTTCTCAATCCACGGACTAATCCGTGCTACGATGGACTAATCCGTCTACACCCGCAACCCTCGTAGGTCAATCCGTTTAAGTCTGTCAAAATGACGGATTGATAAAATTTCAATTCAATCCATTTAAATTATTTTACGGAGCGAATCAACTGACGGATCTCTCTGCTTGCGTTGCGGATTGCTGAAGGATGAAAACTAAAGACATCGATTTAATTTCAGAAATCAATGTGCGCACATTTAGATTTTAGGTACAAGTGGAATGCTAATGAGAAGCATGGCGAATTTGTTTGTGATAAATCAGAAAATTTTAGATTATCCGTACGACCCTGTCCAATTTATCTTTTTCTCCTTTAGATGTGGAACCGTTAATACGATTTTAATCCTCAAGACTAATTCCATTGATAAATATAAAGAAATTTATTGTAATGGATAGAAATTAATTTCTAAGAAATTTATTATCTTAGACCACCCCTTTCTTTTATATTTATCAATTAAAATTTTGATTTACCTTCTCTATCAAATAAAGATAATTGGACAATAGAGACAATCGAAAGGAATTACTAATATAATGATTTCACGTTTTGTTCATATGACAATTTCATTAAAGGGCTGTCTTGTAGTGAACCCAAAAAAACAAAAAAAAAAGTTGAAATTTTTGTGAAAATGGTTATCATTTTAGGTTCGAGATAATAACTGCAGAGAAGGTTAATATGGGATAAGGACTATGGTTCCCAGTATATTTTGATCAGATAGTAAGATTTTGCTGCATAAGAGGGTGATTCAATTCTCGATTTCGATTAGTTTATGATGATTGGTCAAATGATGCACATATTGAGTTCTGTATTTATGGTTAAAATGTAAAATTATGGTACTCAAAGTGATATTTAGTTTAAGCTTGGTATGCAGCGTGTTAGCTGTGGGAAGAAGATTACACCTCAGTTGATATTGTAGTATCGTATCATCCCGTTTCAACCCATCACTCTGAGCGGCTTAAATTACTTTTTTGTTTTAACCAATGAGTTTCCGTTTTAGATCATGTATATTATCTTAGGTATGTTTCTATGAGATTTTGATAATGAGTTTCTCATATGAAAGTTTGACATCACAACATTTAATGTGTCATTCTAGTGTACTATTGTTTATGTGTTTATTTAGTTACTACGGAGATGACGTGGCGATTAAAACACGGTAAAACTTACAAATAAGATAATGATCGATTTCGAAGGAGATTTAAAATCCTTTCTTAGATTTAAATTATCTCTACATGTCTTGACTACCATGTCAAAGTCCATAGGACTCTTCGTGATTTATCTTCCTCATAATGACAGTGAAATAGATCGATAGAGACCGCTAGATTGATGGATTCTAACCTTTTACAGTTTGTGTGTTTATTTATATTTTAAAATCTTGATCTTTTCTTTGTGGGTGGGAGATTTTGTGGGCAAGTTGGCCCGTGGCATCTATTCTGTGAAACATATAATGGGGATCATGAAGGTATATCATCTTAATTTGCAAATACTTTGTTACTCAATTTCTGCATTGATCTTTTCTTAATTAGAGATGATCTTAGCTGATCTTGCAATAAGAGTGCTCGATGATGTCTTGGCTGTGTTCTTTCTACTAGCTAGTTGACTCATCGACTTTGAAGAAAGAGGTGGATGAAGGAATTGACAAGGAGGTACGATGCTTTACCGACTTAATCCCCAATCCTAATTATAGAGATGATTAAGGGTCAGTGTCAAAAAGTAAGTAGATATTTAACCATCAGAAGTTGGTTTATGCAGGAATTTATTTTGGAAATCCTAGAGGCTTTGGACAGAAATCTATTCTGTCCCTGAGGTACTCACATCAAGAATGATATCTGCTTATCTGTTCTAATTTACTCCCCGCTTGTTTCCCCAAGTACACAAAACCTAAATTTCATGTTATAGTTTGAAGCCACAACCCCTTGCCCAAATATAAGATACATGATATTCAACTTCAATGGCACTATTTTGAGTCAATAATTACTAGGTGGCATCATTTGTCTCGAAAATTTAGATGGGAAGGGAATTTCATGATTGTTTGTCAAATACTGCATCAAGTGTGATGCAGTGTTTCTTGCACACATGTTTAACCATTTCTGCAATTTCTCAACAGATTGACAGAATTCCACGAGCAGCGTTTGAAGTTGCTCGAAAACGCCATGGAAAATTATGCCCTGTTGACAAAGCAAATGTTTTGGAGGTATTGCTATATCAGTGACTAGTGTTTTCTACTTGTAAATCACTTCTTTATGTTAACAAAGTTTGTGGGATCTTCTATTGTTGGTCGCATGGATTCTCATAAATATTTGACTGATCAACATTGACAAATTCAAGGGCACATATTTAGGAATGAACTCCAAAATCTATCTTCAGGCAAAGTATCTTGTTTGTTTAATATTTTGTTTTATTTTTTATTTTTTCTTCCAGACATTGGTTGGTTGCAAGAGAATGGGTGAAGAAGTGCTCAAATCCGTGGACTCCCAAACGACTCATGTGCCTCTACGCTGATGATACGGACTTATGTTACTGTAGTAAAAGGCAGAATCATTTTAAAACCTAGAGAAGAGTTAACTTAAGCCCCTTCTTTCTTCTTAGATTTCAATGCTTCTTGGACATCGACAGAGTTTGAACCAACTGGACGGTGCACTAGAACATACTGACCCATTTTACTATGATTCGACGGCGACAAAGAACCTCAATTCACAATCCTCGACCATACACAGGATCGAGAGCGATACACATAACACCATCGAGAAGTATGATCTTGGTAATTGACTCCACACACATTTCCAACTAACCCCAAGCATTACTCGACCAAATGAGTTTTGCTTTGGAACAATCTAGATCGACCTCAATAGAACTTCCATCCACTCACTCTTACAGAGCTAATACTGTTCTCCAGCCAAGTTCCCCAAGATACAAACAGGAGTCGAACACAACGGGGTGAAGGCAAAACCATAAATTGATCAGTCAAGCATATGATTAAAAGGACTAGAACAACTATCACTTTCAGGCTCAAATACAGAAGAGGATGTAGTTCCATGGAAGGAGCACTAATTGGAAAAGCTAGATTAGCTTACTTCAAAGAAAACTAGTTAAGATAAATGAGTAGAATTGACAGTTAATACATGTTATAAACCAGAAGAAATAACCTAAGTGAGATAATAAACTGAAACCAAATATTAAGCATCCGAAACACTGCAAATGATCAAACTGGTCGAAACAGGTGAATTAGTTCCTAAATGACGAACTTATAAGCGACAAGAAAACACTATGCAAAGCTCTAGCTCACCAATAATCCCAAAATATGTGGAGAATGGAACCGGAACCACCACCACCACCACCACAGCCAGGAATGTAATATTGAAGAACTGAACGCATCCATAGTGATAGTGGCCTACTTAGATCTCTGCCTCATCTTTCGGCGCTTCCTCTTGAGCCTCCTCATGCGCTTCTTCTTCCACTGGATCAAATAAGTCATGAATTTAGCGACAAGACCAACATGGTAAAATGAAAGAACGTATGCACAAAATTTGACTAACATAAAAGGAATCAGATCTCAATCCGTTTACATCATCATACCTTTGTAACGAAAAAAAAGAGAAGGAATTTATAATATTCATCATTTCTACAACGAGACCTAAGATGAAACAAAAGGTGCGAGATTACAGCGAGAATCGCTTCTTTCCCTTTTAAAAAGGATAACAGCAATGCTCGTAAGTCATTCCAGTGAATGGTACAGCGCAGATAATCTTGCTAACGAACGACCAATAGAACAAATATAAAACCTAATTGGACATATGAAAGAAGAGGTTTTACTTGTAACTTTTGGGTAGTAAAATGGCCATTTTTTTTACAAAGAAAATCTCCCCAAGAGACAATCAACTAGAAAGATTACTTCCCAGAGCGAATTTTTCCGCTTTTCAACGTATTCAACAACAAAAACTGGCGTCATGTTCAACCATAAACCCAATCGAGAAAAACGAAACGGGCATCCGAGCCAAAATGGGAATAGAAGAAGGAAGCCAATTCTCTCAGAGATCATCATCAGATCAAACTTATTACCTTGGCCCTCATCTCGTCGCAGCAGCAGAATTCGCAACGATCTCCCTGCTCTCTCACGTCCTTGCGCCGGGTACAAAGGGAGGACGCACCGTCCCGAGCAGGGTAGGCTTCGAAGAAATAGATAGAGCCAACCCTAAGGGCCTTTTTGTCAGTTCGCTTGAAGGAAGAACTGGTCGACTATTTGATCTGCCTGTATGGTCTAATGGGTCGATTCAACGCGAACAACAAAGCCCGATCCCTGTCAAACATCGATTAGAACTGTCAATTTAATAATCTTTATCGATCTATCCTATAATTATTATGAAAAAAATAAATTATAAAAAATCTATTGAATTTTGACATGGTGATCAAAATACATAGAAGATATCTGAATCTAAAAAATAACTTTAATTCTCTTTCAAAATCAATTCAAATCACTTTTATAAATATCGTTATGTCATAACCACCGTATGAATCCGATCCCTACCAAACATCAACAATATCACAGTAAAGAATTAAAAAATGAAAAAAAAAATTGCATATCAAATTATCTATTTCCAATTCCAAAAAAAGCTAAAAATACGAATAAGGAAAAAAAACACTCGGAAACAATAATATATAGATTTTATTTTATTTTTCTAAAATACTAAAAAGTGCTTTTTTTTTTTTTTTTTTTTCTTTCCTCTTCTCTCCTCCGCACTAAACAGGGCCTTGCAATGCGAGTCCTCACTCCTCACTGAGTCACTGGATCTGGTCTTGTTTTTCTAAAATACTAAAAGAGTGATATCTTTTAAGTTATCCTTCCTCTCCTCTTCTCTCCTCTCCTCCGCAGTAAACAGGGCCTTGAATGCAGGAGCAATGCGATGCGAGTCTAACAGGTCTGGCCTTTTCACTGTCTCCATGCTGCGCGACTACTGGCATTAGAAGCGAGCTTTCTCTACGAAAGAAATTGTCTGTTCTATGGGCATTTCAATAGCAACCTGTCCGGCACTCCTGTTCACTGTCAGAATTCAAGTAGCAGGGTGAGTGGACTCCAGCAAGGAAAGTTAAGAAAAGTAATTAATCTGAAGCATAATGCACGCGGTAAAGATTGCACTTGCTTGCCATTGCGACTCGCCAGGTCTAGACGAAGCCCATCCTTCAATGATGTCGAACATCGGAATAGAGAGGTGCGCCATAACTCATTGGGCAGAACGCCTGCAAATATTTCTTTAAGGTCTCAAGGCAGTTATCATGTTGCATTTTCATGGCTCAGTGACAGGCCCCGTGATTCTGAACTCCTCTCAGTCCAGCCTCACATGCCGCAACTTGTTCCAGCAAGATGAGAGCTTGTTATTGTTCGAGTATGGCAACACCAACTGGAGTAGGGCTTGCATGTATAGTTGCTGCTCATTCCACAAGAAATATCGCGAAGGCCTCCAGGATGAAATCTTGTTCTCGGATTCCGGACTCAGCTCAGAGACTTGTATCGACAGAGAGATCACCAAAGTACGACTAAGAATCGCATCATTTTCAGGTTTTCTACTGCCTTCAATTCACACACTCCAAATCTTTTCTTTTTTACTTTTTTATTTTGATATAAGGCACTGAGGACGGAGGACAGCACAGGAATTGGCTCTTTCTTGGCAGAATCGTCACTCACAAGATGCCATTAGAATCTTTGCTAATGGCATAATTCATCAGGGTGGTAAATTGGTAATATAACGAAGGACGGGAATCAGGCATGTTTTTTGTCGCAGCGATTAGAATCTTTGCTTGCTAATCCAGCGGCATGCAGACGCCGACGGAGGAAGCGGCAGCGGTCGACCGAGGGAATAAGGCCGTCTGATCACATCGGGGTTGGCAGGTGTTTCGATTGAGATTGAAATGTTGAGATGTCCAATAGCAACGATGACAAAGGAGGAATCGGATGATTCGATTCGAAGGATTGACGTGGCAATGATACTGAATAAAAATATGAGTTATCTCGGACGTGGATCGAATGAAACTTCAAGACCGAGATGAGTTTTGCACAAAAAGAAAAGGTTAACGGCTTCGAGAGATCTCGGTCAAGCCCCTCCAACGCTTAAAATAAGAATTAGTAAGTAGAAACGGAAATATAAAAGCACTAGCGTAAAGATGAAAAGTGTCGAACCTCCTATTCTTCTCTTCAAGTGCCTTTTATATAAGGGGAGTCCTACCGGGAGAGTTGTATAGGAGAGTGTGAGTGGTATAGTCTTATGGCATGACGATTCCGATTATTAGAGATGATTGAGATCATTATCCTTACATAATTGATAGGAGACACGTCTTTATTTAATAGACTTGACATATTTCTCTAAAACAGTCACAGATATGATCATATGTTATTCTATCGGAGAAGATTATTGATAGAGAATGTCTGGTTAGTTATTTGGTCTCGAATGAGTAACACATTATTTGATACATGTTAAAAATGTCATTTAATAGGAAGGGAATATATAACTGAACACTAGATCTTCAGATTGTCATATAATCGAAATATCAAATCTTTATATTTAAGATGTCATTCCTCATTTAACGAGACTAATATCAATATCATTTAGGAAGGAGCCAAAATGCAATCTTTTTCATTTGATATCTTATCGATACCTTTATTATTCGATTTTTCATCGAGATATAATATCTTTATATACCAACTGACTTACGTAAATACTTATAAATATAAAAAACTTTTCAATCATAAATTAATTTTATCCGGTATCAAACGAGAAAGAGCAGGGCTCGCCCATCGTCGGCCACTGAGCTGACGACTCGACGTTCTCGCGACGGTGGCACAGGCGCACAGTTCCGTACGTGTCTGTTGCAGCTACTGCTCAACTTTTGTTTTTTTTTTCCTGTAAAATAATAATTAGAAATTCTTCGTTTGACTGCTGTAATTTTAGAAATATTGGAATTTTCCTTGAATAAACGATTAATAAATTACTGGAGAGCGTTGCTATGCGGAGACATCGCAGGGGTACGATTGTGCGGGGAAGCAGGAGAACCGAATAGAGATGGGGATCGCCGTGGGCTAGTGTGCGCGCGAAACGAGAGACTGCCGGCGAAGATTCTGCTCGTCGCTTCCTCGATCGCGTTCTGACGTACGCCGAGCGGACGCGCAGCTCCGGCGGCGGAAGGCTAGAGTGTGCGCCGCTTCCCACGACGAAGAGAAGGAATGGAATTAAGTCTAATATGAATCATATATATGCATTTGCGATCAGATTTCTTCAATTGCTTAAATGCACGACTATTCATAAATTCTGGATCGAAAACAAATTTGAATTGCTCTTTTGGATTTACGATTTCCTAAATTTTATTTGGAGCAAGCGTTGCGATCTTGATCCTGACGCCGATGGCGCAGGGACGAACGGCCCGACTGAGCCCGGTTCGTGGCGGAGCCCTCGCGCTCCTTCTTTTGCTGCGGCGAGAACAAGTGTGCGAGGCCGAAGACGGAGACGGGCTTCCCGGAGCCGCGGAGGGAACCTACGGGGACGACGTTGAGGACCGGCGGCACTTGGACGTTGGCGGAGTAGGACCTCTCCACCCCGCAAGTCCGCGGCCTCGGACCGCCGGTGAAGCTCCCCGGACTGCTCGAGCTCCGCTCCAGGCCATGGAATACAATCTTGCCCGACGAGCTCATGCGCGGGCTGTCCAACGACACACCTCGCGGTGGCTGCGCTGCCGGATCGGTGGTCCGCTTGCCGGGGCTCAACCCCACCCTCGACGGCGCCGGCACGGATGGGCGCGGGCAGGATAGGCGGATCCGGGGCGCGGCGTAACCGGGCTCGATGGATAGCCTGGCGACATCCTCGTGATCGGGGCCCGAGGAGGAGTGAGAGAGACGGGAGGCGATGAGCGAAGGTTCTTGATCCGAGTCGCGAAGGAAGGGGAGGCTCAGCGACGAGTCGACAGAGGCAGCCTTGAGGTGCCAGTGGAGCAGACGCTTCGGAGCCGGCCTTGGGATCGCATTCTTCGAGGCGGCGGAGGCCACCACCGACGGCACGTCACCGACTTCCATTTGGACGGGGAACTTCGCGGCGCGTTCGCGCTTCAGGCCGAGTAGCTCGCGCCAGCGAGCGATGCACCGTGGTGCGCGGGGGGAAAACGCATAAGGTTCTGCGTCGGATATCTCCGCCTTCCGCCGCGTCTCCGGACGATCCGGAAATACCATATCGCCATCCGCGCCGGACTCCGCCTCGGGCAGCTTGGTGACAGCCATCTGGAGCGGCACGAGTTTGCCCTCCGAGAAGAGCTCATCGGCGGGTAGCATAGCGTCGGGGTGCTCGTGGAGGAGGAACTCGAAGTCCTCGTGGAATACGTCGGAGCTGCCCTCCGCCACGGGAGGCGGAAGGCCAACGGAGTCAGCATCGTGGCTGAAGGAGATCCGGGGTCCGAACCAGGAGAACGCCTCCGTCGTCGTCGTCGTCGTCGGTGTGATTGCCACGCTGTTCACAAGGGCGGACGCCATCATAGAAACAGAAGAGGGCGCCGAACGAGAAGACGATGCAGGTGGTTTATAAAGAATTTAATCCCAATTTTTTATTTAAAAAAAAAATCGTTAACTCGGGAAATCGATTGGGTAAGATTGGCGGTAAATAATGGGCAGTACCGTAGTAGAGTAATTATAATAGTTCAGAGATGAGGACTTTAATTAATACGGCATTTCTTCCCACGTACTCTACTGTAGCTTCCCTCTTTCTATTTATCCTTACAAGTGAAATATTTAATGAAAAATATTATAAACCGGGGGGAAAAAGAAAAAAAAATGTTCATTATCTATTTTTTACTGTTATAATAATTTTTTATTAAAATTACTAATCTGCCTCTCACTCTAAACCTTACGTCCTCCGCCCTCAAATTGTTCTAGTCTTAATTATTATTTAAAATTATTTCGAGTTAATAAAAAGATATTCCAGTCAAAATTAAGATTGTGGGCGCGTAGTAATAATTTTGATAAAAAAAAAGAAGTAATTTTCGACTAAATTAGAAAAAAATTGGTTAATTTAAAAGTCTTAATTAATGTTAGAGTAATTTGGACAAATGTTAAAGCTGGTTTACGTTTAGAGTTTATGTCTACGTTGAAATAAAAATATTAAAAAAAAAGATAGAATGTCATTTTAATATTTTTTTAGAACGAAATATTTTTTTTAATGCCCTCATATTATTATGATGCAGTAGGACGATTATAAATTTTTTTAGGATTTTTAATTGTGATATATTTATTAAATAAATTCAAATAAAATAATAAATCTTATAACATTGAATTATTAGATTGCTCACTGGAAATTTCTATGAAACTAAATCAATCGCTTTCAAAAATAGTGAAAATCATTTTTCATCCAATTAAAATAAAAAAAGATATATATACGGTTATGTTATTTGAGTGTATGTGAATGCGCTGCGTGCGTCGTGATTTCTCAACCTTTTAATTACCATGATTGCATAGTAAACGAGAAATGTACAACAATCTTTTCCATTGTAATTCATCGTCGCTTCACCATCGACCAATCAGAATTCGATCGACGATCCGATATATATATATATTATCAATAATTTTTTTTATAATTTGAAAAGAATAATTTTTCATAAAATATAAAATACAAGTAGCATACATAAAAGATTTAAAAAAGAAAAGAAATTTAAAAAATATATAGATTTTGGACAATATAGGTAAGCATATATTCCCTGCCATTGTACTTTTTTTCAAAAGGTTAGGATAAGTATCAAAATGAATTTTATGTCCATTATTGCGCTATCAAAATATATTTTTTTTAAAAAAACACACTGTTCGGTTTCTTAATCAACTATTGATTCACATGGAGATTCTCGCGGTCTCCATCTCTCTATCAGAACTCAGCCTCCACCAACTGTCACAAAGGACCAAGAATCCCACAGTCTCTCTTACATGCCTTTATGTGATTGGACACTGGCGGGTCCCGGTGTCAGTATAGCGGCAAGTGTGTACGGTAGGATAAAGTGGGCAGATATAAAAAATAAAATAAAAAATCCTGCTTTGTTGTCCGAAACTCAATTCATGTTTGACCAACCGACTGCGTCGAGACAACCGCCGGTTTAACTAAATCGCCGCCAATCTTATCAGCTAGTGATTTTACATTACTGACCGTCCATTTTCCGGATTATTAATCCAACGGCTGTGAAATTGTCTTTGGCAAATGAGAACGTAGAAAAATAATAATAATAATAATAAACTGGAGTAAACAGGCAATTTTTACCATGATCCAACAAAACTCCTCTTATCTTATTTTCCCGTGCATGGTGGTCTCAATCCAAAGTAAACACGAAAAGGAAAAGGAAAAAAGAGGAAAAGAAAGAGAAATTAATCTTCCCTGACAGTATCACCTTTATTATTATTATTTTTTTTCTAACAATGAATCTTTGATAAATTCCTGGTTGTGGTAGATGAGGGGGAAAATGAAGCATAGATCTCTTCATTCTGTTGCTCTCCCAAGTGATTATCCTTCATTCCAACACATCCATGTGCCACGCATTCCCTCGCCATTCTATGCATCTCTGCAAATCATTCCACTTTAAACTCATCGCCAATTAGTAAAGTTGAGAGTCAATTGCAGATCATGATAGAATCTAGTTAAATTTGATATATATATATAGGGTGCTAAATCTAAGTGAAAGACGACTAATGCAAAAGGATTCTACATGTTTTTTTTCATAAAGGCCTACCCCATCTCTAATGTAGACCATTCAGGATTAAAGTCGGGATGATAGAGGTGAGCCTGAGGCCTAAGCGCTTTAGCCATGCAAGCTAAAAAGCTCCCTATAACCAGCATGAGCATGTCTAGGTATATTGGAAGAACAGGATGAGACAGAGGATTCAATCCTTCTACGTACTCTATATATCCATGTCCCCTGCAATAAGCATGTGAACTCGTGGTTGGTGCAATCATTTTTTGGCCTTTTGGGTGTGCATCATGTGGATGGATGGATGGATGGATTGTTTGGATAGATTAATTAGCGGTGTCAGAAACCCAATTGGTGGATTTACAGATCTCAATAGAATGAAACATGGGTGACTGACCTTGGATGCGTATCACTCTTGTATATAAATTATTCAGGTTCTTCAAAAACTGCCCACATAAAAGAAATCTGACTGATAGAAAGATTTCCTTGACGATCTGAAAGGTAGATACACATACACTAGAGAGATGATGCTGCAGGTTCACTCCCAAAAGTTTAGGACTATAGATTTATGAGAGAAGTCAGTTTCTCTTGAAAATGAATGAAGAAACACAATCAGAAGTATTTAATTTCTGATCGAGCCCTTATTTGTCTGCACGTTATCATTCTCCATTCTCGTTCTAATTCTGCCATTATTATTCGCACCCTTAACGCTGGAACTCGAGCATTCCTGTCGAGAGATGTCAGAGTTCCAATATATTTTGAGTTTCAGTTTTAGGCTCCATGAATGAATGGCTGTGCCATGTTCAATTCCAGATTCATACCTTTGTTTATCCTTTTCCTTTTTGATATATATCCTACACCAATATCCAGCATTCGATTATTTTTTTTTTAATTTTGAATTATTATAAATAAAACAAACAATCATCCTCCTCCACTCTTGGTCATACCCTATCTCTCCGGAGATAATGTCGGCAAACCAACCGTCGACGCACGAGGTGCCACGTTCCACAACACAATCCAGCTCCCACGTATTTCACAAAGGAACCAAGACACAGAAGAGAAGCAGAGAAGAACCTCCGAGAGAGATCGAGACCAATGGCAACCTCCGTCATCTCTTCCTTTACCTTGAAGCCTGCTCCAGCATCCCTCGAGAGGCTTCGAGTCAATGGAATCCCTTCTCTTGCAGGAAGGCCCTGCTCCTCCTCCTCCTCCCCCTTCAAGGTCCAAGCCAGCGGCAAGAAGCTCAAGACTGACAAGCCCTACGGTCAGTCCATCCTCTCGCCCGAAACATGCTTAATTAACCTTTTCGTGCATATCAATCCGAGCACTTCGTACTCATCTGGAGTGCAAGTTTTGCAGGGATCAGTGGAGGAATGAATCTGCCCAGTGGACTCGATGCATCTGGGAGGAAGCAAAAGGTTTATATGAGAAAAATTCTCTAGTACATATCCAATCTGAAAAAAAAAAACTCTGATTTTTGCATCGAATCTCGATCCAGGGAAAGGGTGTTTACCAGTTCGTGGACAAGTACGGTGCAAACGTCGACGGCTACAGGTATTTTCACTCGTGTATTATTGTTCTTTTTATCCGGCCCTTTTCTTTTGATCGTGCGATTGTTTAATTCCCTCGTGCCATTGCAGCCCGATCTACGACACAAACGACTGGTCTCCCAGCGGCGACGTCTACGTCGGAGGCAAGTGAAAGTTTAAAGGAAACGATTAATTTATAGATGCGTTTAGGCGAATATCAGTGATCGAAGTTTATGCGACCTAGCTGACCGATTAATTTGCAGGAACAACTGGGCTGTTGATCTGGGCGGTGACTCTCGCCGGAGTTCTCGCTGGCGGGGCTCTGCTCGTCTACAACACCAGCGCTCTCTCCCAGTAGATTAATGAATATTTTTCAGCTTGATTGTGATATACTTCTCCGACAGACTTCCCCGTCCACTGTATCGTCTATTAATACTCGATTTAATTAGCACAGTAAAGGATCTCTCTCTCGTGTCTTCTTTGCCCAATATAATTTTAAAAATTAAGAATCTAAAAAATTACTATTCGTGAGTTTTTTTTTTATCCAATTTCATTATTATCCGTTAATATTCTGCTTCATATTCATCAATATCGCTGCTCGTATCCAACAGTATGTTGGGAGTATAGACATCTATTTAATTAAGAAATTGGACTTTAGGACTGAAGGAGTCAAACTAAATCAAACTTTATGCTATTCGAGTTTGTTTAATAGGATAATTGAGCTAAGATAAATTAAGATGACGTTTGTTTTGAACGTGAGAATAGGAATGAGAATAGATTTAATAGTAGAATGGAATGAAAATAGATTTAGTCATTCCAATAATATTATTTGATTTATAAGTTGGGAATGAAGGTAAAGACAATGTCGATGTCATTGTCGACGATCGTTGACAATCAGTGTCGGGGTCTACGATCGATGTCGGCATCGACAATCAGCATCGGCGACGGCGCTGCTAATCGCCGGGCCGGGCGATCAACGATCAACGTCGGCGACGGCCGACGACGGTGGTATGACGATTGTCGATCGTCCACCTTCCGCGATGTGGCGTCGGCAGGCGGCCGGTGGATCGCCGGACGATGCTTCGGCCCGATCGACCACCGACCATCGGCGGCCAAAGAAAGGCCCGGCTTATCATTTGCCGCCGTTGGCGCCGTCGTCGATCGCTTGCCGACGCCGATTCGATCGACGGCAGCGCCATCGCTAGTCGCCCATCGGCACCGATCGTCGATCGCCAACCGTCAATTGTCGATCGTCGCCGCCGCCATCGCCTCGCGCCGTCGCTGCCGCTGTCGCCTGCCGCCGCCGCTGCCGCTGCTCGCCGCCGCCTCGCCATCGATTTAATTGTTGGTCGCTAATCGTCGACCACCGACAATCGATGACTGTCGGACGAGCGACGACTGACGACCATCAACGATCAACGATCATTTATCATTTCCATTCTCATTTCCAAACTCACCGTTTAGGTCGGGTTTCGTTGATTCACAAATATCGAATAATTATTCCAAAATCTCAATCTCAAATTTATTAACCAAACATTATATATCATTATCATTCTCATTCCCTCATTTCAAATCCTCCAATCAAAGGTCATCTAAATCTAAAATAAACTAAATCTATTCGAAATTTGGAATGAGTGTTTAAAATTAACCTAGGTTTTTTTTTAAGATTAAATTTAGCTCGAGCTTTAGATGTTATTGATTTCCCAATTGAAATTATTTTATCGCTTGAAATCTTTGTTTTTTAGAGTTATTTGGTCCGTTGGCAGTTTAATATTATAAATTTATTTGTTTGTTTTGGTAACGAATTAAAATTATTTGTATTTAAATGAATTATTCGAATTTATCCATTTAATTAATGTGTTAACTTAGTCTTGGGCTACATGCATTGTCTAAACGGAGATTTCAAAACTTTAGAGCTATAAATGCACGATCAAAATGTATAAATTTGGAAATTGTGAAAATGAGGAGATTTAAATATAAAAGTGGTCAGTAGCAACCATTTTCATATTCTAATTGGCTGATTGAAGAGGTCGGCGATCCTCGCAGAAATTATATATATTGATTTTGAAAGAGATTTAATTTTTTTTTCTGAATTCAGATAATTTTTATATATCATGGTTATCATATCAAAGCTCATAGGATCCTCTATGATTTACCCCCATCACAATAATCGTAGAATAGATTGATGGGGGCTGCTAAGTTAACAGTTCCGATCTTTTGCATATGCAAATATAGTAATGGATCTGATTGAAGTCTTTTGCAATGCTAAAATGATGCGGATATGATCTAGCCTATGGGACACAAACAATCATTAGAGAGATTGAATAAGGCTCCAACATAGGACCCTATATCAAATCAGAGAAGTAGCGCAACTCGAAGGGGGTCGAAGTAGGCTAAGTCGAGAGCGAAGACGACTCAAGAATGATCTAAAACCGAAGTAGGTTGAGTCGGGAGTGAAGGTGTCTCGAGAAGGGTCTAAAATCACAGTAGATCGAGTCGAGGGCGAAGCTGACTCAGAGAAGGGTGTGAAACCACAGCAGGTCGAGTCGGGAGCAAAAACAACTCGAAAAGGATCTAAGATCGAAGTAGACCAAGTCAAGGGTGAAGACGACTTTAGAAGAATCCAACAATAGAGATAAGTTGAGTTGGGTGCAGAAATATTCGGAAGGCATGAACCATTCAGAATATTCTCTTATTATACAGAGTATGAACAATCCCCCAACGGTCTATCTGCACGATGATTCTTATCCACTCGTGGTCCGCCACATGGAGATTCCTAGCATAGATTGTCCCCTAATCACTCAACGGCGCAGTGACCAGAGGATGACCCCCAACATACGAAGAACCTCTCACAAATGTTATATAAGAGAAGGTTAATTAAGGAAAAGGTTCTCTTTGGACTCTCTGAATTTTCAATCTATCTTCCTTTTCATCTTTATCTACCATGTTTAACTTAAGTATCAAAGGGTTAAAGTCTTAACTTAAGTATCGAAGAGTCGAAGTTGGGAACCTCGACGACGGTCTCTTTGTTAGGAACGTTGGCATTGCTAGAGGGGGTGAATAGTGATTCTTCGTTTTCTCTCTCGCAAAAGGTTGGAACCGCCAACCTAGCGGCTCCCACCGACTGACCCCTCGGCCATTGTGAGGGAGATAAATCGCGGGGTGGCCCTTTGGCCCATTAACTCGGTGGTGAGCACAAGGAAGGGTATTTCATCCCAGTGGAGTTTTAGATCCCTCGTCTAGTTTCAAACCCGGGCATCTTCGCAAGCGTCACCTTATGTTTACCATCGAGCCATCCCCAGAGGGAGGACAAAAACTTAAATGCATTCTTCGTTTTCTCTCTCAATCGCTTGCGTTGTTGTCTACAATGATGATTAGTGTGCAGTGGGAAAAAAAGCACAAATACAACCACAAAACACACACACAAACACGAGGATATAATGTGGTTTGGAGCCTAGGGTTCCTACTCCACGGGTCAAGTTCAAGTGAGCTCTAGTGATGCACACCATCACTAATAAACTCTTTCACGGTGACCCACCGGAGGTGGAGAAACCTCTTACAATAAACTTACAACAATAAGAAAAAAATACAAGCAAATACAAATGAAATTCAATAATGATGTAAAGAAAACTTTACAAAAGATTGCATTGAATGTTTTACTTGTTAGTTGCTTGGACGAGCTTGAAGGATCCTGAAATGCACCAGTACTTCACCTCAAATCATCCCTAGAACCGCTTCAAGAACCATGACCGAATTCCTCCACAAACTGCTCCTTTTATGACCTGCATCGAGTTGATTTCGCGCATGACAGTCGACTATCTATAATGTCGTTGTCTCACAACGGACTTAATCCACGTTGACATTCCAGCCAACATATACATCATCAGTCGACTACTAGAGCTTCAGTGTTCATGGCCGCTTAAACTAGTCGACTATCATCCATGGCAGTTGACTGCCCAAGGCCAGTTGACTATCCAAAGCTAGCAGTCGACTGCCAGAGCTTCACTCGAGCAATTGAAGCTCAGTCGATTACTCGACCAATCGATTAGTCATAATCTCAGTCAACTGGTCTGAGTTGATTAGGCTGTCAGGTGTCAAACACTTGGTCAGTCGACTCTTCAATGCCCCAGTTGACTAGGTTGTCAAGTGTCAAACACTCGGCCAGTCGACTCTTCAATACCCCAGTTGACTGATAAACCTTAACAATGAAGTTTAACTCCAAGTATGATTTCCTCATACTTGATAAACACCCTTAGTCTAAACCTAAACTTTCTAGCCATCTCTACCAACCTTACGTCTATCAGATCCCTCCAATTCCTTCATGACTTGTTCATCCATATACTAACCTTCAGATGCTTCCATCAACTATTGTCATGTTAATCGGGTCTACTTTGCTAAGGTATATTTAGACTTATATCGCTAAGATAAACACTTGGATTTTACGCCGCTAAACATTGGACTTATGTCACCAAGACTATAGCTTGGGCTTTACGCCGCGAATATCACATCCTTGGACTTCCCAATTGTCAAGTATCTATACTTGAACTTTTACCGCCAAAATTCACTTGGACTTTATGCCGTCAAAATTACACACTTGGATTTATGCCGCTAAGACTATACCTTTGGACTTCTCTTGTCAAGTACCTATGACTTGGACTTTACCATTGCCAAGACTCATGCTTGGACTTCTCAATTGCTAAGTACCCATGACTTGGACTTTCCTTGACAATCACATTGTTAATCGTTTTGTCGAACATCAAAATAAACTCGAGTCAAATTCGAATTTTGTCAATCACGACTTAGATCGATTGTACCAACAATCTTGACATGTGTTGATATTGGCAGGGACACTGTTGTGGTCGTAAGAACCTCATCTCTCCTGAAAATTCGATAAAAGATATCTTAAAATGCGACCGCATCATAAAACATTCATGATAATAAATAAGAGGATAATTTGAAAGGCCCACAATGGACCAGAACAATAGTAATTTCTAGAGCTTGAGGCTTCAGATTCTCTCTTAATCCATCATCTCAAGATTATAATAAAAAGTGATTTGCTCACGTAATATCTTCATTTATTGATTTTATAATCAATATAAAAGAGATAAATTATAAAAAAATTATATCTTTTCAATTATTGAACGGAACGAAAGATTTTAAATTTCAATAAAATTTTAAATTTTACATCTAAAATGATTATGCGTTGCTGACTGTCCGTCCCATATGAAAACCACTCGGGATATTTCCTATGCAAGGGTAATCATCAACAATGAAATTTAGAATCTCGAGGAAATCAACGGCCAAAAGAGGCTTTGGATTCTCCCATAATCCATCCCCTCAAGGTATTTCCCATGCGAGGGTAATCATCAACGATGAAATTTAGAATCTCGAGGAAATCAACGGCCCAAAGAAGCCCTCACAAATTTATCACCGCATAGTTAATCCTGATCATGATTTAACAATGTTGTTCTTCGGCCTAGTCAAGGAGGCGAAGCTTCCACTCGCTGTGGGCCCTGTGGCACCGGCAATGCTGTAATGGAAGCTGCAGTGCTGCACTAACCTTCACATCTTCCCTGCTTTTTTGTGCTTTTCTCGATGCGATCAACATGCTGGTTGTGCAACCGGAGCGGTAGATGCTTCTTCTGCTAGTCGATTGAATGGAACTCATTCGGGACCAGCTCTGCTGTACCGTGAAGACAGGTTAAAACACCCTGACAAGCCCCAATCTATCCGCTCTGTCCGTGCACATTTCACAGCTCCTCTAATCTCGTTTCGTCTTCGGCTCGTGACGCCACTAAATTCCATGTCTAATTCCAATCCCTTCCACCTGCAAAAAGCAGGAAACAAAGAGCAAAGAGCAAAGCTGCAACGAGTGACTTTCCCCTGTTTCAGGGTCTCTGGCATCTCGAAGAACCAAGCGCATTAAAGGGCATCCATTCACCTCAATTCTTAACTCAGTAGTCTGGTTCTTGGCTTGGGAAGTTGCAATTTTGTACTAAAAATCTGTGTTGAAGATTTTGATTCTCAAGGGTTTTTATTCTCGCTGCTTGTTTTAGTCCAGCAAATCTCAGTTCGATTTTTTGCATTTCTAGATAAATAATTCGTTTCTCGATGCAGATTTGGGTCATACGAGGTATTAATAGACGAGAAGCAGAGGAGGCAGGAGGAAACGACATGGGGCGGAGGCAGCAGGAGAGTCAACGAGGCCGCGCACAGCGCTTGGCTCTGTGTCTGCTCGCGATCTGGTCTTCTGCAGCGGTGGCGCACGGCCTGCGTCCATCGGAGCACGGCCTCGCAAACCAGAAGGACCCGGGGCCAGCGTCGCCCGCCATGGTCGCCTTCTTCCACGCCCGGCCGGTGGCAGCGTTCCCGGAGGCGCAGAACGTGTCGTGGATTCTGGCGCCACCGGGGCAGCAAAGGCGGCTCCATTCACGGTCGGGACTTCTCGCCGCCGGCGTGGCTTGCGGCGTGGTCGGCGCTTGCCTCCTCGCCTTAGCGGCGGCGGCGTACGCCGTCCACACCCGCCGGCACGGGTCGGGGCCTGGGACCGCTTGGGCGATGGGCTCACCCCGCCGGAGAAGCGGCCCGGAGGTCCGGCTGGGAACTCCGTAGACGCAGTGTGCGTTGCCTATTCGACTTACCTATAGCTACGCAATTCTACATTTCTATTTGTCATGAATCAGGCAAACTTGAGAAATTCGTACATGGATAAAGAGCAAAAATCATGAAAAACGTCTGGCCAATCTTCGACTAAGTCTGCTTACGATCCCTCTGGATCTCGTGATCTATTACCTGATTGAAGTCTCTTCGACGATCCTCCTTGCCTTGTGTTTCATCTTAATCTTTTGTAGCAGCACTCAAAGCATTGTTAGTGCTTAATAAACTTCAGATATGTAGAATATATTCAGCACAAAATGATGCACACTCTGCATTTTCATTTTATAACTACCTATCAAATATCTTTATTTTTATGTTAAAAAAAAAAGAAATAACATCTAGGGGTGTACAATCGGTCGGTTAAATCGAAAAAACTGATCGAACCGACCGAACTTTCAAGTTTGGTTCGGTCCAATCGGAAAATCATTTTTTTTAAAAAAATATCAATTTATTCGATTTTTTCGGTTCGGTTTCGGGTTTGAACCAAAAAAATTCGGTTTAATCGAACCGACCAATTTTTTTACGGCCAGTCGACTGATAGATTAAATCAGTCGACTGATTGTCTAATCAGTCGACTAATTGTCTAATCAATCGACTGATGTTATACATCAGTCGACTGATATTATACATCAGTCGACTGTATCCAATGAACAGAGCACTGCCGAGCAGAGAATGTTTCCTAGTCGACTGGTGACTCAAATCAGTCGATTGATTTGATCCATCAGTCGACTGCTTACCGTGATTTGGTCTAAAATGTGATTCGTGAAATCACGAGATCACGATTTTCTTCCCTAAACCCTAACCTTTCACTCTCAACCTCTCGGCAACTCTCCTAAGCCCTCTCTCCGGCCTCCGTCAATCCACTCTTCGTCTCTGTCCATCCTAAACCCTAATTCTCTCCGTCTCCGTCTCGTCTCCTCTCCTGGGTAGTCAGGCTCTACTCGCACGTTGACGGCTGCAATGCTTCCCACACCCCTTGGATTTCGACTTTCAATTTTCGACGACCGACGATTAGTTTACTATACTTATTTAGTTGTTTTACTATAGTTATTTTTAGGATTCAATTTTCAACGACCGATGATGATCATGATTCATGAATAGTAACAATTTTAGGTTTATGGGCATAGTTTGTTTATAATTCTAAATGTGTAATCTAGTAAAATAGTTATATATATTTTTTTAATGAATTGTATGTTTTTTTAAGATGTCAATGCAAGGAAATCTTTCAAATATAGATGTTGATAATAGTTGTTCAATGTCACAATCTAGATCTTCAGTAGGTACAAGACCACTTGTGACAGGAAAAGTAAGCAAACGGAAAATAATAAAATCAAGAAATGAACTATGGGAGCATTTTACGAAGTTTACTAATGTTGCTAATGAGATTAAAGTCAAATGCAATTATTGTAATAAGGAGTTTTTTTTCGATTCATACAAGAATGAAACAACAAGTTTGAAATCTCATATAACCTTATGCAAGAAACATCCTCATGCTATTGAAACAAATCAAACACAATTGAATTTTCAAGTGAATGCAAAACAGGGTGAGGGATCTCTTATTTCTTGAAAATTTGATCCGGATGCATCTAGAAAAACATTAGCTAGAATGATTATCATTGATGAATTGTCTTTTAAATTTGTAGAAGGAGAAGGGTTTAAAGCATTTATGGCTATGATATGTCCAAAGTTTAGAATTCCTTCGAGATGGACAGTTGCACGTGATTGTCTTGAATTATACAAAATTAAAAGGAAAAAATTGAAAAGTCTACTGCATGATTCAACACAAAGAGTTGGGTTGACTATTGATACATGGATATCGATTCAAAAAATTAACTATATGTGTTTGACCGCTCATTTTATCGATAAAAATTGGAAGCTGCATAAAAGAATTTTGAATTTTTATCCAATTATAAGTTATAAAGGCGAGACTATTAGTTTAGCTATTGAAAATTGTTTAAGAGGTTGAGAAATTAATATAATTTTCAGTATTATTGTTGATAATGTAAGTTCAAATGATGTCGCTGTCAATAGCTTCAAGAAAAAGATGGTTAACTGGGATTCTACTATTTTAAAAGATTAATTCATTCATACGAGGAAACAATGTTTAAGACGATAATTATTAATAATGATTATATTTCAAACCGAGTTCTTGGTTTGAAATAATTGGATAAAACTGCAAGGGTGCATTTGGTTCAAGTTATCATGTATAATCTTGGTTATATGATTACCAAATAATCATATAAACAAGATTATGGGGAATGAAACATAACCAAGGATTATTTGTTTCAATCATAAGTAATACAATAAACACTTATTTATTTGCACATGAAATCAGTTATATTCATTCCATATTAAAGGAGTGGCAAGAAAGTGATGAACCTGATGTGTATTCAATAGGATTGAAAATGAAAATTAAATTTGACAAATATTAGGGAGATCCAGAGAAAATGAATAAATTGATTTATATTACAGTGGTACTTGATCCAAGATATAAATTAGATTTTTTGAAATTTATCTTGATTGAGTTATATGGAGATGAAAAAAGTGCAATAGCTGGAAAGAATATAAAGGATACTTTATTTGCTTTGTACAAAAATTATAAGGAGAAAATGGAGCCTCAAAGTAACACCTAAAAAATTTCGGTTAATTCATAATCAGGTGATAGCGATATCGTGTCTAAAAATATGAGTCAAATAGATTTGAAAAGACAATCAATATTTGTAAAGTATAAGAAACAAAAGATACAAATTTTTTGTGATAGCAACATGTCAGAATTAGATGAGTATCTGAATGAAATAGGTGAAGAATATTGTGAGACTTAATATTTTGGGATGGTGGAAGCAAAATTATCATAGATTTTCTATACTTGCTCAAATTGCTCGTGATGTGTTAGTCATTTTAATATCAACAGTTGCTTCAAAATCCGCTTTCAGTACTGATGGTAGGGTACTTGATTGTTTCAGGAGTTCATTGACTTCTAAAATGGTAGAAAGTCTGATTTGTACTCAAGATTTGGCTTCGATTAAGTTTGGTGTCAATTAATGTCGAAGAAATTTTAGAAGATGTAGAAAAACTTGAAAACGGTGTGTTTTATTTAAAGAAAATTTTATAGTTAGTTGTTTGTTTACAATTAAAAATATATAGAGTATTAATTTGTTTGATTTGCATTATGTTATACTTTTTTGTCAGAGTTCTCAAAAGTAATATTGGATTCGTCTTATTCGACAACACCAATTGAGGTGTAATTAACTACTTCATTGTATGCTTCAATTATTATAATATAGTTACAAGTGTATTTACTTTTTAATTATTTTGTTCAAATGATAATAACAAATTTATACTTCTTGATCATTTTTTATTATGATAAACACAAGTGATGAAGCAAACAAGTTTGAACTTTGAACTCTAAAGTCAAGTCACAACTTATAAAGAGTCAAGAAGTGAAGAAAAGACAAATGACTCAAGTTAACTCTCAAGTCTCAAGTGTCACCTCTCAAGATCTAAGGATACGTTGTATTCATTTTGATATTTGATATGTTCTATAAGCCCATAAATGAAGTGTAAAAAAGTTAAAATTATATGCTTTATTGTTATGTTAGCAGCTTGATTGCTTGAATGTTTTAATTTTAATGAGATATTTTTATATATTTTGATGTGTTGATATTTATTAAATCGTGTCTTGTATAGTTGTGCTCTTGTTGACATGTATATGTATCTAATTTAAATAGTTATGTTATTGTGTAATATTGAATGTTTTAACTTTTAACGTTGAAATTAAATTTAAGAATGTACAGAAAAACAACTTAAATAAATATAAGGGAGGTATTTTATTTTTTTTTAAATTATAATAAATTATGTAAATTTAAGATTCCACACAATAGATATATAACATATAATCGTATATATTCATTAAATACAAGAAATGACATCAAATTAGAATTTTACAACAGACAGTCAACTGTTTCAGTAACTAGTCGACTATTTATCGTAAAATTCATTTGGACATCGATCAGACTGTTTAATAGTCGACTGACACTATGTTCAGTCGATTGATTTAAGTCATTAGCCGATTAAGAAATATTCTGTGCTCGACAGTGCTCTGTCCATTGGATACAGTCGACTGATTAGATCATCAGTCGACTGATTTGAGTCATCAGTCGGTTGGCTGTAAAAATCGATTTTTTCAATTTTTAACCGAAAAAATCAATTTTTTTTTGGCAAAATCGATTCGGTTTAGTGAAAAATTTCGGTCAGTTCGATTTAGTTAAAAAAATTTCAATTTATTTGATTTCGATCTTAATCGATTCGGTCAATTCAATTTTAACACACCCCCATTAACATCTATATATAAACACTTGAAAATGAGATAAGTGAGAATTTTACGCTTCAATCGTTTGCCCCCGCTAGGAATGTTTATAACCGCTTAATAATCCTGATGATAAATTCTTTAGCACCAAGTTTATACTATTCGCTGAACATAATTATCCCAGATTCCCAGGTAGCGGTTAAACACCGGCGCCGGCTGCAGCGGCAGCGGCGGCCTTCGCAGTGTCGTAGGACGCGTGAAGCCCGAAGAAGAAGTAGTAGACGAGCAGCAGCAGAGACCATATTGCGAATCTCACGTACGACGGCCCATCGATCGACCCGAGTAGGAAGATGTTGATCGCGATCGACGCAGACGGCAGCCATGGAACTAAGGGAACACCCCACTTCTCCGGTGTCCTCGCTTGCGGCACCGCCCACCACAAGTACCCCGTCGCCGCCAACCACACCACAAACGCCATCACGTACCAGATCCACCCCTCGACTCCTATCGCCCAAAGTATCGCTGCAGCCAGCGAGGCAGCCAGGATCTCCGTGATGGCGGCCGCGAGCTTTCTCCGGTTCGCCTCGGTCGTCTCGCCTGCGACGTAGTAGCGGCGGACGAGGAGGGCGACGGCTACGAGCATGAAGATGAATAGCGTGGAGATGGAGAGGAGGTTGGCGAGGACGCTGAGAGTGGTGAAGAAGGCGATGATGGCGGTGGCAATGAGCATGAAGATGGTGGCATTGATAGGGGTGCCGGTGGCGCTGTGCACCTGCGCGAACCATGGCGGCACCATGTGTGTGCGAGCTATGTGGGTTAGATAGCGCGCCTGGCCGACGGCGGACACCAGCAGCACCGTCGTCATTCCTTTGAGCGCGCCGAAGGCCACGATGTACTTGGCCCAATCCATACCAATGGCGGAGAACGCTACCGAGAATGGCGCGTCGGGGTCAATTTGGTAATAAGGCTGCATCAAGCAGAGGGTGATCGCCATCAAGCAATAGCACGCCGTGGTGATGATCATCGATCCCACGAGTCCCACCGGGATGTCCTTCGCCGGATTCTTCGTCTCCTCCGCCATAGTCGACACGGCGTCGAAGCCGATGTAGGCGAAGAAAAGCACGGAGGCGGCCGCGAAGATGCCGTGCGCACCGAAGGGGGCGAAGTCGGCGGTGAGGTTCTTGGTGTCGGCCTGGGTGAGCCCAGTGATAATGATGAAGACGATGATGACGAGGTGGATGATGGAGGCCACATAGTTGAAGCGGGAGCTCCCCTTGGTGGAAATCACGGCAGCAATGCATATCAAAGTGATGACGACGACGGCGATCGGATCGAGCCGGTTGTAATCGGATGCAAGGCTGGGGGCGTAGATGCGGAAGTCGTTTGGGTGGTGGTTGAGAAGCGTGGCGAAGTAGGATGTCCACGAACGGGCGACGGCCGCGCCGCCAATAATGTACTCGAGGATGATGTTGCCGGCCGCCACGAAGGCCACGAAGTCACCGAGCTCAACTCGTAAGTACGCAAACGAACCACCTGATAACAATTTAGTCCCACATCGTCAGTCACGTTCAGGTTTAGTAACCAGACCGCTTATACAAGCATAAGTCCCAGATTGGAGATCAGGAAGAGCTGCGTCATACCGGCGACAGGGATCTCGATGGCGAACTCGGTGTAGCAGAAGACGGAAAGCATGGCGGAGACGCCGGAGATGACGTAGGAGAGGATGACGGCGGGTCCCGCGGAATCGCGAGCTTCCTGGCCGGTGAGGACGAAGATGCCCGAGCCGATGACGGCGCCGATCCCGAACCAGATGAGATCCCACCAGGTGAGCGTTTTCTTCATGTCGTTTCCACTTCGGGCTTTGATCTCGGTGATCTCGAACTTGTCGACGGAGCGGGCCGCGAAGCGATCCTTGAGCCGGAGGCCCGTCTCACGGAGGGCCTTGCTATAGTTGGCCCAGCTCTGGAACGACTCCTCCGGCAGGAAGTCCTCCTTGCTGCAAGAGCACAAGCGCCTCTTTATCTTCCCGCCGGAGTCGGTTTCTCCAACACTTCCCATTTTACTGCCTCAACCAAAATAAAAGTTAGAAAAATAATTTCTTCCCCTCAATTGCAATCCAATCTCAGAAATTAAAACTGAAGATACCTAGAGAAGAGCGTGGACGATGAAGGATTTGGTGACGAGGAGGAGATTGAAGGTGAGGGCAAGGGGCTCCGGGGAATGATGGGAAATGGAAGGGTTAATGCCGATAAATACAGAAGGGATTCAGGCTAAGAAAAGATCGAACAGAGGTTCACAAGGGCAGAAATAGGAATTTAAAAGAGAGTTTGAGGCTTCGAGTCAATTTGGGATGAAACAGACTGGAATACCCAAATTCCGACCCGGTTCCAACGACGGGTTTCTGTTTTTGGAGTGATTCCGGTCTGTGAATCGACCGGTCAATAGCTCCGGTTTGGATGGCAGGGCGACGTAGCGCAGTCTGTTTATTCTTCTGTTGCTCGTCAGGGCAATCAATTTCCTCGTAATTCGATACAGGATCCGAATGAATGAAGTGGAATACGAAGAGATTTTTTACTCTCGATTAAATAATTGAATAAAAAAAATTCGAATTCGAATGGAGCCGGATTCCATTCTCCATTTAAATTATTTTTAATATGATTTTTTATAATATTTAGTTTGTTATTTTTTATTTTTAATTTTGTTTATTTTATCTAAATAATTTAAATTTGAAAAATTAAATAAAATTAGAGATAGTAATAGAATATTTGAGTAGAGTATGAATATTCAATGAGTATAAAAATTGAAGATGAATATGAATATAATAAATAGGAATAAAAATGAATATAATAAATGAGGATAGAAAGATATGAAATTTGATTCATTGTTGTTGCCAAATCTACTAATTGTTTTAGCAAGTTCATTTTAGGATATTTCATGTTTTTCTGTTATTTTCAACATCCTAGAGTTTTTTAAATCATGTGAGCATCTAATTGTGATCTATTGTAATTTCAAAATTCTCGTATAGTAATTTGTTTTATCATTAACTTCTAAAGTATAAATTGATTTATAAAATAATTTTCAGTTGGATTTTTAAAAATAAATCAAAATAAAGATATTAAATATGGCTAACAGCGCTCATGAAGATCAAAATATTAAATTTATGAAGTTTTTATAAACAAAACCTTTTTTTTTAGAAATAAGTATCACTATTGGTTCTTAGAGCATTTAGAAGAGTATATTATTTTTTTTTTAGGGGTGGTGGGTGGTAAATGAGATAAAAGAATTGATTTTTTAAGTCTGCTTAAATTACTTAATTTCAAGCGGTGCACTATAATTATAACGTGACGATCCGTCTGTTTCAGAGTTTCATCGGACGAAATCTGAATTACCTAAAAAACACACACTAAGATGGTGTTTGATACGTTTTAATAGGTAATATAATATAATTTGGATTATAAAAAATATTAAAATTTTGTAATCTGAATTACGAAGCAAAATTTATATAATCCGATTACATTCTAAATCGTAATTTTAAAAGTGTTAGATGTTCAACAATCGAAGTTGATCGTCGCTGTCCGTTGTCATTGTCGATCAGCCGTTGTCGTTGTTGATTGGTCGTCGATCGTCCGTCATCGTTGCTTGTCGACTGACCCGCCGTTGATCGACCAGTCAATCGTCGATCGATCGATTGTCGACGTCGATCGATTTTCTATTATCTTTGTAATGAACATCAAATAAAAAATATAATTATCTTTATAATTTAAAATTATATAATTTTTTATTAAATATAATAATATGATTAAAATTACATGGTATTTCATTACAATGTTGATTATATTAAAATTTTGATTATATTACGTCGAGTCAGTCCAACCAATCGTAGCCTAAAGGGTTTTTGATAAATGGCCCTCCACTGCAAGAAAAAAACATGGAAGACGATGTTATTGTAACTGGTTAGGTATGAAATCGTGACATGACAATTTGATTGTTCCAGAGTGTTGATCCGATTCAGAAAACAGCCTCCGGTCCGTCCCTGCTCGGTACGTCTTGCCGTTCTTTGATCCGTTCGATTCATCTGCTTCTCCCAGCTCCTCCTCGTCACTGTTAAATTTTGAATTCATATTTATAGAATCCATTCATTCGTACTGTTAATATTGATGAGATATTAATAAATTTTGAATTAATTTTATAAATAGAATACGATCTTCGTAGGAGAGAGAATTTATTTGTGACTCTTTTTTTTTTCATCAGACAAAACATTCGAGATCAACTCTCTAAATTAAACTCTTTGATTCGTCGACTGTATCAGATTTTCAGATTTTTTCGATGATGTTTTCTTTATATTCAGATGCATAATTAGTATTTTCATTTACGTTGTCGTTGTATAATTTTTCTCCATATGCATGGATCATTTTACTTTTATTTCATCGATTACATACAATTCATTGAGAAATTCAGAAGATCCAGCAACTCTCATTCAGTCCGCAGTCGTCGAAGAGGAGAACAAGATTAGAACAGTTACTGTAAGCTAATATTGCATGGTGACGGCAAGCTTCGCGTTGAGGTAGGGGGGATAAGCGGACTCACTGTAACATTATTATATATGATGTCAAGTCTAACTGTCTGTTCATATGCCCATCACTCATTATTAATATGTCGACAATAGCCGGATAGACCACATCACCCTATCACGGAATAGTATCCGGCTCGCTCACTTCGGATCTCTACTATAAAGCCGGACACTCCACGTCTCGGTCCGGATTCTTACTATACGGCCGGACACTTCACGTCTCGGTCCGGATTTTTACTATACGACCGGACACTCCACGTCTCGGTCCGGATTCTTACTATACGGCCGGACACTCCACGTCTCGGTCCGGATTCTTACTATGCGGCCGGACACTCCACGTCTCGGTCCGGATTCTTACTATGCGGTCAGACACTCCAAGTCTCGGTCCGGATCTCTACCATCAAACCAGACCCTTTGAACTGACCTGGTGATCCTAGTCACTACCTATCCCCGACAAAAAGTAAGATTCTCTGACAATGCGCAGAGGAGTATCCGTGGCATTAATGGAGATTTGCCTCCTATCAACCAAGCGACGTGTATTAATGGCTGCCCCTGCACAAAAGTAGATTTACCTGCGGAAGTTCCAGAGGATTAGCTGCCGCTTTAATTAAGATTTGCCTCCTGCCAACTAAGCATTAATGGCAACCCACGCGCTGGATACTGTTTTAGATAAGTAATGATAATAATGTACAATCTCGGAGGCAATATCACTTGAGTGGGAAAGGTCCACTAGAGGACTCCCCCCTCTCCCTATATAGATGGAAGACCCTCCTCAAGGAGGAGGTAAGCTCACACATTCTTAAGCTCGTTCTCTTCTGTTTGTCTTAACTTCTTCCATCTAATTCCCTACCTTGAGCGTCGGAGGGGTGTGGCCGAGATCCCTCTCGGCACCCTTGACCGTTTGCTATTGTGTAGGTTCTTATTCGGCTCGGTCTGGTAAAGCAACCTGACCTGCAAGTCACTTCATCTCTTCGGTTGTTGTCATCTTCGTTGTTCGGACACCTCACCATTCACCATCTCGGCGGGAAACATAATTGACGCCGTCTGTGAGAACCTTTTTGAAGTGCAATTACGTCTGAGATAAGAATGGGACACCAATGGGCGAACTCCGGCAACGCCAAGACTAATGAAGGAAGCTTGACCAGGAAAAACATCATCGCCCTCGTCAGGGTCACTATGCAAGACATCTTACGTGGACACTTCTCCCGAGGTCCCGAACAGGAGTCTCCTAGCCCAGTTCAGGGCCCCACACTCCAATTCGCCCCTTCAACTCCTGGCACGCTGAAGGCAGTACCAACAACTTCAATATCAACAGAGTCATCCTCAACGGCTTCCCTACCGGATCCTTTAAAGAAAACACCCTCCCAGTCGATCCCGGAGCGGGATCCTAAGAAAGGCAAGGCCCCGCTAGCCAGCTCAGACTCTCCTCTCAGCCTTGACATCATCGCCGAGAAAATGGCCAAATCTTTCAAGCCGTTATCCATTGGAGAGTACAATGGCGCAACCGATCCGGAAGAGTACTTGGGAAGATTTAAAAAAGCCGCCATGATACATGGTTACTCTGATGGGGCCAAGTGCAAAGTTTTCTCCCTCAACCTGATCGGATCCGCACAGAGATGGTTCGACCGATTCTGGGTCTATTAGGTCCTTTCCAGAATTATCTACCCTTTTTCTCCAGCATTTTGCCAGTAGCAAGAGGTACCGCAGGACAGCTCAATTCCTCATGACTATCAAGCAGAGGGATCAAGAACCCTTAAGGGATTACATACACAGATTTAACCGAGTGGCAGTGGATGTCCTGGATGCCTCCCCGGGAACGATAATCAGTGCTTTCTCTCAAGGGCTGACAAGAGGGGACTTCTCCAAATCCTTGATGAAAAGACCACCCTCCCGGTTCGAGTCTTTGTTAGCTGTGGTCAAGCCTATATCAACTGGAGGAAGCAGAGAAAGGCTGCGCAGATGAACAAAGAAAAAGGAAGGAACGCCGACCACCACGATCCCGTAAATCAAGCAGAAGATGCACCTCTCGGCTAAGACTCACTCGCTTAAAATTCCCCGGCCTATCCAATAAACTGTTGGGGAAAGGACGATTCAGTCGCATAAGAAGTCTCTCAGTCCAGATACGAGTCCGCGTCCCTCTCTTCAGGCGTATCATCATCAGTGAGGGCATTCAACTCGGGAATGTCGTACCTTTGTCGAAGACATCCGGCAAGTAATGTAAGAGCAGCAACTCAAAGTCAATACTCCGACCCCCTTTCCGCAAATAGAGGCAAGATCTGAGCCGAGAGGTCCAAGTCCACGCAACCAAGCTAAGCGAGTCCGTCGACCGTCACCCGAGCATCAACAACGAGCTCAGGCTCCCCGAAGAACTAGGGAGGCATATCCGAGAGACTCAGCTCCCCGAACCGGATCACCACCAGAATTCACTAATACTCCGCATCGAGGCACCATCAGTATGATCACAGGTGGAGCCACGAATGGAGACTCTAACCGGGCCAGAAAGGCTCACGGAAGACGGCTGGAAAATATGGAGGTAAGCGCTAACAGGAAAAAAGCTGAAGGGCTTTCGCTGACCTTCGGCCCGGAGGATATGCTGGGAATTGATATCCCCCACGATGACGCCTTGGTAATCAAAGCCACCATCGCCAACTATGATGTAGCTCGGGTCTTCGTGGATACAGGTAGCTCGGTTAATATTTTGTTCAAAGACGCCTTTGATCGTATGTAGATTGACCCAGCCCAATTGCACCCGATGAATACGACCCTATTCGGCTTTTCGGGCCACGAGGTGGCCCCCCTTGGTCGGATCGACCTGCCCCTATCCCTGGGAGAGGAACCCCTTCGGCACACAAGGATCGCCACCTTTACCGTGGTGGACGCCGTATCGGCCTACAACGTCATCCTAGGGAGGCCAGCCTTACACTCCTTCGAAGATGCAATATCAACTTATCACCAGAAGCTAAAGTTCCCGGTAGGTGGTCAAATTGGGGAAGCCATGGGAGATCAAAAGGCAGCTCGAAAATGCTATGTGGAGGAAGTCCGAACGGGCCCCCGAAAGAATCGGAAGGCAGAAAAAACTGAAGTGTACACCCTGCGGGAAGAAGCATTAGAAGAAGAAGTTGTGCTGGTATGGCTGGATCAACTCGACAAAGTAATCCGAATCGCTGCTGATTTATCCGCCACACTGAAGGAGGAGGTGGCCAGAAACCTAATAGCCAATCGGGATATCTTTGCATGGCCCGAAGAACAAAGCCAGAGCATTTCTCGGACCGTAATGGAGTATAAGTTAAACATACTACCGAGATCTCGGCCCGTAAAGCAGAAGAGAAGACATTTTGGCCCGGAGAAGGACAGTATTATCCGAACCGAGATACATAAGCTGTTGCAAGCCGGATACATTAAAGAGGTGCAATTCCCCCAGTGGTTGTCAAATATAGTGTTAGTCCCCAAACCCGGGGGAAAATGGAGGGTATGTGTAGATTTCAGAGATCTTAATAAAGCATGCCCTAAGGATTGTTACCCGCTGCCCCGAATAGACCAACTAGTTGACTCCATGGCAGGATGCGAGCTAATTTGTATGTTAGATGTTTATCAAGGATATCACCAGATCCCCTTAGCAGAGGAAGATCAGGAAAAAGTCAGTTTCATCACTACGGACGGTATTTTTTGCTATACCGTCATGCCATTCGGATTAAAGAATGCTGGCGTCACATACCAAAGATTGATGGATAAAGTGTTTCGGTCACAAATCGATCGAAATATGGAAGTGTACGTAGATGATATTCTCATAAAGAGTGCTAAGGCTAAAGATATCATTGCGGACATGACAGAAACATTCGGCACACTTCGCCGATACGGAATCCGGCTGAATCCCTCTAAGTGCATTTTCGGAGTCCGTGGAGGAAAATTCCTCGGTTACATTGTGACTGAGCGAGGAATTGAGGTTAATCCCGAGAAGGCCCAGGCTTTGCAGAACATGCTTTCCCCCAGGAATGTCAGAGAAGTACAACGGTTGCTGGGCCGAATAACTGCTCTCTCTCGATTCATCCCTAAGTCGGCCGAGTGAAGCCTCCCATTCTTTAAAATACTTCGCAAGGCGACCCAATTTTCATGGGACGAGAAGTGCGAACAAGCTTTTTCAAAGTTGAAGCAATACATAACCGAGCTACCTACGCTAGCTAAGCCGGTGCCCGGGGAGAATTTGCAACTATACTTGGCCACTTCAGAAGAGGCAGTAGCATCCGTCCTACTCCGCCTGGAAGAGGGTAACCAATCACCTATTTATTTTGTCAGTCATTTGCTAAAAGCTGCTGAAAGCGGGTACACCTCCCTAGAAAAGCTGGCTCTGGCTCTACTTATCACTACTCAGAAGCTCCGCCCCTACTTCCTGTCCCAGCCCATCACAGTGCTGACCAACAGCAGCCTGGGAAGAATATTAACTAATCCTGAGGCGTCGAGCCGATTAATCAAATGAACCATGGAGATGGCCGAATACGACATCCAATATCAACCCAGGACAGCTCTCAAAGCACAGGTATTGGCAGACTTCCTTGCCGAGACATCCGGAATCGAAAGAAATGAAGAATGGAGGATATATGTTGACGGTTCGGCCACTAAACAAGGAAGCGGAGTAGGGGTGTTGTTGATATTGCCGCAGGAGGAGATGATCCGGATTGCAGTACAACTTAATTTCTGGGCCTCTAATAATGAAGCCGAATACGAAGCCTTAATGGCGGGACTGCGAGCTGCTCGGCACGTAGGGGCATCATGGGTCTCTTTGTACTCCGACTCTCAACTGGCTGTGGAACAGGTCAGAGGCTCCTATGACATCAACAATCCGCGACTACAGTTATACAAGGAAGCCTATCAGAAATTGACGGCCGAATTCCAAGAAGTCATTCTCCATAAGATCCCCCGAGCCGACAACCAAAGAGCAGATGAGCTAGCTCGCATGGCCAGTGCGCTCACCACCTGGAGCCTAGAAGATTCCCTGGCTGAGACACAACTCATTGCTCATATAGATCAAGCGCCGACTATGCGTCAAAACTCCCCTGATTGGAGGACTCCTCTGGTTGACTATCTGAAAGGACTATTGCCAGGAGATCAAGCCGAGGCCCGAACCATTAAAAAGAGAGGGAATAAGTTCGTGCTGGTGGGGGATACCCTATACAAGAGGGCTTTCGCCCGGCCACTCCTTAAGTGTCTCAGTCCAGAAGAGGCGAGATACGTCATGAGGGAGCTGCATGAGGGTTGTTGCGGAAATCATTCCGGTAAGACATCCCTAGCCAGAAAGGTTCTCCTCGCTGGATATTTTTGGCCTACCTTGCAGAAGGATACCGCTCACTGCGTCCGCACATGTCTTAGTTGTCAAAAGCATCAAAACTTCTCTCAGCGACCCACCGAGTGGCTTAAGGCCTCGGTAACATCTTGCCCTTTTGATCAGTGGGGGATGGATATCGTGGGACCATTGCCACTCGGGCCGAATCAGAAGAAATTCCTACTGGTGGCCGTAGACTATTTCTCAAAATGGATAGAAGCAGAACCTTTAGCCAAGATAACAGAGGAAGCAGTGCTGAAATTCCTTTGGAAAAACATAGTCTGTCGATTTGGCATCCCTAGGAGGCTGATCTCGGACAATGAAAGACAATTTCAAGGACGAAAACTCAAGGAGTGGTGTCAGCAACTAGAAATTCAGCAAGTTTTTGCTTCTGTGGCGTATCCTCAAAGTAATGGGCAAGCGGAGGTGACCAACCGAGAGCTGATTCGGGGACTCAAAATTAAATTGGATCACACCGGGGGAAGCTGGGTAGAGGAGCTGCCGAGTATTCTATGGGCCTACCGAACGACACCAAAAAATAGCACTAGCCTCACCCCTTTCCATCTCGTTTACGGGTCGGAAGCTTTAGTCCCGGTGGAGATCGGAATGGGATCACCCCGAGTGCTAGCCTACACCCCGGACAATGATAACCGAGATACCAGACTAGCTGAGTTAGACCTGGTAACCGAGACGAGAGACAATGTGACCAGCCGAATGGGCACCTTTCGGAGGAAGATAGCGCAAGCCTACAATAAGAGGGTAGTACCTCGCTCTTTTCAGCCCGGCGACTTTGTGTGGAAGAAGCGGCCGAGAGGGGGAGATGGTAAAAAAGGAACACAATGATAAAGCCATTGATAAGGCTGAAGGAGTTCGATGCTAATTGCTGAAGGGGAATACGGAAGTAATGAGATAATTCGGAATAAAAAGGGTGGAGGGGAAAGCGAAGACCAGCTGCCAGCTGATCTTGGAAAAAGGTAACGAACTCTATCGGTGGCTCATGGGGGAGTTGATCTGGTAGGGGAACCCTAAGGCGATAGGAGTGGGGAACCTGGTAGAGGGACCTAATCTCTTGGCGCACCTCAGACGTGAGGACGCTTCGATTCCTAAGGAACCATAGGTCGGAGTGTCCGGCCATAATAGAAGGGTTCGATAAGAAGTAAAGGGACTTACGAAAGCAGGAGCGCCGGAGGAGAAAGGAAAGGGAGAAGGTCGTCGGAGAGGAAGAGGAGGCAGAAACTTCGAGTGAAAGATCGGGAACCCTAAGAGGGGAAGGGGGGCATTTATAAAAGAGGTCGCGACGCCTCGTTTCTCGAGAGTATCTTCGCGGATCGGGCCAACGCGTGGCGCAAGGGGGCGCAATCTCGAGAAGTAAGATCATCATGCCGTATCCCAACATTTAATGATCCATTACAAAGAGGGTTTTTCTCTGTTCCCAAGTGGCACCTCCTCGGCAATGCTCCTCATCCCTCTTTAAGTCAAGAAAAGAAGGTCGGAGATGGTCAGGACTCAGTCTAGTCAGTCAAGTCACACCTCTCCTTCGACTAGACACAAGGGGGAGGTCTTATGATGCCAAGTCTAACTGTCTGTCCATATGCCCATCACTCATTATTAATATGTCGACAATAGCCGGATAGACCACGTCACCCTATCACGGAATAGTATCCGGCTCGCTCACTTCGGATCTCTACTATAAAGTCGGACACTCCACGCCCTCCTGCGGATTCTTTATACACGGACACTCCACGTCTCGGTCCGGATTCTTACTATACGGTCGAACACTCCACGTCTCGGTCCGGATTCTTACTATGCGGCCGGACACTCCACGTCTCGGTCTGGATCTCTACCATCAAACCATACCCTTTGAACTGACCTGGTGATCCTAGTCACTACCCATCCCCGACAAAAAGTAAGATTCTCTGACAATGCGCAGAGGAGTATCCGTGACATTAATGGAGATTTGCCTCCTATCAACCAAGCGACGTGTATTAATGGCTGCCCCTGCACAAAAGTAGATTTACCTGCGGAAGTTCCAGAGGATTGGCTGCTGCTTTAATTAAGATTTGCCTCCTGCCAACTAAGCATTAATGACAACCCACGCGCTGGATACTGTTTTAGATAAGCAATGATAATAATGTACAATCTCGGAGGCAATATCACTTGAGTGGGAAAGGTCCACTAGAGGACTCCCCCCTCTCCCTATATAGATGGAGGACCCTCCTCAAGGAGGAGGTAAGCTCACACATTCTTAAGCTCGTTCTCTTATGTTTGTCTTAACTTCTTCCATCTAATTCCCAGCGTCGAGAAGTGTGGCGAGATCCTCTCGGCACACCGTTCTTATTGTGCGAGTTAACTTATTCCCTCGATGCAGTAAAGCAAACCTGACATAAGCCACTTCATCTCTTCGGTTGTTGTCATCTTCACTGTTCAGACACCTCATCATTCACCATCTCGGCGGGAAACAATATATATATTATTTAATTATATATTTGCTGTCGAGAACTATTTTGAATGATCGAAACTTTCTATAAGATAATGACATGCTCAGTATTTTATTGCGAGACAAAATCTAGGTCAATTCTGATGACGCTGTGAGCATTAAAATCATAGCTCAAAAGGTGGATTAGATTTACCTACCGAAGATATGCAACTTAATAATTATGAATCATGGATCGCTAGCTGCACAATTTATTGCCGAGGACGCTCATTTTCCAACACAAAGAGGGAAATGTCGATCTATTACACAAAACTTCAGTACATCACTTGAGAAAGAAACAACCCATAAGGATTGGGGGATCGAGGAAAGGGAGAAAAAACAAAAAAGAAAAAGAAATCACTGACTAACCAGCAAACTGGCTAATTCTGCTCTCTCAACTCGACTCACTGTGTCGAATCAAAAGTTACAACGAACTTGATTACAATTTGAAGCGTGATATCGAGGAAAGAAATACGAATAGCAGGTGGGTAAATCATATATAGAACGCTAATTCAGCAACAGGGGATCGACAAACGTCCGAAAAAAAAACAAAAAAATGAAGTTCGAACAGAGACTCCAAACAAATTAAAGAGCTCAACGAAGTACTAAATTGTAGAGATGGCGTCGTCTCTAATAGAAACCACCTCAGAGTTCACAGAACGAGTAGGAGATCACTCGAAGCGGGCCTCTCCGTCATAATTCGCAAGACGAAGAACAGCAATCTAATCCATCCACCAAACCAAGCCATCTAATTGACCACCCAGCTACACCCAAAAAGATTTTTTCAATACAATCTCTCCTTCGACGACGAAATCGCTGAAACAGTGAGGACGGGAAGAAAAGAGCTGCGCCGGCTGGCTTCAAAACGCGAGCTGAATCTCGTCGGGAACGGGCCTCTCCATGAGAACTCGAAGAAAGGAGATCAGGAACTGAATCCACCCGCCAAATCGAGCCATCACAGATTGGGATCGAAGCGGTCGAAAGAGGATTCACGAAATTTCGATGGAATTGGCCATCGAACGAACGCCTTCCGGAATTAATAGAGGAAGGGGAGAGGAGTTCCAGGGAGCTCCAAACCGAACCTGGACGTGTTACCGGCCGCATTCGAAGGCAAAAGTGGACCGACTGGTTTGAAGCGGAAGCTTGATGCGGCTACCTTGCTGCCCCCCCTCATTTGATCCTGTGAGCTGCTCAAGTCACCAAGCATCTTACAAAGCCGCTGAGTGAATGATGGATTAGTCTGAGACAAGATTAAACCAATGGAAAACTCCCATTATACGATTGGTGAATTGGTAGTCTCAGATTCGTTGAGAACCCAGGTGCGGATCGAATTGTGGACCCTATTTGAGCACGTGACTTAGGCAAGTTGTAAATTGAGACAGTTGCCACCAAAAATGGGCCGGGCCGGACCGGAGAATGAACTTGTATATTATATATATATATATATTCTAAGCATCCGTTATGTATACTCATGCACAATAAATAAAAATGTACAATAATCACAAATCGATGTCTGCTCGAACTCATTGGTGGGAGATCGGATTTTGACCACGATTCACCCAGAATTCGACGACAGTCTGGGCGAAAATGACCGTGATCCGACCGGACTCCGATGCTGACTCGGTCGCAGTTGAATTTCAGGCACCGACGAATCCAAGCCGTGCGCGGGGTGAAATTGCGAGGAAGAAAACGCTATGCATTTCTCATTCACTGTACAATCGCGATTGATCAGACAATGAAGAAATCGTCACGCACGTGTCACGCAACGGATGTTGCTCAGGAGTCGCGCCCGTATGAATTATCGCTTAGTGTATATATATATATAGCGCCCCACCAAATCCGTGCTAGTATGCGCAAGTGAGAGGTTGTGCATAATGATTTCACTGTACACAACACAGTAAAATCACTGTGCAAAGGGTGGATGTGTACACACACTAAGCGATAATTCATACATGACTCGTGTGTGACTAATTCTTCGTTATTCGATCAAACGAAGATGCATAGTAATTTCGTCTTCTTCTTCCTCCTCAAGTGCATGCTATATCTAATGCTTTAATTTGTTGAGTCATCGTTGTTGTCATCGTCGACAATCAATCAACCGAATCACGATCGAATTCTAACGGAATTTCGATTGGAAATGACCGTGATTGTAGTCACAACGTTGGTAGTCACAATTCAACCAAATTTCGGATGCTCGACGACAATGTCAAGCGACGGTGCTCAGGTGATCGCTATGCATTAGAAATGTACAGTGACGAAAATATTATGCATTTCTCATTTTTGCATACGAAACTCACAACGAGCATCACACAAAATAAAAAAATTTACACACTTACACACATATATACGGTTTTGATACATTGCACGACGACTTGCTGCGTGCTCGTGCACGAAAACAAAAAATACACAGTAACACCGTGCAACAAAGTTCTTTTCAACCGAGCAGTGCAGCACGAAATCATTGACGGACGATCGAATTCCGACGTGACAAAACGACCCATGCATACCGATGTGCATGCATGAGGGTAGGCGCCCACGTGGGCGCCTGCTCTCATGGGCGGACGCTCGTACGCATATATGCACTTGTTCACCTGTGCACCTGTAGGCACAGTGATCATGAACAATGATTTTACTGTTCACTTTCCTGTGCACGCGCACAGTGAACATGACTCTCTATATATATATATAATCTTATATCGGGTTCGATTACCGATATTTGTTATTGGATTACCGATATTTGTTATGTAGCCAGATGATTATTGCCCGAATCCGACATCGCAAGTTCGATTTGGCGGCTCTAAGCCTCTAAGAGGATGTTTTATTTTGGCGCAAAAATTTCCGAATCTCTTCCGATTTTCCCAGTGCGAGGCAGAAGCTCCCCTTTCTCTCTCGATCGCCCGACCGACGAACCATCGATTCCGAATGGACGACTCCACAGCTCCTTCCTTCTCTCTCGGCCTCGATCTCGACATCGCCGATCTGTCCACCGAGGACGACGAAGGGAATGATAACGAAGAGGAAGATCGGCCCCTTTTCCCCGTTCCGTCTTCCGCAGTGGAAGATCCAACCTTCGAGCGCTTCCCGGAGCATGGATTTATAGAGAGAGAGCCGAGGGGTTACGAAGAGATCCCTGCTTCGGTGGCCGTTCAAGAAACCCCTCTTCCAGCCCTCAAGCGCTTACGGCGAGGCCCGCCGCCGCCTTATCGTCGTATCCCTTCGCCGATCGCTCATTCTCCTGTATGTGATGGCGGAGATACGATGAATGATGAATTTTCTCCAGGCGATGATGACATTGAAGCTTTTTCGTCCCAAGAAGATAACCCTAGTCGAGGTGAGCGAGCTATGCCGTTAGTTTTTTTTTTTTTTTGTTTTTGGTGCGTGGCTTATTTTTACCGTATTATTTTTCTATGTTATTGGTTACAGGAGACGGTGCACAAAACCACTTTTTTTTTTTTTGGATTAGGTTTTGAGTGAAGAAGGCTCATTTTTCTTGACAAACAGCATACATACGCACATATGCACGCACAATAAATAAATAAATAAAATGAAACAAAATCTTAGTATGGTATTTTCAACCGATTGATGAATTTAGCCCATTTCCTGTTTAATATAAAGTAGATTTAAGCGGGTAATATTCCTGATCATAAAATGTATCTGGCTTGTGGTTGTGGATAATGCATACAAGAGACGTTTGCCGCCATATATTGTTCTTGGATAAAGTTGGTTGAGACAAGAATAACCTTCCAGGTTTACCATTTATGGATTTCTCCATTCCATCTTAGCTTTGCATGTTGATGTCCTTGTTCAATAATTTTCATAAAGGATGTTTGTGTAGATCAAATGCTCTTACTTGCTTATGTGCGATCTTAGGCTTTTTGGTTACACCGTAAAGACAAAGATGGGACTCTTCTCACTTGGTCCATCTTTTGGATCCTCATTTTCATACTAAAATTATCCTTTAATTTTCTTTTTTCCAAGTTGGTCAAGCTATCCTTTAGCATTTATTTCTTTCCTGTATGTTCTTGCAAATTTAGTTAGCAGGTTCATATATTTTATGTCTCAATTAAAAGTCAACTTCTGAAAAATATAGAGATATATAGTTTGAGTTTGGATTTTTTTTGTATCCAAGCAAAATATTGGAAAAAGGTTTAAATTATGCACCGTCTAATGATTGATTTTCCAGATAAGTATTCTTCAGCGAGAAGTCACATCGCTGGCAGTTCTTCAAAGTTTTCACTGCAGAAAAATGGAGTTCTCACAAATCAATCAACAGTGAAGCTGAACAAGCCAAGAATATCAACATCTGAAGACATTACTTCTACTGTTTCACATGAAAATTGCCATAAAATATTTTTTCAAAATTCAAACATTAGTCCTATACGGAAAATCTATCAACTGAGTTCTGATTCTGATGACCCTCTTAGTGATGATGAATGCAAGTACAATAAGATTGTTGATGCTAACAGATTGATGGAGAAAAAATTGATTAGTAAAAATAAACAGCATAAAAGTCTCAGATATGAAAAATCCAGGAAGGACAGTTTCTGGGAAGATTTAAGCCCTAAGAAAAGCATAAGCTTAAGTACACCTGCTCTAGATAAATTTTGTGAAGACTATTTCGCGCCAATAAAGGATCTAGAATCAGGAAGAAACAGAGAAGAAGACATGGTTTTCTGCAGTTCAAGAGTAGCTGACACAAAAAGGCATAGAAATATCATTGGAAATGCAGGACAAAATTGTAATTTGCCTAATGCAGAACTGCCTTCTTTTCAGTATTTCTACCACAATGACTTGAGGATTCAGATGCTAGTAAAGCAACGATTGCCCTACTTTGTTCCTCTTGGTACAGAAGCACAGAAGCAACCTGGGACAATAAATATAAACTACATGTAAGGAATGATTAGATTTGAGTTCTGTTGACAAATATATGTATGTGAGTGTGTGTGTGGGCACACGCCCTACTGACTGTGCTCTGCTGTAGCAGGAATCAATTTGGTGCAAGAGATACCCCTAGCGGTGCACGTAAAACCAGCAAGCAGGATGTTGCTGGAAGTTCTAAAAAGAGAAGAAAGGCAAAGGATGCCAATCTAAAGGAGCCAAATGTTTCTGGTGGTTGGGCATGCCCAAAAAAGAGTGCTGTTAGTGTTATCCCAAAAGATGCTGGGAAAAGGCGAGTTCATGCTAATGGCCGTCAATCTGGTCACTGGTTTACTGATGAAAGTGGAAGAAAGGTAGGGGATGCATGTAGTACTTGTTGAATTTTCTTACAGGAATGGTTATGATTATGACTAAAATCTAACAGGATTTTTCATGCATGCTTCCATATTTCCTTTGTTTTGGTCTCTTTTTTTTTCCGACTGTAACAGCCCACTTACTTTATTTCCCTACTTTGTTTTTTCTTAGCTTCACTTGTGAATAATTTGCGAAAGTGTAGCACCAACGATTTGAAATCATCTAATTTTGATCATTAAAATGATGAAAAATTGCTTATTACTCAATTCTGAAGAATTCTGGTGACAAGAAATAACAGAACTATGATCTGAATGTTCCATCATTCTACTTTTTGTTCCTTATTTCCTCTTCGCTAACCTCAAATAAACCTTCAGGACTGCAATGATCTTACTCTAGATGCTGTCTTAACTGAAAAAATTCATTGTTTTTCCATGGTTACAATTGTTTTTCAGTGCGAAGTCCTAGCTGTATCTCAATTTTTCGAATTTATTATTCTATCAATAGAATTTCTTTTCCTCCTTCAATAGTGCATGCAGTACTATCATTCTGATGAATGTCAATATTTTGATATCTGGCGTCAAGCTATTGGTTGTCAAATATTGAGTTTCTCTGTTATACATCTTACAAATGTTTGGATTTGCACAAATTCTTCACATGTCCTTGCATCATAGTCCCTAAGATTGGAGCAAAAATATTCAATTTGTCTACTTGAAATGGTTTCAGGATAACCATGTGTTCAATTTCAGATAGTTCCTACTTATGGCTTCATGAGTTGTACTTGACCACATTTCTTTCCATTTTGATTATTAATTGCAGGTCTATGTAACTAAAGATGGTGTGGAGATGTCAGGCCAACAAGCTTATAGACAATATAGGAAGGTAAGAGAAGTGCTGTTTTCTTTAATATCTACAGTTCCATTTTTCACTGCATGGCTTCTATTTTTAATAACATATACATCATGATGGTAGGCTCTATGATTATCAGATATCTTGTTAACTGCTATGTGAATCCTTGATATTTGCCTACTTGTAGTGCCATGCAATGAACGTAATCTAGGTTTTTATTTTTTGGATGCTTTAGATGCATAAATAAGATGGTTAACGTGATTGCTCTGAGCCATGTGATACCATGAGTTTTTTTCTGGAAGGGAACCTTTGGGCAAATCTATGTGACATGGATCATAGTTTAGTAAATTGAATCTGGCTTACTCTTTTAGTTTTTTTGGATATTGGGTCATTTCATCAACAACACTATGGAAGGATTATCTTTCTCATATGGTGAAAATGCATTTTTGTCGATGCTGGTGATATACTAAAAAATATAAGTCCCTTCTTTTGGTTTTAAAGCATTATTAATTATTCCAAGAGTTGATTGTCTTCCTTGTTACACGGTTCTATCAGAATATTAAGAGTACCAATGATGGAAATTCTCAGGAACTTGGAATCATAGTTTGAAGACTTAGGTGATGGAATGTTAAAAGAATTTTGTCCAACTAATCTAATAAGCCAACATTTATTTCATTTGAATGTTATTTGAATCAATACCACAGCACTGGAATGACCTCCGATCACAAGCCTTCGAGAACATTAGACTGATATCAATACTTCAAAGAGATCTCACAGCTCTTGCCCTGAGCAATAATTTGGAATGATGAGTGTTCTTTCAAGGCTTGTAGAAGGGAATTGATGATATTCCCATCTGGTTAAGCACTGCCATCTGGACCACAAAAGTTACCCTATTTTCTGACTCATTTCTGTTGGGTCTCCATGCATACAAGGTGCTTGCATATTCCAACTAATTTTCTTCCCCAACATCAACCAACTTGTAGTCCAAAATGTCAAAAATTAGACATGGCTATACTAGGATTGGTGCTAGCTGAATAAAGTTTTCTTCCTGTGAGCATCAGCTTACTTTTACTCATTTTCTATCCTGACATGTTTCCTTTTTGAAGTGAGTTTGTATAGCTAGATGTTCATCTTTATGTTTTTCTGTCGCTGCATGTCTATGTTAATTACAGTACATGGCATATTCTGATACTCTGGATTGTCTTGTGGCAATTGTCCTATCAAATACGCTCGAGTTTAAATGTTCTTTCGTGGATGTGAACTAAACGTGCGTCATTGTAAATATTTCTTTCAGGAGAGTGGTGCTGGAATCAGGAAGTCGAAGAAAAAAGCTGCTACCAAGAGAAAAATGAAATAACAAGCATTTTTGCCCGAGTCCCTTTCTTCTGTTACTTTGCACATTTAGTAAGAGCTGTGTGTTTTTCCTTCCATATTCCCCCCTGCTGTCTTTGGATATTAACTGTGTTTTATAAAAAGAAACATTTTACCATGTGTTAAAGGCCAAGAGTAATTGTGATCGCTTGACATAATGATACAATATGGCAAATCTTGACTGGGTTACGCCAACGCCGACTGCCTAGATTCTTTCAACCTGAGATGGCAGTGTTCCTTTTGGGTGCACAAGTGTATACCAGAATACCGTGGCTTTAGAGTCATAATGTTTACTATTGCGTCTATTAGATGTTTGGGTAACTTATACATCTATATCGTTTTCCCCCCTGCTGTCTTTGGATATTAACTGTGTTTTATAAAAAGAAACATTTTACCATGTGTTAAAGGCCAAGAGTAATTGTGATCGCTTGACATAATGATACAATATGGCAAATCTTGACTGGGTTACGCCAACGCCGACTGCCTAGATTCTTTCAACCTGAGATGGCAGTGTTCCTTTTGGGTGCACAAGTGTATACCAGAATACCGTGGCTTTAGAGTCATAATGTTTACTATTGCGTCTATTAGATGTTTGGGTAACTTATACATCTATATCGTTTTCAATCATTTTAACACGAGTAAGATGAGATACGAATATCTGACATTGCGTCAAATTAACTTCGTTCCTTGTTCTGAGAAGCAGCAAAAAATTATCCTTTTTATGTGGCACAGCGATTGCAAAACTCAGGCATGGCATGACCTGGCAGAGTCAATTTGTTGATGCACTCAATTTCGATGCCAAAACGAGCCAATGTTACAATTCTCGTCGCAAATGCCCACGGAATTTTCTAGGAAAAACAGGACAAGGGCTAGAAACAACAAAATATTACTGAACAAGAAGATTGGCGTATTGCCAATATGAGAGTAAAAAAAAAAGGAAAAGAGGGTATAACAGGTCCAATCAAGAGGCTGCTCTAGCCGAACTGAAGATCAAAAATATAAGCTCTTAACATCGTCCTATAAAATGAACAAATTAAAATAAATAAGAAAATGAATCATCCTGGTAAATTAATACAGCAATCTCAAAAACCGTTCAATTTTTGTTCACTTCAGGATTGGGATCTCAACATTCTGCTTGTTACTGATCAAAAGAAGGGCACTGCTAGTTCCATCCCGTTTCGATTTCATACCCCATCTTGCACTCGATCTTCTTGATGCTATCAGTTCTTTATAATTTTCTTTGGTGAAAATTTTGCAACTGGCCGCAGGCGTATCATGCTAAGCTGGCATAATGTGGAACCTTCGACAAGTTTACCTTTCCATATGTGTATCACTGGCTGGCATACACAGTATGCATAGTGCAAGAGGAGGCTTGAAAAGCCAAGTCCTCACAATGAATTAGAGTCCTCACTTGCATTCCCCCTCCAAAGTATGATCTGTGCATCCTTGAATAGGATAGGAATGCAAGGAACCAAATCCTACAAACAATGACAGTTAAAATCCACAACAAAATTCTGCACATAAGCTTTCCAAGATCATTGAAGTTTGTAGTTGTGTCTCACAATCATAAACTACTTCAGTACACAGATTAAAGTAATTAACTTCGATTTCCTACATGCATTAAACTGTCAATATGTGAAGCTAATAGACTACGTATCCTAGTAACAATTTTTTTTTCTAGAAGGCGATCTGCTCAAATGATGTTTGGAAGGGAGTCAATGTTGCCTGACACATAATGATGATAAGCAGTTAGTACAGCTAATACAGAGAATTCCAAAGCAATCATGCATTGTCATGCGATGAAGAAAGTACAGAACATCGAGATTTAATTTCAGATGATTACCTGAGGCTTAAGGTTATTCATCTCTCTGGCCTTAACCAGACTCGTCAATTCAAGGACAATCACATAATTAAATGAGATTATGTGCTAGTAGCTATAACTGGAACTAAAACATTTAGGACTAGGGGCTTCAGGTTTCTCAAGTTAATCTGTCAATTATCTTGTTGAGGTTCACATTGATTGAACCACGAAGGCTGGGGCTGAGAGTCGGCATTGCCCAATTGAACAACATTTCAAGGCGGGCTAAACTTCAAGACTTGACAAAGGTAACATACCTTAATTGAGAAAGTTCGTCCCACTGGATTTCATCCCACTAGACTAATCATGAATTAATGATGATGCCCATAAAATCTCAATGAGTCTATGGAGAATCTATATCGTCAACTTTCATACACGTTTTTCACTTTTGCAACTAAAGCATATAAATGTGGAATTGCTACATTAGCGGCCCCTCAGCTGCCCCTAACCAAAGAGGGAGGTAAATCAAGTGGGTGTGAGCGTAGATTACCTCAACAGACTTGAGTATCCCAAAGGACCGACCCCCATTTAGGGAAAATTCTATAAATACACCGTAGCTAGGGATCGATCCTAGAGTTCCTGGTTGTCTCCGTGGACACCCTGCCACTGCACCATAACCTAGGGGCTTGCAACTAAAGCATATAAGATTCATGGGCAGTTTGCATAAGGCTGGGCCCATGGGCAAATCAAAGCAGAACTAAGATAAATATTCATTGAAACTTTATTTTCACAGTTCAATAATAAATAAATTTTAATAATTTTAAAACTCAAGAATATGCAATTTTTGTTCAGCTAATGACTAACAAAAATCACTAAATGCACCATAACCTGAATAAAGAATCTCTATAAAGTAGCATAAATTTCCATGAAAACTCTTCTATTCCTATCACAATTAAATAAAAAGATAATTATGGTTCGTTGAAGGTCAATAACTCAAAATATATACATATAAAATAATACTTTTAAAGAACATAGCCATACCCTTAGTTTCACCCCAATCTTCTTGCAATCACTGGTATAGACATGTGAACAGTCCAACCTGATGACATCTGTAGATCCGAAGGCTTCTCTGACTCTTTCCACCACATTCACATAAACACCATTCCTAGCTGTGGAAAAGAATCATAGCATTGTTAAAAAATAGGCTACTACTGGAACAATATTACATTTTAGTAATCACAATCAGAAACGTGAACTAGGGAATGAACTATATGCTGAATTGATTCCGAAGAGTAGCTAAATGGCTATTGAAAGTTTTTCCAAGCATACTGAGTTTCATTAAAGCAGGCGTATTTAATCCTCTATTTCTCAACTCTTTTGTTTCCTCAAAAGTCAAACCCTCAGCAACACTTTGAACAAGCTTTGAATATATGGGTGCCAATGGCTTCCATAACATTACGGGTATTACTGGCCTTTTCTTAGGATCATAGTTGCGACCTCGGTAGAGTAGGAGGATGTTTATATTTCGGAATATGATCTTTCCACCAGTTTTATCCTGGACACATGCTAAGCAATTTCAGTCCTTGATGTTAGTAAGTGACATGGCCATATTCAACAAATCATGTTGGTAATCAGAATATGCATTTCAACCTCAAGGTGGAAACAAACATTATCCATGTCGAGGGTTGGGACTCCAAGGCACTTCAATCTTACAGCTTCAGCTCTCTTCCAATGATTGTGGATGTCCTCCAGCATATTGTGAGTTACACCACCTTTCCCTGCGGAAGCAGCATTTTATGCCTATCAATATCACGCAATCATCGAGGAGGCAACATGAGGAACATGCCGAATTCAAGAATTATGATGGAAAAAAGCAGAGGGATGATAAAAATATCCAATTTTTCATCAGGAGAAACGTTTGAATTCCAAAAATGTCATTTCAGATTCGAAGATATGCTAGAAAATCAAACTTGAGACACATGACAAATGATAACAACTAACCCAGATTGATCTGACGAGAACAATCGCTATGCCGGTAGCGCTCTACGAGATCAGCAACCTCTTCCTCGGTGAGTGGATCCCCGAGCACCGAATTCCTCTCCTCCGCTACCTCGGCATTCGCCAGCGCCGACACCCCGTTCCACTTTCGGTCAAGGCGTCCAGGCCCGAACGGGGAGAAGCGAGGGGGCTCCCGGAATCCAATGGGCTTAACGAAAGGGTCAGTCTCGGAGTACGAGTATCGGAAGTCGAAGGGGAGGTCGGAGTGGAAAGGCGAGGGCTTTTTCTTCTCCTCGGCGCAAGGTGGGGTTTTGGACTTAGGTTTCGGCGATTTAACCCTAGGTTTCGGAGTTTTAGCGATCGGGGAGAACGGAGGATCGTCGAGTTCGTCGCGGAGAGGAGGGGAGTTCTTCTTAGACCGAGGGAAGAGCAGAAGGGACGGGGGAAAGGGGGAAAAAGAAGCGTCTAGGGTTGGCAGAGCGCCGGCGAGCAGCCGTCGTCGCATCGAGTGCGAAAGCACGTGATCCGACAAACGAGGGAAACGAGTTAGTCGCGGTTTGATTTATGCATGTCCAATCTAGCAAATTTATCCTTTTTTAAATTTTTTTTACTCTCTCTCTCTGTTTAAAGGCGTTGACTTTGTTTTTACTCCAAGTAACAAGAACGAAGAAGCGTTGGTGAGAGGAGCTTCTTCTTCAACAGAAGAGAGAGGAGTAGACCGGTTGTTCGCTCACAACTTCTTCCTTTCCTTCTGTTTCTTTGAATCATCGACCATCTTTATACTTCCACCAAATCTCTCTCTCTCTCTCTCTCTAGATTCCCATGGACATCTCAGAGATGAGTTGGCTCCCTGCGATCGCTCGAAACTGGTGGGTGAACGCCGGCCATTCCTCACGATGGCAGGACGCTGCCTTCTACACCCTCTGCGCCGCATACTCCTGCGTCTCCGCTTTTGCCCTCGTACTCCCCCGTCGCCATATCCCATCGACGGAGCTATTTTTGTTCTTTTTCATGTAAAAATTGCAGCTTTCCTGCTGTTTGCTGTCTGCAGATTCAGGTCGTGAGGAACCAACTTCGAGCCCCTGAATACGGCTGGACGACGCAGAAGGTTTTCCATTTCATGAATTTTATGGTGAACGGAGGTGGTTTTGGCATCGAATTTACTTAGAATTCCTTCATCTAAATCCTTGACGGCTGATTTCCTTTCTTCTGCATTTTTTTTCTTCCAATGTTGCAGTTCGTGCTCTTGTATTTGGGTTCCACAAACATGTTTTCCTACTCCGGCCAAGGGTAAGAGACTTGTTCTCGATCACTTTCAGAATGGAAGTGTGTGCGGGAATCTGCAACTTGATGGCGAAATCTTTTTGATTCGATTGCCCAGGTTTTAGCTCTAGTATTGTTGGACCTTCCAGGGCTATTATTCTTTTCCACTTACACTCTGCTTGTTCTTTACTGGGCTGAAATATACCATCAGGTCAGTGTAAATTATGCTCGTATGGTTCTATAAACATATCATTCGATGTTCTATTGATGTTCTATTCCTGTCGATGCAATCGTCATCCCGATAACGACATGGTAGGCAAGGGGTCTTCCTTCAGAAAAGCTTAGAATCATATACGCCATTGTTAATTGTGTGATATACATCATTCAGGTATCCATTCCTTCAGTTTTCAATTGGCAAACTGGAATATGTCGATACAATCTTTAGCTAGCTAATGATACCACTTGGTTATGTGTTTTTCGAAAGGTTTGCATATGGATCTATCTTTGGATAAACGACAGTCGAATTGTTGAATCAGTGGGGAATATCTTTCTAGCAGGTAAGATTTTATTTCGAATTAGTCTCAACAGGTAGATTTTGATTCCTCTGCTTAACTTAATTTAGGGTGCTTTTCTCTTATTCAGTGTCATCCTTTCTAGCTGCCCTTGGTTTCTTAGTCTATGGAGGAAGGTAATAGCCTTAACATTCAGCTGAAACAAACACAGTGCAGACAGCATTCTTCTGAGCCTTCATATTTTTCACAGACTATTTTACATGCTGAGGCGTTTCCCCATTGAATCAAGGGGACGACAGAAGAAGCTTTATGAGGTTTGTCTACCTCTCAAATGCCAGAACGATATCATTAGTTGGCTACTCACAGCACAAAAGGATGCTGTATCGATTGTTTTCTGCGGAGTTAAGCCATGAGTGTTAAATTTTGCAGGTTGGATGTGTTGCTGCTGTATGCTTCACCTGTTTTCTTATAAGATGCCTCGTGGTGAGTGCCAATTCCTATCGTCATCTGAGAAGATTACTTGAAGAAAGTAGATACTGATAAGAGGAAGATGAGTTCCACAAAATATATTTGCTGATCAATCGTTTTCATCTTCTACATGAAATATATTGCAGCTTGGCCTATCAGCCATTGATTCTGGTGCCTCACTAGATGTGTGGGATCATCCCATTCTGGATTTCAGCTTCTACACGGTAAGCCACTGATGAAATAGGACTGATGGCCGAACAGGAAGGAACCAGCAGTCTGTCTCGACTGTTCTTCGATTTTCGCAGTTTATAGCTGCTTGCCTTGGCCACTCCTTATCGATTTCTAAAGCAAATCCATGTGTTCACTGATAGATGTCACTTATTTTGTATGATTCAGATGACTGAAATTCTTCCTTCGGCACTTGTTCTCTACGTACTGAGGAAGCTCCCTCCAAAAAGTGTTTCTGGGCAGTATCATCCAATTCGATAGAGCATTTGCTCATGCAAGAACTAACCAACAACCTATTTGGAGATATGGAGACCAGATCCTTTCGTTGTTCTTTATGCAATCTATTTGTTGCATTAATTCACAGTGAAAAAGTCGAATAATGTTATCATCTGTGTTCGAACAAATTGCACAATTCATTGTTTGGAACACAATGGTGAGAAAGCAGGGGTTTGTTATGCATTCAAGAAAGTCCCATTTTTCCAATTGAAACCGATTTGCATTTCCAAAAGGAACTAAGAGGCTAGTCAAACGAATCGAATCGATCGAACAAATCAAATTGATTGGGCATGACCAAGTGAACTGATTGAGGAGATCAAATAGGTCGGGTGAGCTGTCACTTCAAGTTTTTTTTTGTAAATGAAATATAAGAATCACAATCATCTACATCCATTGTTCGAACTTCAGCCAACCAAGTAAAAGGACACATGACTTAATCATAAAGATTAAGTTTTAATCTACAATTGTAGATGAAACGTCCACAAAAACCTATCAATCAATCTGGTCTTGTTTAGGTCTACTTTCCACGTCCAACTTAATTACACTGTTATCACTGATAAGCATACCTTAACTTACAAGTCATCCCTGCGACGACGACATTGCCAACTTCTGAAGCTTAATTCGACGAGCTACCTACTGTAACTGCCCTCTTCTACTCTCTATATTAATCATCCTTTCTTGGCTTCTTCCATAGGCTGATAGGCAGTACACCACTTCTCTTCGCCTCTGCAGCCCCTTCCGTTGCATTTGAAATCGAGATGGCCGCCTTGTTGAGAGCTTTAGTCGCCCTCGCAGCAATGGCGACCGTTCCACCGTTCGCAGTCGCCGCGAACTACAACGTCGGAGGGCCGGGCGGCTCCTGGGATCTCTCCACCGATTTCACGGGGTGGGTCTCCGGCAAGAAATTTCACGTCGGCGACAATTTGAGTGAGTTCACTTTTTTTTTTCTTTCTTTCTTTCTTCGGATTACGCTTCTCGATTAGTAGAAATATGCGAGAATTCGAAGTGGACATCGAGGAGCAAGAGAATATAATTCAGCAACAGTTGATTTCCTAGTTAGATTGTTAGGATCGGCAAGAGTGAATTTTGTGGCTGGATTCCTTTATCTCTCAATCTTTGCAGCATTCAAGCACGCAGCGAATCAGCACGACGTTTTGGAGGTCTCAAGCGCCGCATACGCCACCTGCGCCACCAGCAATCCGATCTCCACCCACGCCGGCGGCAACACGGTCGTCAAGCTTTCCGCCGCCGGGAAGCGGTACTTCATCTGTGGAATCCAGGGGCACTGCTCGGCGGGCATGAAGGTGGAGATCGATGTCCTCGCCGCCGCGGCCGCCGCCTCCCCCGCGACCTCGCCTTCGCCGGCGGCGTCGTCATCGCCGCCCCGAAGCTCGCTGGCCGCAGCTCCGTCGTCCGCGTCCCGGAGGTCTCCGACCGATGCAACCTCAGCGGCAGGATCTTCTGACGCATTGCCTACTTCTGTGCCGACAACCACGGCGGTGGGTTCCGGGGGAGCGCCGGCGAAGGCAGTTGTTGGATTCGGATCCGGTCTGTTGATGCTGGCGGTTTTGATTCTTTAAGTGCCGATAATATTTCTCAGATTTTCCCCCTCCAAAAAAAAGTTCCTCTCCGTGCATAATTTAATCGCTATTCAATTTGTGGTAGTTTTAATTGAATTTTTCCTGTGAATTCTTAAATCTATAAAATAAATGTTGTGATCTTTTGATTCATAAAAAAATTAATTCGGCGATCATTAAATTTTACGCATGCTTATCGATTTCGTGGTTTCGATTTCGATTCCGATTCGATTCGGATCGATTTTGAATCTGTCGACATTGAAATCGATTCCGAATCGATTCAAAATCGGTTCCGAACAGATTCTGAAACGGTTCCGGACCGATTTCGAAACGGTTTGAGCTTCCAAATTCATCTAATGTGTTGATGATCCTATTTTTTTTTTCTATCGTAAAATAATCTTATAGAGATATTAACATGTTGAGAATTTTCACCTTTACGTTAACAACCGGAACTAGATTTAAATCGGAACCAGAATCGATTCCGAATCGATTTGAACCAAACTGAATCGGAATCGAAACGGTTCCGATTCGATTTCGAAACCACTTCATCTTAATCAATTTCGATTTCGAATTTAACAGATTGATTTCGACTTAATTTCGGATTGAATCAATCCGTTAAACATGCTTATTAAATTCCAGACGTGCAATTTACTAAAAACGCACCCTGATTTTTGCCTTCTATTTTAATGAAAACGTGCTCTTATTTTCGTTATTTTACCAAACTCGAACCGAGTTTTTTTTTTCCTTCCTAATATATATATATATTTCACTTAAAAATTTTCATTCTAAATATTTCACAAATAAAATCTCAAATAAAATAATTTTAAAATCAACGTATTTGAACCAAAAGAAATTATTATACTGATGAAGTGTAATGGAAAGAAAGTCTAAAACAAAAGCAAAGTATAGTCTAGTAAGTTTCCCAAAAGAATAATGAAAGAAAAAAAAAACAAACAACAAGATTTTGAAACAAAGATATTTTAAATATGAGGAGCCTTAAATCAGCATTATTGAAAAAGAAATATTAGTAGAACAATAATGAAACAATAAAGTTTAGGATAATTATGAAAAATAATAATATCATCCTGATTTCCACAAATACATTCGGATAAATCAGATTAGATAGCAACAAACACCTGTGACAAACTCCCAACATCTACATAATAATTACAGCATAACACAGCCAAATAATTATCAAATACTGACAAGAAACAAGTCTTATTATTAAACTTTTTCCTGAAATTTTCTCTTTTTTTTTTCATCCGTTAATTTTTGAGTTGCGAAATGATTGGACAAAGCCATCAACCCTCTTCTTGATCTCCTCTGGATTTGCCCCAACAACCTTGTCCATCACTGTGCCATCATCTCTCATCAGAACAAACGTCGGCATTGCCTTCACCTCCATCTTGGAAGCCACCTCCTACCATTTCCATCCAACATATCAAACGATTAAGCAGTAATCTTTTCTGTTCTCCAAATGATAAAGCATTGTTGTTTCAGAAAATAAAATATCAGAATTAAGCAGTTCAAAGATTCTGAAAACAATGTCTGTATTTCTCATTTCAAGTATCAATTCCCCATCTTTTTTTTCCCCTCTTTTTCCAACTCAAATAAAGACTAGTCTCATGCTAAAATTTTCACCTCTGTTAAGAAATCTCAGTTAAAAGGAAATGTGAAAGATAGATGGGGGCAAATTGAGGATGAATGGTTGCCAGAGTTAATTGGACTAAGTTTCTCTAGACCAAAATTGAAGATCTATAGCGATCAAACCAAACGTGTTAAATTTACAGAATGATGAAACCCCAATTCTTTCAAAAGAATAGATGCCACAGTCAAAATCCCTCACCTTGGCTTCGTCAACGTCGACCCAGATGAAGAGGATGTCCTGATAAGTCTTGGCCAGCTCCTCAAAGAATGCATTCATGGCAAGGGATGGAACACACCAAGAGGCACCAAAGTGGACAAAAACCTGCAGATCAAGGTGACACAGACATCAAAAGGAGCAAGCAAGAGCATGCAGGATGGAGGAAATTGAGCCATGAACTAGAATTAGAGAAAAGGGCCACCAATACAAGGATGCAATGAGTATAGCTTACAGGGAAGCGTCGGTTCTTGGCTTGGGTGATGAACATGTTCCATGACTCCTCTGAGTTCACCTTCGCAACCCTTGACTTGGAATACTGCTGCTGTTGCTGCTGCTTCTGGTCTTCCATGATCCACCACAAGCTCATGAGCTGATTTGTTCACCAGAGTTGGTATGGAAATTTATAGAGACGGGGAGAAAATTTGATGCTAGGAAAGGAGTATGGAGACGGAAGGCAGGTGGTCCAATAAATGATGTAATCCAAGGAAGAGGGGCCACAACAGAGCTTGTTCATATCCATGATCATGGTTATGGAAGTTTTACTTTGTTCAGCATGATTTTATTCATGAATGATTGTTGTTTGGGAAATCCAAGACCAATTGTGGATTAATAAGTATGGTAATCAAATCTGTCTTCTACTTGCACAGAAATCAGATGGCTGAAGAAATTGGTTTTGGCTGTTTTATATAGTAAGAAACAACTAGAACCAACTAGCATCTTGTAAAGGAAAGCAATGTATTATTATTTTTAGAATAAGTTATCATGCGCTATAAGTAATCTTTATAAATTGATATTGTTTGGATAGAGTACGAACAAATTACTTGGTCTTGAATCTATCCAGTTTAATTTTTTAATTTAAAATAGTCTTAAAGTGTTGTCTATAGAATGAACAAGCCCAACTAACAGTATCTTTCACCGTCGCGGACTTTGATATCTTTTATATCTTAAATTTTCACATGTTCCATGATTTTTTTTTTTTGGTTCTCATCTTTTATATTCCATAAATCTTAAAGGCCTATGGATGTCAAAACCACCATATAGAACAGACTTGTCGAACAGAACTTTAAATTGGTGATATTCCAATATCTACACAATTCAGAAGAAACTCGTATTGACAAGAGAATGAAGAAAAATATTCATACATCTGATCCCTAGAAGACAAGAAGCAAGAAGATATGCATGTTCTTTATGATCATATGTGTACATTGACTTAGGTACTAGAACAAATATGCAGTGGGACAAATTGCAGAAACAACTGAAGTAACATCCATGTACCTGAAAGAGAGGGACAAACTCACATGAGGATAAACTGATGAGAAGAGAAAGATTCAAGTAAATATTCACTGCTAATTTAACATCATTTTTCTTGATCCTAGTGCAAATTGAATATTCCAGAATAACACTATCTAGAAACGAAACTACTACAGGAATTCTCGTCAACTTCCGATCAAAAAGTTCACCTTTTTTTTTTTTAATGAATATAGTGTAATGAGATTGAGTCATCCATGGAGGTTACCGGTCGCCTTCGCCGTGAGGACGAGGAAGAGCCCGACGAGAGACGGAGGCCTTGGCCTTGGTATCGATCCTCGCCACCTCCGCCGCGGTAGATCCCTGCTCAGAGATCGCCGAGAGCGACGGCGTCCAGTGCTTGAAGCCGCGTTTCGCGCGGCGGCGATTACGAGGCGCGGCAGCGGATTTCCCAAGAGGGGACACCGCCGCCGACGGCGCCGTGTCCTCCGGCCACATCGCGCCGCAGCCGCATTGGAGAAAAGAGGCGAGTTTCATCTACCGTCCGCCGCGATCGAGGATGGGGCTTTCCTCTGCTCGGTGAAGGATGCTATATAGGTCCATCGGAGAAGTGAGAAGACCAAACTGCCCTAGTAGAAAACCTAACTCGGGTCGTAAATTTGGCCATGCATCACCGTCGCTCTCAGAATTGATGACGGATGAACAGAAAATTTTGTTCGATCTCTTTTGGCGATTCTTCTTCTTCTACCTCAAGATCGTGCTTCTTCCCTTTCTGTCATCAAAACCAGATGCAAAGTTATAAAATTTCCTGAGTTCATGTCTCAGTGCTTCTCCCCCAGATCTGCCATTTGGAGTCGAACTGGAACATAACCTGTCGCTCATCACAGAAGATCTCAGGGGCAAAACGTATGCGGCAAACCTTTTGCAGATTCCAAATGCTTCTCCTTCACTCATTCTCAGGAGGCCAAAGTCTTCAGTCGCCATCGGAAGCACTCAATGTGCAGAGATTCAACTCTCGGTGGCTGTTCTTGGAAGCTCAATGTGTGACGCAAAGAACCGGAGGTGTCCAGCGCTGGAGAAAACAACAGAGAAAGATCTCGCAGCCGCAATCTGTGCAGTCGCTGTGATCCAAGCAATTGGATTGATCAAATCGATTGCAGTCAGAATCGAAAAGATGCCCTGAGCGAGAGGGGGCTCCTTCTCTGATCTGTGGTCTCCGTGAGGCCACTGTCATGCAGTCAAATCTGGTGTCGATCGCCGAAGGACAGCATAACACGAATCGAGAACTAGTAACCACAGGGGAACGAGTGGTTTAAAGGAACCCAAAAATTGTTATGGATCAAGAACTGAAGAACTAGTAACGCATGGCATGATGATTCTTTTCTCTGGTTTGAAGTGAAATATCTGAGATCCGATGGCCTGCATTGTCTATTCTCTCGGATTGTACGAAGAAAACGAAGCTGCCAAATTGTGCAAAAGACATATATCGATTCCATTAATCTTGGGATGATCTATCCCATTTCATTAAAATTTTTCATCAATTGACAAAATAAATTTAAAAATATTTGCGGTGGACTGTTTAACAGTCTGAAATTCAAAATTTTTCATTTAGTCAGTGATGCCAAGTCTCACTGTTTGTCCATGCCCATCACTCGTTACCATGTGTCGATGCCAGCTGGATAGACCAGGTCATCTTATCACGGAATAGTATCCGGCTCGCTTACTTACTGTGGGGTTGGGGCCGTCTCGGTCCGGATTTCTACCATAAGGCCGGACACTCCACGTCTCGGTCCGAATTTCTACCATAAGGTCGGACACTCTATGTCTCGGTCCGGATTTCTACCATAAGGCCGGACACTCCACGTCTCGGTCCTGATTTCTACCATAAGGCCGGACACTCCACGTCTCGGTCCGGATTACTTACGGCGCATTCTAGTCAGCCACCTATCACGGTGCATCTCAGAATAAGCCGTCCTTTACGATGCATTCTAGTTAGCCACCTATCACGGTAAACCCCGGAATAAGCCGCCCCTTACGGCGCATTCTAGTCAGCCACCTATCACGGTGCATTCCGGAATAAGCCGCTCCTTACGGCGCATTCTAGTCAGCCACCTATCATGGTGCATTTCGGAATAAGCCGCCCCTTACGGCACATTCTAGTCCGCCACCTCTCGTGATGCATCTCGGAATAAGCCGCTCCTTACGACGCATTCTAGTTAACCACCTATCACGGTGCACCTCGGAATAAGTCGCCCCTTACGGCGCATTCTAGTCAGTCACCTATCACGGTGCATTTCGGAATAAGCCGCTCCTTACGACGCATTCTAGTCAGCCACCTATCACGGTGCACCTCGGAATAAGCCGCCCCTTACGGCGCATTCTAGTCAGCCACCTATCACGGTGCATTCCGGAATAAGCCGCCCCTTACGGCGCATTCTAGTTAGCCACCTATCACGGTGCACCTCGGAATAAGCCGCCCCTTACGGTGCATTCTAGTCAGTCACCTATCACGGTGCATTCCGGAATAAGCCGCTCCTTACGGCGCATTCTAGTCAGCCACCTATCATAGTGCATCTCGGAATAAGCCGCCCCTTACAGCGCATTCTAGTCCGCCACCTCTCATGGTGCATCTTGGAATAAGCCGCCCCTTACGGCGCATTCTAGTCAGCCACCTGTCACGGTGCATCTCAGAATAAGCAACCCCTTACGGCGCATTCTAGTTAGCCACCTATCACGGTGCACCTCGGAATAAGCCGCCCCTTACGGCGCATTCTAGTCAGTCACCTATCACGGTGCATTCCGGAATAAGCCGCTCCTTACGGCGCATTCTAGTCAGTCACCTATCATGGTGCATCTCGGAATAAGCCGCCCCTTACAGCGCATTCTAGTCCGCCACCTCTCATGGTGCGTCTCAAAATAAGCCGCCCCTTACGGCGCATTCTAGTTAGTCACCTATCACGGTGCATCTCGGAATAAGCCGCCCCTTACGGCGCATTCTAGTCAGCCACCTATCACGGTGCACCTCGGAATAAGCCGCCCCTTACGGCGCATTTTAGTCAGCCACCTATCACGGTGCACCTCAGAATAAGCCGCCCCTTACGGCGCATTCTAGTCAGCCACCTATCACGGTGCACCTCGGAATAAGCCGCCCCTTACGGCGCATTCTAGTCAGCCACCTATCACGGTGCATTTCGGAATAAGCCGCTCCTTACGACGCATTCTAGTCAGCCACCTATCATGGTGCATCTCGGAATAAGCCGCTCCTTACGGCGCATTCTAGTTAACCACCTATCACGGTGCGTCTCGGAATAAGCCGCTCTTTACGGTGCATTCCAGTCAACCACCTCACGGTGCATCTCAGAATGGATCACCTTTTCCGACGCATCCTAGTCACTCTCCTCTCTCGGAGCGACTCGAGCTACGTCGCCCTTTACAAGGGCTGTCTTACAAGAGTCGGGGTTAGCCACCCGTTTTCTTCTCAAACACTTTTCACCTACAAGGATGAGCTCCTAAGTATCTATCATACGGATTTTTTCTATAAGCAAGTTCTACTAATGCTAAAGCTCTACCATGATCCCTGTCACTTAAGGGTAATTCGGCTTCTCGACAAGTCCCGTCTCGGGACGGTATAAAGGTACTTGGTCGATATCTTTCTACTGCTGTAGCTGAACTAGTAGCATAAGGATATTTTTTATAAAACTGAAAAGTGCGATTACAAGAAAACTAATACGGCCGTGTACGACTACAAAATTTTTATAAGAAACCTAATGACTAGGGAAGCCCGCCGAGTTCCTCATCCGGGGTCTCGTCGACTAACCGCTGTAGGTCCAAGAACTCGATGGAGGCCCCCTCAGGAGGATAGCCGGCTTCTTTGAAGTGTCGGATGACCCCATTATAGCCTATCTCCAGAAGGTCGGCAGTACGACTCCCTAAGAGGTCGGAGAACTCCTCCGAAGTGAGGAAGGCTTGTTTCCGCTTTTGCCACTGACCCTCCTCGCCTTCCTTATAGGAAGTCAGCTCGACTTTGGCCGCGTCCGAGTCGGCCTTGACCACCTCCATTTGGGCGACCAACTCAGCGCAGTGTCTGGCCTCTGACTCTGCTTGAGCAATCCGGTGTTGCTCCGCCTGCAGCAGTCGGGCCTCGGCCTCCTCCACGCGGGCCCTAAGTGCCTCCGCTTCGGCTGCTTGAAGTCGCAGAAGATCGATCTCTCGGCCCCGAGCACGTAGGTCATCCTCGTAGCGCAGGGCCTTGGACCGTGACACCGCTGCTTCGGATTGTGCTAGATTGAGTTCGGTCTCCTTATCCCGGAGTTGGGTGGTAAGGGTCGTCACTTGGGCTTGCATCGCCGGATAAGTGGCGGACAGGCGAGTTAACCGGGACATCAGTTCCAGGTGGAACCCCCAGAACTACAAAAGAAGATAGAATGTCACATAAAAAAAAAAAAGGAGGTAAGTTCGATTACCTTAGTCAGATGTAGGTTCATCTCATCGCTTAGGGCGGGGATAGACTTCTCCCTAGCCGAAGCCTCAATTGACTCTCGTACTCCTTGGAGATAACTCTGAGTCGGTCGCTCTGGTCGCGGAGTAGCACCTCCGGAAGGCACCGAGGGAGGAGGACTTGGTTGGGGTGGTGCCGGCTCGGATGAAGGCGCGGAGACCTCCGGGTGTTCCTCGCGTGGGGGATCTGGGGCTTGAGAGGTTTCCGCTGCGGTACCACTCGGTCCCGCCGGATCGTGGGAACTTTGGACTGGCGAGGCTCGGAAAGGGTTGTCCTCAGAAGAAGGGGTCGTCATACGACTCTTCTTTCGGCGTCCCTGCTGTTCCTCGGATTCTCCCGAGCTGATGGTATCGGCTATCATAGATGGCCGAGGAGGCGGGAGCTGCTCTGAGCCAACCTCCTCCGAGGTTTCGACTGGAGCCACTGCAGGGGCAATCATTTGCGCCCTCTTCCACTTCATCCTCTTGCTGATCGAAGCTTTCAGCATGACTTCGGCTGCGAAAGACATAAGGCAAGTCAAGGGTTAGAAACATAAGAAGAGCGAAGAAATTTTTTACCTAAAGTGCCTTTCATCTCGGTCTAGGCAGGGCTTAGATCAAAATGGTGGAGGAGCCCTTCTTCTTGTAAGACATTAATATCGAAGCTCAGGCCCGAGAGAACTTTTACTATATCTCGGTAATCCTGAGTCCTTTTAAAGCTTCTAAGGGAAGGAGGTGGTGGGAGCTCAAGCTGCCACTCACTCGGCCAAGTGAAAGGGGATTCTGACCGTATGAACAAGTATTGGGTTTTCCAATACTTGTGGGAAGTAATGAGTTTTGCCAGAAACTTGGTCTCTTGACGGGCCGTGAAGAAAAAAACGCCGACTTCTTTCCTTTTCGGAACGAAGCAGGCGTGGAAAGAAGCGGCCGAAAGGGGGAGATGGTAAAAAAGGAACACAATGATAAAGTCATTGATAAGGCTGAAGGAGTTAGGTGCTAATTGCTGAAGGGGAATACGGAAGTAATGGGATAATTCGGAATAAAAAGGGCGAAGAGGAAAGCGAAGACCAGCCGTCAGCTGATCTTGGAAAAAGGTAACGAACTCTATCGGTGGCTCGTGGGGGAGTTGATCTGGTAGGGGAACCCTAAGGCGGTAGGAACGGGGAATCTGGTAGAGGGACCTAATCTCGTTGCGCACCTCAGACGTAATGACGCTTCGAGTCCTAAGGAACCATAGGTCGGAGTACTCGGCCATGGTAGAAGGGTTCGATAAGGAGAGCGGAGACTTACGAGAACGAAAACGCTGAGGAAGGAAAGGAAGGGGAGGAGATCGTCGGAGAGGGAGAAGATGCAGAATCCGCAGGCGCAAGGTCGAGAACCCTAAAGATAGGGGGAGGCATTTATAAAGGAGCTGTGACGCCTCGTTTCTCGAAAGGGAATCCTCGTCTATCGCGCTGACACGTGGAGCGAGGAGGCAGGATCTCGGAAAGTAAAGCCATCATACCGTATCCCCGCATTTAATGATCCACTATAGAGAGGATTTTTCTCCGTTCCCAATGGGCACCTCCTCGGCATTACTCCCCATCCCTCATTAAGTCAAGAAAAGAAGGTCGGGGATGATCAGGACTCAGTCTAGTCAGTCAAGTCACACTTCTCCTTCGACTAGACACAAGGGGATGTCTCCTGATGCCAAGTCTAACTGTTTGTCCATGCCCATCACCCATTATCCATGCGGCAATTTACCAAACACAGTTGCTAAAGTTTCGAAATGCCCAAAACGCGTAGCATGGTTTCAGATTTACCAAATCACGCACCTAATTCCACTTTTAACCCTCCCGTCAAACAGATCTGCAATTTAATGATGAGAGAGAATTTTCATGCATCCGAGTCACTATTGGAAATTCCGAACCATCTAAACGTGGTGCTGGGAATTCAAATCCCAGCACCACCTTTTTTTTTATCTGATTTCTAATTTATATCGGTCTGATTTCTGAAATATTACTGTGAATACCTAATAAAATCTCGAATATCAGAAATTTTGGCCACGGATACACAGAGGGACACTACTCAAACTTAATGGACTTGGATTGGATCGAAAAAGAAGTGAATAAGACCATCAATGGGTTTTGACCGAAACCCATTGATGGACTTAGAGAAGTCCAAATTTCGAAATCTTGACATAGACTGAAAGATCTTACAATATGAATTTTTGATATGTCGAGGAAACTTAGTTTTAATCCTCCTATCTCCCAATTTTAACTTGTGTCGAAAAAAAATGGTACTGAAAATTAAGAAACTGATGGAAGATAGTGATAGTGGTGCTGGAATTTCTGATTCGGCACGATCAATGGTGGAATTTCGAATTTCCGTTGTGGTGTTGGGATTGAAATTCACCACAATGGTGTTGCAGGATTCCAACACTATTGTGCTGGGAATTCCAATCGACAGCGGTGGTGCCGAAATTCCAATTCCAGACCAATAAAAATCCTTGCATCGCATGCGATGGACGCAGGGTTTCACATAACAATAAGAATCTGTTTTAAACATAATTAGTACACTCAAACAATAGATGAAAACCACTTCATAAAGATAAATTTTACAAGTACGAGGTGCATATTTGTCTGTAATTTCAATCATAAAGGATGAGTAGTGGATTTTCTATCGTGGTGCTGAAATTTACAATTCGGCCGTAGTCTTGGAATTGGAATTTCAAAGCATCGTAGCCGAATTGAAATTTTAAAAACACAATCCAGAGTGCAAGCATGAAATCATTCAAAGAATAGGATAGCAGGAACATAATGCACAGCTGATCATTTAAACAATGTCGATAAATTAAGCCTTTTTGAGGAAAGTTACTTCCTCTTTCTTGTCACTATATTTTCTCCCTCTTTTTTTTTTGCTTTTGTTTAGCCAGTCAGTTTAGCCCTTGCAGCCCTGATACAAGCTAAAGAAAAATGAGCGCAACTTCTGAGTATCAAACATCACTTCATCTAGTTGCTCAGTACTGGGTTCATGTTTTTGCCATTCAACATCTGGTCGTGCTTATTTCAATCATAAGGGATGAGTAGTTGCTGCCTAGTTTTGTTCATGCTCCCTTTTTGCTGATTCCTTTTCTGAGACTTTAGACAAAATTGTGCCGTGCTGAAATTTCGATCATAAGGGATGAGTTTGGAATTGGAATTTATCGGTGCCGAATCTTCATGAATTGCGAATTCGGCATTCACACTATCACTATCTTTCATCAGTTTCTTAATTTTCAGTACCATTTTTTTTCGACACAAGTTAAAATTGGGAGATAGGAGGATTAAAACTAAGTTTTCTCGACATATCAAAAATTCATGTTGTAAGATCTTTCAGTCTATGTCAAGATTTCGAAATTTGGACTTCTCTAAGTCCATCAATGGGTTTCGGTCAAAACTCATTGATGGTCTTATTCACTTCTTTTTCGATCCAATCCAAGTCCATTAAGTTTGAGTAGTGTCCCTCTGTGTATCCGTGGCCAAAATTTTTGATATTCGAGGTTTTATTAGGTATTCACAGTAATATTTCAGAAATCAGACCGATATAAATTAGAAATCAGATAAAAAAAAAAGGTGGTGCTGGGATTTGAATTCCCAGCACCACGTTTAGATGGTTCGGAATTTCCAGTAGTGGCTTGGATGCATGAAAATTCTCTCTCATCATTAAATTGCAGATCTGTTTGACGGGAGGGGTAAAAGTGGAATTAGGTGCGCGATTTGGTAAATCTGAAACCATGCTACGCGTTTTGGGCATTTCGAAACTTTAGGAACTGTGTTTGGTAAATTGTCGTTATCCATGTGCCGATGCCAGCTGGATAGACCACGTCACCTTATCACGGAATAATATCCGGCTCGCTTACTTACTGTGGGGTTGGGGTCGTCTCGGTCTGGATTTCTACCATAAGGCCGGACACTCCACGTCTCGGTCCGGATTTCTACCATAAGGACGGACACTCTACGTCTCGGTCCGGATTTCTACCATAAGGCCGGACACTCCACGTCTCGGTCCGGATTTCTACCATAAGGCCGGACACTCCACGTCTCGGTCCGGATTTCTACCATCAGACCGGACCCTTTGAACTGACCTGGTGATCCTAGTCACTACCTCTCTCCGACAGAAAGCAAGATTCTCTGACAATGTGCAGAGGAGTATCCGTGGCATTAATTGAAGATTTGTCTCCCATCAACCGCGCGACGTGTATTAATGGCTGCCCCCGCACAAAAGTAGATTTCCCTGCGGAAGTTCCAGAGGATTGGCTGCCGCTTTAATTGAGATTTGCCTCCTGTCAACTACGCATTAATGGCAACCCACGTGCTGGATACTGTTTTAGATAGCAATGATAAAAATGTACAATCTCGGAGGCCATATCACCTGAGTGGGAAAAGTCCACTAAAGAGGAGACTCCCCCCTCCCCCTATATATATGGGTGACCCTCCTCGAGGAAAAGCTAAGCTCACACACTCTTAATCTCAATCTCTTCTGTTTTTCTTAACCTCTTCCACCTAATTCTCTGCCTTGAGCGTCGGAGGGGTGTGACCGAGATCACTCTCGGCGCCCTTGACCGTTTGCTACTGTGCAGGTTCTCATTCAGCTCGGTCTAGTCAAGCGGCCAGGCCTGCTAGCAATGTCATCTCTTCGGCTGTTGTCATCTTCGCTGTTCGGACACCTCACCATTCACCATCTCGGCGGGTAACATAATTGGCGCCGTCTGTGGGAAACTTTTGAGTAGCAATCACGTCTGAGATAAGAATGGGAGACCAAGGAGTGAACTTCGGCAACACCAAGACTGATGAAGGAAGCTTGACCAGGAAAAACATCATCGCCCTTGTCAGGGTCACTATGCAAGACATCTTACGTGGACACTTCTCCCGAGGTCCCGAGCAGGAGTCCCCTAGCCCAGTTCAGGGTCCCACGCTCCAATCCGCCCCCTCAACGCCCGTCACTCTGAAGGCAGTACCAACAACTTCAATATCAACCGAGTCATCCTCAACGGCTTCCCTACAGGATTCTTTAAAGAAAACACCCTCCCAGCTGATCCAGAAACATGATCCTAAGAAAGGCAAGGCCCCGTTAGCCAGCCTAGACTCTCCTCTCAGCCCTGATATCATCGCCGAGAAAATGCCTAAATCTTTCAAGTCGTTATCCATTGGAGAGTACAATGGCTCAACTGATCCAGAAGAGTACTTGGGAAGATTCAAAAAAGTCACCATGATACATGGTTACTCTGATGGGGCCAAGTGCAAAGTTTTCTCCCTCAACCTGATCGGCTCCGCACAGAGATGATTCGACCGGTTGCCGGAAGGGTCTATTAGGTCCTTTCCAGAATTATCTACCCTTTTCCTCCAGCATTTTGCCAATAGCAAGAGGTACCGCAGGACAGCTCAATTCCTCATGACTATCAAGCAGAGGGATCAAGAATCCTTGAGGGATTACATACACAGATTTAACCGAGTGGTGGTTGATGTCCTGGATGTTAGTAATATATGAGAGATGTCCTAAGGCAATCGCCTTATATATGAACCATTTATATGATAAATGAAGATTCACTATTTGAGTATACATGTTTCATGTATTTGATTGGATCTTAAACTCATTTACTGAATGTCCACGATGCGATTCACAGCATGAGAGAATTTATGATTGGATCACAACTAGTGAGTATCTCTACATGTGTAATTGTGATGTATCGGAATTATCCCTAGTCGATGAATTGATGAATTTGGACACCATCAGTTCTGTCGAGACTAGCACGAGGTATACTCCTTGGTGTATCCAAGCAGCTGATTCTCACTGGCTGGAGACATTGTGATATCCGGAGTTAATCGTGGATGCTAGTTATGGTAACTAGTTCATTGGAGTGACCAGCCGTAAGACTTCATATGGTTCTCTGCATATATAGATATGTCAATGAAGTTCTTACTGTGGCTTAAGTGCGATGTTCCTTTGACTTGCGGTATTCAAGTCATCTTGATCATGGAGACTTATGCTTTGACATCTTAAGCAAACATCTCTAAGGAGATGTGGACCCGGGATGATTGGGTATAAGTCGAAGTGATCGAAGGTGTTTGAATAACATATAAAGGATTCACCACTCCTTGCGAGGAGATGTATACCCATGGCCTCTCGTCGGATTGTTACTAAAGTCTTTGGCCAAAGCATTACATGTTTAGAGTAAGGTACTCTTCGATACATGTGGAGTAACTAGAATCCGTAGGACGAGGAAATGATACTTGGGCTAGGTGTGACGTAGTCAGCCTAGTGGGGACTGAAACAATAGACCATGTCCTGAACCAAGTGGGTATAAGATGAGTGAAGGGAATGGGGCACGAATCATTCGAGCTGCTGAAGGGTTTCAGAAATAGTTCTGGATCAACCGTTGATCTTTTCGGTTAATTGGGGATCATGATGTACTACTAGGTGCCACTCATGATCGTTCTATAATTAATGGTTAATTATAGACGGCCAACATAAACCGAGAACCTATTTGGTCACACGCGCAACGAGCGTAATCCAAAGGATTTAAAACGAGCTTGAGAATGGGATTCTCAGACCGAGAGAAACTAGGTTTGGTTGGACCAAACATAAAGCGAGCATGAAATCGTTTCAGTCGCAATGGAAGCGTGGATGGGCCGAGTCTTATGAAGACGTAATGGATGAACCAAAATGGTTTGGTTCTAATCCAATGGAGGAGAATAAACCAAAGGGTTTGGTTTATTTTAAACGAATGAACCAAAAGTTGGTTCGGTTCGTTTTAACTTAAAATAAACCATCATGGTTTGGTTTATTTTAACTTATCTTAATGGAGCGGGTTAACGGGCCTAATGATTATGATCCAATAACCATTAAGAGAATTAGTTCTCTATAAAAGAGGGCTTAATGGATAATTAAGCTCTAATCCAAAACCCTAGCGAAGGTTGCCGCCCACCTCTCCTTGGAGACTCTCAGCGCCAACCCTAGCTTGCCGCCCAGCCCTTGTGCCGCCATCCAACTCCTTGCCGGCGTCCAAGCTTCAGCCGGTGATCCTCCGGCGACCCTCCGGTGATCTTCCTAGGTCTCGGTGAAAAGGTGAGCACTTGGCTTCCTTATTTTGGCCGGCGCCTACTCCTCCACCAAGCTGTCCAGTTTTCTGGACAGCTTCTTCTCCTCTCGTCGGAGCGTCATTTGGACGACGGTTAGAGCTCCGACAGCGGATAACTTACCGGGGATTCGATCTCCGGTAATCCTCTGAGGTGGAGGACGAAGGATTCGTCAATTGGTTGACGAATACCTCTCCGGAGAAGCGAGTTTTGAGAACTCGTATTAGGATCCGAATTTGAATTCGGATCGTGATCATCTCTCGATCACGTCGTCTTTAACACGAGGCTAGTAACCCGTACGAAGACGAAACTCGTGGCTTAGCGAAGTCATCCCGAGGAACTCGGCGTGGATACGGATAGAGACGATTCTAGCGAGGATCGTTCCGGTTGATGTCGTTCCCGCTACACGTCATACGAAAGGTATAACGTAGATAAATTTCCTTTTATTGCAAATTTAAATTTACGGTTATGTCTACACTTGTTGTAATATGCATGCGTGTGTTGTGTGTGTTGTAATAAATATAGATTTATTATTTTTATTGCTTCCGCTGTGTTCATGTTTACGAAACGTGATCGAACACACACACGCCGCGGTGCCGGAAACCCAACACTGGATGCCTCCCCTGGAACGATAATCAGTGCTTTCTCTCAAGGGCTGACAAGAGGGGACTTCTCCAAATCCTTGATGAAAAGGCCGCCCTCCCGATTCGAGTCTTTGTTAGCCAGAGGCGAATCCTATATCAATCTGGAGGAAGCAGAGAAAGTTGCAGATGAACAACAAAAGGGAAGGAAAGCTGAGCGACTACCACAATCCCAGAAATCAAGCAGAAAGATACATCTTTCAGCACCAACTCGCCCGCTTAAAATTCCCCCTGCCTATCCGCCGAAGCTGTTGGAAGAAAGGACGATTCAGGCCGTGCAAGAAGTCTCTCAGCCGCCAGCACTACCAAGTCCGCGTCCCTCTTTTTGTGCGTATCATCAGGTGCATGGGCATTCAACTCGGGAATGTCGTACCTTTGCCGAAGACATCAGGCAAGTGATGCAAGAGCAGCAACTCAAAGTCAATACTCCGAACCCCTTCCCGCAAAGAGAGGCTAGATCTGAGCTAAAAGGTCTAGGTTCACGCAACCAAGCTAAGCGAGTCCGTCAACCGTCACCTGAACATCAACGGCGAGCTTAGGCTCCCCGAAGAACTAGGGAAGCCTATCCGAGCGACTTAGCTCCCCGGACCGGATCACCGCCAGAATTCACTAATACTCCACATCGAGGCACCATCAATATGATCACAGGCGGAGCCACGAATGGAGACTCTAACCGGGCCAGAAAGGCTCACGGAAGACGGCTGGAAAATATGGAGGTAAGCGCTAATCGGAAAAAAGCTGAAGGGCTCTCACTGACTTTCGGCCCTGAGGATATGCTGGGAATTGATATCCCTCACGATGACGCCTTGGTAATCAGAGCCACCATCGCTAACTATGATGTAGCTCGGGTCTTCGTGGATACAGGTAGCTCGGTTAATATTTTATTCAAAGACGCCTTTGATCGTATGCAGATTGACCCAGCCCAATTGCACCCGATGAACACGGCCCTATTCGGCTTTTCGGGCCACGAGGTGGCCCCCCTTGGTCGGATCGACCTGGCCCTATCTCTGGGGGAGGAACCCCTTCGGCGCACAAGGATCGCTACCTTTATCGTGGTGGACGCCGTGTCGGCCTACAACGTCATCCTAGGGAGGCCAGCTTTGCACTCCTTCGAAGCTGTAATATCAACTTATCACCAGAAGCTAAAGTTCCCGGTGGGTGGTCAAATTGGGGAAGACGTGGGAGATCAAAAGGCAACTCGAAAATGCTATGTGGAGGAAGTCCGAACAGGCCCCAGAAAGAATCGGAAGGTAGAAAAAGCTGAAGTGTACACCCTTCGGGAAGAAGCATTAGAAGAAGAAGTTGTGCTTGTATGGCCAGATCAACCCGACCAAGTAATCCGAATGGCTGCTGATTTATCCGCCACGCTGAAGGAGGAGGTGACCAGAAATCTAATTGCCAATTGAGATATCTTTGCATGGCCCGAAGAACAAAGCCAGAGTATCTCTCGGACCGTAATGGAGCATAAGTTAAATGTGCTACCGGGATCTCAGCCCGTAAAGCAGAAAAGAAGACATTTTGGCCCAGAGAAGGACAATATTATCCGAACCGAGATACAGAAGCTGCTGCAAGCCGGCTACATTAGAGAGGTGCAATTCCGCCAGTGGTTGTCAAATATAGTGTTAGTCCCCAAGCCGGGGGAAAAATAGAAGGTATGTGTAGATTTCAGAGATCTTAATAAAGCATGCCCTATGGATTGTTACCCGCTGCCCCAAATAGATCAACTAGTTGACTCCACGGCAGGATGCGAGCTAATCTGTATGTTAGATTCTTATCAAGGATATCACCAGATCCCCTTAGCAAAGGAAGATCAGGAAAAAGTTAGTTTATCACTGCAGACGGTATTTTTTGCTATACCGTCATGTCATTCGGATTAAAGAATGTTGGCGCCACCTATCAAAGGTTAATGGATAAAGTGTTTCGGTCGCAAATCGGTCGAAATATGGAAGTGTACGTAGATGATATCCTCATAAAAAGTGCTAAGGCTAAAGATATCATTGAGGACATGACAGAAACATTCGGTACACTTCGCCGATACGGAATTCGACTGAATCCCTTTAAGTGCATCTTCGGAGTCCGTGGAGGAAAATTCCTCGGTTACATTGTGACTGAGCGAGGAATTGAGGTTAATCCCGAGAAGGCCCAGGCTTTGCAGAACATGCTTTCCCCCAGGAATGTCAGAGAAGTACAACGGTTGCTGGGCCGAATAACTACTCTCTCTCGATTCATCCCTAAGTCGGCCGAGTGAAGCCTCCCATTTTTTAAAATACTTCGCAAGTCGACCCGGTTTTCATGGGACGAGAAGTGCGAACTAGCTTTTTCTAAGTTGAAGCAGTACATAATCGAGCTACCTACGCTAGCTAAACCGATGCCTGGGGAGAATTTGCAGCTATACCTGGCCGCTTTGGAAGAGGCAGTATTATCCGTTCTACTCCGCCTGAAGGAGGGTAAACAATCACCTATTTATTTTGTCAGTCGTTTGCTAAAAGCTGCTGAAAGCAGGTACACCACCTTAGAGAAGCTTGCTCTGGCTCTACTTATCACTACTCGGAAGCTCCGCCCCTACTTCCTATCCCATCCCATCACAGTGCTGACCAACAGCAGCCTAGGAAGGATACTAACTAATCCTAAAGCGTCGGGCCGATTGATCAAATGGACCATGGAGATGGCTGAATACGACATCCAATATCAACCCAGGATAGCTCTCAAAGCACAGGTACTGGCAGAATTCCTTGCCGAGACATCCGGAATCGAAAGAAATGAAGAATGGAGGATATATGTTGACGGTTCAGCCACTAAACAAGGAAGCGGAGTAAGGGTGCTGCTGATATCACCGTAGGAGGAGATGATCTGGATTGCAGTACAACTTAATTTCCGGGCCTCTAATAATGAAGCAGAATACAAAACCTTACTGGCGGGACTTCGAGCTGCTCGGCACGTGGGGGCATCACGAGTCTCTTTGTACTCCGACTCTCAACTGGCTGTGGAACAGGTCAAAGGCTCCTACGACATCAACAATCAGCGACTACAGCTATACAAGGAGGCTTATCAGAAATTGACGGCCGAATTCCAAGAAGTTATTATCCATAAAATCCCTCGAGCCGACAACCAGAGAGCAGATGAACTAGCTCATATGGCCAGTGCGCTCACCACCTGGAGCCTAGAAGATTCCCTGACTGAGACACAACTCATTGCTCATATAGATCAAGCGCCGACCATGCGTCAAAACTCTCCCGATTGGAGGACTCCTCTGATTGACTATATGAAAGAAGGACTATTGTCAGGAGATCAAGCCGAGGCCCGAATCATTACAAAGAGAGGGAATAGGTTCGTGCTGGTGGGGGATACCCTATACAAGAGGGCTTTCGCCAGGCCGCTCCTTAAGTATCTTGGTCCAGAAGAGGCGGGATACGTCATGAGGGAGATGCATGAGGATTGTTGCGGAAATCATTCCAGTGGGACATCCCTAGCCAGAAAGGTTCTCCTCGCTGGATATTTTTGGCCTACCCTGCAGAAGGATACCGCTCACTGCGTCCGTACGTGCCTTAGCTGCCAAAAGCATCAAAACTTCTCTCAGCGACCCACCGAATGGCTAAAGGCCTCGGTAACATCTTGCCCTTTTGATCAGTGGGGGATCAATATCGTGTGACCATTGTCACTCGGGCCGAATCAGAAGAAATTCCTACTGGTGGAAGTAGACTATTTCTCAAAATGGATAGAAGCAGAACCTTTAGCCAAGATAACAGAGGAAGCAGTGCTGAAATTCCTTTGGAAAAACATAGTCTGTCGATTTGGCATCCCTAGGAAGCTGATCTCGGACAATGGAAGACAATTTCAAGGAAGAAAACTCAAGGAGTGGTGTCAGCAACTAGAAATTCAGCAGATTTTTACTTCCGTGGCGTATCCTCAAAGTAATGGGAAAACGGAGGTGACCAACCGAGAGCTGATTCGGGGACTCAAAATTAAATTGGATCACACCGGTGGAAGCTGGGTAGAGGAGCTGCCGAGTATTCTATGGGCTTACCGGACGACACCAAAGGATAGCACTGGCCTCACCCCTTTCCATCTTGTTTACGGGTCGGAAGCTTTAGTCCCGGTGGAAATCAGAATGGGATCACCTAGAGTGCTAGCCTACGCCCCGGACAATGATAACAGAGATACCAGATTAGCTGAGTTAGACCTGGTGACCGAGACGAGAGACAATACGGCCAGCCGAATAGGCACCTTTCGGAGGAAGATAGCGCAAGCCTACAATAAGAGAGTAGTGCCTCGCTCTTTTCAGCCCGACGACTTTGTGTGGAAGAAAATTCAACCTGCGGGAGAAGTTCGCAAGCTGGCCCCTCGATGGGAGGGACCATATAAGGTTGTCAAGAAGCTTAGCTCCGGAGCTTATTACCTACAAGATCAGGAGGGAAAAGATCTCGCTCGGCCATGAAATGCTCTCCATTTAAGACCGTATCATATATAAGAATTGTACGGTCTATAATAAGGAAGTTTTTCCTTTAACTAACATAAACTACTTTTTGTGATGATAGGCAGGTGTTTACTTTCTGGTTAGCCACCTATCACGGTGCACCTCGGAATAAGCCGCCCCTTATGACACATTCTAGCCAGCCACCTATCACGGTGCATCTCAGAATAAGCAGCCCCTTACGACGCATTCTAGTTAGCCACCTATCACGGTACACCTCGGAATAAGCCGCCCCTTACGGCGCATTCTAGTCAGTCACCTATCACGGTGCATTCCAGAATAAGCCACTCCTTACAGCGCATTCTAGTCAACCATCTATCATGGTGCATCTCGGAATAAGTCGCCCCTTACAGCGCATTCTAGTCAGCCACCTATCACGGTGCATCTCGGAATAAGCCGCCCCTTACGGCGCATTCTAGTTAGCCACCTATCACGGTGCACCTCGGAATAAGCCGCCCCTTACGGCGCATTCTAGTCAGCCACCTATCACGGTGCATTCCGGAATAAGCCGCTCCTTACGGCGCATTCTAGTCAGCCACCTATCATGGTGCATCTCGGAATAAGCCGCCCCTTACGGCGCATTCTAGTCCGCCACCTCTCATGGTGCATCTCGGAATAAGCCGCTCCTTACGACGCATTCTAGTTAACCACCTATCACGGTGCACCTCGGAATAAGCCGCCCCTTACGGCGCATTCTAGCCAGCCACCTATCATGGTGCATTTCGGAATAAGCCGCTCCTTACGGCGCATTCTAGTCAGCCACCTATCATGGTGCATCTCGGAATAAGCCGCCCCTTACGGCGCATTCTAGTCCGCCACCTCTCATGGTGCATCTCGGAATAAGCCGCTCCTTACGGCGCATTCTAGTTAACCACCTATCACGGTGCGTCTCGGAATAAGCCGCTCTTTACGGTGCATTCCAGTCAACCACCTCACGGTGCATCTCAGAATGGGTCACCTTTTCCGACGCATCCTAGTCACTCTCCTCTCTCGGAGCGGCTCGAGCTACGTCGCCCTTTACAAGGGCTGTCTTACAAGAGTCGGGGTCAGCCACCCGTTTTCTTCTCAAACACTTTTCACCTACAAGGATGAGCTCCTAAGTATCTATCATACGGATTTTTTCTATAAGCAAGTTCTACTAATGCTAAAGCTCTACCATGATCCCTGTCACTTAAGGGTAATTCGGCTTCTCGACAAGTCCCGTCTCAGGACGGTATAAAGGTACTTGGTCGATATCTTTCTACTGCTGTAGCTGAACTAGTAGCATAAGGATATTTTTTATAAAACTGAAAAGTGCGATTACAAGAAAACTAATACGGCCGTGTACGGCTACAAAATTTTTATAAGAAACCTAATGACTAGGGAAGCCCACCGAGTTCCTCATCCGGGGTCTCGTCGACTAGGCGCTGTAGGTCCAAGAACTCGGTGGAGGCCCCCTCAGGAGGATAGCCGGCTTCTTTGAAGTGTCGGATGACCCCATTATAGCCTATCTCTAGAAGGTCGGCGGTACAGCTCCCTAAGAGGTCGGACAACTCCTCCGAAGCGAGGAAGGCCTGTTTCCGCTTTTGCCACTGACCCTCCTCGCCTTCCTTATAGGAAGTCAGCTCGACTTTGGCCGCGTCCGAGTCGGCCTTGACCACCTCCATTTGGGCGACCAACTCAGCGCAGTGTCTGGCCTCTGACTCTGCTTGAGCAATCCGGTGTTGCTCCGCTTGCAGCAGTCGGGCCTCGGCCTCCTCCACGCGGGCCCTAAGTGCTTCCGCTTCGGCTGCTTGAAGTCGCAGAAGATCGATCTCTCGGCCCCGAGAACGTAGGTCATCCTCGTAGCGCAGGGCCTTGGACCGTGACACCGCTGCTTCGGATTGTGCTAGACCGAGTTCGGTCTCCTTATCCCGGAGTTGGGTGGTAAGGGTCGTCACTTGGGCTTGCATCGCCGGATAAGTGGCGGACAGGCGAGTTAACCGGGACATCAGTTCCAGGTGGAACCCCCAGAACTACAAAAGAAGATAGAATGTCACATAAAAAAAAAGGAGGTAAGTCCGATTACCTTAGTCAGATGTAGGTTCATCTCATCGCTTAGGGCGGGGATAGACTTCTCCCTGGCCGAAGCCTCAATTGACTCCCGTACTCCCTGGAGATAACTCTGAGCCGGTCGCTCTGGTCGCGGAGTAGCTCCTCCGGAAGGCACCGAGGGAGGAGGACTCGGTTGGGGTGGTGCCGGCTCGGATGAAGGCGCGGAGACCTCCGGGTGTTCCTCGCGTGGGGGATCTGGGGCTTGAGAGGTTTCCGCCGCGGTACCACTCGGTCCCGCCGGATCGTGGGAACTTTGGACTGGCGAGGCTCGGAAAGGGTTGTCCTCAGAAGAAGGGGTCCCCATACGACTCTTCTTTCGGCATCTCTGTTGTTCCTCGGATTCTCCCGAGCTAATGGTCTCGGCTATCATAGATGGCCGAGGAGGCGGGAGTTGCTCTGAGCCAACCTCCTCCGAGGTTTCGGCTGGAGCCGCTGCAGGGGCAATCATTTGCGCCCTCTTCCACTTCATCCTCTTGCTGATCGAAGCTTTCAGCATGACTTCGGCTGCGAAAGACATAAGACAAGTCAAGGGTTAGAAACATAAGAAGATCGAAGAAATTTTTTACCTAAAATGTCTTTCAACTCGATCTAGGCAGGGCTTAGATCAAAATGGTGGAGGAGCTCTTCTTCTTGTAAGGCATTAATATCGAAGCTCAGGCCCGAGAGAACTTTTACTATATCTCGGTAATCCTGAGTCCTTTTAAAGCTTCTAAGGGAAGGAGGTGGTGGGAGCTCAAGCTGCCACTCACTCGGCCAAGTGAAAGGGGATTCCGGTCGTATGAACAAGTATCGGGTTTTCCAATACTTGTGGGAAGTAATGAGTTTCGCCAGAAACTTGGTCTCTTGACGGGCTGTGAAGAAAAAAACGCCGACTTCTTTCCTTTTCGGAACGAAGCAGGCGTGGAAAGAAGCGGTAAAAAAAAGGAACACAATGATAAAACCATTGATAAGGCTGAAGGAGTTAGGTTCTAATTGCTGAAGGGGAATACGGAAGTAATGGGATAATTCGGAATAAAAAGGGTGAAGAGGAAAGCGAAGACCAGCCGCCAGCTGATCTTGGAAAAATGTAACGAACTCTATCGGTGGCTCGTGGGGGAGTTGATCTGGTAGGGGAACCCTAAGGCGGTAGGAACGGGGAATCTGGTAGAGGGACCTAATCTCGTTGCGCACTTCAGACGTAATGACGCTTCGAGTCCTAAGGAACCATAGGTCGGAGTACTCGGCCATGGTAGAAGGGTTCGATAAGGAGAGCGGAGACTTACGAGAACGAAAACGCTGAGGAAGGAAAGGAAGGGGAGGAGATCGTCGGAGAGGGAGAAGATGCAGAAGCCGCAAGCGCAAGGTCAAGAACCCTAAAGATAGGGGGAGGCATTTATAAAGGAGTTGTGACGCCTCATTTCTCGAAAGGGAATCCTCGTCTATCGTGCTGACACGTGGAGCGAGGAGGTAGGATCTCGGAAAGTAAAGCCATCATACCGTATCCCGCCATTTAATGATCCACTATAGAGAGGATTTTTCTCCGTTCCCAATGGGCACCTCCTCGGCATTACTCCCCATCCCTCATTAAGTCAAGAAAAGAAGGTCGGGGATGATCAGGACTCAGTCTAGTCAGTCAAGCCACACTTCTCCTTCGACTAGACACAGGGCGATGTCTTATGATGCCAAGTCTAACTGTTTGTCCATGCCCATCACCCGTTATCCATGTGCCGATGCCAGCTGGATAGACCACGTCACCTTATCACGGAATAGTATCCGGCTCGCTTACTTACTGTGGGGTTGGGGTCGTCTCGGTCCGGATTTCTACCATAAGGCCGGACACTCCACGTCTCGGTTCGGATTTCTACCATAAGGCCGGACACTCCACGTCTCGGTCCGGATTTCTACCATAAGGGCGGACACTCCACGTCTCAGTCCGGATTTCTACCATAAGATCGGACCCTTTGAACTGACCTGGTGATCCTAGTCACTACCTCTCTCCGACAGAAAGCAACATTCTCTGACAATGTGCAGAGGAGTATCCGTGACATTAATTGAAGATTTGCCTCCTATCAACCGCGCGACGTGTATTAATGACTGCCCCTTACAAAAGTAGATTTCCCTGCGGAAGTTTCAGAGGATTAGCTGCCGCTTTAATTGAGATTTGCCTCCTGTCAACTACGCATTAATGGCAACCCACGCGCTGGATACTGTTTTAGATAGCAATGATAAAAATGTACAATCTCGGAGGTCATATCACCTGAGTGGGAAAAGTCCACTAAAGAGGAGACTCCCCCCTCCCCCTATATATATGGGTGACCCTCCTCGAGGAAAAGCTAAGCTCACACACTCTTAATCTCAATCTCTTCTGTTTTTCTTAACCTCTTCCACCTAATTCCCTGCCTTGAGCGTCGGAGGGGTGTGACCGAGATCACTCTCGGTGCCCTTGACCGTTTGCTACTGTGCAGGTTCTCATTCAGCTCGGTCTAGTCAAGTGGCCAGACCTGCTAGCAACGTCATCTCTTCGACTGTTGTCATCTTCGCTGTTCGGACACCTCACCATTCACCATCTCGACGGGTAACAGTTAGAAAAAAAAAATATCTATATAAAAATTGAATCATCAATGCCTGTATTTGAATAAATTGTTGAAAACTCTCCTCCGAAGGTTCATTTTGCATCCATCCGATTAGAGCAGATCAAAGTTTGAACCGATGATTTTTAAAATATCGATTCATAACTTTAACTCTCTGAGATAATTACAATTAACGATTTAAAATCATCGATTAAAATTCAATTTCCAAAATTATTATTGATATTTTTATTTAAAAAATATAAATGTGGAAAAAAATAAAAAAAGATTTAAATTATATATATATATATAGAAAAAGGTTAACCTGCGCGACGAAATCATGCGCAACTGCGTGCAGAAAAAGTTGATGAACAGTGAAATCACTTCTCATTGCAGTGTAATGAACAGTGAAATCATTGTTCATCAGCGTTGCCGCCCACGATCGGGCCGAATTTCGACCGAATCGAGGCTGGAATCTGGGTGAGGAAGGACTGCCAGCGTCGGGCGATCCTTCCCCACCCGAATTCGGCCATGATTGGTCGAGTCGAATCAAAGTCGTGCGATGGTTTAGCGCATGTCGGGCGGATCCGTCAAATCGCGGCCGCGATGGCCGTCATGATGCAGCCATGCGGCCCGTCGCCGGGTCCGATCGAATCGCGCGATCGGAATCCTATGACACGAGCCGTTAGCGACACAGGCGTCGCTATATATATATATATATATAATAAATTGTATTCTTTAACTAACTACATAATATAATTTAAATCATTTTTATAAATTTAATATCAAATAAAATAAAATAAATAATTTATTAGGAGAGTTAAATGAAATTAAATTTAATAGTCTTGCATTTCAATTTTTAAAATACAAATTTAAGATAAGTAAATATAAAAAAAAAATTA